>CAOKZL010000374.1:0-600000 GCA_948472985.1 Iguana delicatissima | reverse complement strand
CTTCCTCTACCAATGTCAGCCATTTTCAGCAGTGCTTCCTTCTTTTCACCCAATATTCAAGGAAAATAATGCTGTTTGTGGAAATACACACCAGTGAAATCAGAATGAAATCACTTTTTAATTTTGAATAAGCTTGGATTAATTTAATTGATATCTGATCTTAATACTAATGGGGCTCTTTTGTGCTTCTTCTTTTTTTTCACTGTTAATGAATGCACATGCTTAACATCCATAGTCCATTAGCTTAAACAGCTGGACTGAACTGGACAAGCATTGAGCATGCCCATTCTGATTTAGTTAGAACTTGGAATGTTACTTTTAAAAAGAAACTAGTTATATTTCTCATTACTGTGGTCACCCAGTAAGCCAGGTCATTTCTTGATACTGTTAATGCAGTTCAGAAAGAAATCTGGTATGGAGACAGAAAAGTCAAGCTAACTTTCTAAAACTCTGAGTGTCTAGTATACCTCATGTTTTGAATGTATCTCCCCTTTCTCTTTCCGTCATACTTTCCCTCAACTTCTTCCTCCTGCCTTATTGCTAGCACCTCACTAGCTGTCATGCCCTGCTTTCAGGACCTAGACATAGACTATGACTCAGAGACTGGAACAGTGGAACCTGAACAGGAGGCGACAGTACCACCTACCCCAGAAACACAACAGAGGTCAGGGCCAGCTGCAGCAGACAGCCCTGATCCTTCTGACACTGAAGATAATTTAGTGATACCCACCTTTGCTGAGTGTAGATATCAAAGGGAAAACCTATGCAGCTCTCAGCGAATTTATAACAGATAGCAGTTAATTAAGCGCCAGATGCGCTGACCTCTGAAACTATAAAAGCTGAGCCATTCCCCTCCAGAACTTGTTGGTGATTAACTGACCGTTTCTCCTGCCGTATCTGACTGTGTATCTGACTGTTGCTCCTGCCGTATCTTTGACCATTCCTCTTGCCATTTCTCTGACTTAGGATTGTACTGACTGCCTTTGATTTATGAATATTGCTGGGACTGTTGTTATGCTTCATATTTGTTCTGAATGTTTCCCTACTAGATTAAAATAAGGAACCACTTTGTTGAAAGAACTGTTTGCTGTGTGCATCTAATCCTTATCAGCTGCCCTTTGCCTGATTGCCCAGACTAAGAGTGGACACTAGCTGTACAACATCTGACAAAGACATGCGTAGTGTGACTCTTTCTCCTCCCTCTCTCTTGTTATGTTAGCATCAAACAGTGGTGAACTGCACTGTTGTTTATTATAGGCAAAAAGTAATGTCATTCCAGCTTGTTTCTGCAAAAACTCACTAATATCCAGAGTAACTTGTTACAAATAGCACATTACTTCCAATTCTTGGTTTAGTCCAAGTGCAGTGCTACAACTGTATAACAAGTGTAGAAGCAAATCAGCCAAAGATAAGATGCCATTTGTTTGCAAGTTAAGTCTTTGCACTGCCATATGGTTGTTGGCTAGAAATGAGCTAAATGAGAATTAACACTGTAACTTCAGGATGCTTTGTAGTGCCAGAGTTCTGTGCTGAGACATGTGAAGACTTAATTTTATTCAAACAAGTGTTGTAGACATGAATAACCTCACACAGCCTCTTCTAACTTGGAATCTCTTTGAAGGGCTTTCAAGCCGGAAGACTTTAAGGTAGCCATGGGTCTCAATACTTCTGAAGCAGAGATGCATATGTTCTGTGGGTCCAAGGGCCATTTTTCCTTCCTAGAACCTATGGCAGGAATACCATACTACAAATCTGCTGACTTTGCTAGTCAGGTTCAGTGGAAAACTGGCAACAGGAAAAAAAAACTCTTTAAATTTTCACTTTAAACATACCACTTTTCCTTTAAAATGAGGTCTGTGTCCCCCTTCTTCCTGTGACTTGTTTACAAGTAGATTTGCAGTTGTGGGAAGTTTCTGAAACTGCAAAACTATTTGTGAACAAAACATGAAGGAAGAAAGTCCTTTTTTGCCACTGCACTAGTGAATTTGGGTGGCAAATTTGGTAGCAGCAGGGGGAAACTTGAGGAATGGGGGAGTGGGAATATTGGTATGTAGACCAGGGTGCCATGTTGCTAGCTGTCTCCATGTTGTAGAGTATATCTGTAATGAGATTTAAAATATATATCTATATGTATATGTGTGTATGCACACATACATAGATATATATATATATACATATATACATACATATACATACTTTTGAACCCTGGAGTATATATTGACAGAGGTCCTTCAAAAATTCTTTTGGGAAGGGGATCTGCTTAATATGGGCATAAACTGTGCAGTAACCACAACCAGCATACTGCATTCAAAATTCAAAGTCATCTCCTCCTTCTCAGTGTTTTTGTACAGACAAATAACTTTTCAATGACTTAAGGGAGGTATGATAAGGTTTTCACTGCCCACTGTACACATGTCCGTCCTTGCTCCCCTTCCAGTAATTGTATATGGCCAAATAAATTTTTCAGGCTATTGTATTTCAACACTTTGGACAGCATCCATGTTGGTATAGGGACCAAAGTCTCTGCAAAGCTATTGCCTGTGTGCTGCCTAAGGGATTCCAACAGTGCATTTGCTTGCACCCAGGTCAGTGCTACATGGTAAAGCAGGACTCTACGGTTAAATACATTGTGTGGATAAAAATGAATGAAAAGCACATACTACTGAAAGCAGATTGGATTAGATAACTTACTAGTTCATCAGTACAGTGCTGAAAGCAGTAAATGTCTACACTGCTGGAGGGTAGGGATGTTCTTCTAAACTTTCCTGTCTCTGAACATGAAAGACTACAATGTCAGGAAGCAGGTAATGTTATAACATACTTGTCATGCTATGTTATAACATGCTTTAGCATGCTAGGATTTCAAGGGCAGCAGTTTTATTTATACAGAGAAACGTTCAGTCCTATGTCTCTACTCTCCATCTGAAGTAACACAGTACAGACATAGATCTGCAATCTCAGTGAGGGCTACGGCAAAATAAAGTTTGTAGGACCATTTTTTTTTTTTGGCGGGAGGGAACTACAACAACATTATCTGTGAGCAAAGCCATTTCTGCTCCCTTTACTTTGAATGTAGTGCATACCACAGACAATTATCAGAAAGAAACCCCTGTTGTTTTTAAGCTGAACAAAGTATTATTCATGTACATTGGGGGGAAGGGGGAGAGGAACACGCCATCCCTTTCTGTGTAAAATAATTAAAAACACTAGAACATGTGTTTGGGACTTATGGTGTCCAGAGATTTATATCTAAGGAACAATCACATTCCTTTCTGATGATGATCTGCTATTACACTTACTGCATATTAAAGATATACGCATTGCTTGCTTTATTGTCTCGCTTATGTTTTACCCTGTCGGAAAAGAACAAAACTGGACTGAGATGGGGTTAAAGGACCTGCTGCCACCAATGTTATACCTACACTGCGTATACATTGTTTTCCTCCTGCTTTCTCTCTCGCCTCCCCCACATTCGCTCCCCTCCCTTCTCAGTATTAGCAATCTGCTTTGGTACTTTGACATCAGGGATTTCCCTGGTGAATTTTGTCACAGAAAAAAGAGAATCATCAATATCGCAGTTAAACTTGACTTTCAAAGCTAATAGTATCTCATTTGGGGGCTCAAATTTAATAAATTTTCTTTGATTCTGGGTGCGTTTTTAAACATCAAACAATGAATTGGCCAGGGTGCAGTAAAATATTTAGATCTATTGACTATGGTTCAGAAGGGTAGAAGGCAAAAACACTGGTGGTTTGATGTTGATAAAATTCTTAGTACCTTAATCCACATTAATGTTTTCTTTTATCTGTGTGCATATTGGCTCCAATGAAGAACTGGAAAGTTAGCATATATAAACTATAACAAATCAAGTGAAATATGTAATGTTATAGATATAGTGAAAATAGCACGTTTGTATTACGATAGGCAAGATTAACATCTGAACAAAATTACACATGCTGGCAGAAGACCCTTGAGACTGCGTTTGTTCCACTGGACTCTCTCTCTTCAACCTAGAACAGTATGCGTCGAAACGTGTGTAAGATCTGTGCTGTTATAAAAATTGCATTATAGTGCATAAGTTTGGCAGCCACAGGTATTGACAGGAATTCTTTAGGTCAACCAAGAAAATGTAAGGCTCCCTCTTTCCCTAGACTGTGGTACAGAATGTGTTTGTACCTAGTTCTGTAAACCTGTAAACACCCACTTAACACTTATGCATCACGGGTACAAAATGCTGAATATGTATTTTCCTATCAGTACATGGTGGGGGTAGTGGAAGATACATATTGAAATTTCTAATGAAATGGTTAACTTTTAAAATATTACAGGATTTATGGGGGGAAATTTCAAAAGGGTAGCTCACTAAGTATAAGGCTTTTGCTAAAATATGATTATCTAGGGAGAGGCAAAAGAAATATCACTTAAATTGGATTTCAAAATGTGATTTATGCTGGTATTACTTTTATGGAAATTGTCCTAAGTTCATTAGTACTAGCCTGTATATACATAAACATTGCTGTATATGCTGTATATAGCATTGGCTCATTTTTTTTCCTTTCTCATTTTAAAGTTAAATATTTAGTAGGAAAAAAAAGAATTTCCTGCAACTAAAGTATTTTTATTTGAAAGATACTTTATTAATACTATATTTTGGAAATAAAAGGTTATGCAGTCTAGTTTAACTGTTGGAGTTTCATTTCTTGCACTATGAAAAAGCAGAATATTAGTAAAACGTGTGGTAATTGATCTCATCTAGGGTAAAATTTAGGAATAGTTATAAATGGTATTCATAGCAGAAACAATGTGCTATATGGGATAACTTTTTGCTTACAATTACTAAAAATACAGTGTGATTCTGTACATGCTTGCTTGGAAATAAATTCCATTGACTGTTCTCAGATGTCATAACAAACTATGTCTTTCTGTGACAGGGATAGGTGAGCCTCATTTCTCCCTTTTCCTGCCCTTCTGTGGCATGCCCTGGGGATCTCAGAAGGTTTTGTTCCCATTTTTAATTAGTTTGGGCATGTCATTTCATTCATACTGGACAAAGCCTGGTTAGTCTTAACTCTGGTTTGTTTGAAACAAACCAGTTTCAAAACATGGGTTCTTCTTCATGGTCTCTGTACCTCATACATTAGGAGCTTTCGCACCAGCGTGGTAGCGTTCGGAAGATTCTAGAGCTTGTTAGCTTGGCGGGAACCCCTCCTCCACGCCGGTACTGTGCATGCTCCTCCCACCGAGCAACGGTCTCTCCTCAGTTCTTTCTTGTCCGCCGTCGCGAACAGAAGGTTCTGCTTGTTGGCTTGTGTTTTTTGCTTGTGCTTGCTTGATTTTCTTGGCTTGTGTTCTGGGTATGGTGGTCTATAAGAGGTAATCTTTATAAGTTGTAACTGTTAATTAAGAATGGATTCAGTTTTCCATAGCCACACTAGGGAAGGAAGTGGAGAATGCACAAGCTCAAGGCTTGCTTAGGTTTGCTCCTGTGATAATAAACTATGGTTTATTGTAGTGTCTGATAATATCTAGTGGGGCTTACTCTTTAGTGCATCTAGGATTTTAGTTTGTATCTATGTGATTCTAACATAGGCACGAAAACTGGTGGCTTAAAAAAATGTTTGCAAAAGTAGTTGTACTTCATACCTTCACTGAACACATGAGTGAAGGTATTTCTCACCTTAACAGAAGGTGGCAGTACAATACCAACTGCATAAGATTACATTTCTCTACATAACTATAGATATCTTTCATTTACAGTGTTGAGCATTTTGTTGTTCTTTCTTTAAGCTCTGCTTTTTTGGAAGACTTTAAATCCAGACTGCTAGTGCTTTGGAAAATAATACTGATTTCCTTCAGGAGGTCTACTGTTCATGAGGTCTACTATTACTTTATTTGACATTTGGAACTAGCCTTTTTCTAGGCACTTATAGCACTTCTGATAATCTTCTCAGCCAATTTGATTTTCAAATATGTTCCCATTTTCAAGTTTAGTTTTGCATCCTAATGACTGTTCTAAAAACACCTAAAAACAAAACAAAAGACTTTTTAAAAAAGGCTTTCAGGTAAAATGTGTGTGTGTAAACTTTTTTTTTTTTGTGATGTGTTTGCTTCCCTAGATAGATGATTAATCTTTGTTTTATAAAATAGGCTATTATCACTACACCTATAATATGCTTTGGGTGGAGTAATTTTAATTTTTAATTTCTTTAGGGTGTGTGTGTTTGTGGAATTTAGTGCACATGCCTTTAGTGCCTTCCCTTCCCTTCTCATTTCAGTCTGGAGAGGAGGATGCTTTTTCTTCTTAGCATTCTCTCCCTGCACTCTGAATTAGAGATTTATTTGCAACGAAAAATCAATTAGTCCTAAATTTATTCATGGATTTCAGGTCCAGCGATCAATGCAAGTCCACTCAGTGGACTCAGGGGGACCCACTTCATCCCAGTTAATGTGTCTGAAGGGGAATTACCATTGATACTGTTTTTTCCCTTTTAGGTCAGAGATCAGATCTCGCTGTCACGGACTGCGGCAACCAGGAATGACTTCACCCTGCAGCTACCTAAGCTGCACCTGGAGACCTTTGCAATGGAGGGGCTGAAGGGCGGGCCAGAGGTTGTAGCATTCCAGGTTAGATGCTTAAATAAGCTTTCTTTACATCCAAAATGTTTAAAGGCACACATACACACAAAGTGCTGAAAATAAAATGCTTCAATAACAGAGTGGCCAGTAATTTAAAAAATGTGCTTGGACAAAATCACTTTGTCAGAACTGTATTTTTTGTATGCTAAAAGTGGAATGTTAAGAAATTACATGGCAAAGACATATATGTGTAATACATATAAAGATCAATGTGGATAGATTACTACTACTACTACTACTACTGTTATAGCTACTACAACTACTACTTGTTCCTCCTCCTCCTTTCTTCTTCTTCCTCCTCCTTCTTCTTCTACCCAGATAAGCCCAGAATTGTATTTCTTTCAGCAGTATTTTCAAGGGGGATAAGAAAAAGAAAGAAAAATGAAGTAGCTGTCCCTAGATCAATATTTAAGGATGTCATCAGTGTTGGGGGTCACACAGGAGAAATAGACTCAGAGTGCGGAACATCGGAGTTACTTGTTTTTGCACCCACTGGAGTTGTTCAAGTGCTGAGAAAAGATTCTAGTGTTATTGATCTTTTTGGCTGCTTACTGACTGACACTTTCTGGCACTGACTGATAATGGAAAGTACCCTGACAAGTGAATGGACAGTGAATACAGTCATCAAGGTATCTAAATCCAAAAACAATGCGTTTCACCTTTGAGTGAAAGTCCTTGCTCCTCTTCCAATTTTCTGCCAAATGTGTCTTTTCAACTGATTTGTAAAAGAGTACATTCTTGCACCAACACAGTAATGAACGCAGTACCAAAGCTCAGGGTTTTGGTCATTGACATGTGTGTCATCTCCTGGCTAACTCGTGTGGTTGTTGTAGACTCTACATTGTAGAAAAAAGGAAGGTGTAAATATGTCTGAGGAACATAATGGGCATGGTTGGGACATTATTCTTGGAAGTTCCTTGTGTTACAGAGCTTTTTCTGGATATTAAAAAAACCCAAAACTTTGCTTCACAACTGGTTGTGGTATGGATTGAGAACCAAACCACATGGAACTTCAGTATATCCACAGTTCTACGTCACTTTTTTTAAAAAAAAAGAAAGATTACACTTGCCTGAGAATTCTAAATTACCCTTCTCAATCCTAGGATTATGTGGGATGTTGCCATGGCAGTTAATGTGGAAGATAGTGCTGTAATTGTGAATGGGTCCTTGGAAGTATGTAGGTGGAGAGTCAACCAGTAATGTACATCTTTCCTCCCTCCACAGCTATTTTTTCCCCCCGCAGCTTCCTTGACATCATATCTTATTTTTCTGATAGAGAAGGAGTCTCGCTTTTGTACATGCTGTTCTACATTTAAAGTTCCCTTTTTTCTAACAGACTGGTTGGGACTCCTAGCATTTGTTCTGATTTGCAGCAGCTGATCTAAAGATAATAACCCCGAGGTGAATGGTATGTCCATATTGCGTGCTGCATGAGATGTATCAAATTTCTTTTTGAGATGACATAAAATATTTTGTCCTTGTCACTTTGGGGATTTTCCAGATGTCTGTGTCCTAGAGTGTTAAAAAAAGGAAACCAGTAATCCAAGCACAGAGATTTGAAAGTAAGTGGAACTGATTTTCCTGGGTTTTATTCTCCAGTGGGCATATGACTGACATCAAAATTACATAAACCTGAGGAAGGTATCATTAAAATGCTGTACGTATCTATTTTGTTAACTTATAATCAACATATTGTATAAGTATTATATTTTCAGTATTATACAGCTATTTCAAAGTGCCAGAATTGTTGACCTCCTTTTGGGAATTAAACAAGGGAAACATTAATTAACATTATTATCATTGGTTTATTTTCATGTGTAGAAACTACTCCTTCCCACAAAAGCAAAAAAACAAACTACCCTGCTCTTTATTGGATTTTTTATTTATTGTTTGATTTCACCCCAAAAGTTTAAGGGTAGAAAACAGAATTCACCAATTACAAAATAAAGGAAAGTATTCTGGTGCTCAGAGGATCCAGTAAATCTGTTGTTAGAATCATAAAATCATAGAATCGTAGAATTGGAAGAGACCACAAGGGCCATCAAGTCCAACCCTGTTCTGCCATGCAGGAATACACCATCAAAGCATTCCTGACAGTTGGCCATTCAACCTCTGTTTAAAAACCTCCAAAGAAGGAGACTCCACCACACTCCAAGGCAGTGCATTTCACTGTTGAACTGCTCTTACCATCAGAAAGTTCTTCCTAATATTTAGATGGAATCTTTTTTGCTGAAGTTTGAAGCCATTGCTCTGTGTCCTAGTCTCTGAAGCAGAAGAAAACAGGCTTGCTCTATCCTCTGTATGACATCCTTTCAAATATTTAAGCATAGCTATCATGTCACCTTCTCTTCTCCAGGCTAAATGTACCCGGCTCCCTAAGCCGCTCTTCACAGGGCATGGTTTCCAGGCCTTCTATGATTTTGGTCACCCTCCTCTGCAGTCATTCCAGCTTGTCAACATTCTTCCTGAACTGTGGTGCCCAGAACTGGACACAGTGTTCCAGGTGGGGTCTGACCAGAGCAGAATAGAATGGTACTGTCTCTTCCCTTGACCTAGACACTGTATCTTTATTGATGCAGCCCAGAATCCCATTTGCCTTTTTAGTTGCCAGTTGTTTGTTGTTGTTCATTTATACCTTCAGAACTTTTCTGACTTACGATAACTGTAAGGTTAACCTATCATGAGATTTTCTTGGCAAGATTTGTTCAGAGGTGGTTTGCCATTGCCTTCTTCTGAGGTTGAGAGAGTGTGACTGGCCCAGTGTCTCCCAGTGGGTTTCCATTTTTGAGTGGGGATTCAAACCCTGGTCTTCAGACTTATAGTTCAATGCTCAAACCACTACACCATCCTGGCTCTCAAAACCAGATAATGATAATTATTCTTTCATTTTCCTTTTGGCTCTTCCTTCTCCTTGAAACACATATGGGGAACTTCAGGTGTTTCCCGACTTTACTTCATCTTAAAGTTTTAGTACTGCTTTGTATCAAGGCTGTATTAGTTCTGAATTATATACTGATGGATAATAGGGATTCAATGGCCAATTGCTGTTACAGTTTCACTGCACTAATTTATATTGTTCACAACTTTCTCTTACCGTTGTTGTGTTCCTTCAAGTTGATCTTGACTCGTGGCGATTCTGAGGTCATCCACTGGGCTTCCATGGATGAACGGAGAATCAAGCCCTGATCTTCAGGGTTGTAGTCCAATGCTGAAATCACTACATCATACTCCCATAATTTTGTTTTACTGTGGTGCATAGGTGGGAGAACTGTTGGCCCTCCAGATATTGTGGGACTCCAACTCCCACCAGCTCATACCAGTGTCTCCATGGTCAAGGAACGTGGAAGTTGTGATCCAACAAATCTAGATTATCACAGGTTCCTTGGTCTCACTTTAGTATAATTATGAAGCCGAAACCATGGCAGGAAGGTACAGGAACAGGTTGCATTCTTAAAGGCTGGAATCAATAGGGATCAGGAGCACTTTTAGTCCTCTGGCTATCAGTTTTTATTTCTTCTGTGATTGATTGAAGGGTTGTCATTTATTTTTATGGGTCACATTGGGGAATGTGTATAGCGAGTTAGTATATGGGGTTGTAATTAGGTTGCATTTCAGAAAGAATCCTGAATTCCAAGCTTGGGGGACCTTTAACTAACATAAATATTAAACATTATTTTTATCTGTCTTAGAGAATTTTTTCTTCATTGTAATTCAGTTAACCCTCCATATCCATGGTTTCTGTATCTATGGATTCAACCAGCCATAGCTTGACAATACATATATAAAAAAAGTTTCTGAAAACCAGACTTTGATTTTGCCATGTACCGAGCACTGTGCTGATTTGAATGCATACCCTGGGGTAATTCCCGCCATTTCACAGATCTTCAAGCTCTCTCTGGCACTTGTTTGAGTTGTTCACCATTTTATATAAGAGATGCCATTCTACTACACCTTTTTATTTAATGGGACTTAAGCATCCATAGATTTTGGTATCCGTGGGGGCCTGGATCCAAACCCCAGTGGATACTGAGGGCTCCCCATCCATTCTTACACTGCAGTTTGAATTCCATTTCACAGTTCTTCAGGTTACTTTAGTAAGCCAGGCCTAAAGTAACCAGAACCATACCTCTTGCTCCTAAATTGCACAGACATTATTTATTTATACTCTTCTTTGACTAAAACCGAGCTTACAGTCTTGCAGTAGGAGAGCATGGCTTCCTATTGAGTCTTGGCTTTGTGAGCAATAATGTGATTATCAGATAAGATAACATCAGTTTCAGTGTGCACCAAACAGTTTTCCCACTTCAGAATTACTTTGGGACCAAGACAGTGTGGCAGAAATGCATAATTGTGAACACCTTCCAACTAGCATTCATAAATTTTACTTCCTAAATATATAATAGTGAAGCACATTGTGAACCATTTGAAACAGACTCTTAGTTGCTATGAGGTGATTGCCTGAAGCATAGTTAATTGTGTGAATCTATCTTTCCATGTTGAATGGAATTTTGTTCTACTGGTTTCATACATCTCTAAGGTGAAAAGAATACTAAAATAAAACAAAAGTCTTTCTGTGAAAAATAATGCTCATCTGTCTTATGAATGGGTTTTTATGGTTTGTGTGAATAAAGGAGAATGTATACACAAGCAGTTAGATATCTCCCAGAGGAAGTTGGCTTCTGGGATGTAAATCTGAATTCTTACTGTTTATTCTTTTTACCTTGAAAGCTGTTGTTAGATGCATACACGTGTAGACAGGTTACATGCAAATTGTCTACAATTTACAGTTGTTGTACCGCTCTGCCATTCTTTTGTCTGAAAACTGCTATACAAATGTAAGAGGGGTGTTATTAGTTTTATAGTAGCAGAGTGGAGTGTTGACATCGCTTCTGAGTGATAGAGTATAATCATTATAAATTTATAAAGGGCTTATGTCCTCCATTTATTTTATGTAAATTATGCATCCATGTACGATGTAGTCATGGCTTATCATATCGTATTGTACATAGAAGCAAAAGCCTGCTCTTCTAATCAATTGGGCAAAGATAAATGTAAGTTTTAATGTTAGGTTCTCCGTACATTTTTCCGCTTCTTTCAATAGCACTGGTAGCACTGTGAAAATAACCATTCAAGGCCCAAGGGAAAATATCTATCTACAAATACTAAGATAATTATGTTGTTTCTTGTCTGTTCCGAACACTGTGGCAAATATTGCATCTTAGGAAATGTACTGTAGAATCTTTTGAAGGCGAAGATAAGTGCTTTTTCCAGGTGGTAGCACTCCTCATTATTTTCCATTCAAACTGTGATTCTGTACAGGCATGTAAAAAACACTGATAGTCACGATCAACAGTTTGGAGTCATTGTGTAGCACAGTTAGATTGCTTGCCTCAAACCTTTTCTACAGGATTTTACTGAAAGTATAAATATGATAGTTTCAGACACCGGAATACTCATGATTTTTATGTATCTCTTGTGCATTGTCAACCACATTACAGCTGATTCAGACTGTAGCAGCCAGTTTCTTAACTGGGACGCACCAGCAAGTGCATGCAGCTCTGGTATGGGTTAAGATCCATCTAAACTCCCAGTATTTTTCTTGGTGCAGTTGTTGAGAATGACCTGTAAAGACATCAAAGAACTGGGATGAAGATACTTGAGGGTCCAGTCCTGTCCGTATAGGATGTAGCCTGGACCATGAAAAGCGATATTGTAGTGCAATGACTATGTAGTGTGAAAGGAGGCCCCAGGGCAAAATTGCAACAAGAAAAGCCCTATTAATGTATTCTTCTTGAGTTGAAGTTCAACATGCAACCAAAGGACTGTGGGCAAATGGACTAGCTCCACTTTTCTCCCACAACCATTCTTATCTCAATCTCAACTGGGAGTTTAGATAGATCTTAACCCATATTGGAGCTGCATGCACTCACTGGTGAGTCCCAGTTAACAACCTGGCTACTACAGTCTGAATCAGCTGTAGTTTGATTGACAATGCACAAGCGATATATAAAAACCATGAGTATTCTGGTATCCGAAACTCTGCACATACAGTGTAGCTTTCTGTAGGAGAGAACCTTCCTTGCCATGAAAATTAAGGTTCTAGAATCGTGAATAAAGATGTTACTGCATGAATAACAGGTATCTCCCCTCTACAGCCTATTGCTGTCCGGTTATAGAAGTCCCTAAGATTGGCCAGAGAGAAGATTGAACTTACACATTTATCCCTGATCCTTACTTTGCATGTTAGAGCTTATAGTTGAGGAGAATGGCTAAACAAAGCTTCTCTGGTTGTGTTTTTGCTCTGTTCTCCTGCCCTTACATGTTTCCTTTTCTTTCTTGAAAAACATCCCTCTTTGCAATAAAATTCTATTTGTTTTCTCCATCCAGACTGCTACTCATTATCCACCTTTCTTTGTAAATTCTCTCCCCACATCCTCCTGTGATCCCTTTTTTGTTTTTCCACACCAGTCAGCTTTACTTGATACAGTTTGATTCCTTGGTTGTAACTGAAGGGAAATCTTGGTTTTTCTTCATAATATTCAGCTTTCCACCAGCCAGAACATTGCCTCTTTATGTAGCTGGAAAATACTGTGGAACTGAGATGTGGATCTTAAAGTGAAAGCGGGATCATAGGACCAATTTCTATATCTTAAAGGAGTTTGAAAGTATAGTTGAAAGAATACTTTTCTGCATTATTTTTCATTCGCTTTGAGAAATCTTTTCCTCCAAAAGGTGTCCACCTTTGTGTCTTTATGTCTAGGCTTATATCTGTGCAGTACCTGTATGAAAACATTGAAAATACTTGCCTTCCTTGCTTCAGATGTAAAGGGCTACAGTTTTGAGACAGTTTTTCATTTCTTCCTGCACAGTCTCATACCATTGTGATTGCACATCAGTTCAAAGAATCAAAGTCAGTAGATTCTGCATTGATATTTTAAGTGGACAGCAGAAAATGTGGCTAAGTATACTGTCTCTCACATAAAGGTTGTTGGAAGATGAAGGATTCGCATGTACACATGTTGTACGTTGCTGTTAATACTTAATAAGCATCAATGCCAAACACATTTAATTAATTCATAGGGATAATATTGCACTATCATTTAAAATGAATGTTTTAACTTTTGAGTGGTAAAGATCATATGTGGTAATTTTATCTCTGCATCTTCACGCGGGAATTGTTACACATGTTATGTAAAATAATCCCTTGTAGAAAATGTTGCCACATTTAGTTCTTGAGTGTTTTCTTTGGAGTCTTTCAAATGGGGAGTGGGCAACAATTCACGCAGCCTTTTGTTTGTGGTAGAGCTGGTAAGAGTCACTGCTGAAGGTTTAAACCACCTTAAAAATAAATGTGAGACTCTTGGCTACAAAACTTTAATCCTCAAAGTATCTTAAGTCCAAGTCTTATTCTTTAGAGGCCTGTGTGGGCCAACATGGATTGAGAACTGAGCTGCTTCAGTCTTGCCACTGACTTTAGTAACAATTTTTAAGATAGTTACATCTTATATCTTTAACTTGACCATGAAAACCCCCTATTATTTCAGCAATCTGCTTTAATAGTGGTTTTCTTTTCATATCCTTGCAAATAGTTTTGGAAGTCAAAAGGCCATGTGAAATATTATACCATATTAATACTGGATTTTGTAATGTCAGTGTCAGCTTTTTTTTTTTTTTGGTAAAGGATATCATTTGATGGGGTGCTTAGGTGAAGGCCTGGAGAAGGAAGGGTTATCTGCAACTTGAGTGAGTTTATTATGGCTTAGTGATTTGCTGATTGATTTCATTTGCTGTCAGTTAAGGCTCTCTTAATGTCAAGTTTTTTGCATAATGCATTGAAATAAAGACTGATGAAGTTCTTCAGAGTGATACCGCTTACATAAACTGACCCTGATTTGCCCTGTTCAGCATGACAATTTAAGTGACAGCAGTTAAAGGAAAATATAGCAATGAATATGCAACTATAGTATTAAGGAAAATGCAGTGTAAACGCTTCAGAATATGTAACTACGCATAAGAAAAAGGCTAGTCTGCTAATTCCACAGTTCTTCTATACTGAGGAAATAGGGCATTGTTGTGTCCCAAGTGATGTACTAAATAAAAATTCAAAGGGAGAAAAGTTTAGAGGGAATTAAAAACTAACCTATATTCCTGACTTCTGCTAAATGTTTGCCCTGTTTGAGAGTGTAGATTTTGGAAGTATGTGAATTTCAAATCTAAGAGGTCCTTGGAGATTTTTGTTTGCTTTCATGCTATCATAGCGCATAAGTATTTGGCATGTGTTGTTTCTGGTGTGTGGAGCGGATTGCTAGGCTAATGGAAATAAACTGCTAATGAGATCGTAGATTGAAGTCCCAGCACTATTTCTTCATAGTCTGCAGCATCAGTCTTCAGGTTGCTTACTTTTTGTTACTTTAAGGTTCATTGGAAGTATATGCTAAAAAAATCACCAGTTTGGATTTTATTGATTTCTAGTGTCAATAATTAAAGAGATTAATTAAAAATATGAAATTAAAATAAGATCTGTTGGCACTGTACTTTGTCTGTGTGATTTTATTCTGGGGCTAGATTGCAGCATGTGCCCCCCTCACATAAATATAGAACATGCCCTCCAACGTTTCACAAATGAAAACTGGGACATGTATGGCCAAGAACATCAGCGTGTGATTAAGGTGGCAATTGTTATTAAGGAAGAAGAAAACCCAAGGTAGGAGAAGCTTTTGTCCGAGTCCATAGGGAAGGGCAAGTTCCCATACACTACTCTCCTCTTTGAGTTATTGAAAGCAAACTATTTTTGCACTTTGAACTCAGTTTACAGTAATTGAAGTAAGCTGAAGACAGATAAATAAATAAGTAAGTAAGTAATTAAAGAGAGAAAGTGGGAGAAGGAGAAAGAAACTGGGAAGGTTGAAAAGCAGCTGAAAAAGTAGGGCAACAGAGAATTGATTGGGACTTTCCCAGCTGAACTGGGACAGTAGAAGAGTGCAGTAGAAGATACTTAGTGAATTTAGAAGTGCTGCATTTATTTGAATGCAAGTTATCCCAGACATTGAGAGATAATAGGAAGGAGAACCTTTTTTGTAGTGAATGTGGGATTTCCTGATTTACCCAGAAACTTCCCTTACAGGAGGTAAGTTGTAGAGCCTACAACCTATTCACTGTCTCACTTGTGCACAGAACCTTCCAGGCTCAGTAATGTCTAGACAGGCCCACAGTACTGCACAACAAAGATGAATATGCATAATGACATCCTGTATAGATCTGTTTGTCTGGTAAGCATCCAACCCCGTAATTCAAGCTTCTGTCCTCCTTCTTGGGGAAATATAACAGCAGCAGCAGCGTGCATCACCACCAAACTATGTGCTGGCGAAGGCAGGATAGGAAATATTCCCCAAATCCTATCTTGCAAACTTTGGCAGATAGACACTATCCACTGAAATCTTAGCCACAAATATTAGTTTCCGCTAGGGTAAATTGACACCATGAATGGAAAATAAACGACAGCAGTTTACCCTTCACATGTGCTAATTTGGCAGGGACAGTCCTGATTAATCCTTGGCCATCCCATTTTTTGAGCTGCTTTTAAAATGTCCCAGTTTCTCTCTTTTTTCTCCCACTTTCCCCCATTGTCCTCAGCTTACTTCAGTTGCTGAGTTTGAAGTGCAAAAGTAGTTTATATTCAGTTAACTCAAGAGAGGAGAGGAGAGGAGAGGAGAGGAGAGGAGGCAGAATTTTGCTCTTTCCAATAGGCTCAGACAAAAACAAGCTTCTGCAGCATCTTGTAGTTTGTCTTCCTCATTAATAACTTTGCCGTCTTAACCACACTTTCATGTTGCTAGGCCATAGCATCATAAGATAATTTGTGTCATGATTTTCGTCTGTGAAATGTTGGAGGGTATGCAGCCTAAATGGTGCAGTGACTGTCTTTAAGATAGTAACTGTCATACAGGAATGACCTTTTGCAGAGTAGCACTCTGTTCTGCTGTGCTTGTAAGACAAGAACTTAAGAAAAGTAAATGTATAGAGAGAGTTGTAGTTTTTTAATTAAAAATGGCTTTTCTTTTACCTTAACAAATAATCAACAGTCAACTATACAAATTCCATTGGCACAATAAAAAGGTAAACAATTAAGAATATTAATCTAATTTTTGCCTAAATATTCTGTTTTTTAAAATGCAGGAAATATTGCAGGATCAGCTTTACATCTCAGTGGCTCTGTGTGTGTGTGTGTGTGTGTGTGTGTGTGTGTACACACATGTGTATACCTGACTGTTGCAGGAGGCTATAAGCCTCTACTCTGCTTTTCAAAATCATCTTTTGGTAGGAACTCAGATTCATAGGTCTTGCATTTTTATTATTTTCTCCTTTACATAAAACATAATGCTATAGTGTTTTAAATTGTGGAATATATTGCTTTTTGTGGGATGTATTGCTTATGTTGTCAAACTTGAAGTGTTTTCGTGTTTTCAGCCAACAGCACAAATTTCTTTAGTAGAGTGCTGTGTTCTTCTAACTGCTGTCATTTCTGATCAAGTAAAGTTGAATGGAATGAAGGTGAGCTATGTATGTAATACAGTCAGGGATATTGTTAACCTATATTGGGGTTAAGGGAACAATTCCCAAGACTGTTAAGAAGTATGTGTCAGGCTGACTATCTATCCTGCATGCAATTTGTATATTGTTAAGAGCAAATAAAAAGACAAGGGTGTTGTTTAGACAATATGCCTATCTATGCCTTGTGGTAGTCTTAATTTAGTAGTCAGACTGTTCTTGGAGCTTCCATATCTACAGACAAGTCACAGTTTAGAGCTGCTCATCTGCTTTTATTATTTTTGTCTGCTCAGCAACCCAGTGTCTTGGTTGAGTCTCCAACTGGAAGGGAAGGCTTCAAGGGACCCAGGGTTTCCAGCATGTGATCTAAAGGAAAGCTTATTTCCCCATCACCCTGATCTTTCCCCAGAAGAAGAGAGTGAAATTATTTTCTGGGTCTCTTCTCCAAATTTTCCCTCTTCAAAAGTGGTGAATCAGAAAGTAATGACGTAGGATCATCATTTTGACTTAAAGGTGGCTAAGTGTGTGATTCAGTGTATGATTTGCAAATGTAGCTTTAAATTTGCTGGCATATTTTTAAACATGATATGAAAGCATCTTTAGAAAACAAGGTTATTTTAATGGAAGAATGGGTAACAGATGTCCTACATGTAATCTATAGGGCCATGGTTTGGAGGTCTCACTGTGCAACTTCATATTAGGTGCACTGTTGATTTATAAAACAGTTTTTGGTTCATGGATATTCCATTTCTTCAGGCTACAGTGACAACACAGTGCTTTTATGATGTACCCATGTCACTTGCCTATATGGGAGTTTTCCATTCCATGAACTTATATTTATGGTGGGCTCCCCTTACCTGCAATCTTTAGATATGCAATTTTAAGCAAACAGAACCACCTTGCATCCTGTATCTGAAATGGTGGCAACATGCACATGGACACACTGAACAGTCTGTGTGCACGTCACCACTATTTGGTTCGTGGAATGGAAAACCCCCATATATGGAGGGCCCACTATACTTTCAGTTGTCTCCACAGTTTTACTTTTCTATATCTAGTTTTATTTCTGCCAGTATACTTCATCAGAAACTTTGTTCTATAGATATCAATCTCATATTTAAAGCTGTGGTTATCCTATTTGCAACTTCTTTCCTTGCAGCTCCCTGTTTGTATTCAGAATGCCTTAAGTCTTTCTTTGTTACTACACTATAGCATCTTTGTAGGACATGGTTTGCCTTTCCCTTCTCTTCTGTCCCTTGTATTTCTTAGCTTTCCCCTTAGAGCAGTAGTTCTCAACCTGTGGGTCCCCAGATATTTGTGGACTTCAGCTCCCAGAAGCCCCAGCCACTATGGTCAATGCTCAGGGCTTCTGGGAGCTGAAGTCCACAAACATCTGGGGACCCACAGGTTGAGAACCACTGCCTTAGAGTATAAGGCTGTGGTCAGATCTGTGCTGTTTCTCATTTCTGTACATTTTTTAAATTTTGCATCTAGCAAATTTTGGGTATTCTATAAATCAACAGTGCAGCAGGTTTATCATGTTGGTCTGGTTTGGCCAGTCAGAATAGAAGAGACTTGAATCAGTTACAACTCCCTTAAAGAATTAATTACTTCTGACTGTCCCAGTAATGTCTTGAGTTCCTTTGTGGTCATAAGAACTGTTTGGGTTCACCCACATAATTACCATCGGAACACTTGATACCTTCTTTTATTAATCTCACATGATTTGATTGGCGTTTTAAATTATTTTTTGCTTTTTCCAATAGAGGTTGACCTGGTACAATATATTCTACTTTGTTTCATTCTGTGGAAACAAAGCAACAACGATATTCAGTATCATGCTACAAGCAAATAAAACTCTTAGCTAGGTTATCTGCATATTGACATTTTCTTTGCCTTTATGTTTAGTCCATTACTGCATTGTATTGCTTCTGATTTCTCCCACAACATTCAACAATTCAGTAATAAATTCTATTGTTGCCCACTGGGTCAAATTTCAACAGTTTCACGATTGGATTCTGAATGCCATCCAGTCCTTTCACCAGTTTGAGTATCAAAACAAGAAGGTTCCTTTTGGTCAATAGCAGTGAATAGTGTCTTCTGTGGCTTGAATTTCCCTTTAAAGCCATCTGAGCTTGGAGCTTCGGTGGGGGGCATCACTACATTATATTTATTGTTGTGAGCCCTCAAGTCATTTTTGACTTTATGGTGATCCTAAGGCAAACCTATCTTCTCAAGATTTGTTCGGAGGGGGTTTGCTGTTGCTTTCTTCTGGGTCGGAAAGTGTGAAACTTGTCCAAGGTCACACTGTGGGTTTCCATGGCCAAATAGGGGGTTCAAACTCTGGTCTTCAGAGGTCTAATCACACTCAAACCACTGGAGCACAATGACTCTCAAAATATAAAGGGCTGTCATAAAAATTATTATAAAATCACCACTAAAATACATATAAATACAATATAAAAATAAACTAAAACAGTGAAACTGTCCAGCAACAATCAGTTTTACAGCCCAGCAAAGATTCATATAAACAGGTGGATTTTCAGGAAGATTTTAAATCACTATGTGTAAAGCTTCCTAAACCACAATGTAGGAGAGATTGGCAGAGGGTAGGTGCCACTACTGTGAAGGCCTATTTTCATTATATCATATTATATAATGGCATTATGTCAGTTGTGAAACAGCCAACAAAGCTAACAGACTCTTATGAAGGCAAGTTATTTAAGTTTTATACGTTACAGAACCTTGAACCGAGCTTGGTAGCTAATAGGCAGCCAATATGGTTTCTGTAACACATTTATGTATCTAGGTGCTCTGTTAGGTGAAGTCTGCATCCATCCTGATGTTGTACCCAGCCCCACAATCTGGGATCACTTAGTTGGATATTCTGGTGACTAAATCTTGGCTCTCTACATTGACTATTATGCCATTTGGGACCACTTGCAGGTGGGCAAGAAAGGGCAGACACTGAGCAACATCAGAGTTGGACACACAACCACATTCTGTGGTAGGAAAAAAATGTTGGCTTGAACTCTGTAGTCATGTATAATGAAGCTTCCACCAAGAAGAAAGGACAGCAGGTACTTATTTGTCCAACCTATTTACTTCTTTGTTTATATTTGCATCTCTCATTCCCACCAAAGATTTCTCAGTGGCTTCTGGTAAATGGTATGTAACCATTAAATGGACCACAAAGATGCATATCAACAACCTGAATCACACAGTTTAAAATAGCAAAATCACATATATTTGTGTTTTTTTTAAAAAAAAGCCTTTAAAAACTCATTTTTATTCCAGCCAGCTTGAGAAATCAGTTTCTCAGAATTAAAGAGCAACTGAGAAAAACATATACCCCAAAAAAGGCTTCCTGAGTGTAAATATTTTCCATAATTCCCCAAAGACATCAATGTAAGGAGACTGGAAAACCTCTTTTCACAGGCAGTCCCACAGTACAGGCAACATCTAAAGTCAATCTTCACACATCCTTAACTAATGATGGATCTGTTTGTGCATGTGGTGAGAAATTATTTATGGGAGAAGCTGTTCCCAAAGTTAATTTCTCAAGAGAGAAAAAAGGAAAATAAGATAAGTTTCTTAAGGACATTTTGATCCCTTTCAATACCAGGGAAATTCTGTTACACTGAACTTCTCTGTCTGTACTGTGACCAGTCTCAGATAGTACTACAGCATAAATTTAAAGGGGCATATTCAGTCTTAATTTAAAATACTGGTATTATTCTTAGGGCAGCTATGCTCGGCAAGAAATGGTATGATGGTTTTTACATGTTAGGCAATTGTGGTTTCCAACAGAAGCACTTTCCCTCACATCTGTCAACTTCACTGCTCAAGCCCTTCAATTTTCTCTTCTTATGAAATCATGTCATTACTACTTGAGGTGCATTTAGCATTTTACTGAGAGCTTCATTTCCTTGGGGGGATCTACTGAGACCTTCATGAGTAAGTGTATTTGAAAACATAATTGATATTGAAACTGAGAATGCAGAGTTGGGCTCAGAGCACCCACAGTGTGAGTTCTTGGAGTGAGGGAGAAAACTAGATACACTCCCTTCTGGTGTCTTTAACTTGTGCACGACATGTTTAAATGAATCCCTGAAAGAGATATGGGGAAAAGAGATCATTACAGCAAGTACTAAATACCTTCAAAAAGTGCAGCTGAATGTTGTTTCCAAAGGGTCTGTTTGTGTTACCTGAAAATGTCACAGAGTTTTCCTCCCCTAACCCTTAAAAAGTAAAATGATGGAACCTTTTTTTTTTTTTGGACTCCATGTTTATCAATCCATTAAACAGGGACAGTGCTCTAGATATTGTTGTCATTCACTATTGTCATCCACTATTGCCTATGCTGGGTAGGACTGATGTGATGTACAGTCCACTCAAGCCTAGAAGGCCATACATTTCCCATCCTTGTATGCCCACTTATGCAGTGTTAGGGGCAGCTTCATACATTGTTCCTGCAGTCTCTCTTTGGCATAGAAGAGAATGTGCAAAGTGAGACCACATGGGACTTTTTATTCTTTTGATGCTGCTTTTGTGAATCTGTTAACCTAGGGTTGAGAAATGTGTGGCCCTCACTGTGTTTCTCTCTCTTCTTTTATCATTTTGCTTCCAGTTGAAATGCCAGTGAAAGACAGTCCACTCTATTGATGTTATACTTTGACTTTAGATATTCATATATAGCAGCTATGCTTCACATGTTCACCTCTGAATATAATGAAGAACATGATGCATTGCAAGAAGATAAAGCAAAAAACCCAAATGGCAAGAAAGTGGATGTTAGAGGCTGCCCTATGAGTGGAGTTTGCAAGTTTAATTTTTTTTTAAAAAAAACTTCATATGTCCACAGAAAACATTATTTGCCAGTGTCACTTTCTGGACAAACTTCTTACTGAACATAACATTTGTAGTCTCTACATATTTTCATCCTAGTAGTTTGCTACACTAAAGTTAGGCTCACATTCTTTTGAAGTACATTTATTATTCCCTCTCTTGTTCCTTTTCATCTCTTTGTGTACATTGCCCTTAGGTAAATTTATTACCTACTAACATTGTTTTTAGTTGAGGAACTTCCTGAAGGCTGAAAGCCTAAAAGGCAAATACTAATTTGTTTTTTCCCCCCTCTTTTTCTTACTTAAAAAAGAATCTGAACCTCTTCCTTCTAGAGTTTTTGGTTTCTATACATGGGCTTCAGTTTTTCTGTATTATCTCATTTGTCTATTTTGTAATATAGTTTTATATGTGTCACTAAGTGTGAATATTTTATATTGGCTTTTCAATTGTTTTCTGCTGCTTCTTCAATAGATGACAATTCTGCTTCAGTGGTTAAAACTTTGTCTAGATGAAAATGTATCCACTGCTGAGTAAAAATTTAAAAATACTGTAGTTTTGTGTACACTAGTATGTTATAGCACTGGATGATTTTTGTTAAAAGCAGTCTTAATTATCTAAACATCACACTAAAACCTGGCAAAAAGAAGTATTACAATATTACTACTACTACTATAGGCGTCTGCATGCAAATGCACATACATTTTATCCATTAAAAAATGTAGCTGGCCAGTTTATATTTTCTAACTGTTACTTATTTTAAACTGTACTAATTAAGACTCTTTGAATATCTAATAAATTTCCTAACGTACATAAATATGTTTAAATATGTTCCTGTTTTAAAGCATGTGTTATGCCTTATTTGACAGGTAACCTATCAGGAATTCTCAGATATATGTCTGTTTGATAAAATGAAGAATTTCCACTATAAATCCCCCTGGATGAATCAAAGCATGCTAAACACATTAATAGCATAATAAGAAGTCATTTTCAGCTTGTGCATCAAGTTCTATAGGTACCTTCACTTAAGATGCCTGTTTCTAGACCAAAAATACTTGCAATGACATTTTTATTTTGCTTTTCTTTTTCTAAATTTGAGGGATGCTTCAGTATTTTCATGCGTTTGAAGGATTTTTATGTCGTTATTCAGTGTGCTAGAATGGTTTTCCTAAATATAATAGCACCACTTACCAGAATGCTGAATTTTATTTTAAAGGCCCTTGAAACTTTAAGATTAAACAAGGGTGTGGTGGTCAACCCTGCCAGTTGCTGTTAATCTTGATATCTAATGCCTGAATCCTATTGTCAATCCCAGTTGGAGTTGATTCATTGAGACTATGGACCTTACATAATTGTTGATGTATCAGGTTACCATAGTTGGCTCTAGTTGGGATAACAATAGGATCATTTAGGCCAAAGAACAAATATTTCTGATCAAGTGTTTCTAATTACAAGATGCTTAAGACAAAGACATGATTGCAGCTCCTTCACGTTGAGCCTCCCAGGGGCTGTTTCCATGTTAACTTATGACCATTCATCTGAAATTCAGCAGGATCTCAATGCTGTGTGATTCCACCGTCAGCTAAATACTTCTTTGTTTATGCAACTGTTCTCTTGATTGATCATGTTGTCTCTTACCTCTAGTTTTTAATGATTTGGTTTTTAATGGTTTTCAAAAAAAATTTTCTCATTTTTAAGCTCTTTATTTTGTCTGTTTCTATTGGAATGCTCTTTCAAGATTTTTTTAAAATGACAAGTAGTGTTAAAAATGCCCTTAAATAAATAAATGTTACCATTTGTATTCAGCCAGCTGTTTGGAAATCTGTGTTGGTGTGTGGGTTTCTTCTTAAATTGGTGAATTTAAAATTCAAATTGGAGCAAACTGTGCTGTTAACATGCTCATCACTGTTGTTTAGTTACTTGGTTAATAATATATAATGTATAGTGTAAAGGAAACAAGGTTAAAAGGACAGAAAGGAGGTCACTTCTGGAAACAGATTTCTTCTCTTATTACTTCTTTTCATTTGGTTACTCCTGAGTAATGTGTTACTGTTTCTATTCTAAAATTGGCAGCCTTATGTATATTTTAGACTTTATTAACTTACATCCTGTATTTCAATTTAAAATGGCCTTTTAATGCTTGAAATTAAAATTCTTCATCCTTCAGAATGGCTGTGGCTAGGTTTCCTGCCCCACTGACATTCTTACAATAGCCCTCAGTCTGGAAAGGATTTTGGTTTTAAAATGAATGCACCATATGAATCTGTCTGGGTTGTAAAAATGCTTGCCATATAATGTTCAGGAAGACTTGATTGCTTTCTAATAAAGAACAGTATAGCCCGTGTGTCTTTATTTGCGGGAGGGGGAGCTATTTCTAATGATAGGTGACTGGTTTCAAATGTTTAGTTAGTTTCCCTGATATAATATTGCCAATTCAGTAAGAAATCAAGATGTTGCATTCTTGTATCATTCCTTTCCTTCCTTCCTTCCTTCCTCTCCTCTTCTTCTTTTCTTTCTTTCTTTCTTTCTTTCTTTCTTTCTTTCTTTCTTTCTTTCTTTCTCTTCTTCTTCTTCCTCCTCCTCCTCCTCCTCTTCTCCTCTTCCTCCTCCTCCTCCTCTTCCTTTTCTTCTTTAAGCATCCTCTTTGCCTTAGTTTGTGAAATCAATTTGTGGTATCCAGTTGCTTCAAATTTGGCCTCCTTTTGTATCTTGTACAGGGGGATTCCCACCTCTTCCTACTCATTGCAATCCCTCATGCCTCCTAAAATGCTTCTTCTGACTCTGAGTTCTGGGAAACAACCTGGGACAGCATGGAAATTGGCAGAGGAGGCTGCTGCTGGAAAGGGAATCTAGCAGAAATCAGTAGTTCCTTCCCTTGAGCAGAAGAGCCATTTTCTTGGAACTCTATGGATGCTGTTGTTGTTGTTGTTATTGTTTTTATTTTTGTTGTTGTTGCGTGCCCTCAAGCCATTTCCAGCTTGTGACAACCATGAGCTGAACCTATCATGAGGTTTTTGTGGCAAAATTTGTTCAGAGGGGGTTTGCCATTGCTTTTCTCTGAGGCTGAGAGAGGGTGACTTGCACATTAAAAAAAAAGATATAAAAAAGAGAGAACTCTTCGATTACCTGTTCAGTAAGTTCAATAAACATTATTCCTCAAGTGAGGGAGCTCAGAAAAATCTCCGTCAGAAAGGAAGGTCTGTAATGGTGTCTTAAGTACAAAAATAAAAATGACTGAGGTATAGGTTACTACTATGTCAGCAAAAGAACTTATGCAGAAGGTAGGTGGTCTTCAGTTCTAAATTTAGTGAACTATTTCAATGATTTTCACATGCTTGTTTTACAAGATTACAGACAACTTAAGCTTTTGAATGTTGTTTTTTAGAAATAGTTCATTAACTTTAGGATAGAAGATAACTTATCTTCCGTATAGCTCCTTCTGCTGACAGAAGGGATTGGCAGAATTGTAGGACTTACAGCTCTTCACATTATAGTATCTAGTACAGCGCCTGTTCCCTCCCAAACAGAAATCCTGATTTTTCTTAATTATCCCATAGGATCCTTTTTGCTGAGTCAGCAATGAATCAGTTCTTGGCAGCATACTAATAAATACAGTAGACTACTGGAAATACCATCCTTCCACTGAGATTTAAATATGAGGCTCTGAACACTTGATACTGAAAATTCCACAGTTCCTTTTGGGAAAGTAGGAAATGTTACCTCAAAGTACTTGTCCAAATTAAAATGTATATAGCCCTGTCTAAATTTCACTAGAGACCTTAAACTGGATAATAGCCGCATTCATAGTAGCAATAGTTTTTTACGGTTACATATGATGCTGTTCTGTCTTGTCATTTGTACTTGTCTAACTTTCTAGTGTTTACAGAGTATAAAACAGTGACGGTTTTCTTTTGTGTAAAAACATTCAAGGATTGCCTTGTTATAATTGAAGAGGGAAAAGACTGAACATTGAGGGGCATATGATAGAGTATATTTCTTCATTTTTCCATGATGAAGTAAAATTTATTACAGCGCTTCACATGAACTATCTAGGGTCCTGTTTTTCTCCCTCTCCATTTGGTAAGGGCTTTGCTTTATTTTTTTCACAAGCGTTACTGGAAATCGGTGAAAAAAATTGCACTAGCTGTATAGTGTACATTCAGCTTAATAATGGCTTTATAATAATTCCTTTGCATTGACACTTTTCACAAATGATGCATTTCTGGCTCAGAATGTTTCTGTGTGTGAAAACAGTATTATTTGTTATTTATTTGACTATTCATTAATGTTTAGAAGTTAGTGGGCAAAATCTTTCAAGCAGAGTAGTTACCTAACCCACTTTTTAAAAACTACGCACCACAATAATGGGCCCTGGTGGTGCAGTGGTTAAATGCCAGTACTGCAACCACAAGGTTGTGAGTTCGATCCTGCCAGGCTCCAAGGTTGACTCAGCCTTCCATCCTTTCGCAGGTCGGTAAAATGAGTACCCAGCTTGTTGGGGGCAATTAGCTAAAAAATACATTGTAAACCGCTTAGATAACGCTAGTTGATAGGTGGTATAGAAATAACTGCTATTGCTATTGTTATGTTTTTTCACACCATTGTCCTGATGCTGTAATAGTTGTGTGCAGCCAGATGTGCATAACCCAAAACTAGGATGAGGCATGACTGATTCAATCTCCCTCCTTAATTGTGCAGATTTGGGTCTCTCCACACCACAACAATACAATAAAATATTAATTTCAAAACAGCCCTGGGGCCCTTTCACACTACATAATTACACCACTGTAATTCCATTTTAACTGCAACAGTTACATCCTCTGGAATCCTGGGATGTGTAGTTTGTTGAGACGCTAGAGCTCTTTGGCTGAGCATTCTAAATAACCCTTTCTAACTATGAATCCCAGGATTCCAAAGGATGTTGCCATGGCAGTTAAAAATAGAATGATAGCAGTATAATTGTGTGGTGTGCAAGGGCCTTGTTTTTGCTTCTTTCCACGGTGTTCTCCTTTGAATTTCGCTGGATCTCCAAAATGTTTCAAGGGTACACTAGAAGTCAAACTATACTTCAAAAGATATTATAGAACATGCGCAAAAAGGGCAACCAAGATGTTTGGATATTTTTAAGCAGAGGAAATGATAAAGTATATAAAATTATTACAGAGTGTGGAGAAGGTGGATAGAATAGGTTCTCTTTCTCTCTCTTTCTGTCATCCTGTGAAGCTTGAATGGAAGGAAATTAAAAAAAATTGTTCTGAATTTCCTTTCATTCACTTTCATTGAATGTTGCTGGATTCTTCACACAGCCCATACTGGAAATGTGGAATTCATTATTACAAGGTATGGTGATGCCTGCTGACTTGGGTGGGCTTGGTGGATAAGGCTGTTGATTATTAACCATGCTGGCTGTATATTACTTCTGCCATCAGAGATAAGTGTCTAAACATAAGTTGCTGGGCAGTATGTCTGGGAGATTACTTCTGTGTTTGGTTTCTTCTTGTGAGCTTCTCACAGGAAGTGGAAGAATACGTGGGCCGTTGGTGTGATCAACAATGACTCTGTTCCATGCCCTGCAACATTTTATACATGTGGTCAAGTAACATCAGAATGTGATCAAGGTGGCAAATGTTATTAATGAGGAAGAATTCACAAGCTAGGAGAGGTCGCAGCAGTTTACTTTAGTCTGAGCTGACTGGTAAGGGCAGTTTTCCACCACTCCTCCCTCTCCCTCCACACTGAGTTAACTGAGTGCAAACTCCTTTTGCACTTTCAACTCAGTTTGTAGCAGCTGAGGTAAGCCAAGGACAAAGAGGGAAAGTGGGAAGAAGAGAGAGAAACTGGGACCTTTTAAAAGCAGCTGAGAAAGTGGGACAAGAGAGGAATAATTAGGACTGTTCCTGCCTAGTTGATGTAATTGGGACAGTATGATGTTGTTACACAGAAGTCTTCAAATTTACCAGCTTGATCGTTTTCAAATTTTGAGTTGCTTATTTGACAAAAATCTGTCTAAAGAGAACCTCATTAAAAAAAAATCTTCATGTATTCAGTAAAGAAATAGAATTTTTTATCAACCTTAAGGCTGTTCTTACATTTGAAAAATCAGTACAGGTCACTTCAGAGGGAAACTATAACCTATAAAATGTGATTAACCAGTTGTAAAGAAGTCCAATAATCCCAACAGTGTTATACTATTTAGGTCAGATATCAAGTTACCAGCACTGCCAAATCATTTATACTCTCTTGTGCAGTTAACTTTATTATCGGCCTGATCAATATTACACGGCTGGGACATTCCTCCACTATATACCTGAACTGAATTATTTTCCCAGCTATATTGTAATCAGGTTATTTACTTTCAGAGGTCTGTAACTTTCTTTAGTTTCATGCCAAATTAAATCTAATTCTTTTTAAAGGTGAGTTGGGAGAATTAGCAACTCCATTCATTTTGAAAATGGTTCATACTTACCTCTGGTGTTCTCCTCAGCTTGACTGAGTGAAATTAAGTAAGAAATGAGTTTAAGTAGAGTCCAGAAAGCTCTGTTTGCTTATCAAAATGCATTATTTCGCAAATACTGTAGTAAGGATGGAAAACTGTGCACATTTAGGATGATACCATTCATGGAGTTGGCAGAAATCCATACTGTTTGACGTATTTTAAGAGGGGAGAACTGATGTTCTATTTTGGAGGGCATTTAAATGTGTCTGTGTGTAAGTCTGTCTGTACAAACTAGATAATAGGATGTTGAATCTTCAAAAACATGCAGTTTGACAAAGATGGCAGGGATTTGATGTAGCATTTATAGGCAGTAATGGTTCCATTTCCTTTTCCTTTAAGGCTATGATTGCAAGTTTTATGGATGTCTATCAACTTGTGGGTTCCAGAGTCTCCACACTAGAAAGAGAAATAGCATCTCACCAGCATCACATTGCAGCTCTGAAATCAGAACTCCAAACAGCGTGTCTTCGTGAAAATGAAAGCCTGCCCTCTGTAAGTGTCCTCTTGAAAATGAACAATTTTATTTCTTTTTCCCTTGCAACTGTATCCTACTATATGACTTTGAAGAGGCTTCCTTATACTTGCATAATTGGATTATATTACAGTTTTTTTAAAAAAAATTGGTAGGTAGGTATGTTAGATCTAATTCATTATGTTATCAATAGTTGCTGTGCAGTTTAGAGCAGTAATGCAAAAGTCATCACTATCCCCATGAAAGTTTAAATAGTTCTGGGATGGGGGAAAGTATGGCTCTCCAGATGTTCTTGGGTACAGTTCCCATCCTTTCTCATCGTGGGCCATCCAGCAATATCTAGAAGGCTGCAACTTGCCTACCCCTTGTATACTTGATGTGGGGCAAGATGTGAATAAGATGAATTAGTTTATAATTCTCTTTTGTATGACTGTGTGTATTCATTTGCCAAAGCAAACAACAAGAACAACAGTGTCATCTTTCTTTTGTTTTTGGCAATGAGGACAAGTTTGATTTTGGTACTAAAACGTTTAAAGGCATGTCATCTCTTTTTAAAATATAATATGGTTACTTAATGTCTTAACCAAACTGTTATTGATATAATATTGGTACTTACTTTAACCAAGCAATTAGAACATATGATTTTTCTTCATATAGAACTTCAGTCATAAAATATTCTTTGTTAATAAATCAGACATTTTTTCCACTACTTTAAGGTTAAATCCAATGTTAAGACTCATTTCTGAAACTTTATTGCCTATAAATAAAACTGGGCTCACTTAAGGCTAATAAAGTAATTATTTAGCTACGTTAAGGGGATCTCTATACTAAGGCAATGGTTGTTAACTGAATGAATTTTTGTACCAGAGATATTCACTGAAAATGTGCACTGTCATGCACTTGAAATGATATACAGATTGAGTATCCTTTATTCAAAATGCTCAAGACCAGAAGTGTTTCATATTTTTTTATTTTGGAATACCAGTACTTGCATATACATAAAATATAGTACTGGGATCTCTGGGGATCTCTGTGAATGAATGAGCAGGCGTGCTGCAGCTGCTGCTTGAAGGTGGAAGTGGATGGCTAGCTGGCTCCCCAGAGATCTCCTGTAGAATACAGTATATTTTTTTTTCAAATACAGGTATCAGATTCCTTATGTCCTCAGTCTCTCTCCAACTTTGTGTCTTGTACACAAGTAGTGAATGAATGAGGTGTAAGACTGTAGAGAGACATGAGGATCTGTGAGTTGGCAGGAGTATGGGTTTTACACCTGCCATTTCATAGATCCTCATGTCTCTCTCCAGTCTCATATCTTGTTCCTTTGCTACTTGTGTTGTGTGTAAGATATGAGGCTGGAGATAATTCCAAGATCTTTGAAACAAATGAGCAGGAGTGCTGCAGCTGCTGTCTCAGAGGCAGAGGCAGAAGCAGGTCAGCAAAAAGATTTCAAGTTTCCAGATTAGTAGTGTTCAACCTATAGCTGCAGTTTCTTTCATAAAAGCTTCATTTTGGGCACTTGGATACATATACAAGAATGCAGGTTGGGGGCCACACTAGGAGAGAAACTGTGTATATGTATACATGCTTTTTAAAAAAAAGAAAACTCGATCAATCTCCTCTCTGTGTACAGCAAAATTATGAGATTGCACTGTTTCATAGTAGAAAGTGGGTGTGATAATCGCTTCTCTCATTATCTGGGCAACATAACTGAGAGGTATAATCCCCCTCCAGGTAAACAGAGGGTTAATGATCTGTTGGTTTTAAGTTGCATTATTGATCAGCATTATGGAGAAGCAACAGAGATCACAAGAGACAATTGTCCAGTGAGGATGACCAGTCTAGAGGAAGTGTGAAGCTTTGAGATGATTCTATGTAAGAAGTTATAAAACTTTGGAGTGCCACAAGGCATAGAGAAAGACAAAGGGAGACAAAGAGAGAAATGAAACTCAGGCTTTGGTACAGAGGCAGCCTGCCTCGCCTTGGGGAGCTTGGTTGCAGGCTGGACCATAGGGGCCCAGACTCCCATGACCATCCAAGACCCAGAACTCAATCTGCATTGTGAGTAGAATAGGAATGTTAAATAGTCACATTAGGGCTCATGTTCTTTTAATCTCGGCTGAATATGACCTAGGCTGTTTATAACCTTGTAACTACTAAGTAGCTCCTGAAGCAAGGCGCCTTCATGCATAAGATGCTCTTTTGCTAATAAAGATTGCTTGCTTAGAGCTTTTTTTGAAAGATCTCTCTTCCACACTTTCTTCACATGCCTTTGCTCAGTGTTTGCATGCACATGCATGTTGTAGGGTTCTCATCTCTTGAAGGAGAGCGATGGAAAGTCTCTGCAGCATCAGTGGTGGAGAAAGTGGAAGTTAAGTCCCACTGAGTTATGGGAGTTAAATCAGTGGGTAATGGCAGCTAGATAATCTCAAGGGTTCCCCTCTCCTACTCAAGAGCAGGAGACAGGACCATTGCAGTAGGTTTTCATTAAAGCAACCACATGTACACAGTCGCAGCCAGACTGAAGTATCCCCATATGCTTCGATTCCTTGGGCTCACATATTTTAAAAAGCTTTGTGGTTAGCTAAATAAACCATGGATTCAGACATAATATGAAATGAGAAGATATGGCCACATCTTTATGCAGAGCTTGGGAAGATTATTTTTTTGGACCCCATTTCCCAGCCATCATAATTCTGGTCCAAAAAAGTAACTTTTTATAACTCTGCATGTGTGCCAGTGGAAACTAGTGTGCAGTGCCATTTGGAGACTCTTTAAAAACATGTATATTTCTTGGCTTCTATGACTGAGATCCTATTCCTACAGTGGCATTTTCATAGCAATAGCCAAGGAGAAGATGGTGGTGTCAGTGGGGTTAGGAAGCTCCTGACAGGGTGAGAGGATTTAGCAGTGACAGGAGAAGCAAATAAGTAGCCTCTTTCTTGAATGTTTGAGTTCTGGAGGGCTCTTCAGAACCAAAGCTCTATGAGAGGGGTGGCTTGGATATTTCCCCATGCCACAGGATGTGTGGTTGTCCAGGTAGTCCTCCCAGACTGCCACAAGTGCTGCTGCCTCCACAAACATTAAAAGCCTCAAACCACTAACATAACAGATTATTATGTGATTGGTTGGCTGCAGTCTGATCCTGGTTGATGGTCAACTCAGCATCTTGGGATTGTTCCTTTGTCTCAGTTTTTGCTGCTTTTGCTACTGGTGTTTAAGTTGTGAATATGGAAAAGGGAATCTGGCCAAATACACATAGCACAGAGGGAACTGTTTTGCTGGAAGTTCCTTCCAAAAAATTCTTTTGAAGTACTGGACATTGGGTTAATCTGCAAGGTAAAAAAATCCTGTGATGAAGGATCACATGTTGTAAACTATCCAATAATCTTGTCCTGCAAGTTATTGGCATGTATGTGTAAAAGCTGTGTTAATGTAGCTGCATGATAATGGGGAGAAAAAAGAAATTCTCCCATGATTTGGATAGTACATCTGAAGGATAGAGCCTATTCAAAAAATATAGATATGGCAGAAAAGGAGGGGGAGTAGCACTATATGTCAAAGACAAATTCAGCTGTACAGAAATCCATGAGAGTGACAGTCAGCCTATCCTCAATACCAGCAGAAATATTAGAACAGATTTTACAGGAGTCTGTAGTGATCAGGAGGAGCCAAATTTAATCTTAAATCTTTTTGTTTTAATCAGGCCAGTAGTTTAGTAGATGCTGGGAGTGCTGTGGATGTAATTTATCTGAAGTTCAGCAAAGTTCAGTTCAGTATTTGATAGGCTCTCCCATAATGTTTTGATTAGCAAACTGATTAAACGTAGAAAAGATGGGAACGATGTCATATGGATCCCTATGTACTTGGAAAACTGTGCTCCCAGAGTCACCATCAATGGCTTCGCTTCAACCTGGAGAGAGTCTCAAGTGGTTCTCTCCTAGGACCACTCCTGTTCAACATTTTTATCAATGACTTAGGTGATGGGGTGGAGGGAATCCTTATCAAGTTTGCAGATGACACAAAACTGGGAGAGGTGGCTAACACATTGGAAAATAGGAACAGAATTCGAAAGGACCTAGATAAGCTAAAAAATTGTACAAAGAGAAATTAATAAAAATGCCAAAATGCCAACTGCCAAATTCTACATTTAGGTCACAAAGGCAAATGGACAGTTATAGGATGAGGAATACATGTCTCAGCAGTAATATGTGCAAAAAGGATCTTGGGATTATTGCTCATCATAAACTGAACATGAGCCAGCAGTGTGGTGCTCCAGCCAAAAAGGTGAATGCTATTTTACCCTGTATTCATAGAAGCGTAGCTTCCATATTGAGGGAAGTAATAGCCCCACTATATTCTGTCCCGGTCAGTTCTCATCTGGAGTACTGCATTCAGTTTTGGGTGCCTGGTTTAAAGAAGGATATAGACAAAATGGAGCAGGTTCAGAAAAGAGCAACAGGGATGATAAGAGGTATGGAGAACAAAACATATGAGAAAAGGTTGAAGGAGCTGGGCGTGTTCAACTTGATCAAGAAAAGACTGAGATGTGACATGATTACCTTCTTTAAATACCTCAAGGGCTGTCACAAAGAGGAGGGGGCAGACCTGTTCTCTGTTGCCCCAGAGGTTAGGACCGGGTCTAATGGTTTGAAGCTATAGGAGAGTAGATCTCGATTGAATACTGGAAGGAACTTCTTGATGGTAAGAGTGGCTTGGCAATTGAACCAAATTCCTAGAGAGGTGGTGGGGTCTTCTTTTCTGGATATCTTCAGAAGAGGCTGAGCAGGTACCTGCTGGGGATGCTTTAGCTAGAGATCCTCCATTGAACAAGGGTTTGGACTAGATGGCCCATGAGCCCCCTTCCAACTCTTGTGATTTTATGACTTTGTGACTATATGTTTTAGAATGTAAATATATTGAAATAGAAAGTTCTGTGGTATGTTAGCCAGTATTTTTAAGAGAAATAATGTTTACATCTGTGATAGCTGGATGTGATTAATCATTACCCACACACACACACACACACACACAGAGTATATGAGCATCTAAGGCTTTGTGATTTCCCTAAAAATCATGAAACCAGAAGTCATACTTTTCTTAAAATTTTGGTATAGGCCATCACTGTTACTGTCATTGATCTCCAATGCTTTTTTTTTAATTAATCTTTAAAGTCTGTTGCTCTTGTTTAGTTCAATGATTGTTTGTTCAAAATAGATAGTGTATATCTATCAGATGAATTGGGCCTTACCAATTCACTGACTGACTCACAAGGGTGCTGACATTTTACAGTAGTTCCACATGAGCTAGAGCCGTGACATTTGTTGTCTGTGTAGTCCAAGGTACCCCAATTACTGAAGTCTAAAAGCAAGGGTGGGGAGGGAGTTTAACATCAGTATCTGTACAGCATGATACTCACCCTATATCGGTGATCAGTATTCTATACCAGATCCAGCAAAACCAAATGTGAGATAGAATCAGAGCTTGGAAAAGTTATTTTTTTTGGACTACAGCTCTCTTGAATTTCCTAACCAGCATAGTCACTATCTGTGGTTGTAATCCAAAAAAGTAAATTTTCGAAGCCCTAAAAGGACAATTGGATTATGAAGTTTTCTTTGCCTCTCGAGGCTCATATTTGGGCGACACGTCCAGTTGTAGCAAGGAAGATGTAACTGTACCAGTGGGATGCCAGCCTTATTACTGTGTTTCTGCATGTAAAGGTGATTGGATGTTTTGTCTCATGTGAATGTTGAAATTGTTGGGCTACGAGGTAGAAACTTGGAACTCTGATGTACATATAGCAGCAAGCTTTGTGATTATTAGAAAAAACACATCTTCATCAAAACAGAGATCATGTACCCAATAATTGTACCCACAGGAGTCCATAGAGAACTGTGAATACTATCTATTGGGACTTGGGATATGCTGTTTAATATAGAGCAAAATCATGTAATCACCAGCTTTGCAAAGATTTGGTAGAAGCCCAAGAGGCATAATGTCTAGTCTTTCACATGCCATTTTTGGTCAAGGTTCTGGAACATGTGGTAGTCTCCCAACTCCAAGGGAGGTTTTAGGGTTTGGTATCACGAATATGCTGATGACACCCAACTCTTCTTCTCCTTTCCACCTGATTCCAAGGAAGCTGTTTTAGTACTGAACCAATGTCTGCTGTCAGTAGTGGACTGGAAAAGGGCAAACAAATTGAAGCTTAATCCAGACAAGACAGAGGTGCTCCTGGTCAGTCAAAAGCGAGATCAGAGAATAGGAACTCTCACTGTGCTGGATGGAGTTACATTCCCCCTGAAATCTCAGGCTTGCAGCTTGGGTGTTCTCCTGGACTCAACTCTGAGTATGGATGCCCAGGTTCAGCAGTGGCCCGGAGTGCATGCCTAGCTAAAACTAGTACACTACCTGTGTCTGTTCCTTGAGATGTCAGATCTGGCTACAGTAACACATGCCTTAATTACATCTTGGTTGGACTACTGTAATGTGCTCTGTGTGGGGCTGCCTTTGGAAACTGTTTTCAAAACTTCAGAAAGTTCAAAATGCACAGCCAGAATGTTGACCAGAGCCAGTTATAAGGGGCAAACAGTTCCCTTATTAAAATAGCTTTACTGGCTATCAATTCATTTCTGGGTACAATTCAAAGTGCTGGTCATTTCTTACAAAACCTTACACAGCTTAGGTGCAGTCTGTCTGAAAGACCCTATCTTGTCCTACAAACCTGCCAGAGTTTTCAGATCTGTAGGGGGAGCCTTTCTCTTGTAGCCTCTGCTGTCACAGGTTCAGTTGGTGAGGACATGGAAGAGAGCCCTCTCGCAGGCTGCTCCTACCTTCTGGAATTCCCTTCCACAGGGAACTAAGCTGGCCACCTCCCTGCTTTCCTTTCACTGGCAGGCAAGACTCAGCCTTCCTTAGTGACCAAGCTCTGCTCATGATGGGAGACATGAACAGCAGTATGTTGTTCTCATTCATTTTAATAGCAGAAAGGCATTAGTTTTGTTTGTTTGTTACATTTGGCTCTTTAGGCAACTTGTATTTGCTTCACAGAACTAAGACTACGCCTGTGATCCTATTTTAAACAGGACACAGTAACGTGTGAGCAGGAGAGCTGTTTATTTTTATTAGGAAGTTCTGCTTAGTTTGTAACTTTTTAATGTTTTATAATGTTTTGTGCTGTTTTGTATAGTTAATATCAGTTGTTTCAAATTTTATTGTAAATTGTAACTGTTTTGGAAGCTGCCTTGGGGCTCACTCTAAGAGATAGGTGGTATATAAATGCAGTAAACAAGTTAGTTAGTTAGTAAGTAAGTAAATAAATAAATACATTGTAGATTAATCAATTTATTAGTTATCTCCACATCACTATTGTTTTATCTGGTGAAAACTGAAAAATGTGCATATGTTGCACAAAGCCCATGTCTTCACCTTTTAGAGTTATTTAGCACTTAATGTTGAGGGTAGATTTAATTTTCATAGTACCCAACAGGACAAAGCAGAACTACAGACATGCAGAGCAGTTGTTTGCCCCATTCTATGGAACTACTAGCTCCCCATTCCTCCAATGAAATCAGAGAAATCCTCTTGTTGGCACAAGAGGACCATGCTAAGACATATTTATATTTACACACACACACACAAACTCTGAGTCCCCAGGGGCCTTGAGGGTACTATTGTCCATTTTGATGTTGAAAAGTATTGGATCCCCTCCAATTTCTTTGTAAAGAAACACACACACACACACACATATATAATATACATATATATACACACGCACACACATACACACACATATATTCTCTGATATATATGTGTGTGTGTATATATATGTGTGTGTGTGTGTTAATATATATATGAAAATGAAAAAAAGAGGGTCAAAGGAGAAGGAGCAACAAGATTTGTGGAAGTCTTTGTGTCTCAGGACAAAGAATATCTGTGTGGCTGCAAAAAAGAATTATGCAAATATATGGCATATTGGGAGGAATTCCCAGTAATTACTCAGTCTTTTGGAATCTAGATAATATCAGGAAAGAGAGGAGAGAAGAAATGGACAAGAGGGAAAAAACAGAATTAGGATAATGATAGTGTGAGGATAAGTAGATGCGGGGTTTTGTGGATGAAGAGGAGATGGAAATTTCTAAAGGCCAGGAGAAACTCTTTAGATGATAGGAGGGGGAAAAAAGTAATAAACCTCAGGAGAGAGGGTTGTTGCAAGTGAGATAACAGCTGGAGAAAGAGTTGGGCTGTCGTCTTACCACTGCAAATACTAAGAGCTATTGCTTTTGGATGCGTATCTTAACTGATGTTGTAATCCAGCCTACGTTTCTGTCATTAGGTCTTTTATGTGGTTATGTGTATGGTATTTCATTTGTTTCAATGACATGTCATTGAGATGAAATGCCACATACTGAGGTAACAAAACGGGGTAGAGATGACATGATTCAGTGAATTTCAGACAGTATACTATGAGAATAATCAAGCCACTCCACAGCATAAATCTAGGGGCCTTTCCAGATAATTTTAAGCACAGCAAATGAAGTTTTTGCTCATACATTAAAGTGATCCTGACCCACATCTTCTGACAGTTCTTTCATTAAGAGACATTATATTTTCCCCCAGCATTCGATCTGCAATTTTTGGCTGCAATAACATGCCTGGAAAAGTGCCATTTTCCTCTCTAATACAAACATGATTCCACTGGTGATGAAGTGCACCCCTCTATGCCAGCAGTGTGTTGTGAACTGTTTGGAGAGGTAGCCTCAGACGTCAAGCATATAGTTTGTTGGCATAAAGTCCAAATTCACCATGTCCGGGTATATCTAGAAACTATCCCCTTGTAACATACTGGAGAGCTGCAGCCAATAACTGTAGACCAGAGGTGGGAAAGTGAGGACTGAGAGCTGCATGCTGCCCCAAGGCCATTTTTGCATCTCTTTGGGTACCTTTCTTTACAATGAAATTGGAGGGAGTCCAATACTTTTCAACATCAAAATGGCCAATTGTACCTTCAAGGCCCCTGGGGACACAGTTGGCCATTTTGTTGTATTTGATGGCCTTTTTGCCCCCATGCCCAAAAGAAATTGAAGGTACATCTCAAGATGTTCAGAGGATGGTGCTGTATTAGTAGAAAAGCTCAGTGTATTTCAGCCTGTGTAAACTATTAAGGCCTTCTACAAGGGCTCAGAAATTTCTGAACCAGGAACTCTCAGACCATTTACTGGCTAAATGAAAAACTAGTTTCATTTGTCCAGAAAAAAAAATGCTTTTTTGCACTTAAATGGTCTGAGAGTTCCTGACTCAGAAGTTTCTGAGCCCCTGAAGAAACCTTTAAGAGTTTACAAAGGTCAAAATTCACTGTGTGTGTGTGTTTTTAACTAATAAAACAACCAGCATCTGAGCATCTTGAGGTGTGTCTCCAGTTTCTTCTGTGGGTTTTACGAGATTTCTCCAGTTTCTGCTTCTTTTTGCCCCTGCTTCTCACTGCTTGCTTATTACCTATTTGAGGGGGAGCCCTCAAATTTGAGAGGGAACAAAAAGAATCACAAAAGGGAGATATGTGTGAAAATGGGCAATGCTGTCCTCATGGGATGTAATGTCCCCCCAATATCCCTGCCACCTACATACCTGACATACTCTTATCTAACCTACATACCCTAAAGGCACCAGTTACAGTCTGATCTTGGAAGCTAAGTAGGACTAGCCCTGGTTAGTACTTGGATGGAAGACTGCCAATAAATACTGTGTGCTGTGGGAACTGGCAAAATCACCTCTGAGTATTCCTTACCTAAGTGAACCCTATGAAATTCACGGGGCCACCATAAGTTGACAAATGACTTGAAGGCGCATACAAGAACCTACTATAGGGTGCAAGTTTTCTTGGCAAGATTTTTTCATAGGAGGTTTACCACTGCTTTCCTCTATGGCTGCGAAGGTGTGACTTGCCAAAGATCACCCAGTGGCAATTGAAACTTGGTCTTACATCATACCACAATGTCTATGAGTTAACATATACAATGTAAAATAAGATAACCTGTAGGCTAGATTGTTGAAGATTACTTCCCTGAGCAAGAAGGTGCTCTTCTATATTGCTGCTAACATTTGACTCTTGCATATCAAGACCCAATTGATGGTGTTGCCTACCTGGTTTAAGTTCTCCTCTTTGGCAGGGTGGGAGAAAACAGGTGAAAGTAAACAATACGAAAAAAAGAAAAGAAAAGAAAGGGTTGCATACAGGTTGGTAGAGAATACTCTCCTTCTGGTTATAGCGATAACATTGCATGCATAAAAAGTGAAATAGCTGCACTGAATACATTCATGATACAAGGCAGCGTGGCCATTCAGGAGGCAAGAATTCCAATGGTAGTAAGCAATTAGCCATTGGTAACTTGTTTTAAAATACTCACACACTCAATGCACAGTGGTCCAACTGGGCTTTGTGTTACATTTATTCTAATCAAGAATTTAAAAACATATAGTTTGAAAATATTGGGTTACACTGGTTAGATCCCGAGAACTGCAGATAAAATTTGTCTTGTGCAACAGGCTGTCATACTTCTTCCATTTCGCTTTAGCGCAAACTTCCGTTGCTATATAAAGCTCCGATGCATGTGGTTGCACACACGTACAAACTCTATAGGCTAGGTATGTGAACTTTTACCTTGTCAAGCTGTTGTAACATATTTTCAAATTACAGTAATTTGATTAAAATGTTGCCTATAAGGCAAAAGGGTGAGTTAATAGAATCCATATGCAATTAAAATGCAGAACTAAATGTAATCAGACCCTAGTGACTACAGCTTTTCTGTTGATAGCCTTACAATAGCCCCTGAGTTTGAAAGTTTATGTTCATGTTAGGAAATGTGAAGATTCCACAGCAGTTCATGAATGAGATGATAATCTAATAATTTAAAAAATGACATAGTTTTTATGGTAATAAGCAGTAACCAGCTTCTAGATTCAGTAGGGGTGTCTCTCCCACTAGCAGCTGGTAAGGCATGTACAACACTTTATGTGTGCTGGTTGAAGAGCAGCACTCAGCAACCGCTCTTGTATAAACACTGACATGAAGGGTATTGCTGTGGGAATGCTGTGAGGGCCTTTTCTAGTACTACTGCTAGTACATGTTTTAATTTGTATGTATCCATCTTAGAAGATTCATGTGGAAGTTACAAACCTAAGACTGTATACCAAATCACCTTTAAAAAAAACCAATACTGAATTTTAAAAGAAAACAACCCAAACTGTGTTTTCTCTGGATAGTTTTAAGAGTCAACATCCTGTGTTGGAGTCCTCTAATCATCACCAGCACAATTTACAATCGGAACACACAGAGAGCCAGTTCAGACCAGCTCATCTGTTGATCTTGGCAAAGGTCCTCATTCTCACTGCGTTACAGCTGCCACTTGAGGAATGGGGACTCGGCACAGAGCTGAAGGAGGATGGGATGCAAAGTTGGTCAAGACGTAGGTCTGGTTCGTTTCAACAGTTATACATCGCTTCCCCTTCCCCCTCCCAATAGTATTTTTCGTTAGTGCCACTTTTAAAAACTCTCTCTCTCATTCACTCACTCGCTCACCCTGAAATTAAATGAGGACCTCTCATGAGCCACTGCGCTCCAGGCATAAGAAATAGTAATGTCTGGCTTCCAGAAACTGTCCCGTCAAAATGTGCTTCTGATTAGGTGGCTTAATTACAGCTGTGAAAACAATGTTGATTTAGGCCTCAAGATTCCAGTGCATGTCAGCCGTTATTAGCTCGCCTTGGACTGAAGCCACCATTCGAAAACTTTGCACTGTGAAAGTCACACACTACCTTGACAACTTTTTATAAAGGTGGAAAGGTTGCCAGAAGCAAGACACTTATGCAAAATATTTTTCGTTGTGCAAATTTCAAATGTGACACAATTGATAGAGATGAAGTGGACAGGTCCTCCCGGGCTTCACCGAGTCCTAACTTCCTAAGTTTTCTCACTAAATTTCCCTATTTTAATGTCATTTTTTAAGGAAAGTTTGACTGACATAATGCTTAATTTTAATTCCTTTAATTCAGTTTTAGTCCAAATCCAGCATGTTGGTTTAACCACACAGTTTTATTGCATCTAAATTTTCCTGACAGTTTCATTTGCTGTCGGGAAATAAAATTGCCATTTTTGCAACATGGGAAATAATGGCTAGTTTCAAATCCAATATGTTTGAAACTTCCTTTGCCTCAAGCAGGTTAAGGCACACACTTTACTTACTTTTTGGAGGGCAGAGGGAGAAAGCTCATTAAATAGTTTTAATATTTTAATATAAATAACACTTTTCTCAGTAGGAAGCCTTATTATTAGATTAATGTGTTTACACCTGCAGAGAAGTAAATTTTAAGGCAACATGCTATTTCCATATTTAAACTTTTTAATTTAGCTTCACCTACATAGGAGGACATTTGACAAGTTAAAAATTCCTTTTAGGGCAATATTTGAGGAAGAATACAATTCTGTCTTACTGCAATGATACTGGAAAGCACTGATATATTAAAGAAAATGAAATAGTTCTAATTACTTTGGTGAAATAGCACTATAACTGATTTGGGAGTTTAATCTTCATCAAAGACAGAGAGGCGCCAGTATCTTTCCAAAGGTGTTCTTCAGATAGAAAATTTCCAGAGTTTAAAAAGAAGGAACTTTTGGTCAAAAGTCTTGAAAACAGTAGAGCATTAAAAGTTACTTTTTAAAAATTAATTAATTCTTGTTACAGGTTATAGGATTTTAGAAGTAATTTGTTGCCTTTTCCAATTTTCAGTATCAAAATGGGCATTTTATGGCATTATTATATTCATTCCTCATAACTTTTTTTGAGGTTAATTTTGTTTCCTTAAAAAAAGAAAAAAAGCTTCGTGTTCAAAGGTCAAGAAATACTGGACTGGAATACACAATAAAATTTGTGAAATACTGAAGGTACGGTTTGCTAGGATGCCTGAAATGTACTTGTTGAATATGGCAGATATAGTTGATGGAACTAATATCAAGAAATATTGGAGAATATTATTATATATGATAACTTCAGCACGCATTGAATATGCAAAGGTATGGAAATCACAGCAAATACCTACAATAGAACAATGGTGGGGAACTTTTATTGAAAATAAAACCGCTGATATGGTCTCTCAAAGATTAAAAGGGAAATCAGATGACGAAATTCAGAAAGAATGGCAAATTGTGGGTAGTTGCTGGGTGACTTGTGATAGAAGTTTGTAATTCATGGTACTATGTGTTTAAAAGATTGAGATTATTGCAGTTGTTATCATAAAGCTGGTAAATGGTGAATGTAATACAAGTTCTAACATGTGATCTAGCTGTAAAATGCAGTACAATGATAAAGCTTAGATAGGGGATATTGAAAATGAAATCCAGATCAGATTGGAAGTATCAAGAATATATCAGTAGAAATAACAAGGAAAATTAATTGTTTTATTTGTGAATTTTTTTTAATAAAATGATTATAAAAAGAAAAAGAAAAAAGTTTGATAAGAGAATACCTGAAAACATGAAAAAAATGCTTTCAAAATGCCTCAAAAATGCCCTTTAAAAGTAATTTTAAAAAAGTAATTTTAAAAGTAACTAGAAGGTTTTACGTGTTCCCACCCTATAAGTTAATTTTGAAATTTAACTTTGTTCTACCCTCATTGAAAGCAGGGATTTATAGAGCAAAGCTGAAACTTAGCCTCATTCCTCAAAAGCCCTTATAGGGCCTTTCTACACTACACTGTTATAGTGCTATTGTTCCACTTTCAACATCCTGTAGAATTCTGGGGTTTGTAGTTTACTGAGGCCAAAGAGCTCTCCGGCTGAGAGTTATAAATGCCCCTCCTTAAATGGCAAACCCTAGGATTCCATAGGAAGTTGAAAGTGGAATAATAGCACTATAACACTGTAGTGCGGAAAGGCCCACAGTTTCCCACACTTTGACCAATGGAACACTTCTTTGGATTCAGTAATTCTGAAAGTAAAGCTTCCTTAACACAGCAATGGGTTCAAGTTATTTTACCTGGTGTTTCTTTTGGTGATAGGAATATTGGTGAACTTTTTAGAACCTCTTGCCTGTACCCTTATTTGGCAGTTTTTAGGAATCTTTCAGTAGATTTCATTCAGTGTTTTAGGGTATCCCATAGTGTACCTCTTAATGAACATGAGTTGTTGTTTCTCTGCAACCAACTACTATTGTACATATTAATATGCTACACTGGCTGAATTCAAGTGTTGCTTTTGTAATTAATAATGCTAGGTGGTTCTTATACTTTTATAAGTATACTTTTCTTATACTTTTATAACTGATCTTGAATAATCCTGGATGTACCTCATTTTAAAAGTTTTCACAGTGAAATAAAAACAAGTGTGGAGATGCCAGTCCAAGCAGCATCTTCTGCTTTTGGAATTTAACGTTCTGAGCTTCCATAGCTCAAATCAGAAAAGGTATGGCCTCCTTTGACAGGCAGGGCAAACTGATGTGCAGTGTCTGTCAGATGCAATTCTGTTACCAAAGGTAAAAGCAAATAGCACTTATTTATTTATTTTAGAGCTTTATTTAATACCATCCCTCAGTATTGATATTTCCAGTGGGCAAATACTATAGAGAATATAAACAATAAGATCAACAAAACCATACAGAATAGAAACAGCAAATACAGTTTTGGCACAAAAAATATGTCTGCAGATGAAGTCAAGAAGTCTAGGAGAATAAAATTATTCTCCTGGCACCAGCAGAATAAAAGTAAGAGTGTCAAGCAAGGCTATCCCAAGAATAGAGCCATACCAACAATAAAGCCCTGTCCTGAGTCACCACCTATCTGGCCTCACAAGGTGATATCATGCAGAGGAATTCCTCCAAAGACCTCCGTTCATGGGTTGAAACATATGTAAGTATATGATCTTTCAAGTGTTCTGGCTCCAAACCATACAAGACTTTAAAAATTGTTTCTGGAAGCAGACCATGGACTAGTGAAGTTCTTTAAGCATTGGAATGTTAGGTGGTAAAGTATACTTTTGTAAGTATACTTTTCTTATACTTTTATAACTGAACTTGAATGTTTCTTGGTATGCCTGATCTTAAAAGTTTTCACAGTGTTCCTCCTATCTAATGTTCCTATCAGCCAGTCCCAATTAGCAATCCAGTTAGATATGCTTTCAATCATGAGAAGTTTTCAGAGTGCTGAAGAACATTGCAGTGTTTGTGCCTTGGAGGAGCCATGCGTGGTACTCTGTCCTCAGTTGCTGAATAGTGGTAAATGTCATGGGCACTAGTGGAGCTCCCATGCCTGAGCTGTATCTGTAATCATCATAAAATCTTGAACTATATATGTGAGTGCTGTGGTACTGCTGAAGTTTCTTGTAATGAGGAAGGTGCATAAATTGAGTGTGCCCTGTTCACTTCCCAGCAAAATTTCCGAGAGTGCAACATGATGTAATAAGTTCTGGAGGTTTGTTCATACACAGATCTTGCACAGCATCAGTATACTATTTTGTCAGCAGCAAGTCAGCACCTGCCACACAACACAATGCAAAGGTTTTGTAGGAATGGTACCCTAGTGTTTGGTGGATTGCAGCATGCTTAGCTTTAGCTGAATCATATCTTGATACAACTTTTCTGTATTTGCAGCAATTTCTTCCTCTAATTTGCAAAAACAAAGTGGTATGAGAACAGTGGAAAAATGTCACCATGACTCTGCATGTTGACCACAATAGTAGGACAGTTAACAAGTATGCAGCAGTTAGTTTTCCTCTCTTCTTTGCCTATTGTATCCTCTTTTTTCCAGTCTGCCTTCATCCCATTTGTCTGCGAGTGACAGTGTCTGACACATCACTATACAAAGACTCAACAATACGGCCTATATTGCAGGAGGAATAAAAGGCTCATAAGAGGTGGGAAAAGCTGCTCAGTGTTGAAAACTAGATCAGGCTGTTTAACCTCAAGTAGAAAGTTTTCTAAAAGAATAGAGCTAAGAACATAATTGAACTGGCTTTGCAGAAGAAAAGAACTATTCTGTACAAAGGTAGATAAATTTGCTTCTTTCCAGAGTCAGGGACTTTTACTTAGGTATTTCCTCCTCCCTTTTGAAGACGCTATTTCAAGATAGAGGGATAGAAGCATCCATTATTCAATGCTAAACTGTGGGTTAAACACAAAAGGAAGGCAGATTTGTTCTGGGGTTATGAATCAACTGAGACGGTTTGGAAAGGATTAAAGAATAGTTAAGCTGTTGAAAGACTCTGGTTCATATACTCAGATGACACCTGAATTGAAGGAATCCAAATGGCCTCTTCATGTTAACACTGCTTTGACTTTTTCCTCCTTTTTCTACATCTCAATGAAGTGAGAATGTACAAAACATAACCAATGCACTCCCCATTTTATCCAAACTCCTGCTTCTTGGTTACAATAGTAAGATACACAGATGCTTGAGAGCCATGTCATGTGTTGCAGCAAAACCCAGCATTTTTAATTTCCACTTCCACTATAGCTCACCTACAACTTTGGAAAAAAGTTGGTTATTTCCATGGTTATTTCCATGTGTGAACTATACAGTAAGGATGCACTTTGAAACCTATACTCAGGTGAAGCTCCAGGTGCATAGTTGTTCTTGGGGATGCACACAACTAGACACAATAGAAAGGTCATGTTTAATCCAATGGTTACATAATGTGGGGCCCTATCCTTTTTTATGATAAAGTCTTACTGCTGTTGCAGATATCACAGGTTCCGGCTCATTTCCTTGATACGGCCAGACCTTCTGTGAGTTTCTTCACTTCTCTTGTGAATTTATTTTCAAATAAATAAATTATTAGTTACTGTATGGCCCTTTCCACACGGGGTAAAAAAAACGGCTTAGGGCGACCTCATCCGGAGGTCGTCCACACCGTGGAGCGCGCTAGAGTTTGAATAGTGGAGGTTCCACACCTCAAACTGCGCTAGCGCGGCCACAAGGAGTGGCGCGGCGCGTTTTTTAAAAACCACATTTTATGTGGTTTTTATGAAACGCGAGCGCGCTAACCCGTTGCAGCGCCCCGTGTGAAACTGCAGGGACACGCTAGCGCGTCCCTGCAGAGCTGCCCGGGGGCGGGCTTCCGGCTGGCGCACTGCCCTGATTGGCAGAGCGCCGCCGGAAGTCGCCGGCCGCCATTTTGGGCACCGCCGAACGCCGCCGAAACTCACCAGCGTGTGGAGCGGCGAACGCGCGCTCCCCGCAGGGACGGAGCAACCCGTTTTCAGGTAAGATCTGTCCCTGCGTGCGCTGCCCCGTTCCCCCGTCCCCCGTGTGGAAAGGGCCTATGTTTCCCAAATGCTGATAAGAGCTATAACATATGAATTGAAGTGACTCATCTTTCTAAATTCCTCTCTCATTTCAGGTCTGGGACCTACCTTTAATTTCCAAGTGGTAATATGGGACTCACTTTTAGTATCTATTAGTTGCTTCGTGACTTTCTTCATATTTCTTTTCCCATTCCGCTTTCTCCTTTGCTTAAAGAGAACTTAAAAACAAAAACAAAAAATCTCTAGGCTACCCAGGAGTTTTAAGGCAGCATGAAGGAGATGCCATAGCTGAATTATAAAGTTTATTCTATTGCTGAAATATTTCTGTAGTTAAGGAGAAAAGTTCTTGACTTCTGAAGCATGTATTGGAAGATTCCACTGTACACTTTCAGAGTTAATAGAAAAACATGCGTTGTGTTCTCTGAGTCATTTTTTTATTGCTGGAAATCCAAGAGGAATAATATTAAGTACTTGGAAGGAGGTGTATGGGGTGTGACATAGGAGACAGGAAGTTCAAGAGGTGTAAAAGTTGAGCACTATTATTAGCCAATAGTTTTGTCTCTTTGCTGAAGAAAATTCTGAGGATAACATTGGAAGTAACATCTTAATGTTTATTTTGTTGAGCTTGTACATTTGGATCAATTGTTTCTGTTTCCTAATTCAGCACAAAATTCATTTGAAGAATATTTTTTAAAATAAGCTTTTCAGTGCAGGATAGAAATATTGACCTAAATGGTTAACTTATTTTGAAATATTGGGAAGATTCTGTAGGGGTGGGCAACTGTGGAAGGGGAAGGGAACTCATTAACTTCCCTGGAGACCTCACTGCACTTGCTGCTGCCCTCCAATCAATCAATCTTTAAAATTTTGCTCCTTCCAAATGCCGCAAAGCACCTTTTAGGGAACATGGGGGCATTCTCACTGTAATAATAATAAAAATAACAAGAACAACTACCACCACTGGCCCTGGGGATCTCGCATAGCTCATGGACCACACTGCCCACCCCTACGGTAGAGTAACTGGGATTGCTAAATACACAAATACATTTTAATGTGAATTAAACACCCAATAGTTTACATTGTTTCACAATGAAAATGAAATTATGATATAAGGTAGAGAGAAAATGCTGTATTTCTGGTGAAAGACCCACAGTGGGCAAGGCTGAGTGGCCACCTGGCCAAGGTAGCAGGTCTTATCAGATTGCAATAATCTTTTTTATGTCTATAAATCTTGAGTTCTGGTGGCCTTACAGTCTATTGGAAACCCAAAGGTCTTAAGACAGAAGACAGAATACACACATACATACGTACATACATAAAGATATGTAAGATTTATGCCCTCTCTTCTCTTCAAAAATGTGACTCAAAGAAGTTAACAATAAAATGAATTAAAAAGAAGTAGAAATAAATATATACATAAATATCTCAGAAAGAAAACCTTCTGCGTGCTTGCCATTTCATTTTGAGGGCTAAACAAAGTCAAATGTCTGCATTTGTTCCTCAGTGTGTCAAATAGGAATAGGAAGGATGATTTAGATATGAAAAATGTCAGGATGGATATGTTAAAAATCTGCTTCCCCCACAACACTATTCCAGTCCAATTCTGACTCTTCCTGATTGAGTGCCTCAAAGTCAGGGATTTCTGTAACTTGTTTTTACAAAACTGAGCTTTTAAAACAATATCTAGTGATAGCCTGAAAAGATAAGGATAATCTGAAGGAAGTTGCAGATGATTCCAGCTCCATGACTCCCTTGCAAACTCTACCTAATCCAGAAGTTCACTCCAAACTGATATATGACATTTGTAGACAAAGCATAGGTATGAAGCTAATGTTTGAAGCACTCCAGGCTTCAACACAGGTCAAATAAAAACACAACAGGCCCAAACAATGAATGAGCTAGAGTCCTGAAATCAGTGTGGTAACTGAATACATTGTAATAGGCTAGCCCTGAAACGATGAGTATATATTGGTAAAAGGGAAAATCTATTTTGGCTAATAAGGTCTTACTGTTTTGTATAGAATCATATTGCAAACAACAAACACACCATGCAATTTGTCCATCTAGTTTGGTACTGTCTGTTCCACCTATCAGCAGCTCTTTAGGGTATCAGCAAATGTATTTCCTATAATCTGCTACCTGATCCCTGAGCTCTACCGATGAGCTATATTCTCTCTCTCCTTCTCCCTCTGCTGTTTATCTATTTGTTGTTTTTCTTGTGAATATTCTTTTCTAAAATGAAGACCATCCATTTTAGTGAAAAATCTACATTCATAGGTGACAAGTTAACATAGGATTTGGAAGCAAAATGGACTTGGTCAGGGGAGTTATACCCACAGCAAGTATTAGAGATAAGATTTGTTTTCTTTTCTCCTTTCCTCTCTGTCCCACTCCAGGTACTGCTCCTTTTTTGGGTTTGCTCTCTTATCTCCCAAGACTGATACCTTGAGCTGACTGTTACTGGCTTCAAGTACTTTCAAGTCATTTTAGAGTGCAGTCTTTCCAGCAGCTGCGCAGAGCTCTGATGCTGGAGCCTCCAATAACATTGAAAGCCACACCAGACAATGAGCCTGGCAGGGAAGAGCATGCAGCATTTGCTGTTGCTATTTTACATTTTTTGTGTCAATGGGAGATAAACTGTTGATACCATCCTCAGGACTGATGTAACCCTTCCCGTTTTCTCGTAGTGGGAGCACATCTGGAAATTGGCATGACTTTCCATTCTGTAAATCCACAGCTTTTCCCTTATTTGCCCATGCCATACCCACGGTCCGCCCTTTTCACTCACTTTTACTGAACCTGGAATCCTTTCTGCTCACCCTGGAGCTCCAGCATCAGGGAACTAAAGGCTCTAGATGTTACTGCAGAGAGCAGGAGGAGGGAATCTGAGGTTCTTCTTTGTGGTCTCTGTGCCTCATACATTAGGAGCTTTCGCGCCTGCGCAGTAGCGTTTGGAAGATTCGAGAACTCAGTAGCTTGGCGGGAACCCCTCCCCCATGCCGGTACTGTGCATGCTCAGCCCACCGAGCAACAGTCACTCCTCAGTTCTTTCTTGTCTGCCGTAGCGAACAGAAGGTTCTTCTCAGTGGCTTGTGCTTTTCTTGGCTTTTCTTGCATTTTTGACTCAGATTTCTGCTTTTTGGACTATTGGTTTTTGGATTGCGATTTGGATTTGGTATTTGGCTTCTGCTTCTTGTTTTCGACCCGGTTTTCAGTCTCCTGGTGAATGGCTTTGGATTACGGACTGGTTTCTGGAACTTCGAACCCCGTTGTCTCCCCCCCTTCTCTATTTGGCTTCTTCTCTTCTCCTTTGGATTCTTCGGTCTATGTCGGCGCTCTTTAAAAGCTGCGTCTCCTGCGGATGGAAGGTTGCTCTTCCGGACAAACACCGCAAGTGCCTCTTCTGTTTGGGCGAAGGCCATAACATCCAGGCCTGTCCTGTGTGTCAACAATTCACCCACCAGACCCTCCACAACCGTTCGGCGAGACTTAAATCCCACTGTTGGGAGGAGTCCCTGCGATCACAGGAACAGACCGAGGCCCGCGTCATGATGGCAGAAAAATCTGCTCGTCCAGCGACCATTCTGTCGACAGTGTCAGTGCTGCCGTACCGTCCACCTCATCAGTACCGGGCTCAGTACCGACGTCAAAGCTTCCGAGGATTCCAAAGCTATCGGCTCCTTCCACTCGTGAGGAACCTGCGGGTTCACAGTCCTCGACCTTCTCCAAGCCCTTGACACCGGCCCAAAAGAAGCGTCCTCCTACTCAGGACACCACAAAGGAGAAGGAGAAGAAAAAGAGAAGGAAGGAAAAGAGGCGCTCCCCTCCGAAGGAGGCTCGCCTCCCGACACCTCCACCTACCCAGCTCACTGGGGACCCAGAAGAGCATTCAGACCATCAGGAGGTTCTCGAGGTGTCCGACAAGGAGCAGACCGGGGAGGACCTGCCCTCGGAACCACCTGAGCTGACGGCTGCAGTTACCCTGATGAGTCACTGTGTATCAGTCGACTGCCGGGAGGAGGCTGTGGCCCGACATCAGCCTTTGCCTAGTCACTGGCCAGCCTCTTGACGGAGCGAGTCCCACTCTCCTGAGCAGAGAGCCAGGCTTCCATCCCCGCGATATTGGGAGATGTGCCTGGAGAGAGCCCACTCCGGGGACTCAGTGTATACCTCTGCCTCCTACCTTGGTAGGTATGGCCAGGAGCACCTCTGGCGCAAGCCCCTGGGCTCTTACTATTTTTACTCTCCATCGTACAGGGACCGTTACCACCCGGACGTATGCTACTGGTCACCACGGCATCGATCCCGCTTGCCCTCCAGGGAAGCCCATCACTGCCACTACGAGAGGCTGCCAAGCCGCTCACCTCGCCGATTGATCTCGCCGCGCCTTCAGAGGTCTAGGGAGCTCTCAGCCCGTTACAGGGCAGTGTCACCTCTTCCGAGGACAACATCAACTGCAACGTGTGCTGTGCCTCAATCCACCTTGGCGCAAGCAACGCGGGCGATGACGTCGACGACACAGGCTGCTCACCGCCTTCGGCCCTCGGTGGTGCCCCTCCAAGTCACGCAGATCCCGACCACGACATCGTCCGCGGTACCAGTACAGTCTGCTGCTCCGACGGTGACCCCCCCGCAAGCCATCTGTGGAGAAGTCAGTGGAGAGATCTCTGACCCTGTCTTCGGAGTCATATGAGTCCAACACTGCCTCTGAAGACTCAACTTCATCTTCCCATGAGTCGCCTCCAGTGGCTTTCAGAGAACCAGGACCAGAGTCGGCACCGGAGGACATTTGGCAGTTTTCTGCCATCCTCCTCCATATGGCCACAGCCCTTGGCTTGAAGATTGCAGAACTGGCCCCAGCAATGCACCACCCTCTCTTCCAGTACCTGGAGACGCGCCCGCCATCCACTGCTCTGCTGCCTTTTCTGCTATGGACCATCTTGTCCCGACTAACAGCCAAGAAGATGGGCATCATCCAACCGCCCCAGTCTCGCTCGATGGTACCTGCTACCTGTACCGGGTGCTGCCGTTCAGCCTCTCAACCGCACCACGGGTCTTTACCAAGTGCATGGCCCCTGTAGTGTCGTTCCTGTGGACAAAGGGAGTCTCCATCTACCCCTACCTCGACAATTGGCTCTTGGTGGCATCCTGCAAACAGAAACTTTACAGGGACATACCCTGGACTCTTACTCTTCTCACCCGTCTAGGACTCCGGGTCAATCCGAAGAAGTCCCAACTTGAGCCCACAAGGGTTCTCGACCTTATTGGGGCGACCCTGGACGCAGTATCGGCAAGGGCGTACCTACCGATAGACCAGGCGCGGACGCTTCATTGGGCAGCGTCTACCGTCTTCCATGCCCCAACGGTAACAGGAGAATCCAGCAGCTCCTCAGCTACATGGCCTCAACGACCGCCGTGACTTACCTGTCCAGGCTTCACGCACTACCGCTTCAGCACTGGTTTGTCCGAGTCTTCGATCCACTCTTGGACAACCAGACATGCTGCTACCACCTACCTCATCAGGTGCACCAGTCCCTGCTGTGGTGGCAGTCTTACAGCCACCTCCTGTCGAGCGTGCCGTTCCGGGAGCAGAATCCGAAACTCACGGTAACGACGGATGCTTCCCTCTACGGGTGGGGAGCACACTGCGGCGACCTCAGAGTCTGCGGCCGATGGATCGGTCACGAAACCGCCCTCCATATCAATGCTCTTGAGCTGCTTGCAATCTCAAAGGGTCTACAGGCATTTCGACATGTTGTCACAGGCCGCACATTGTTGTTCCTGATGGACAACACGATGGCGGTCTGCTATGTCAACAGGCAAGGAGGGACTCATTCGACCACCCTCCTCAACGTCGCCCTCGACCTGTGGGACTGGTGCGTCTCGCTTCGGATCCACCCGGTGGCAGTTCACCTGGCTGAGCAGGAGAACACCACAGCGGATGCCCTCAGCAAGGACACATCATGCCACCACGAATGGTCCCTCTCCAGCAAGGCCTTCCAGATGGTTCGAGATCGATGGGGTGAACTGACGATCGACCTCTTTGTCACCAGCGAGAACGCGAAGTGTTGTCGGTACTGCTCGAGGGCTGTCCGCGATTGCCACTCCATCGGCAACGCTTTCCAGTTTCGGTGGAACGAGGGACTCCTCTACGCGTTCCCTCCGTTACCTCTGCTCGGCTGGGTGATATCGAAGATCCTTGCAGACCGAGCAGACATTGTTCTCGTGACACTGTACTGGCCGAGGCAGCACTGGTTTGGGCCCCTGTTCAAAGGCTGCCATGGACGAATTCTCCGTTTTCCGATAGCACCGGACGTCCTATCCCACTCCAACGGTCTCGTGCTTCATCTGGACCTGCCGCTCCTGGCCCTCCATGCCTGGAGGATATCGCCTAGACCAGTGGTTCTCAACCTGTGGGTCCCCAGATGTTCGTGGACTTCAGCTCCCAGAAGCCCCAGCCACTATGGTCAATGCTCAGGGCTTCTGGGAGCTGAAGTCCATGAACATCTGGGGACCCACAGGTTGAGAACCACTGGCCTAGACGATCCTATCATCGGCAACATCCTCACTGTGGCCAGGAAGGAGTCAACATGCCACAACTACCACTACAAGTGGCGGCGGTTCATTGCTTTTGCTGAGGAATGACGAGAGCCGGTATCGCTTGTCAACCTGCCTACAGTACTCCACTTCCTACTACACCTTCGGCAGCAGGGCCTAGCCTTCCTGTTGCTGAATGTTTACCTCGCTGCTGTCGTGGCATACCAACCACCACGATCCCCATAGGCGGCTCTCTTCCGTCACGGTACCGTGAAGCAGTTTTTGAAGGGCCTGCAGCACCTCTACCCACTGGTATCGCCGCTACTACCGCCGTGGTCGCTATCGCTGGTACTATCACAGCTGATGAGACCACCCCTCAAACCCATGGTGACTGCAGATGACAGGCTGCTCGCCATGAAAACTGCCTTCTTGGTGGCTGTCACCTCTGCTAGGAGGGCGGGAGAGCTGACAGCCCTGCGATCTGACGAGCCATACCTCATCTTCCATAGGGACAAAGTGGTCCTTCGGCCTGACATTTCATTCCTGCCGAAGGTGGTGTCTAATTTCCACCTGAGTCAAGACATCATCTTGCCCACCTTCTACCCGGACCCGACTACACCTTTGGAGCGATCTCTCCACTCCTTGGATTTTCTTCGGGCCTTGGCTTTCTACAAGGACAGGACTGCCTCTTTCAGACAGACCCTGCACCTCTTTGTGTGCTATGGCAGGCGTCGAAGAGGCCGTAAGGTGTCCACCCAGCGCTTTTCCAGATGGGTGGCCCAGACTATCCAGCTGGCGTATGAGCTCACCAAGAAGCCTCCGCCAGCGTTCCTTCGGGCTCATTCCACCAGAGCCATGGCGACATCTGCAGCCCTCCTGCGAGGAGTCGACCTGCAAGAGCTCTGCTGTGTGGCGACCTGGTCCTAGCCATCGACCTTCATGCACCACTACAGGCTAGACTGCCGGTCCCATCGAGATGCTCAGTTTGGACGTGCCGTGCTGGCTTCTGTTCTGTAGGACCTGACCCACCATCCTACCGGTAAGCTACACAGTCTCCTAATGTATGAGGCACAGAGACCACGAAGAAGAAGAACAGGTTGTTTACAAGAAAGATAGATTAAACATTCATTATCTCATCTCCCCCAAGTAGATGAGAAATATTAATTCCTTCATTTTGCTAAAAGGTTTTGTCTTAATTTCCAAACAGGAACATACATTCTGTGTATGTCCATTTGAATGATAAACTGTGAGCCACTGTGGTTGGTACTTAATGTACAGCCCCACTTTTGGGTCTGGAAACTTCAACGTTTGGGATGATCCTGAACTGGCAGCTCTAGTCTTAATTGATTTACAGGGTTAATATTTTGTTTCAACATTATTTTGTGTCAATAGTGTTTTTGTTATTGTTGTTGTTGTTGTGCTTTGAGAGGATTTGGTCCTGAAGAGCAGCACAGAAATCTTCTACAAAGGAAATAAATGTATGTCTGCATACATACTGCATGCTGTGTAATAATGCAGAGACCCTTGGCTGAAGAGACTTTTCATCCAGGAACACAGAGGTGGAACAGCATCTCATGTAAACTTTAGCATTTTTGCTTCCTGCTGAGCATCAAAATGGGTCTTTCAGTTCTGAAGTGCTACGATAATGCTTGAAGCTAGTGGTAGTGCAGTAGTTAAGTGTTGGCCAAGGCCTTGTCTCTCAATCTAACTTAGCACACAGCGTGATTGCGAGCTTAGAGTTTAAGGATGTTGAAAACAGCGTAAATCAGCTTTTGGGAGGAGAAGTGTGTTAACAGAAATAGCAAAGTAATCCTTTTTTTGAAGGGAGGACTATTGCCTATTTTTCCTTGTCCCTATTTGTGTGTGCACTAGCAGTTGGGAAACCCTGGCAGTCAAGGGATATTTTTCACATCTGTAAACACACACACACATTTACACACAGAAAGAGGGGAAGGGAGGGAGAACATGATACTGTGCCCATCATCCCTCAATACCACCACCACCACTGCAGGCCACCAAAATGTTGTGGCATGCCAGCAACTGGAAATACAAAATTATTTTTCAGTCACAGACAACTGTATTGTTAAGGGAAAAGGTCTGTGGGAACTGCATACCTGATTTTAGAGAATCCAAACCTTTCTTTCTACAGGAGCTGAGAACGCTTGGGGAATGTGGTTCCTCTCTAAAAATGCAAAAATCCAAAAGGAGTGTGTGTGTGTGTGTGTGTGTGTGTGTGTTGCTGACAAAATTTGGCAATGCAGGAGTTGTGGACGAAATCACAACGAGACCAGGTTCCACAAATTTCCTGCTTATGATTGATCTCATTTTTCAGGGTGCCTTGCCACATTTCATTCTCTTAGCTACAGACTTGCTAGATTTCAGGGCTAGATTTCTGTCTCTTAGATATTTTGAATACAGATTTTATGCTAATATCATAGGACAAAAAAGTCATTAATTTATTTTTAAAGCGTTGATTAGTATGCATTGGATATACAGAAAATATTGATTTGTACTGGCTCAGTGGCTTTCAGCTTGTTATGACCATTTCAGGGAAAGAGGTTTTCCAGTTTTAGTATCAGTCTGTAGTGGGGCTCTGTGTGTACACAGTTTTTGTTGAATTATTGGGGTTTTATTTAGGTGCGGTCAGAAGTATAACTGTGTATATAAATGAGGCCAGGAACAATAGAAACTGTAACCCTAGCTCACCCACACTGAAGTTGTTTATAACTGATAAGCTTGATTTCTTGCCCAGTTAGCATAATTTGAAGCTTGCATGCATGTTAGACATCAACTGAAATTGAGCCTAAAGTATGACCTTTTCCCCTCTTGGTTATTCATATATCAATTAGGGTGTTTCTCTCTCCCTCTCTTTCAGCAATGTCTTTTTGAAATAAATTTGCTTTTCTTTCTGACTAATTTCTGATTCTATAAAATGCACAAGTGATTGGTATTGTTCTCATACTGCTTAACATCAGGAGGAGACTGTATGAAGGTCAGTATTGCTACATGAAGTCAAAACTCTGTGTGTAAAATTTGAACCAGGCTGAAAGGTATTTTAATGCAGCTAGTTTTTATGTCTGATGGCATTCTCAAGTGTACTTGACATAGTTAGGAACTCTCCTCTCTTCACTCCCTACTGTCCTCATACAAAAACTTTGGATTAAATCTCTTGCCACTAGGTAATTCATGCTATTGTCCTTCAAATGATTTCATATGGAACAAAATGCCATATTTGCCAGCATATAAGAGGCACCCATGTATAAGATGCACCCTATTTATACACTAGCAAATAGTATTTGCTGACATATAAAACACACCAGTATTTAAGACACCCCCCATTTTCAAACAGTATTTTTTGGGGGGAAAAATAAATCTTATACACCAACAAATACAGTATTTGCCTTCCTCCTTTAACTCATACACCTATTTGCTTTTTCTGTTGCTTTTGTGAATAAGAGATTTATTCAGTGTTGCACTGTCTCTGATATATTAGGAAAACAAATAAGTTAGTTTGGTCTTTGAATTCAAGGCTATGGAGTATGCTATTTTTTTAAAAAAGGGAATGAAAATGGGTGAGCCACAATCATGTTGAATTTGGAGAGGGCGTTCAGTTTTTGAAGAGCATCTGAAATCCCAGCGGGTGGTTTCTTTACAAACGCCATGTTGCAGTCACATCAAGAAGTGTTATCTACGTACAGCAGCAGTTTATCAAATGTACTGTACAACAACGGTTGTTCTTTTCCCCTAGAGAGCGCTTTTTACAAGGCGGCATAGTTCTAATAAGAAATACGTGCTAAATACTGGTAGTTTGAGCAATGAAAGGGGATTTGCTTTCTTGTGATATCGAGTACAGCACTGGAAGAAGGATATATTGAACACGTTTGCAGCCTACAGCCCATTCACCGTGGAACAGCTTTGTTGACTGGAATGAAAATATTTGGAATTAAATGAGGGATACATTATATGTTGGTTCTGTGGACTTTCACAGATGTGTTGCTCTTTCTTTCTGAATAGAGAGGGGGACATATATTTTCTTGTCCCTTTCCTCATGAAAACCTTTCAGTAAAAACTTGTGGTACATAGATTGTAGAAGCCACATAAACTTAAGGAGGAAGAAACAGGTAAGCATGCATTCTGATAGGCCAGGTCAGAGCCAATAAGAATGAAAGCAATCATTTGGCTCTTAGTCCTTTAGCTTTCCTCTCAAGACTATCCTGGAGTATTTTTAGGATTTGCTCATTTTCATTAAAAACGCCTAGAATCTATTTTAAAATGTTTGTACAAGACTTCTTTTTTTAAAAAAACAAAATCTTGATGTGCAACTTGAGTTTAGTGCTTCATCTTTATCATGCTGAAACAAATGTTGTTGTTAATTGTTGTTGTGTGCGTTGGAAATAGCAACTCTGTTATGGGGTTTTTTTGGCAAGATATTTCAGAGGGGGGTTATCTTTGCCTACCTTTGAGGCTCAGAGAGTGTGACTTTCCCAGTGTCACTCATTGGGTTTCCATGGCTGATATCCAGGATCATAATCCAATCATAATCCATAATCCAACACTCAAACGTCTACACCATGCTGGCTCTCTACAAATGAGCAGTCTCTTTTATTTATAGTTTTTGTAGCATATGGATGTATATACTTTCATCCAACACATACTACGCTTTCGTACAGAGTAAGGTGACATGTGTGTCTTTAGAACCCTAATAAAAATAGGAAATAACAAAATAAGTAAATCCCATTAGTGATCTTAGTTAAAAATAAGAGTTGTCTGAATAACGAAATTTCAAATCTCTCACTTATGTCCTTAAAAGATTTACTTCCTTTGATACACTCTTTTAGGAATACTTAGCTTTTTTAAAAAAAAAAACTTAAAATACTATCTCCTGTTTGATGGAGTATGTAATAGAGTTAATCATCTAAATGTCTAATGATTTTCCTAGTGTAAGAATGCTGAATCATAAAGACACTTTAATTGCGCCTAACCCTTTTTCTCTGTATCATAAAATGTTACTATTGGAGATAATGACTTTGACACTGTCTTTTTCTTTTCTGTGTGCATTTCTATTGCTAATGTAGTATATTTTCTGCAAAGATTGTTCTCTATATATCTATCAGAAAATTTCTGATGATCAAATATAGGTTCCTTGCTTCTTTTGTTGTTTTTTTCTTTCAGTGTTCTTTAAAATAAAGCCAACCTCAATTAATGTGTCTGTGCTGAATCCCAGAGTGCCTTGCCCAGTTTAGCAAATGGGATGACTAAATCACAGTCACACCACTTCTGAGCAAAACTGGCAAAAAAGGGAAGGTAGTTAAGCATCTTGCTGTGCGTGAGCAGTTACAGGGCAGGCAAGGCGCCGTGCACCTTGACCACCTATTATGAAGCTTTTTGCTGCAGTGTCAAGTGAAAGCAAGTTAATTGGGTGAAGCTGTAGAGCATGTTAGGGGCATGGTAAAGGGATGCTGTCTGACAGCTGAATGTCAGCAAAAGCTACTCAAGTGTGGCTGAGAGACAGAGACCTGTCACAAAGTTCACGCAGGCTGCAGCGCAGTTAGGGAGCTGAGATGTGGTTCGGTCTCACTTTCTCCCTCATTGCATTCAAGCACCTTAAGATTTCACACTGTATGTGTCAACCCTTGTTCTCTAAGCTGTTTTCTTCTAACCCTTCTGAATTCAAATGATTGGACAAAAAGATGCTAATGTTTGGCAAAGTGAATGTAAATATAGTCTTTCTCTTTCTCTTCTCTCCTGCCTCCCCACCCCCATCCACTTTCTGCTGGAGCACAGGTCTGCATCAGGCTTGAACACTCTGATAAAAATTAGACTGCTGCAAGCTCAATAGATAGACGTTCATCTCTTCAAAGGGGCTCTGAGTTTAGCAATTAACCATGTTGACTAAACAAGGCCTTTTATTTTTGTTGTTTGTGTAGAAAACCTTTTCCTGGACAGGGAATTCAAGAGCTAGCCTATTGCAGAGGTTGTGCAAACATGTCACTGCAGCAGCTCACACAGTCTCTTTTTAATTTCCATTTAATTGACTCTCCTTCCTGTACCCAACCCTGGTACTCCTCCAGCATATATAGAGAAAGTTGCAGTTGGCAAAACAGCTAGCTGTAAACTGAATAATAGAAAGCTCTGTGAACATACTCTTGTTAGAATGTGGGTTTTCATGAGTCTAGTATCAGCTTTGGCCAAAAAAATGGGCATTGGCATTGGCAGAAATGGGATGCTTGAGCTGCGTGACTCAGAGAGAAAATGTAGAAGAGGAGAAGAAGACGACATTGTTAGCCTTAGTATTGTCCTGTCAAAGCAGCCAGCCAGGGTTTACAGTTCTCTAATTAGAGTCTTTTATCAGCAGCTACGAGCAAAGTTTGTAACAGTTTGTTCGCCAGTTACTGCCTCTTGTTTTCACAGTCCGAGTCTGTAGTAAATTCAGAGCAACAGTCCAGTCGCAAAGTCCTTAAACAAGATGAGGGTCAAGCTCTCCAGGAACATGAGCAAAGGATCTGAATGTGAGGTGTGGTGCTTCCACTGATAAGATCAGTGGTCTGCAATCTCTTCTTCCCATCCCTTTCCCTGTTCATAACAGCCTCTCCCAGCTGTTTGCCTAATTGGTGCATCCTTACTATGGCCATTTCCACACTAGCCTGTTATAGCGCTATGATTCCACTTGCAACATCCTATGGAATCCAGCCGGCCCCTCCCGAAACTGCAAACCCCAGGATTCCATAGGATGTTGCAAGTGGAATCATAGCGCTATAACAGGCTAGTGCGGAAATGGCCTATATAAACTCTCCAAGTCTCCTGGGCTGTCCTTTTTTACCCATGCTGCCTGTTGTAAGTATTGTCCCTTTCATGTCTCTGTGTTGTGGCTGTTGGGAAGGGTCCCATTTGGGTCCCCTGGGACCAGGGGCATGACAGGTATTTGGAACTGTTAATTTTTGCACTGAACACAATTAGCATGCCACTTATTAAAGGAGTACATCCCTGAGATGCTTCACTGTGAGCTTTTAGTAATAATGTCATGTGGCATAATGAAGATTAGCCTGGTGCGGTGGTTTGAGGTTGGACTAGGTCTCTGGAAGACCAGAGTTCAAATCCCTGCTCAGCCACGGAAACCCCCTGGGTGACCTTCAGCAAATCATCCTCTCTCAACCTTAGAGGAAGGCAGTGTCATACCTCCTGTGAGCAAATCTTGCCAAGAAACCTTATGATAGGATAACTGTAAGTCAGAGTTACAGAGTTTAAGTAACTCTGGAACCTAACAACAACATGGTGCATAAACCATGGAACCTAACAATAACATGGTGCATAAACCTTAAAGGAACCTAACAACAACATGGTGCATAAACCTCCTGGGAGTGTATGCAACACGCACAACCATAAGCATGTTCCATGGGACGGTCTCTCTACTGACTGTAGCAAGAACTTGATACAAGCAGCATTGCGGATCTGGATTTTGGTATATATGTCCACAAACTGCAAAAACTTTTGCCAGGCCAACCTGGCCAACCATCAAGAAGGTGGAAAGCAAGAGGGAAAATGGGGTGGTGGAGCTTGTTGCAAAACAGCCTGTCAGCGTTCTTCTGCAGACTTCCTGCTTCACACATCTCACAAATTTAATTTGCTCTGAGGTATATGGACATTATTCATATAACAGAGTATTTTTGTGTATTTATGTACCTGTGTTCATGTGCACAGATCTGGTGCAAGAGGCCAATGCCCTATGAAAATATAGTTCATAATAAAAATACCTTCAATTGACTTCCGTGGTTTTAGAAGATTTTGGCCAAGATCCTGAACCAAGAGATGTAGCTACAACTACAGAGCTACCTCGTTGTAGCTGTGTCTTCCAATATGACCCACCCCACCCCATCTTAGAAGCTGGGCAGCACCCCCAACAGAGGGATTTCTGAGGTGCTGGGGAATGAGGCAGGGGATGAATCCACCCTCCAGCAGTGAAACACTTTTTAACAGGTAGCCTGGGAAGTCTTGTCACAATTGCTTGTCAGAAAAGTGCTTTGCTGCTGGGAGAGGGGGAGATGTTTCTTCACTCACCACACTGCTCCTCAACACCTTGGAAGTCCCTATGCTGGTGCTGCCTGGCTTCTAAGATGAGCTTTGAGGGGGGCACACTTGGTTGTTGCATTGGTCCAATGACCATAAACATCAATTCAAAAATAGATGATGTCATAAGTCCAGCTTATGGCATTGTAAATACTGAGCAAGATGCCAGCATGCATTTCTGAAAAGACCATTCAGGAATTCTCAGAAAAACATACTCAAAATGCCAAAGTGTATGTTGGAGAGGAGGAATGTCTGGTCTGTCAGTTGTTGTTTGGCTGAAACTCCTATCAGCCCCAGCCAGGTTAGCCATTGGAGAAAAATAAAGGGAGTTGGGGTCTTGTTTTCACCAACCACCCATTAGTGCTGCCTGAAGCATGTTCCTCTTGCAGCTGAATGGCAGGGAGGACTCCCAAGTTCCAAGACACAGTCAGTCCTGATGCTGTCTGCAGTGTGTCTGAACAATTAGGGAGCAGAGGGAAGAGGAAAAACATCATTTTATTACCTTTCTGCTGCTACTATGCTTTGACAAAGTAGCCTGGATAGGGAGGGTGGCAAAAGCCTTTTTACAGGCCCGATATTGTGAAGGGTGATGGGGCTTGGAGTAGTTGCGAAAAGCTCACCTCTTCTCAGACATTCTTTTAACAATATGAACATTACTTAAGAACTGCAGACGCAAGACCAGAGAAACACCCCTTTCTGGTGCTACAAGCAGTTTATCAGTAAATGCAGTTGTCTCTGTGAAAGCTTATCTGTGTTCAGAGAAATAACTCTTGCCATTTTAGCTGGTGTTCTATGCCAGTTTGATAATTTGTCAAACAGGGATGCAACAGTGGTAGCTAGAAAGTCCAGTGTCAGTGGAGCAGCAACTCTGCTCCGTGGTTTAGTCCAAGCTTAAAAAAAACCCCATACTCTCAGCACCCTGGATATCTCACTAAAAGTTCAGGCTAAGATGGAAAGTGGATTTACTTCTCCACTAACATGGAATGAAATGCATCAGTACTGAAGAAATAATCTGACGTGCATGAATATGCATTTAGAGTCACAAACCATTTTTTTCCCCTTTATTCCAATTAAAGCTACACTTGTGAGGAGTTTGTTTGCATTTGCTTTCAGTTCAAAAAAGCAGTTCAGGACCAAAACAGTTCAGGTTAACAGCAACAAAAGTATTTCCTACTATAGTTAAAGCTGCTGTGACCATCTGATTTCCATTCCGTTTGTTGAATGTTATTCTACCCTCTCCTTCCTATGAGGTGCAGCCTGGACTTGAGTACCAAAACAGACCTGGTCCTGCCCCCTTCCCACCATCTCCACCAAACACTGAAGCCTTTTCCTGTAACAGTCTATTGACTAGCTGCCAATCATTAACTTTCATACTTTTTCATGCAACTCTCCAAGGAAACCAGATTTTTCACCCCTTTGCTTGAGTTTTTGCAGTTAGTTTCTCTTTTTTATGAAGAAGTGGCTGCATTTTGACAAAAAATGAAATGTTGAACACACACACACACACACACCACATTTTAATGTGTGCTGCATTTTAAACTGTGCTACAAAAACAAAGACTTATAAACAAAGACTTTAAACTGTGCTACAAAAACAAAGACTTATAAGGACTGCCTCTTAAAATGACCATTTGTCTTTGTTTGTATACCACAGTTTAAAATGCAGCACACATTAAAATGTGATGTGTGTGTGTGTGTGTTGCATTTTTTGTCTGGTATCGTATGCAAATAGTTGGATGGTGTAAACTTTCACTTAGATGTGCAAAACACTTAAAATCAATGTGGTTATTAAAGATTACAACAAACTATTATTACTGCTTGGGCTACAACACATTGGGTGTAACTGGGCTAACGAAAATCCAATAGTGCTGAAGATTACAAGTTCACGTTGTACTCTCTAACTCATCTTCACAATCCAAAACCTTTGTAGAGTTGAAAGTATGACTACTTTTTAAATATCTCTTTGGGGTAACCATTTGAACTTGCTACCATATTGGTGGTTCTTAAAGGTCCATCTTTTTAGCCAGCTACAAGACAGCTTGTGTTGTATCAGGAAATCAAAGAGCCAACATCAAAGAAAATCGCTGAACTAGGTGTTAGATGCAGTCATTGATTTTTTTTCTCCCCAGTAGCAGTAATGGGAATGGAGAGGGGAAAGCGGGAGCTCTCGAAAAACCTGAAGCACACAGTAACAGAATTCCAAATAATCCCTTCTAGCAAGTTTTACTCTGTTACTGAGTCCCATATTTGGTACACTTTCACCCAATGCATCCATAGCATTTTGATGCTAGTGTTTAAAGTAGTGCTACTGTGTGTGTAGTGAATCATGTTTTAAACAAAGTTGTTTTTGTAGCTTTTCTGGTAGTGACAGGGTGCGTATGTGTCTGTGTGTTGCGGGGAGAGGGGAGGAAATTTATTTTAAATTTACACAATCTTACTATGCATTGTTTAGGCAGCCTTAATATTTAATTTGGAATAACCTGCTGGATTTCTAGGTATTGTTAAACTGGAGTTATATTTCCAAATAATGTCTTGATGTATATTTCTTCTGCAGTAGTCTGTGGTTCTGATGGAAAAGAAGTTACTGATCTTGCTAAATATCTTCTATTGAATGTATGATACCACCTATTCAATACTGGGAAATAGCTAAGGATTAGGGAAAGGCAGAATTCCTCCCCTCCTTTCCCTTTATTATTTATTAGGTTTCATTATTTATTACTATCATAAGCTTGTAACAGAAAGGAACATATGTATTTTAATATTATTTGTAGGATTTACTTTAACCTATTAGAAATCATGTAGGATGTTATTGTAACCTTTTACGGGAGAAAAGGTTCAAATATAATGCCACTGGGTTCAAATATAAAAATAGAAAATATATTAATAAAAAGTATCATATTTTTACAAACTTGTTTTCAGAAGTTATTGTTAATGGAGGTAGTCTATAAACAAACATGGCACACTGCTGAATTTAATAGATACCTGATGAACTCCATGGTACTGCTATAAAGTATAAGACTATTAGATATCCTAGAAATTATTTCTGCTGACTTTATGAATTGACTTAAGGCTAATGTGAATGTACTTTGTTTTCCCCACCTTCTGTATATTTTCTCTAGGAGTCACGGAACACTTCGAGTATCCCTGCAGCTTCAAGATCATTACTCCAGATGAACCAGAGTCACTTCCCCGATTTTTTGCCACTGAAGGCCGAGTCGGATTATGATGCGGCTTTTGCCTTGGTACACAATAGACCCCAGTCTCAACCTTCTTCGTGCTGTTCCTCGGCCCTTAATATCATCACCAGCAGCAGCAAATGAACAATGCAAAATGAATGCTAAGTTTGATTATTTTTGTAAGCAATTTAAAAAGAATGAATTAAAATCCTATTTTATTAGGATGTTTCAGTTCAGTCTCTATGCATTTCTGTGGCTTTAATTTTGCATTATTCTCTGTCAGGTTGGGGAGGGGGATCTGTTCATACATACCTATGCTTCACCCTCCCACCATAGCGAAACAGTCCATTAAAAGAAAAGTTTTATTTATCATAGTAGCTCATTTTTATGTAATATATTTTTAAATGTTAAAGAATGACACATTTTGGGTAATTTTCCTCAGACTTTAAAAAAAAATCAATAAGCCATTTTAGTCTCTATCTATCAAAGTTGTTTCATACTTGTCTATTTTAAAACAGGGCTGCAATACTTTAATAGGATTGAGAGAGCTATTTGAAATGTATGCCAATGATTCCTGTCATTTCATGGCAGCCCTGCCATGGTTCACTGAGCCCCCTCTTCTCTCTTGTCAGCTCAACTGAAGACAAGCATTTAGTTGCAAACTTTAAGCAGGTTGTGCAAAACAGAAATGATGTGACTGCTTCTCCTCCTGCACAATAATGTCACTCCTGGTCAATGTGAGAAGGTCAGGTTGCTCCTTGTAAAGCTACATGATACCACTTGCCCGTTTGAGCAAGTTAAGTGTGGAATCCAGTCCCCGCAGGCACTGCAAACTCATCCTTTTATCAAGTCTGTGTTTGATAAGAAAGTGGAAACAATTGGGCAGGGAGGATTTTTAGATGATATGTTTATGTACTTTTATAAGGGCAGTTCCCAAACCAGTGTTGCAGGTAATAAATTTAGTCTGAGCCGGCAAGGCTTTAAAGTAATAGCCATTTTGACCTTCAAAATAGGCTCCTCTTTGTTGTTGTTTTTGTTGTTGGTAGGACCCACGAGTGACGCCCATCTTTGATGCTGACAGAATTTAAAGCAAGGCCATTGCCCTGCATTTTCTGCCTTGTAGCACACAAAAGTAAAATTGTATGTCAGGCCGAGATGTCGGGGAGCTGACAAGATGCCCCAGTGACATTTCAGCTGGAAAGAGCAAGTGTCTTGCAGCCAAGTGGTCAAATATCAAATAATAGGTCAAGCAGGAAGGAGCTGAGTTCTAACCACAAAGAGGTTTCTGGTAACTTACTTGACAAGCTTTTGGGCGCTTTGTGGCTTGACAAAGTGATGTTCTGTTGGGTATCGCTAGACAGACTGTTCTTTATCGCCTTCAGAAGATCAGACATTGACATTGATTAAACTCTTTAACCCTTAAAGGTTAAATCCTGGCTGTATGGTCATTGTGAGTAAAGAACAAAAGAAAACTTGTAATATATACCATTTGTTATGGTATTAATCACCCCAGCCTCCCCAGTGCCATTAACATTTGATGTGTGATGTAGTTTTTGACAGCGATATTGAGTGCAAAATCTATATGTTAGATTGCTTCTCATTATGGATCAGGGATACATTAGAAAAATAACATTGTGCTTTATGGAATTTGTAATATGTCTTGTGCTTTTGATAAGAGTGGCGTTTGATTCCATGGGTCTTGACTACTCATCCTTCTCTTTGTTCTTTTGCCCTAGCAGATAAAATTTGCATATGTAATATACCTACCACTATAAAATCATGCAAATCTCGAAGAAATGTACTCCAAAGCCACTCTTTAGGACTTTGGAAAATTTCAAGTACTTTCTCTTCCTAGTTTACAAAAGTGGTTGCACATGTGCAATTGCAACTGCATTCATTTAAAAATGAACAAGTAGTTGGGGAAAAAAAAACAGCCCGAAAAGTGGAGCCTCCTTTCATGGCATGTTTTCTCTAGACTATTTAGGACAAAGAGACTGTGTAAAGGGATTTTGTTTCTATTTCCTAGCATTGGTAGTTACTACTAAAAAAAGAAAAATTAATATTGTACATTAATTTCAAACATATATCAGTTCTCTTATGCACATATATAGCTTGCTTTGTTTTGTGTTATATCCCTTTTTAAAAATAGTAAATAACCTATAAGGGAAAGTCTGGATCCATTAACTTCATTGATAAAATGACCAGAATTTTGCCTGTGCGTGTAGTTTGCATATACCAAAACCATCCCATGAGGACACAAGTGTTGGTGGTCAGTTGTAAAACCTGACTGTCACCATTACACAGTTTATTGTCTAAGTAAAAGAGGTACATTACAATGTACATTACAATTTTTCCTTTGGGGAAACAGAGCGATTCAGGCTTATATTGCCCTGCTCTGAAAGAACCACAAGTAGAAGCTGTGAATGGTATATTGGAATAACTCTTTGTCAAGAAGATGATGGGCTTCAATATTTTAGAGGGAAAAAAGAAAATTTATGCATCATTGTGATTACAGCTGCTGGTCTCTGGACAACCAGATAGAAACTGAAGGCATGGAAGGAAACATTGGCTATGCTTTGTTTAAAACAACATGATGGAGAAGGTACTAGAGCAGCAATTACTGTATTTGCCAAGGAAACAAAAGATTCTCAGGGTAGAGCTCATCTGATGGTCCTGCTGTGTGGTTTTCACAGCAATGTGTTTTTTTTAAACGAAATTATGGATGCGAGTTTACAGTTTGGGAGTCTAGTCTTCCTTGCTTACACTGGATATGCATGTGAAAAACATCTGTTGTCTGTGAATTCATGTGTATATCCATTCACTCTTTCTGTATTGTGATCTTGCTCATGCACATTTGAATTTGTATTTTACTATATTTTGCTTTTCTTGGTGGCAAGATTTCCTAGTTGCATAACCCAGGGGTTAATTATTGTTATAAGAGAGCTCTGACATAGTGTGAATTGGTGTGCTTTGGTCATCATGCTTCCTCCATTACAATTCATGTAAGGATATTGCGAAGGCTAACATTTATGCAGCTAGCCACAGTAGATTTTCAGAGTTTTCTAATTATGTGATTAGTAATCTTAATCCAAATTGAATTTGTGAACTCATTGCTAATAATTGATTCACCCACAAAGATACATCTGGGGTACAGTGCACACAGGTGTATATCTGGAGGGCACAACATTGGATAAGCCAATAGTAGGTATTTAAATATGTTTAAACTAATTTTTTAACTGTATGCTTTTTCAATAGAATTGTCTAATCACTTGTTTAGGACTTTAGTAATATTTTGAACTGGATTTCATTTTAATTTTTTGTAAGCTACTTTGAGATCTTGCTGGGAAAAAGACAGAGTATTAAATAAAGAAATAAATGTATTGGTGTTAAAGATGTGGCATTTAGGATTAGGATGTTGCTTTCTGGGCGGGGGGAATCGTTGCTTAGCCCATATCAAAGAGATCCAAAGTGCTCCAAAATTTGCTGAATTTTCTCAAAATCAAGCACACTCAACAGCTTTAAATTATTACCCTCTGAAAATCAGTACTGTCAATCTGTGTATTTAAGTATTTTTTGTACTGTATCTTCAGTGTAGATGTATATACCTAGGGTGGCTAATACAAAACAATAACAACTACAGTAAAATAGAGAATACTTAATAAAATAAAACAAAACTAATAAAATAAGCCTCCAGCAGGTATGATTCAAATTGACAGTAAAATTAACACTGATCTCTGTTTAAATAACAACATCAGCAGTTCTTTAAAGCCAAGGAAGACAGAATTGTTTTCACCTAATGCCGGTTCTTTATTCACTCAATTTGTATTCCAACTTTCCTTCATCAAGGGCTCCAGGTACTAACAGTAAAATCAAATAGTATCATTAATACATCAAATGGATTAATATAAACAAAAGGCAAATCTAAGGCCAATTAAAAAAAATCCACGAAAGAAATAAAAACCATCTCCAACTAGTTAAAATCCCCTCCTGAGTGTCCCAACTCCATTGCCAAAGATCTGAAGAGGGCATTTCAAAGACAAGTAGATATTGTTGGGAAGATGCTGTTTCTGGTCACCACCCATGACGATCAGTCCATGGATGAATCTGGGGAAAAGCTTCAGCTGACTATATCAGTGTAGCAGTGGACTAATGTAAGGACCCTTTCACACTACTCAGCTATAACACTATGACTCCACTTTAACTACCATGACAACATGTAGCAGAATCCTGGGCTTTATAGTTTAATAAGGGACTATAGCTTTCCAGCTGAAAATTCTAAAAACTCCTCGCTAAACTGCAAATCCCAGGATTCCATAGGATGTTGCCCTGGCAGTCCAAGTAGAATGATAGTGCTATAAGTGTGTAATGTCAAGGGGCCCCTGGACAAGATGGCCCAATAGTAGTTGGCTTCTAGCCCACTCAGGACTTTAAAGGTTAAGACTAGCACTTGAATTGAACTTGAAAGTTACTGGGATTCAGTGAAGTCATTTCCATACAGACAAGACATGGCCTCTTTCCTCAGTCTTTTAGCAGTCAAACTGCAGTTTTTTGAGACTAGCTGGAGTTTCTGAATTGTTTTCAGTGGCAGCTCCATATGAAGTACATTGCATTAAGTCTTCCAAGGTATGGATAGCTGTGGCCAGACAATTTCTACTCAGGAGCAGTTGCAGTTCGTATATTTTAAGCATTCATTCATTCATACATACATACATACATACATTTTGTCTGACAAGTACGTAAAGGAAGGATACCAGAAACCAAAAGAAAAAGAAAATCACAGATTGTAAGGACATAGATAGAACAGGATACCAGAAAATAATAAGGCACTCAGGTCTCCAGTAAATCAGCAGACTTTGATATTTGTCATTTTGGACTTGAATCTGAGTTGGCTAGACCACACATATGCCAAACAACATGAACTGTTTTGGACTTAGCTGGCCCCTTTACCACTTTCAGCACTTATGTGTGTAAGTCCATTATGGTGTTTCACGTGTTTAAATCATAGAACTTTTTCACTTGTGTTCAAGCAGAATTGTTGCTGTTTTGCTGCAGATGGAAAATCTCAGCACAGTGCAAAGTGTCCCAGAAACTTGCTAGGAAACCTCTTAAAATTGTGGGTGCTAGAATCTTGTGTCTGTTTTGTTTTGTAACTTGTCTTAATTTCTTTGAACAGCACATTCCCCTTTTATGTGAGACTAGTTCACCATATATGTATGACAGTGTCTATTTCTTGAAATTATGCAGACATCCAAATGTTCTTGGGTTTCAGCTCCCAGCATTCCTCACTATTGGCTGTGTTGGCTGGGGCTGCTAGGAGTTGCAGCCCATTGAGAGGTCTGTAAAATTCCCACCTCTTATTTACAGGAATTCAGCTTAAGTGTTTCTCTGTATTCTTTGGGGTAATATGCCATCGTACTACTGAATTAAGCTGTTCTGTTATGAATTGATTTCTCATAGTATAACTTACTTTCAGTTTTACAGACCAAGAAATATCAGTTTCTAGGTTCTTAACAATTAGACACACAAAGATGAAAAAAATATTGTATTGGTAGAAATCTTGCCATGGAGATTGATAAACATTTCACTCTCTTATAACTGATATACAAGAAACTCATTCCTGGTTTTTTTAAGGACTTGGCACCCTTCAGTGTCATTAGTTACCAGGTAGACACAGGTTGCTGATGGCATACTAGTACTAATGTCTTACCTATCTCTCCCTAAAAGAGCATATACAACCAATATGGATAAAAGCATACATACTTTAATATTCATAATTTGAAAATCATCTGGATGGGCTTGCTTGAAGAGTCCTGTCTTTACTGCTGTTCTATATCTAAGGTAATATCCACACTACACTGTTATAGTGCTATTTTTCCACTTTTAACATCCTATGGAATCCTGGGGTTTATAGTTTAGGGAGGGGCCTTTAGAATTCTCTGCCAGAGAGCTCTTTGGGCTCAGTAAACTATAAACCCCAGAATTCCAGATGTTGAAAGTGGAATAATAGCACTAGTGTAGTGTAGTGCAGAAAGGGCCGAAGAGAGTATATCTAGTTGATAAATCTCTGGCAGGTCATTCCACAATCTGGGGGGAAGACAAAATGTCTTCTGGGTAACAGTTGTCAGAATAGTTTTGGCTGACTGAAGTAAACATTCTCCCAGAGGACCTGAGTTACACAGAAGTAGGCAATCCCATTGGTAACTGGGACCCCAACCATGTAGGGTTTTAAAGGTTACATGATAATTAATGCTCAAAAGGATAGTCTGGCTGGGTTTATTTATACTATCCTGGATCCGAAGCACTCATGAGCAGAACTTGGTTCATGAGACAGCACACCTGGAAATCGGAAAGGCAATTTACCCTTCTTCCTAGCCTTCCTCAAAATATGCTCTGGAAGGAAGTCCCATGTTCCAGTGCATGGGAGATGGGATGGATGCCGTGGAAACTTCCTTCTCTTCCCACATTTCCCAGCAAAACTGACTCCACAAATGGAAGGAGTCAGTTTTTCAGATCTGGTTCTCAATTTCATTGCCTTTATGGCTTTCTGGTTATTTAAATAGGGTTGCACCATTAAATCTTGTGTCTGGAGGATCTAATGCTTTCTTGCCACTTTGCTATTTTATAAAGCTAATAGCCAAATTTATATATAATAACGAATCTTTTGTGAGGTAGACTTGTACCACTACACCATCCAAACCCTTAAACATTACAGTGAAAGCCACCTTGCTGTTGTTCTTCCAAGAGCTTTTGTTAACCAATTATCCATTATTGTATACCACAATTTTACTGTCTTGGGTCAGCTTACACAGCTGATCTTAATATGTCTGTTGAACAGCATATTGTAGTCATTAGCAATTTCCATACATGCAGTGTAAATCTTTGTGACACTGAGTTGGATGAAAGAATTCATCCAATTTTTGCCAAGAGAATTCTAGGGCACTTTAAAAACTATTGTGACAGCGATGTAACTCATATATTGTCATCAGAAAAAGTCCTACATGTAAAAAATGCATGAGGAGAAACAGAACAGATTTAGAAAAACCTTTTCACATTTTTGTTTCTGTGGGTAAGTTTTTCTCCCATAGTTTATTCATTCATGTTTACTTTTTTTCTGCAGCTCATCTATTTGTTTGGTTTTATAAGATAGAAATTTACAAACAAACCAGAAAATCTTGTGAGTGGCCATGCATGCCACTTCATGAAGAGAATGGATACTGCAACCACAGAAGATACTGTCCCTGTATGTTAAATGGAATTAAGGTTGCAGCACGAAGACAAATACTTTCTTAGTCTTTGCTCGAGGTTGGAGCATTTGGATATAAACAGCAGAAACAGATTCTCTTAAGTTTTAGTTCTGTATACTGAACTGCCAGAGTGGTGTAGTGGTTTGACCATCAGACTACAACTCTGGAGACCAGGGTTTGAACCCCTGCTTGGCCTTGGACAGATCACACTGTCTCAGAGGAAAGCAAAGTAAAATGCCCTCTGAACAAATGTTGCTGAGAAAACTTCATTCTAGGTTCGCTTCAGGGTTGCCATAAGTTGGAGGTGACTTGAAGACACACAACAACAACAACTGGCCTGGTAGCCCTGTTGTCTTGGCACATGAATTCTTGAATATAGAGTTGCTGATCCATGTGTTTCACTCTTGATCATTGATACTGATGAGAGATTGATAGTTTCCTAGAGCATTTAAACACAATGAGGAACAGAAAAATAACAGGAGGTTTTCCTATTCTTTCAGCAATACACATATAGTTTATAGCATGAACTTTTTGGAATGACACATGACATTAACAAGAAACAGTATGACATAGTGGTTTGAGCATTGGACTATGAGTTTGAAGACCAGAGTGATGGAAACCCACTTGGTGACCTTGAGCAAGTCACCCATTCTCAGTCTCAGGGAAAGGCAAAGGCAAACCCTCTCTGAACAAATCATGCTAAGAAAACCCCTCAATAGATTTACCTTGGGGTCCCCAAGTTGACAATGACTGGAGAGCACACAACAACAACAACAATTGGTGACATCGCATAATTATTTCCTGCATTTAAAATTCTCCAATTGGATTTCAATCAAAGTCAGAGAATAACTCGTTCTACCTTTCACCAACCTTAGAATCATAGAATCATAGAGTTGGAAGAGATCACAGGGGCCATCCAGTCCAGCCCCCTGCCATGCAGGAACACCCATCAAAGCACTCCAAACAGATGGCCATCCAGCCTCTGCTTAAAAACCTCCAAAGAAGGAGATTCTACCACACTCCGAGGCAGCATATTCCACTGCTGGACAGCTCTGACCATCAGGAAGGTCTTCCTGAGGTTCAGATGGAATCTCCTTTCCTGCAGCTTGAATCCATTGCTCTTTGTCCTAGTGTCTGGAGCAGTGGAAAATAAACCCGTTCCCTCCTCAACATGACATCTCTTCAAATATTTAAACATGGCTATCATGTCCCCTCTTAACTTTCTCTTCTCCAGACTTAACATATCGAGCTCCCTAAGACGCTCCTCATAGGGCATGGCTTCCAGACCCTTCACCATTTTGGTCACCGTCCTCTGGACATGCTCCAACTTCTCAATATCCTTCTTGAACTGAGGTGCCAAGAACTGGACACAGTATTCCAAATGAAGAATAGAGTGGTACTGTTACCCTCCTTGATCTAGACCACCATACTCTTATTGATGCAGCCAAGAACTGCGTTGGCTTTCTTGGTCGCCACATCACACTGCTGACTCATGTTCAGCTTGTGGTCCACCAAGACTCCTAAATCCCTTTCACATTGTCATGCGCCAGGCTGAGCCGGCTGCCGACTCAGACAGGGACTCTGAGTTGGACTTGGACTCCCCGCCGGGGGAGGATCCCTTGGAGGGAGAGGGGGCTCCTGCAGAGGCAAGGGAGGACTCCACAGCTGTCCCAGAGCCGGTGCCCGAGCCAGTACCTGCAGCAGAGGAGGCCAATGCTTCTGGTTCGATGGAAGCTGCTGTTCCTGACTCCAACCTGGAGTTTGCTGCAGACCCTCCCCCCACGTTCCTACAGAGGTGGCAGGAAAAGGAGGGGGTTCGCCGATTGAGGCGGTTGCGTGAAAAGCGTTTGAAGTCTGAGGGCCTCCAGCTGTGAGCTGGGCCAATGGACATTTGATCAGCCCCAGCTGGGCTAAAGACTCTGTATTTAAGACAGACGCTGGGGGGAGTCAGGCATGGGGCAACAACCGTCTTCCATCTGGGAAATCCTTGTCGTTGAGTTTGCTGCTTCTGTTTGTTTTGGGTGATGTAACCTCTTGATTATTTTACTACTTTATTACTAAAAGCCATAACACCCGGCTCCTGCCTCTGTTTGCTGCTTAAGCCGCTGCCTGACACTGACACACATGTACTATTATCCAGCCACGTGTCCCCCATCCTATATTTGTACATTCCATTTTTCCTGTCTAAATGTAGGACCTTACATTTCTCGCTGTTGAAATTCATTTTGTTAGCTTTGGCCCAGCTCTCCAATCTGTGAAGGTCATTTTGAATTTTGATCCTGGCGTCTAGAATATTAACAACCCCTTCCAATTTGGTGTCATCTGCAAATTTGATCAGCATGCCCTCTATTCCTTCATCCAAGTCATTGATGAAGATGTTGAATAGTACTGGCTCCAGGACAGAACCGTATGGCACCCCACTAGTCACTTCTCTCCAGAATGAAGAAAAGCCATTGGTGAGCACCCTTTAGGTTTGATCAGTCAACCAATTACAAATCCACCTAACAGTAGCACTGTCCAGCCCACACTTTACTAGCTTCTTTGCAAGAAAGTCATGGGGAACTTTGTCAAAGGCCTTACTGAAATCAGGATATGCTACATCCACAGCATTCCTTTTATCTATCAAGCTTGTAACTCTATTGTAAAAAGAGATAAGATTAGTCTGGCATGATTTATTTCTGAGAAATCCATGTTGACTTTTAGTGATTATGGCATTGCTTTCTAAGTAATTACAAACTGACTGTTTAATGATCTGCTCTAGGATCTTTCCTGGTATTGATGTCAGGCTGACTGGGCGATAATTATTTAGGTCTTCTTTTTTCTTCTTGAAGATGGGGACAACATTTGCCCTCCTCCAGTCTACTGGGACTTTTCCTCTTCTCCAAGAGTTCTCAAAGATTATTGCGAGTGGTTCTGAAATGACTTCTGCCAGTTCTTTTAATATCCTTGGATGCAATTCATTTGGCCCTGGAGGTTTGAGTTTATCTAGTTTAGCCAGGTATTCCTGTACTACTTCTCTACCTACTCTGTGCTGCATTTCCCCCTTTTCCTCACCTGCTCCCCACCCCCCACGTTAAACACCTCTATCTTTTTGGGAGAAAACTGAGGCAAAGAAGGTGTTGAGTAGTTCTGCCTTCTCTCTTCCCCCTGTTAGTAATTGGCCATCTTCTCCGTGCATCCTTCTAAAACCTCTTCTCTCCCACCAGTGTATATTTAATGACAAGCATTTTCTGAGCTTTTCCAGCTTTATAGACATGCCCTTTAGAAGCACAGAACTCTTTCCTACCAGCTAAGATAGTCCAATTGCTAGTATTATAAAAAATAAGCCACATTCAGTGCCAGTTTCAGGAGGAAAATTACCTCACCGTACTCTTGTTTACCTCCCAGAAATGTGATTTCCTGTTACAGCTGGTGTAATCCATTCACTTCTTTAGATAATTGTTCAGATGGGGGCTATATGGGACTGGAGACTAGATGTCCCTTTGTGACTGGATAGCATCAGGGCTCTTTCCAGGGCTAACGATCAAGAATGCAAATCCATGTGCAAATGAGATTGCATAGTGGCTTCATGTGAACACTTAATTGCAACGGTGGCGGACTCTAGCAAATGGTAGATCTTGGAGGGAGGGGTATGGTAAGTGAGGTTATATCATGGCTCACTGGAGGGAAAAGATGAAGAAAAGAGATTTCACCTAAACATTAGGAAGAACTTCCGGATAGTAAGAGCTTTTTGTCAGTGGAATTTGCTGCTGGGAGTGTGGTGCAATCTCCTTTGGAGGTTTTTAAACAGAGGCTGGATGGCCATCTGTTGGGAGTGCTTTGATTATGTGTTCCTGTATAGCAAGAAGTTGGATGGGATGGTCCTTGAGGTCTCTTCCAACCCTATGTTTCCATGAATTGGACTCTGTGGCACTCCCACTGGCTTCAGTCAGAATGTGTCAGGAACTGAATGTAGACTTAGAATATTTCCAAAGTTTTGAGGAAAATATTTTTGTTTTCCAGATTTAGTTTCAAACTTGGCCAGGCAAGTTTGCCCCATTAGTAGAACTTATCTAAATTTCTTCTGTTCAGTCATTCATAGTGCTACAGGCACTCTTCAGCGTAAATAGGCTCCCAAGAAGGATGGGCTTCTGTATTTAGTGCATTTGGGAGAAGTACCCATGAAGGTCCCTGTGATGGGTACATGAGGCACTTCTTGAAACTATGTTGAATTAAGAAGCCTTTGAATGTGTGAATCCTCTGCTGGTATCTTAAGTTTTCAAGCACTCAAAGATACTTTCTATTCTAACAATCCCTTTCAGTCTTTTAGGCCAGTGCTTCCCAATCCTGAATCCCCAGATGTTTTTGGATTACATGGTTCACAGAATCCCTGCTGGCTGGGATTCCCCAATATCAGCTAGGGGTCCAGGTTGGGAACCAGTGTTCTAGGTCACAACCATATATACACTTAGCCTATGGCCATTTCCACCCTACACGGTTAGTGCTGTTATTCCACTTTCAACATCCTGTGGAATCCTGCGGCTTATAGTTCAGGGAGAGGCATTTAGAATTCTCAGCCAGAGAGCTCTTGGGCTTCAGCAGACTACAAACCATAGAATTCCACAGGACGTTGAAAGTGAAATAAATGGCACTATAACAGTGTAGGGCGGAAAGGCCCTATGAGTAACTTATCCAGTAAGTAGATACGCAGAAGATCATGCAGTTAAAGTAGTGGAAGAGTTTGTGGGTCAAGTTAATTTTTCATGCCTGATTGCTCAGATATGAGCTTTGAGATTCAGTGTGGGTGTGGTTTCTATATTAATAAAGAAATTTGCAGAACTGCATAGCAGATGTAGAGGTTTGGGTCAATAGAGGAACATGTTCCTATAGTTTTTGTGAACATGCCTTAGAATGCTTGTAGCTTTTCATCTTGCTTTTTTACAGAAAAACAACTTCTCGCTCTCTTTGTCAGCTTCAGCCAAGAAATAGTTTACATTTGATTAAGACAAATCATGGAAAACCTTTGGTGATTTGACAATGAGTGAGGAGAGTTGAAAAAGCATCACATTTATTTTAATCATGGATACAAAATCAGGAGACAGGATAAAATGCTTCATCTGGTTTCCTGGGAGCTAGCCCTATTGAAGACAGTGGATACTTTTGAGCAAACAGTCATGTGATAGCTCAGCTAATGACTGTTTCAGTTCTGTTTTTAAATGCTTTTTTTGTGGAATTGGGTAGAAGTCAAAAATAAGAGGTTATGACACCATATAATGAATTGAACTGGTAGTTTTCCCTGTCAGGAATGTATGATTTTGTTCCCCAGGTACAGTTCAAGTGACAAGTTGAAGTAGTAATTATCCAAAGCATTTGATAAACTTACATCCAAATGTTCATGCTATATTCATGTGGTGACAGTGGCAACAGTTCTCATATAGTTGCAATTTCACATGGCTGGAGATTATTACACAAAATTCAATTCTGGACCAAAAGAGTAGGATAAGAAATACAGATTCAAATCTGTACAAGTTGTGTTCGTGAGCAATAGATGAAATAACATGTTTAAGAATAATACAACATAACTTCAGGCTAGAAATGTCAAAGCCTCAAATTTCTACTTGAGATTTCACATATATAATATCCTGCATAGTCAATTGTATACCTACTCCTGAAAATTTATTACACATTTAGACTGCCCAGTAACCAAAATGGCAGTCTCAGTTCGGCTACTTATTTGGGTTGGACTACATTTTCTTTTATACACTGAAGTTGTCCATGACATGGTCATGTGAATTAAGCCTTCAGATTCCCAAGATAACAATCTATTGAAGTTAAGAAGTGAGGTTCCTAGGGCTAAATCACCAAGGGGAGGGGACCAGAGTTTCACATGCCTGTACAGTAGACTTTTTGTATATGCGTGTGTGTGTGTCTATGGAGAGAGAGAACAAGCAAGTGAGTGAGAGAACACTGAATGAGTATTTTTTTCTCCTTCCTAGTTAATGGGTAGTGAATGCATCTAGAATCATAGAACTGGAAGAGAGTACAAGGGCCATCCAGCACAACCCCCTGCATACACAATCAAAGCACTCCTGACGTATGGCCATCCAGACTCAATTTAAAAACTTCCAAAAAAAGAAGACTCCACCACACTCTGAGACAGCATATTCCACTGTCAAACAGTTCTTACTGTCAGGAAGTTCTTCCTAATGTTTAGGTGGAATCCCTTTTCCTGTAGTTTGAAGCTATTGCTCTGTGTCCTAGTCTCTGGAGCAGCAGAAAACAAGCTTGCTCCATCTTTCATATGATATTCTTTCAAATATTTAAACATGGCTATCATGTTATCTCTTAACCTTTTCTTCCGCAGTTAAACATACCCAGCTCTGTAAGCCACTCCTAATGGGGCATGGTTTCCAGGCCTTTTACTATTTTGGTTGCCCTCCTCAGGACATGTTCCAGCTTGTCAATATCCTTTTTAACTAAATGCCCCTCCCTAAACTGCAAAGCTCAGGATTCCATAGGATGTTGAAAGTGGAATAATAGCACTATAACAGTGTAGTGCGGAAAGGCCCCCAATTTGCACATTGTGCACAACCACTTTAACAAGCGTGCTGCTCTGGAGTTTTCCTAATAAGGTGCTAATTTTGTACTAAGAAGTTGTATGCTGAACACAATAATGAAATGTCACATGTAAACACATACCTACACAGACATAGAAGGCCATTTCTTAGACCATAAACATATTTTTAAAAAGGTACCAAGTGAGGCGAATAATTCCCAAAGTCCAGGGATATATTAAGAAACCTTGGAAGTGCTTAAGCTGATTTGTATCCTGCATCTTTCCACTGGTGTAAAGGATTTTATCTCTAGCAGCATTGATTCTACCATAGTATTTTCTGAGTATTTATGCAATTTGGGGGTTGTGCCTGTATAGTTGACTGATTGGTTAGTCACCACACCGGGAAAGGGAGGGAGATCAATGAACATTACTATTGGGATATTAGATTTGTTAGGATTCCAAACAAATTACTTAAAACCTAAGGGAGAACACCCTGACTGATCTGGTTTTAGATTGTCACTAAGAGTAAATTTTAAAAGGAGTTGATGAATAAGACCTTTCAAGAAAAGCCCGGGCTGATCTGTTTGCTATAAATTAAGATCAAAAGCTGCCACTTTGCTATATAAGTAAAGTAAAATGGCCAAGTTAGCGGATCTAATATTGCAAAAGGAATCTGTGCATTTTCCTTCAAGAGTCTCCAGTGAGGAGAAGTTCCTGTCCAAGCTAAAAAAGAATAAAGGTTCACAATCCATGTAATGCCACTCTCTATAAAGGAAATTAGTCATCTCCTCCTGCTACTTTTTAAGAGAGGGCCAAGCTGAAACCACGGATTATTCCTATTTCAACCTAAGTATTTCTCTCTCACATTCACACACAGCAGGACTCCCTGAAGGGTACAGATTAAATAGTTGGGGTTATTTGAAAAACTGTCTGAAGCCTTCCTTCTAGCCAGAAAGAATTGCACTATAAAGATAGATAATTTGAAAGGGGAGGAGTTTCCCCTTTTGGTGCTGCATCCTCCAAAAGAACGATTCTTTTAATAACTAAAATGGCTGTTACCATTGTCTGTTAGTCTGCAAGAACCTGTCCATATAAAGTTCACCAAGCAGTTATGGTTCACTGTGTGAACTGTTAAAATACAAACTTATTTCTTTTGAGTAGAGAGGCTCTCATCATTTTGTACATCAAAAGAGGCAGACATTTTAGATCCCGATTGGAAGTACTTGATATCATAAACAAACCTGGAGTAGAAGAACTCTAGTGAGAATTAGGATGACTTTTGTGCAAATAAGTCCAGAATCTCAAGTCATTTTCCACTATCAGTTAATTGTGGATATTTCAGAACATTCCACATACTTTCATTTGTGGCCCAGGCTTCCATTTTTATTTGTTTCCATTTTCTTTTTTTCCCTCCCAGCTGCTTCGTTCCTTAATTTCTGTGGTAATTTCTCATTCTAAAGGAAGAGGTAACTGAATATCTCTGCTGGGCTAAAATGAATATTCAATGGCTAATCTGTATCGCTTTGAATTTGTTTCCAACTTATAGTGACCCTAAGGTGAACCAGTCACAGGAGTTTCTCAGCAAGATTTGTTCGGATGAGGTTTGACATTGCTTTGCTCTGAGGCTGAGAGATTATGACTTGCCCACGGTCACCCAGTGACTTCCATGCTGAGGGGGATTCGTACCCTAGTCTCCAGAATCATAGTCCAGTGCTCATACCACTACACCACTCTAGCTCTTAAAAGGAAAAAGAAATATATCAACCATTAAAGTAAAATATTTCGTGCTAGCTTGGCCATACTGATTTGTTTGTGGTATTTCTCACTGGATTGTTGATGTAAATATTCAGCTGCAATGATTTCTTCATGCACCTTTTATATTTATTGTGTGTTTAGTGGTTGTGGATCCAGAAAGTCAATAGTCTACCTATGATTGTTGTTTCATTACACATTGTGTGTTTTCTACAGTGACTACCGTATTCTGAATATAATCAAAGTTGTCAGTTGTCAGTCCTAATTGTGCATGTATTTTTATTTATTTATTAATACCTGCCCTCATCCTTAATATTTAATATTTAATGTGAACTTTTTAAGTAAATATTTTTAAATGTCTTTTTAGTGTTAACTATTTTTTTTAAAGACTTTCATAGCTTGGATTTTTTGTGGCTGTATCTTGTTTTCGATCTGTGTTGTGAGCCCCCTTGGGTCCCATGTTGGGAGAAAAGTGGGGTATAAATAAAACAAACAAACAAATAAATGTATGTCACAGTGTTTCCATATCTGATTTATTATCACATTGATTCCATTAAGTACATTTCCTCCAAAAATGGTTTACCAGTGAGTAACAAACTGTGTTGTTCAGTGAGAGCACAGTTTTACTGGGATCTGGGCTTAGACTGGAGGCCTGCATTGTTTTCCACTGGAATCACAACTAGCTCTCAACAAACAATGTGCGTAGGAAAATCTGTTCTTCACAGGCTATATAAAAGGTCAAGATCTTCAAAAGGTGTTAGCACTTCATTATAACCTTGATTTTTACCTCCTTAACACTATATCTCCAGTGAATGGCTGATCCTCCCTCCCAGGGGTGTCAAACTCAATTTCATCTTGGGCCGCATCAGCTTTAGGGTTGCCCTCAAAGGGCCGGTTGTATCTGTAAGACTATATAAATGTATCTACTCTTTAATCATATTAAATAATTGCCTCTGCATTTGATTATTATTGGTTTTAGTAATAACTAGCTCTGAAACTAGAAGTCTAGGAAAATAATGGCAAGCAAATATTCAAGTGTACAACTATTGTACAATTTATTGAAAAATGAGTTTTAAAAGCAGATTTTTTTAACCATCAGACAAATATAACCTGTGCCTCTTTCTGCCCCCCTCCCCTGTAGCTCTTTTTGCCCCCCTGACCCTCTCTGTACCTAGTGAGCCACATCCCCACATTGCAGACCCCCGGCTGCTGGTATTCTGAAGAGGGGCCCAGCAACCAGCACTCGCGATCTACTACTTTTGACTGCTCCTCTGTCCAACTCTCATGAGCTGTGTGGAATACCGGCAGAATACCAGCAGCCGGGGACCTGCAATGTGGGGATCAGGCTTTCCCGGCAGGGATAGTTCTGCAGCTGCAGGAGAGGTGCAAGGGCCACATGAAATGGCCTGGAGGGCTGCATTTGGCGAACGGGCCTTGTGTTTGACACATGTGCTCTATCTGTTTCATGGATGCTTCCTGAAAAGGTAGTCATTGCACAGTTGTCCCGTCTCATCCACAGAATTTTAAGAATCCAAAGTAGACAGCAATATTTGCTGCCAAAACTTTACCAAGCCATGTGTGGGTAACACTCCCTACTTCAGAGGAGAGCATCACTTCAGACAACTAGTCTGCAGATGAATGCCACTGGTTCTGGAACACAAGCTGGGAATCAGAAAAGCAAATGTCTTGCACTTTGGAGATCCCTGCCATATTTGCTCTAGCTCTTAACACAATAGCAACACAAGAGGAAGAATTGGGCCCCAAAGTCAGATGCAGAAAAATATGAAATTTGGGAGAGGAGATTTTCTTTTTCCACTCCTTGTCAAAATTAATAAAGTTTTAAAGAGTGGTTTATTTTATTTTCAAATCAGTTGCTGCTATTGGCTTAATTAATTTTTCTTCTCATTTGTTACCAAGTGTCTCAGGAATTAAGTGTCATACAAAAGTCAGGTAATTTAGCAAGAGAATAAAAGTAGAATTTATAGAAACTGCTGATGTCTGGAAAATGAAAGGGCTGATAATAGCAATTAATGATTGTTGAAATCTGATGCTCTTGTTCTATCAGACTTTTATAACCAGGCTTAAAAGGTGAGAAAGATTAAAATACTTATTGATTGACCAATGGGGGAAAAGGTAAGGTTTAAAAGCAAAGCATTGACCAATATGTATTATATTAATTAAGCCCTTCTCACCATTGTGAATAAACAAGAACTGATAAGTTGTACCTGCAAGTTCCTGAATTGATTCCAGATTGATTGTTCTTCAGAGACCAAAATGCCAGCATAGTCTGGAAATCACTCTTCAAATAGGTTCTTTGCACAGCTGGGTCAAAAGGAAAGAACTGCCACCTTCAAATATGCAGTTTATGTTCTGCTCCGTACATATTACCCGTCATGGGATCTATGATTGCTACAAAGCTCTTTTGACTTCTGTACGTGTCTTGGTAGATTTAGTGTTGGGGGAAGTGGTGTTGGAGACAGCTTGCAGCACCAATTAATGTTGCATGGAGGAGGGGACTCTCCCCTTCACAGACTCCATCCCTCAAAACTCACTCTTGAAGGAAATCATCATGTTCTATTGTTCCTCTGATGACATCAGGGGGGAGCCATGTTCCTCTGCAAAGTGCGGCCCAAGGTTAGCAGGAGTTAATTCAAGTGGCCAGAGGCCACTCAGAAAATTAATTCATCAAATACTGGATCAGGAAAAGCATGTCTGGCACCAGTGTAGAAATAGTATATTGGAACACCCAAAGGAGGATCACATATGATAGAATAGCTACCCTTGCTACAGGGATCACTTAGTACAGAAGTATCACGTAAAGCAGTGGATGATATTTGAACTGTAGCCTAAGATACTTCACAATGTCATAAAGGATGCTGAAGGTGCACCTCTTGGGTCACAAGCAGCTGACACACCATCCCCAACAACACTGCAAAGGTTTCTGCTTGGGATTGCACCCCTCAGCTTGTGTGCTACAAGTGCCTTTGACCGTGGGAGTTTACTTTTTTAAAGAATGTGGACCTGTTGCTTGCACAGTGTTTAAAAAAGTAATTCCATGTGATTACACATTTCAATTTGGTTTTAAAGGTAATTCTTCGTGTTGCTCATTACTTTTTTTTAAAAAAATTTGTTACTAACCACACCACCTCAGTACTGATAAGAGAATGATACAAAATGGGGGAGGGACATCAAAATGCTTCTAAAATCCCTTCAAGTGCCCATTTAAAGTAAATTTGAAAGTAACTAGAAAGGTCTAATCATTTCATTGGGCACTTTGCTTTTGAAATGTTTCCATTATACTCTTATTAGGTAAAAGCATAATGTATAGGATATAACATGGTAGGACCAAGTCATCCCTTTCTACTCTGCCTTTTCACTGCCTGCTTTTGTAAATATGTCACGCCCAAAGAAAGGACCTGGAAATCTTGAATACTTGTATAGATTGTTGTGTCTTTGGGGCTGGCCTAATAAAAGTATTGCCATAATAGAGATTTTTTTGAAATATCAAAAAGTAACTCATTGCAAATAATGGTGGCTGCAATCCTAGACTGGCTACTTAGGTCTGTTCTGTCATTCAGGGCACAGCAGACTTGAGGCTTGCATCTCCCTCCTGCCAGCTATCTCTGGTGTGACAATCAGAAGCAGAATCCCTGCCACAATTCCTCCTATAACTGAGATTGCTGGAAGGCAAGGAATGGAAACGTCAGTCTGCTGCACTCCAATCAACAGGAGAGCAGATTTCCATCACTCAAAGTGGCTGGTGTCCATTAAGGTAGGACTGGGAGACTTCTATGATCATGGCAATAGTGCTACAATCTTGAATTTATAGTCTTGTGAATATGAATAAGTTACAGATCCATAACTAAATCATGAATCTGTAATTGCAATACTGAATTCCAACCCGTGCATGACTTCCAAGCTATGGTGACAACAAGAAGCCAGGCTGGCTCATTTTCAGTCAGGTCTTCTTGCCAAGTTAATGGAAAACCCTTTGAAAAAGTGGTTTCTTTAATTCCAGTCACCATTTCTGATAGCCATGGTCTCATTTCCTTTCATTCTCTTCAGAAACTATTGTTAGAGTGTTCAATTGATCTCTGCTGTAGAGCTTACTGGCAATGGCACTGTTGCACAGTGTGTGGCCCAGAGGTACCATACTGTTCATACTATGTGAGTTGTTTAAATTCCCCACTGGCTGTTTTCAAACAACATTCAAGCTCTACTTCGTGGAGACTTTAGAGAGTGGTTGCAGATCTCTACAAACAAAGCTACAGTGGTAACAAAATAATTCAAGCCTGACTTTGTGTATCCAGGCTTTAGCATGTGGAATACTTGAAGCAAAACAAATACTTTTTGTTTCCACATGTGATGGATCCCCCCTCCAAGCTGGTCCTGCAGGTCCAAACCTTGGACTCTTATTACTTCCCTGGCCCCTTTCACCCTCAAGATCCCTCCCTGGATCAGGTATCTTGAGGTGAGTCCTATATGGACCATTAGATACATTGTTCTGTGGATTCACTGTGCTTAAATGTGACCAGACTCTCTATCGTACTTTATAGGAACATCCAGACAGGTTGTAAAAAGAGAATAAACAAATAGAAGTTTATTAATACACATTTAGATCACACATTAACCGCCGAACTATTTAATCATTCATGGCTCCTCAAAATCTTACTCAGTTCTTCATCTCGTCCTGTCTCTATTACAGCTTTTCCCTGTCTCTCAGCAATCTTTTCCACCTCTGTAGGCCATTTACCCCTAACTACCTTCTGTTAGACACAAGCCTCAGTTTTGTATCCTTTCTCCCCCAGCCCTCTCTTCATAGCATTCCCTGAGCTGTGATTGGTTGGCACCAACTAGGCCTGCCCAGCTCCTCCTTTCACTCTAAGTAGAGTGGGCCCACCATATTCATGAGTTCAGAATTCACAAATTTAACCCTACGTGAACTGAAAAATGAAAAATATTCAAAAAATTAAAGTAGCTGACATGCAGGACACCACGGGAGGTTATTGGCATGGCCTGGCCACCAGACAAGGCCCAAGCGCCTTACAAACTGGGTGTTTTGTGTGCTCTCTGGAGGTGGCATATCAAGAAGAGAGGTTGCTGCTCTCTCGCCTCAACAATCACAGGGCAGGGAGGAGCTTCAGCAGGGGCACAGCAGCAGGGCAGTGCTGATCCTGGTCGTTCATTTGCAAATGAGCAGGATCATTATCACCATTGCTGCTGTGTCTTTCCCAAAGATCCTCCCCGCCATGTGATTGTTGGCAGTGGGGCTGCTGCCAATCGTGATCTCTTGTTGGTAAATGAGCTGCCAGGATTAGCACTGCCACCCTCAACAATCCCAGGGCAGCCAGCAGTTTCTCGCCAGGTCTGTCCTGGCCTGTGATTGTTGGCACAAGAGCAGTGCCAATCCTGCTTGCTCATTTGGAAATAAGCATGTGCCACACCTCTACTGCCAACAATTGTAAGGCAGTGATGAGATTTGGCAGGGACATGGCAGTGGTGATTGGTGCATCCACACTGTGGCCATGGCTTGTCACCACTTATGCTGCTGCCCTGTGGTATTTTTTCATAGGGGCTTGAGAATGTGTAATTTTTAGTATTCATGAGGGTTCCTGGAACCAATCCTTCATTAATATGGTGGGACCCCTGTACTTAGCCTTTGCTGTTCAGTAATGTGTCAGAATGCATCAGGGAGCAAAGGTTCACCAAAATGTGATTGGAACAACATTTTCCATGGCATTCCACTGCCTTTACTTCCGATTTAGTTTAGTGCTTCCCAGCCCAGAATAAAGGCATGCACATTTAATAAGAAGATTTTAAGAAATCTATACACTGAGTCCAAAAGTAATTCACTTTCAAATTGGGAGCATGCACTGCTTGTCTTTATCCAAAAATCACTTCTCAGATAAATTTAGTTCCTTCAATGTAGCTTCAAAAACTCTCTTGCAATAGCATGGAACCATGTTAAACAGGGCAAGATGTATTCTAAATGATGCGTCTACAATCCTGCACAGCAAGAATCAAGTCAGTGTATAGAGTTCAGATTGAGTCATCCTTACTTGGCCGGTCATTTCTGCACTACACGGTTATAGTGTTATTATTCCACTTTCAACATCTTATGGAATCTTGGGCCTTGTAGTTTAGAGAATGGCATTTAGAATTCTCAGCCAGAGAGCTCTTGGGCCTCGGTAAACTACAAACCCCAGAATTCCACAGGATGTTGAAAGTGGAATAATAGCACTAAAACAGTGTAGTGCAGAAATGGTCTGTGTTTGTTGTGTATCTGTACCTTCAGGCCACCTTCCCACTTATGGCTACCCCATGCATTTCATAGGCTTTCCATAGGCAAGGAATACTCAGAGGTAATTTTGCCAGTTCCTTTGTCCAAAATATAGCCTACAGTATCTTGTATTTCTTGACAGTTTCTATGCTGCACTCGACAGTCTCTATGCTGCACTTGTTGAAATCAGCAAAGACCTTTTTGTGTTTTGTCAAGCATTTGCAAACTGACTGCTTGAGGATAGGTTTTTTCATTTCCTGTGTTGTTTATATTGTATATATGACGTATATATTTTCTCGTGGTTTGTTTTGTATCTCTCATAATTATAGTGATAGTTTAATCTTTTTTTAAAAAAAATCTTGTGCAATGTAATTTTTTTAGCTGTATCAATTTTAGTGGGGAATGTAAATAAATACATCAACAACAATTTCAACAAGTTTAATAAATAAAGGTAGAAGTAAATCTGGATTTGACCCAGTATCTTCTGAGTTTTCAAGGTTTCTAGCCAAATTCTCTTACGTATTATCATGTGATGTTTTGCTTGTTATCATTTATCAAGTGGCTAAATTTTTTAGACTAAGAATGAAGACAATCCCTACATGCAGGCTTATACAATGTAGTATGTATGAAGCAGGGAAAAGGGTAGAATAGGGGCAGGAAAAAATTCAGGCATAGTTTTTCCTAAAATTCCACTAAAGTTTCATGATGCAGAGGAATGGCCATTGATAGAGACAATGCTGGGGGCAAGGGGAAGAAGATCCAAGGGGAGTTGGCCTCATCCAAGCTGATGGATGGGACCATGCTGCTTCACTACTCCTTCTGATGCAGTCAGACAGGGGTGCTGCTGAAACACAGAGGGAGAGGATATTTTACTTGGGGTATGGAAATTCAAAGAGGCCAGGCCTGTTACCAAGATGAAGAAGTTATGGGGCTAAACTGGAAATCATGCTCAAAGATATTTATCTGGATTTATCTCTCTTCAGGAAAGTATCCCCACCCCATCTGGAGAGAGTTTCTGAGCTCAACCAGAAACAGCTTTAGAGCAGCACAAGCACTATTCTTACTCATAAGTGGCTCACTGCTCCACATCCTTATCTAGAACAGAGAGTTTGTATTTGTTATTGCTGTATGCTTTTCAGTATGGCAAGCCTAAGGAGACCTTATCATGGGTGTTTCTTGGCAAGATTTGTTCAGAAGGGATTTGCCTTTGCTTTCCTCTGAGGCTGAGAGAGTGTGACTTGCCCAAAGTTACTTAGTGGGTTTCAATGGCTGAGTGGGTATGCAAACCCTGGTCTCCAGAGTCATAGTCCAATGGTCAAACCACAACAGGCTGGCTCTTGAGAGTGTATACATGCAGTTAGAACTAGGATTTGTGATTTTCCAGGTGACACTCTCTCTCTCACACACATACTCTCAGTCCCAGAAAACCCTAATATTTCTGCAATGTTTCCCCATTTTTCAATTTTGTGCATTATATGGTACTCTAGAACCAAATCATCATGATCACCTCTACTACCGCCATTACCACCACTTCTTTCTCATGAAAAGGAATGTGGCTGGAATCCTGTTAACACATTGCATCTTCGTAAGTGGACTTATGTCTGTGGGAATTAGAATTGCACAGTTGCACAATGCACATATCCAATAGAGGACTGCTATTTGTTACGTGACTACATAGCACAGCTGGCAATATTTTTCTGCCCAATGCACAATGGGACCAATGAAGAATGCATCTCAATATGCATCACATGGTTCCTGATGTGGATCAGGCACCAGTGCACATTGGGCAGTCTTGCTGGTGTCCCATTACACATCTTTGCAATTCAGTAATTCAGTTTCTTAGAGCTGCTGCTACTTAGCTAGATATATGCAAAGTTATGTAATGTAAAGGTCGCAGGTGCCTCATTTTGAGAAAGATATAGGGCCTTTCTGACCTACACTGTTAAAGTGCTATTATTCCACTTTCAACATCCTATGGAATCCCAGGGTTTGCAGTTTAGGGAGGAGTATTTAGAATTCTCAGCCAGAGAGCTCTTTGGCTTCAGTAAACTACAAACCCCAGAATTCCACAGGATGTTGAAAGTGGAATAATAGTACTGTAACAGTATAGTGTAGAAAGGCCCATAGAGAAGTTGGAGAAAGTTCAGAGAAGGGCAACAAGGATGATGAGAGATAGGGAGAACTAAACATATGAGAAGAGGCTAAGGGAGCTGAGCATGTTCAGTTTGGGGAAGAGAAGATTGAGGCAGTGGATAATCAAACTCTTTAAATATTTGAAGGGCTGCCACAGGATGCAGGTTTGCTCTCTGTTGCCTCAGAGGGTAGAACAAAGTCTGATGGCTCTAAGTTACAGGAGGGTAGATTTTGATTGAACATTAAAAGGAATTTCCTGACAGTGAGAGCAGTTCGGCAATGGAACCAATTGCCTAGAGAGGTGGTGGGTCTCCTTCTCTGGATGTCTTCAAAAAAAGGCTGGACAGCTATCTGCTGGGGATGCTTTAGCTGGAGATTTTGTGTTGAGCAGGGTGTGGGACCTGATGGCCCATGAGGCTCCATCCAGCTCTATGATTCTAGGAATTTATGTGTAGTTTGCTTCTCACTGACATCAGAAATACTTTATAATTCTGGCTTGAGACCCTCATTCTCCCTCCACCTAACAGAAAAAGTAGGTTCTTCTTGAGAAATTTTCGTATTCACACCCAACACCTGTTTTTTTCTAGTAAGATAATTAAAAAAAAGGTTACAGGATAATTTGAAATGTTGCTAAATAATGTGTTCAAAATTCTTTGGTAATGGCTTGGAAGTCTGATATTCAGGGGAAGGGGGAGTTTGCTCTATTATACTAATTAGGCCCATTTTGAAAAATTCTACTTACCAAGCAAAGGAATAGCAAAAATGCCTCTCTTTGACGTGGTATTACCACAAAAGAGCAACTTATTTTCACCACTTGCTGCTTCTGGTTTCTCGTAATTGCCAAGCACTGATAAACAACCCTATTTTTACTCATTAAGAAGCCACAGCAAACCAATCTATGCTATTAATATTTTTTAAAAAAATATAAACCCTCTCATTTTTCAGCTGGGTGAGTGAACTGCATCCAGGTATTTGACAACTAGTAAATAAATATCTTCTTGTTGGTCTGCCTGCTAGATTCAGACTTTGTATTCACTGAACAGCAGTAGTCAGTAATTTTTAAAAAGCTCTCTCCTTATTTTTGCCTTTTGTCAATCAAAGACTGATGCACTTTATTGATTCCCCAAAATGTAACAAGGGCAGCTGGGTCGAGGCAGCCTTAGCACTGAGAAATTTTGCTGTGGTGGTGGTTGCTGTTTTTACTCCATAAGCAAAACTGCAATGACCAAGGCAGCATAAGGATTCTCTTGCTTCTGGGTCAGATACAAAAAAAAATGTGCACCAGAAATTGAAATATATCATTGTGTGGTGTTTTGAAATCAACATACGTCATCAGTATTCATAACACTCAACACCTACCAGAAAGGGCTGCCAGAACTGGATTAAAAATGTCCATTCAGTAGTGAAGCTCATAGGGTGACTTTGGAATGCCTGCCTCTAATGGCCTAACCTATCTCACAAATTTGGTCTTGTATGCATAATATGGTAGGAAAGGTTGGTGTGCTTTGCAGTTACCAATCTTGCTGCAGCCAATTTGCAAGGCAAAAATTCATTTCTCAGCTTGCGGGAAGGAGATTTCCTCTTCTCTCAAACCTATTATTATGGTCTGGGCCCACACAGAAGATTATATCCAGTAGACAAAATAGGACACTTGTGAATTTTGAATGGAGTTGCCTTCATTTCACCCCTTTTCCCTCCCACAAAGGACTTGAATTTTACAGTGCAATCCTATCCGTGTATAATCTGACATAAATTCCAAAATGTCTACAGAATTTACTCCCGAGTAACTGTATACAGGATTGTAACCAAAGTCACACAGCTTGTGAAGACATTCAGGGGGATTGGTCCATTCACAAAAACTTAGGGAGAGTACTTTGCATTGAAACAACAATAAAAACATAAAACTCTTCAATGAAGCTATATGGGAGGAAGTCTTAAAGAGCATTTTTTAAAAAATCTTTGTTTTGTTTTGTTTTGTGCCTGTAGCCTTCAATGGCTGAGAGCATCTGTCTGTTAGAGACAGCAAAGCAATGTCAGTTGAAGACCTGGTCCTTGAACTTTGTGGAGTATTTTTTACTATGGGTTTTCCCCCTAACTCAGCAGTTATCTCTTTTTCCCCGTCTCTTTTTCCCTCTCTCCCTCCCTCTCTCCCTCCCTTTCAAGAACACATCTGCTCTCCTAACTGAACTGGGAGGAGGGACTGAACCAATTTTTCGCTTGAGGATTTGGTTTTTTGATTTAAATATTTTCTTCTAATCTCATGCTTCCTCTTTAACTTGGCAGCGCAGTGGAAAGAAAAACAACGTCGTCCCTACTACATTGTTTACAGCCTGTCAAGAGGAGGAATTTGGTTACCTTTTCCAAATGGTGTGGTGCGGGGCTTGTTGTTTTTTAATCTCCCAGCCATTTACTTAGGGGCTTCATTTTAATGGCATGACATGACTGACCATGGTGAGAAACCACAGAAGAATAAAAATCAGGATGAAATATAGAGGTTGAATCTGTGCTGCTATTTAATACAATTTTAAAAAATTGTTTTCTTAGCTTGCGGTGGCAGAAATTCTCAGCAAGTGATACATCCTGTAGTATTAAGGAGCATGTAATCCTCCAACTAGAAGACTCACGATTCCTTTAATGACAGGTTCATGGGCGTTTAGGGAACACTTCACCCATTTTCTACCCCACTGCAGTAGGGAGCAGTATTCAGTATTTCAAGATGAAAAATGTATAACTGCTTCAAGTTATGAAAACAGCTAATAGGAGGGCTGACTGTACCCTTCAACCAGGGGGCCTGCGAGGCCTGAATTTCTCATTTTGCTTTGCAAAGTGTGTTGAAATTTTGTTAATTATACAAGTATTTCGTGGTTGATGAGGGGGCAGCCATGTTTTTCCCCCTGCAGAAATCCCTGAAAGGAGAGTATGTTATCATTTCTCAGAGATATGAATGCCTATGTTTTGAATTCGCGCGCGCGCGTGCACACACACACACACACACACACGGAGGGAAAACTCTCCCAGCACACCTTTCCATGTGGGGAATGTGTGCCCTCCCAGATACTGTTAATGTGCAGCTCCCATCCTCCATTACCATTAGCTATGCTTGCTAACGCTGATGGAGTTTACAGTCAAACAGTACCTGGAGGGCCAGAATTTAGGGTCATCCACACACATCCACATGTTGTAGTGATTTGAGTGTTAGATTAGGACGCTGGGAGACCAGGGTTCAAATCCCACTGGCGACCGTGGGTAAGGCACACTCTCTTAGCTGCAAAGGAAGGCAGTGACAAACCTCCTCTGAATAAATATTGCCTAAAGAACTCTAGTATATGGTTGCCATAAATATGAGTCCACTTTAAGGAAGATGACAAGAAAAACTATGATGTTTGAAGGAGACCTGATCCACACAGGAGCAGCTTCTGTATCTCCATCAAAATGCTATATAGAGGGTCAAGGGACCCTGCTCTTATTCAGATTTGGGGAGGGTCCAACCTTTATGTACCACACAGCCTATCCTGGGAATCCCCCAGCTATCTGCATAGCATAGGCAGGGATGGAGGAGTTGTTACAGGGAGGAAACAGTGGTATATTTGTCTCCACTATTAGTAGGAACCTCAGTCTAGATCTGATCCAAATAACTGTGTGCTTGGGTGTTTATTTGAAGTATCAGAACTAAACAGAGCACCTGATCCTTGCATATACTCCCAGTTACCTGAATGGAATTATGTCCCTTTCAAGAATGTAATTTGAATTTGTGGAAATCATTTTGTTGCAATTGTTAGCCAACTGGAAATTAGATGTCCCTGCCAGTCTCCCAGAGATATGCCATATCCACATATTGTCCTCCCCCCATTAAAACTATGTGAAGCAGAAGATGGAACACATGTGAACCTGAAAGGTTTACATTACATGGAAGTGTGGAGAGTTGTTGAAGAACAATCCACAGACTGAATCACATAAAAGAATTTCCTCTGACCTCTTTGTTTTGTTTCTTGGGATGGCTGGTCCCACTCCCGTCCTCTGCCATGAGGTAAACTAAGTAGCTTCCCAGCGTGAGAACGGAGATGAAATGTGAGGCTGAGAACTCCTCTTGGGAAGTAATGCCTTCATTTCTTAGCAGTTGGCTCCATGTTGCCTCTGATGTGCACCCGAAGCGGGCCTGGAATTCTGGGATGCCTGACACCAAACCCACAAACCTCTCCAGAGTAATGAACAACCTAGCAAGGAAAAAAACACCACCCGTGTTATTTCTGGTCAGCCAAGCTGAGACATTGCCTTTGGATGTTATGCAAGGGAGCACGAATGTTGGAAGTTAGCCAAGGAATACTACTAATGCAGCCTCAGACAAATTCCAGAAAGACTGATGGTACAATGCGGTTCCTACACCTCCTCTATTTAGATCAGTGATAAATAATGTAAGGCCTGCATTTCCAGCCCATCTTTCCCTCCTTGTTGTTTTACTTCACTGCCACTGTGTAGGGACTTGTTTGCACAATGGTTGGTCTGGGAGAAAGCTTTGGGGGAGGAGAGGGAGAGAAATCTTAGTTCTCCAGATACAGTGGTTGGCCCTGTGTTATGTACTGCTGATTAAGTCAACAGATATTGGGGAATATAGAAAGCATCCATCTAATCCAGTATTGTCTACATGGACTGGCAATGACTCTCCAGGGTTTTGAGCAGAGCTTGTCACACAATCCTTTCAACTGGGGGAAGAGCCTGAATGTGGGAACTTCTGCACAGCATGTCTCTAGCACCGAGCTGTGGTCCCTTCCTTTGTATCCAGCTTAGCATTGCTGATATTTCTGACTATGGAATCCCCTACAATTATTCCTTGCATGTGTTTAAGACAGAGGTGGGACTTGTGTGCACATTGAGATGCTGTTGAACTGCAACTTCCAGGAGGCCTAGCCCACACTGGCAATGGTGTGGTGTAGAATTATGGAAGTTGCTATGCATCAACATGTGGAGGGCTGAGAAATTCCCACCTTTGGTTTAAAAGGAACGTTGCTGAAGTACTTTTGTTCTAAGGAGGGCAGACAAGTTTCTTGATAAGCCGTCATATAATTTTCTTACTGCTAAATTCTGTTCTACACGTATCAATCCATTTTTCCAGAACAGGCCTCTCTGTTCCTGGTGGCATCTTGGATTACTAGGATAGCATGCCACATGCTGTGGGAGAGTCAGTCGGTATTTGCTAAACATTACAGTAACGGTGTGGAGAAGGGACATCCGCTCCACTATGTGCAGCTTGCCCCAGGCAGCTTTGGCATAAAGAACAGTAACATGACTGCCACAAATCAGACTGGAGCACTGCAACATTACAATAAATGTGTTCTGTTGGTTTTTCCCCAGAAAATTTAACAAGGACCAGGTATGGAATAACGGCCACAGTTATGTTAACTGGAGCAGGAGATGTATCTGGGCTGGTAGTTAAAGCAATTTTTCCAGCTCCCTTTTATGCCTTTAGCTCCCTGAAGGCAGAACACAAATTTGTCTTTCAGGGAAACATTTTACTATGAAGCACTGAAGCCTAATGTTTCTCAAAGTGTCAGGTGCAGTCTCCCTCCTCCCTGCGTGTTTTATTGGACCAAAAGCTAGCCATTCCAAACACCTCAGCATCACCTCATCTGTGCTGTACAGCATGTCAGAGGCCCTACTCCAGGCTTGAAGAAATTATTTCAAACTACAACTCCCAGAATCCCCAAAATAGGTTGGGTACAGCCTGTGGATGCTCCATGGCTGCTGACACTGGTATTAGGAGTGGCCCACCACTATGTATGTATATTAGAAGTACTTGTTGTTGTTGTTGTTGTTGTTGTTGTTGTTGTTGTTGTGTGCTTTCACGTCATTTCTGACTGATGGCAACCATAAGATGAACCTATTATGGCTTTTTTCAGGGGGCTGAAAGTGTGTGTCACACCCAAGGCCACTCAGTGGGTTTCCATGGCTGAGCAGGGAATCAAACCCTGGTCTCTGGGATTGTAGTCCAATGCTCAAACAATGCCTACCCTCCAACATTTTACATTCACAGACGTGTGTGGTCAAGATGGCAAAAATTATTAATGAGGAAGAACACACAAACTGGGAGAGGCTGCAGCACTTTGCTTTTACTGGGTTTAGAGGAAAGGACAAAAATCTGCCCCCTTCTCTCCTATCTCCCCAATGAGTAAACTGAGTGTAAACTACTCCTGCATTTTGAACTCAGTTTGCAGCAACTGAAGTAAGCTGAGGACAAAGGAAGAAAGAGGAGGAAGGAGAGAAAAACTGAGACATTTCAAAAGCAGTTGAAAAACTGGGACTGTTCTTGCCAAAACTGAGATGGTGGGAGGGTATGATGATGAGGAATCTGTAGCCCTCCAGATGTCAATGGATAATTAGTCCTGTCATCCCTTACTACTGGCAGGTGTGGCTAGGGCCTGGCTTAGAGCCTGAAAGTAAGTAGATTTTGATAACATCTAGAGGGTTATGGGTTTCCACGCCCTGATCCATATGGTTCTTCACCCTGACACTGTCTCACCACACTATGCCAACACTGGTGGATCTTCTGAAAGTCATGGAGACATGAGCAATAAAAATCTGCACTCAGGTCTCTTGGACTGCTGAGAAACTTGTCTCCAAATTAGTGGCTTTACTTTAGCTGTATGTGTATAGAGACAAACAGTTATTCTTTGGGCCTATAGAGGTTCACAACAAAGAGGTTCAAAGAAGAGTCTTCAACAAAGCGCAATGTAGGTGCAGTTTGATTTTTGTTTGCTTGTTCTTTTGGCATAAACAAAACCTTTTAAGAAAGCATCTGGCTATTGAAGATTGAGATAAAAAAAGAACTTGTGCCTAAAGAACAGGGGAGGGAGTGTGTAGTAGAAATGTCAGAGATGGAAGAAATCCAGTAGAAGCAACATGATACCTTTTTAATCCCCAGGGACTGGTTCAATGCAAGCAATTCAGCTTGTTCTAGGTTCTGCATCAGACAATGAATAAAACACTACAATGGATTTGTATGGTATATCTCTCAGGCAAGAGGTAACATGAATAGTTATGAAAGGGCCAAGGCCTTTTCAGTATTTCTCACATTTTTCCTCACCCCAGCCCCTGGAATGGTAGGCATTTTAGCAGAAATGAGAAACAAGGTTTTCCAAACAGTGTGACATGTATTCATTGCTAGGCAAGAAGTCCACCTCCACAAGTCTCCTCGGCCTGAGAAAAGTCACTCTATCCAATGCCAGAGCTCGGAAAAGTTACTCTGTAGATACAGCTCCCGGAATTCTCAGCCAAAGGCCATGCTGACTGAGGGATTCTGGGAGTTGTAGCATTGTCCTAACTTCCTCAATCTGATGTTGTTCAAACGTGTCCAACTATAACTCTTTTCATTCTCATCCAGCAGAACCATGCTGGTGAGAGATAATGAGAGCTGTAGTTCAACCCATGTAGAGAGTCCCTGATCAGAGAAGATTTCTTTGTTCAGTCAGAAAAATACCTGAGTAGTTCACATCTCTCTGCTTCACATGTTATCTTCTTTTTATTCTCTCTCTCTGTGTCTCAGTTGATTTAGGGTCACATCAGGATTGCTAAAGGCAGGCTTACTATCTCATTCTGTTGACCAGGATCTAACCTGATGATGCACAACTATTTCTTTTGGAAATGATTAATCTATTTAGCAATCCATCCTCCACTTCCCAGAGTTCTGAAAAACAGACACATCCCGGAATCTATGACTCCCAAGGGAGCCTGTGACAAAAGGAATGCCGTTTCAGCCCTGACTCATCTAGAAGTCAGTGTTTTTCTTTGGAACACACTTTTATTTTTCCCACTTTTTGAGACTTCCATTTGCTACGTGGTGGAACGAAAATCTATTCAGCAGATTGGCACGACCCTGTGTGTACACACATCGCCTCTAGGCAACTCTCTCTCTCTCTCTTCAATTAAACATGATGACAAACTTTGAGAAAAAGTTTTCCCTGCTGTTCTTCTATCCAGCCCCATCCCTTTCTGTGTGCCCTTTAGACCAACTGGAAGCGGCGAGGAAAAAGACACTGTGCATTGGCATCAGGGCTGGCCTTACCATGAAGCAGAGCATGGGAACAGGCTCAGGCAAAAGGAGATAAGTGCCCTAAAAGGTACTCAGTGCCCTTGCAGGTGCCCTAAAAGTCAAGTAGTTGTATTATCACTGCAGTTTCTGAATGCAGTTTCCCATTTCTCAAGAGTTAACTGAAGTTTTGACTTCTTTGTTACTTAAGAAAAAAGAACAATTAGAGTCCTCCCTCCACATGCATGGGTTTGACATTCGTGAATTTGATTATTCATGAGGCAGGTACTTGCCTCCTCCCCCATTTTCCTCCTCCTATTCCCTTGCATTCCTCAGCCTAGGCTTGTGAGGCTTGTGTTTAAAATGGATTTTTTTTTCTTTTGGGTGAGCAACGCCCCCTCCACTCCTGCAGGTATGTCCCCTCTGCCATGTGGCTGCACATTCTGCTGGGTAATGGCTGTTGACTGGGCAGGTGCTCTCTTTGCTCCTACCCTTCCTTTCTCAAGATGGTGACCAGAAGTGTCAAGAACCCCAGAACTCCATTTGTCTCGGTCTGAGCGGAAAGTACTGGTAAGCCTTTTACCTTGTCTCCCCACTCCCCAACGCTGGGGCCAGAAGCAAAGGAATGGGGGGGAAGCTCCAGAAGGGAATGGGAGGGGTATCGGAGGGGGAGTTTTCCCAACTTTCACCAGGGTTCTGCACCCCAAACCCTTGTGATTGTGGAGGGGTCATTGTACTACATGCATACCATCCAATATTTCATAGATGAAGCTGGGACAGATGTGGCCAAGCAACATGACAGTGCACTCAAGATGGCAAAAGTTATCAATGAGGAAGAACACACAAGCTAGGAAAAGATGCAGCATTTTGCTTTTGCCTAGTAGGAAAGGCAAGACACCATTCTGCTCTGCTTTGCTCTGCTCCTCTCCTCTCCACTGTGCAAACTGCTTTTGATTATGGACTTAGTTTCCAGCAATGGAAGTATGCTGAGAACAAGGAGAGAAAGGAAAGGAAAGGAAAGGAAAGGAAAGGAAAGGAAAGGAAAGGAAAGGAAAGGAAAGGAAAGGAAAGGAAATATTGGCTGGAATCCTGTTGAGGAGTTACACATTCAGAACCATTTGACATTCATTATCCCTACATAGTCCCCAGTCCAGAGGACTCATGAAAATCCCCCACTTCCCACTTTCTGGAAATTAGCCACAGCAATTATTGTGGGTCTGATTCACTGTTGCTCGGGCAGCAGCTGATTGCCATTTCCACCCACCAATCTACCCCCTCACACAAGCAATTTCCATTGTTAGGGGGACTCTGCTTCTGTCTGTCACAACAAGCATCATTTGCAGGGCCTGGGTGTGGGAATATCATTCAGCTGCTTCCTGAATGACAGGGGAATGGACAGCCCCATCCTTGATAGCAGTGGCTTTTGCCTGGTTAGTGGGAACTGAGGGAGTTGGACTGGAATTGATTGTGTAGCTTCATAACTATGGTGGCTGAGAGATGTACTTTATATTAGTTCAGGCTAGCATAGCCAGGTGAACTAAGGGACAGGAGCACAGAAGAAGGAATTTCAGTAGGTGTTGTTTCCAAGACAGAGGACCACTTGCTGAAATTCCTGCTTCTGCATAACTATTAAAGGGGCAAGAGTCCTGTCCCTTAGTTCATCTGGCAACCCTAGATCAGGTTGATTTTTATGCTGTATCTAACTGTGAAATCACATTGTTTTTCTTTTTAAAAATGTAATATAGGATATATGAAGGAGGTCCAGAAAATTCATGGTGATCCTAAATTTTCTGCAAGTATTCTACACTTATTATATACACTAATAGTGACTTAAAGTCTAAAGAACATGGGTTTCATATTCCATTTAGAAATGAAAGAACTGGTCAAATTTCTCCTGCTGTGTTAAGTGGGCAGGCAAATAAATCCACAATGAAATATTCAACAATATGATACAAAAATGATTGATCCTTACTCTGAGTAGTGCTAGGGCATTGCTGTTCTGTGGCTTCAGCAGGATCCTCATTAACTTTTTCTTCTAATAATACTGTTTGAGCATCTGATGACTGGCTTTCATTATCTCTGTCTTCACTACGTGATGATTTTGAAACAAAGCCCAGACTGAATAAAATTGCCTGAACTTGTTTTAATATTTTTCTCACTTTTTCTTTTTCTTCTTCTGTGCTCCATATTTCTAATTTGATCCAGAATGTTAATTTCACCATAAAGCAATGCCAAAAACACATATATGTAGATTTGTTACAAATCTGCCACTCTGGTTACTGTTCATTAAGAGACTTGTAAAATAAGATTTTTGAGCAAATGTGAACTGCATTCCCTTCAACACTTCACAAATGAAAATTGGGACACGTGTGGCCAACAAAGATAAGTGTACAGGCAAGATGGGAAAAAATATTAATGAGGAAGAACACACAAGCTAGGAGAGGCTACAGTAGTTTGCTTTTGCCTGAGTGTTCTGGGAAGGGAAAGATTCTGCCCCATTCCTCCTCCCCTGTGTTAAATGAGTGCAAACTACTTTTGCCCTTTGGACTGGGTTTGCAGCAACTGAAGTAAGTTGAAGAAAAAGGGGGAAAGTGGGAGGAGGAAGAAACTGGGACACTTTAAAAGCTACTGAAAAAGTCAGATAAGAGAGGACTAAATGGAAATGTCCCTGTCAAACTGGGACAATTGGAGGGCGTGGAACTGGGACATAATATTTCTGTGAACTGAAATGTACTACTAGGCTGTAGCAGTTGTGGTCTCAAGATGTTGTACTTTATCATGTCTGAATCATGTTAATACATGTTGGTATGGCAACATGCAGGCACAAATACACACATGGATGTAAAATAGGCTCTTGTAAGATAGGGGCTGAATACCCTAAAGGCACCAGATCTTGTCTGATCTTGGAAGCATTATCCCTTTTGATCCATTAACTCCTTTGATTGCTTTTGCTAGATCTCCCTCACTATGAGTGCCATCCTGTTTCTCCTTAGACTCTCATTTCCAGAGAAAAACACCAGGTAAATATGCCAGATCCCATCTCAGCTTGGAAGCAAAGCAGAGTCAGCCCTGATTAGTACTTGGATAAGAGACCGCCAGTGAATACCAGGTGCTGTAGGCTATATTTCAGAGGAAAGAACTGGCAAAACCACATCTGAGTATTGCTTGCCTAAGAAAACCCTACAAAACTCATGAGGTTGCCATAAGTCACTAAGTTACTTGAAGGCACATGTGCACACAAGGATGTAAGACCCTTTTCGCACGTTACCTGTTTGCGCGGCTGGGGGGGGTCTTGCGTGAAAGCCTCAGCAGGAACGCTGCCGCTTCCCTGCTGCTTTGTCCCGCAGCTCGCTTCCTGGTCGCGTGACCACCTCGCCCCTTCCTACCGCAGCGCAACCTAGGAATTGCAGGCTAGCGCTGAGGCAGGAAGCACGGCCGGCCTGCTCGTCTGACGCACCGCAGTGCAGGTAAGTGCGCGAGGGCCCCAGGAGCATTGTGCGACCGCGCAGTATTTTTGGCTTAGAGCCGAAAATAAGAAAATACGCACGCGCCCCGCTTTAGGCTCGTGAGCATCGCGTGAATGGGAGTGCGTCATACGGACTGACGTTCCCATTTACGCGACGCTCAAGGGGCCCTCGCGCTACAGAAACTGCGTGCGAAAAGGGCCTAAGACTTGGATAGACTGAAATTTACCAATAGGCATTAGAGATACTCTGATTTGCTGAGATATCCAAATGTATTTTGTAATATATTTGTTTTGTTTTTTTACCATTGCCTAGGCTGTGAGAGGCCTGGGATCTCTAGAGATCTAGGGCCTGGGGAATTTCCTCCCACTTCCCTTCTATTTGTATGCTATGCTTCAAAATGGCGTTTCTGGCCACCCAGAGAAATGCTTGGGGACTGTCAGTAGAGGGTTATTGCTTCCTTTGAACCTGGGGCTGATGAATCTCAAGATACTGTAGCATTATGTGGTCTGTCTCCCTGAACACCTGCTTTGCAATTTGTAATTCTGAACTAAATGCTGCTGTATTAGACCTATTCAGTTGCACATTTTGTGGCTGAGAAAAGCCAAAACAATCACACCTTTGCAAGGAAGGGAGGATTAGAAAAATGTGAAATAACCCAATTACATGTGGCAAGCTGTTGCAGAATGGGTGGAAAGTTTAATAGTTAAAGTGTTACAACATTGACATTAGCGTGCAGTCTAAATATGTCATAAGACATACTGCACAGAAGAAAAAAAAACTTTCCACTGTTTTACATTACTGGACAAAGTTGCTTTTATCAGCAAGTTACATAGATGAATTATGAACTGTAATAAAAATTATGATTTCTCATATTTATTATTGATTTTTACATCACCCCTGGTGCACCATACAAGTTACTTTGCAAGTTCAAGAAAAAATATTCCAGATAAAAGAGAAATGTTTATGATCAAAGGAAAGACCAAGAAAAGAAAGTTAAGCCTGAAGAGAAAACAAGGAGATTCCTTTCTAAACTGCTTTCACATAATACAGTTTAGGATTATTTTGGGCAACTTTTTAGTCATACAAAATTTGATCAATAACAACTTGTCCGAGCTGAGAATGTTGGAGCAAGTAACTCAGGTTTTCTGGCAAACTACATTAAGAGAAGACAGGTTTGTTTGCTAAATACACCTTGGGATCTGGATAGAACAGTGTATTTTAAGCTACCCTCAGGGAAATCCTAAGTCATCTTTTAGTAATTGCATAAGAGAAGAATCCAGGTCAATACCCATCAGATCATTTGCTGACTTTGCACATGGCATAAAACAGTTTGGGTATGCTACAGTCTTTATTCACCTACAAAAAAAAATCAAAAGAAGAAGATGTCTCCTGCCCCAACAAAGGGTATCTTAAGAACTATGAGTATTTTTTAGAGTAGCCTTCAGTTTTTATGACAACATTGGCAATATCTTTTCTACCATTCCTTGACAACGATGAATGTAGAAATACTACATGGGAAACAGTTGTCCAGGTTACTGTCCAGATCAGATCATGTGAAGGAAATGATGGCAGCAAAGATTATTGGACAAAATGCTGGTGAAGAATCATTTTGTGGTGGCTTTTTCCTTGTCAGAAATTAATGTGGAATGGGATCTTATATCTTGAAAGCCACTGACATTTGTGCTATACAAGGATGAAAAACAACTTGGAATTGCCACCTGTGTAAAATAGGAGCCAGACCAGAAATATACATAAACAGAACTCAAATGTAAAACTGGAACTACTTTTTAAACTACTTTCAGAAAGTAGTACCTTCCTATTACTTGTTACAGTATGGAACAAATGGAACTTATGTTGTTACGTATGGTAATATTAATATTCGTAAAGGAACTTGATACAATGCTGGTTACCTTGCACTTTCTTTCTCCTTCCTTCCTTTATTGCAGAATTCATGAGAAAATGGTATCAAACTCAAAGAGGTTCACTCAAAATTCTTTCAAAAATGCCTAATAATAATCTTGAAAGGTAGCTACAGAACATTGCCTGTAACACCAAAAGAAGGAAGTTATTTCCACTTGTTATATTACTTTTGAAATGCAATCTTGTCACGCCTTTCTTCCCAAAGAAATGAACTCATTCCAGCCAACTACATTACTTATCACATGTTACTTCTAAGCTCTGTGGAGAATACATGCACATGCACATGTACAAAGACAAATCCACAGCTACCAAACTGCATACATTTACAGATGATCCCACCATTATTTAAAGCAATACGTATGATCTATGAATATTCATGGACTGTTACTCAGAACGTATCCAGATAGACTAAAAAGATAAAGAAGTCTCAGATTTTTTCCCCCTGTTCTTCTAATTTTATTTTGGAGATCTTTACACATTTTGTTCACCCTGGAATATTTTCTGTCAGCTCCCAGTACAATTAGAGACTTTTAACCCAGTAAAAAACCAGAAAGAACAGGACTAAAATCTAGGACTTTTCAATCAATCTGAACGTGCCTGTCTTTGGAGACGGTGAAGATAAGAAAGGGTAAGTAGATGGCACAGAAGATGAACAAACAGGACGCAGAGTCGTATGTTGAATTGCTCCTCTGTTCTTCTATGGGGGTAGCTCCAACTGACACAATGCCCAGAGACAGAAGTTATCACCACATTTTCATATCTTAACCAAAAATCCATTTTCTTCATCAGATTGGCTGCATTTCCATTCTGCCCTTTTCCTGTCTTTTGTCTTTCCTTGATGTCACCCAGGGTGTAGAAGTGTTCCCCTCCCCACACATCTTTGAATATTAAAACTTCTAATGTAAGATTAAACCCATATTGGTTAGGTGAAATGCTGGGCTGATTTTGCTGCTTTGTGCCTGGGCACTTACAGTGAACTTCTGCTTCATTCTTTTGAGACTATCATAATACTTACTTTATAGAAAAGGAGGGCAAATGTGGGAGTCTAGGGGCCCGCATTAACCCCCGCACTTCTCACAAAACAGTAATTTTTGTACTCAAAGGCCATCTAGGGGACATGGGGCATGGTTTTGCCATATTTTTAGCCCCCCTCCCCAGCCATTTAGGCCCAGGAAAAGCATTTTTAAAAAAAAAAATTCAGGAAGTGCACGGAAATCACTCCAGGTTTATTTCCTCTGTTTTAAAAAGGCTTCTTGGGCCTAAAATGGCAGTAGGGGGAAAACATAGTGAAAATGCCCCCCTACATCCACTAACGGCCATGCAGAGGCATTTTAGTTTATAGCAAGGCTTATTGTCTCTGAAACGGCGTTTCTCAGAAGTGAAGAAATATTATTTCCCTTTTTAAATTCTTTATGTGCATGTGTGGTACCATTTCAAGCTGCAGTATGTGTGGTTCTTAGGAAACCTGCCTCAATTTTTGCCATGCCCTTTTTCTCACTAGGGGACAAGAATGTATAGAAAATATGAAGCAAATGAAATCACAGACACACAGGTCACTGATTGTTTTATCCCATGTTTATACCTGGTGACTGTGTAGTAAAATCTTTTTTTGGAGTAGGTGAGTTATAAAGAGCTCACCCTGGGATAATTGTGCAATCTATGTGTGTGTGTGTGAGAAAGAGTTTGTGATTGTGTGAAGAGGAAGAAAAAGAAAGAAAGATCGACAGATAGAAAGAAAGAGGGGGATTTCAGAGTTTTGCGGTTCTGTATTTATTGCCTTTTTTTTTTTGAGGGACCTTTGCTTAAAAGTGAGTATTTTTTTCCTGTGCAAAAGATGACACTGTTTTGCACAAAACATGCATGTTTATATAGAATTATATATCATCCACACCATGTGTTTGAAGGCTACACCTTATTTCTGTATGCTCACTTCAGTAGGATTTCAAGTACAGTCAGCCCGCCACATTTGCAGGTTTCACTTTTGCGGATTTGATTATTCACAGATTATTTGCCATCATCTCTGCTGCCTCCCTATGTCATTTTTAATAGGGACTGCAAGCCCCCTGAGACTGAGAAACTGTGAATGAGGCCATGTTAAAGTAAGTCTCTATTAAAAAATGGTGTGGGGCAGCAGTGGAGGTGGCAGTCAGCCCCACCAGCCCCCCACTTCTGCCTTGGGAAGGAACCCTGATGCCTCAAAGGAATCCACAGTGGGTTGAATATGATAATCATACTTTTTGTGTGTTAAATATGGCTTGGGAGGGCCTAGAGTTATTCATGGTTTTTCCACTTTCACAGGGGTCTTATGCCCCTAACCCTAGTGAATGTGGAGGGATGACTGTACATTTATTAAGTAAAATATCCAAGCATTACTTTGGTTTATTCTGCAGAATGGTTTGCTCCATACTGCATGAAGTTTGGTTTGTAAACAATCACGTAAACATCTGGTAGAGGATAGCCCAAAATTTCACAGATCAAAACTGGGAAATGTATGGCCAAGCAATCTCAGAGTGTGGTCAAGATGGCAAAAATAATGCATGAGGAGGAACACACAAGTAGGAGAGAGGCTAAATCAATCTACTTTGCCTGAGCTTAATGGAAAGGTCAAAATTGTGTCCTCTCCTCTCCCTGCTGCTGCGTTAATAGAGTGGACACTGATTTTGTACTTTGAATTCACTTTGCAGCCATTGAAAGGGGGAAACTGGGAGGAGGAAACAAAAACTGGGACATTTTAGAAGCAGCTAAAGCAACAATAGAGGATGAATTAATGCTGAATTGATACAGGTGGAGGGCACCTGTATCAACCATTTCTACAGATATTGGCAGTCACAGGCAACAGTGCAGGCCCTTGTTAAGACCTTGCGCCCAAACTGAGCATGAGGCTGGGTGTGATTCAAGGCCATCTGAGAGGGCAGGAGTAGGAATCATGTGACTTCCAGATGTTCCTGAGGCACAACTCCCTGCATTCCTCACCTTTGCCTATGCTGGCTAAGGCTGCTGGGAATTGCAATTCAGTAATATCTAGAGGGCTGACAATTCCCACCTCCGCATAAAGGACAGCCTCCTGTACATGAGGTGGTCCAAATCTTTTGCAGGGGGGCATCACACCTCCAACTTCTTATATAGCTTGTCTAAAACTGGAGAGGATCATGTGGTGATACTTCTCATACAGAAGCTTCATCCCCTGGTTCCTCTTGTAATTTGAGCATTGCCACTAAAGTTGCCCTTGTACAAAAGTAAGTTCAGCATGGGTTATTCCTCAAGTAAAGCCACAAAGGGTGAGTCTGCAAGTTTATATAAGAGCCAGAATTTGAATTCAAGCCTATCTCAGGTCCATGGCAAGCATTCTATTGAATGCAACACTTTTGAGCTACTAGGGAGGTCAGTTATTTTAGGTTGTTAGTAAAAAACCATTATGGAAGTTGTACATCATAATTCTGGGAGGGAGGAAAGAAACTGTAAGTAGCTTGCTAGGGGAAAAAAAGGATAAGGAGATTTTGAGGTATTTTGGCTATTTTTATCAAGAAGGGAATGTTCTCAATCCCCATTGTTCATTCTGCAAATAAGAAAGATGCTGAGCCCAGTAGTATCTGATGTTAAGTATCACATCTGTCTGAGGAAGCCTAATGCTTACTATTAGTTGTAAGAAGATTCCTGGAGTCCGAGTTAAAGCAGAGAGGAGGAAATGAATACCACCCATAGCTAGTCAAGTAATAGTGTGAGTTCCCTCACAGCCATCTTCCTGTCTCCCTCCCTCCTCCAGCTGCCACAGCTTATCCCATTCCCTTTTGTGAATGATCTTTGTGTCATTGCTATCACAAAGAGAACTCGGAAAGAATTTCCTCAGGCTGCTACTCGATACACTATTATTCACCTCTTATCATTTTAGCAAGGCAGTTTGCTGCTGTCAGAGGTAATGGAGACTGTACCACTAAGAAAATTGGCTGTAATTTATTTATCAATTGTTTTCTGCATACCACAAAATAGGCCATCTACTTTATGGCTGGGTCCAAGGTATTTGAGAGCCCCTGAAGTTCATGGTTTTCCGGTATTCTAAGTTCTACTTATGGCTTTTCCTGTATATGACACACTACACCACCCCTGTGGTCTTGAAGGCTGTTTTCTTCTTTGCTTTCTTTAGTCACAAATCATTCTGAGGCATCCCTTAAGTGCATTTGTATTGTTAAGTGCACCGGCCTGATTTGGTGTTAATTCAATTTGAGTGCCCTTAATATCTTGTGGGGGGTGATGCAATGCCTGCTAGCCGTACCTTGTAAAAAACAGGTTCCAGGTCTGCCTGAAAGCTGTGCACCTTTCCCCACAGCAATTTACCAAAGTTGCTGATAAAATTTTCATAAGGAAACCTTTTTAGTCTGACCCTATTGTGTTATCCCACCATTAAGACCCAGGGAATTGAGCCTGTCTTCTGGTGACAGTTTATCACATTCTCCATTATTGCTGTGTGTACAGAACCTGATGGGTCACATCTTAAACTGCCTCCTGCTTCAACCAGGAGGCACTATTTGCAATGCCAGAGCCCAGGAGCTTTCTCTATTGTTTTTTTTCTTCGACTCTTTCTGTGTCAGTATAACTGAGCAGCACCCTTTTAAAACCAGTCATCTCTCACCTTTCTATGATGGGAGATTTGGGACCAGACAGAAAGGGAAAGAAAGGGAGACGCAAGGAATAATAAGAAAGTGAAAACAGCACAGGATAATTCCTATAGATGGAAAGAAAACTCTTCAGTAAAAGTCTAATGTGAAAAGAATGATGGTCGATGCTGTCTCTCTGTTGCCAAACGAAGCAGGTTAGGAAAATATTGACTTTGCTCATGGACAGTCACAGTTTGGACCAAAGTGGAAGATGATGATTTATGCTGTGGGCAGAGCTATTTGAGCATGTGTTTGGAGTTCACACTTTTTGGTAGTTTCCCTTTTTATCTTTCTCACAGAGTTGCACAATCCAGTGCAGAAGAATATGTCCCTATGTTTAGAGGCAGTGAGTGCCGGGAAAGGCAGGCTATAGAAAGGGGAAACAGTTACAGGGGAATCAAGCCATACATTGGTAATCGAGGGAGTTTGCCACAGTAACAAGGTCTCAGCCATTCTAGAATGAGTCACAAGAAACCAGCAGTCATGATAACCAAAGCAAAAAGAGAAAGACAATGAGAAGTACTACTTACGCTAGTTCAGGAATCGAGAATCCAGATAAATCAGAGAGCTCTGACAGACAGATAAAACATTATGTACAGCAAGAACTTCTAGCAGTTACTGGAAAATGTATAGTCACCTGATATTGAAATGCTAGATAGTTAATTGCTCAACATTTCTCATTTAAGCTTGTGCAAGAGGTGTTGACTCTTTGGATGATGAACCTTTTCTTGTCAATAATCTGGAAATGATGTGAGTTTCTCCTCAGAGTTTCTCCATTAACTGTCCAGATACTTGGATGGAGCTGTTGTCTGGATCCAGATATCTTTGTAGGATTGATTCTTCTGTGTTAGATTCCTTGAATTTCACAGCTTGAATTAAGACAAAATGTTAGAGCTGATTGATTAAAAAGGTTGAGGGCAAATATGCAGATATGCACACATCCATCCATCCACCTACCCATACTCACCAGAAACCTATTGGACCAGAATCTGGCAATGCAGAACATAAATGACCAACTCATACATACCATGGGCATTTTCTGCTCAAAGTGAATTCTCCACTGGGTGTAACAATTGCTCTTGTGAAGGTCGATAGGAGTTTTGTAAATTTCTGTTTACTTTAGTGGATGTAGTTTCATACATAGCTGGTTAAGTGCGTCTAGATCTCTTAATCTTGATAAAAGGAAGAGGAGGGTGCTTTTCTGGAATAAAAGATCTTCAGAAGGAAGTGAAGTGAAGGAAGATTTGAGGGAATGCTCACATTTTCCATAGACTGTTAAGAAAGAACTGCAAAAGCATTCACCTGTGATCTCTATGTATTAGTGATCGCTCATAAGACTAGGATTACTAATATGATATGTACAAAAAGCACTATGCTCATTCTAAGCAAGCCTTATTTACTCTTGGAAAACCACCACAATCAGCTTTATAATCTTAGGGCATCACCATGTACCCCATGTGAACCCACAGTGGCTGGAATCACTGGAAGAATGATTAATCACAGAGAGACATTATGGTTGTAGTTCAACATTATGGTTGAACAGTAGTGATCAAATAAATTGTCCTAGAGGGGTTCTTGGACCAGGTCCCCCCCCCTTTTCCATATTAGTACTAATATCGATCTAAAGAACTTTAATCTTATCCCTGTCTAAATGTATGAGGCTACTGACAGCTAGAGACTGGATTTTGTTAACTTCAGTTAATTGACATGTATAATATCTCTACTTCTATCCATTTTGCTGTTTTGCCATTTGCCATTTATGGATGTGGTTCTGCTCATCATACTAGTTAGAAGTTTATAACATTGTTCACAATCTTTATGTGTGTATTTGTGAAAGGAGAGAGTGTCTAGAAAAAAAGCTATTCACTTCATTTTAAAATATAAGAATTTTGTGGCAGACTGTAACATTGGTATCAGTTTCATGCAAATGATGCATGGATAGATAGGATACTATTTTAGGAAGGCTAGGAGGTAATATTCTGTTGCATTTAAGACATAGTAGAATTAAGCCTCCAGAACTCGTAGGCTTAAATAAAATAGGCTTGTTACTTCTTAGTAAAGTAGATTCATTGAATCAATTTGATTTATCTATGTGTTGACTCACCATTCAACAGGTCCATTCCAGTTGAGATTAACCGACAGGATTCTGACCGTAAAATTGTACATGACAGCTACCTCATATGCATCTGAACATGTAAAGAGGAAAATGTAGGAATATAACAAGAATCATGCTAGTTCAGACCAAAGGTCACTTCTAATTGTTATTGTTGTGTGTGTTTAAATCACTTCTAACTTGGCAAGGTTTATTCAGAGGAGATTTGCCATTGCTTTCCTCTTAGACTTACAGTATGTATCTTGCCCATGGTCACTCAGTAAGTCTCAATACCTGAGCACAGATTCAAATCCTGGCGTCTCAAAGTCCTACTCCAATACTTAGATGACTACATTTGCTGGCTCTGCTGAACATGTGAGGGGAAGAATATAGGAACCTAAGAACTACCATGCTAGATCAGACCAAATAATTATCCCATTGCTGTTTCACCCATGAATAAATTTAAATACACTGGTTCTAGTACAGATTCTTGGAGAGCAGGGGGAGGATTTCACTGCCTTTAGAGATGGAAAATATTTTTCAGTGGCTTTGAGTTTTATACCAAAATTATGAATTTTGTACTTTGAGGATCACTGTGATTCACTTCAGTCAAAGTGGAAATAGGTACAAAGAAAGTATGTAGATAGACATGTTCATAGAGAAATTGTGTCTAGAAAATACACATGAAGGAAGAAATAAATTATCTCCTCATCTGAGATAAATCAAAAATGGGTCAAGAATATAGGTAGAATCTAGAGGGATGCAACAAAATCAAGACTGGAGAGTTTCTTACATCCCTACACTCTGCTCTTGCAAGAACAGATCACTGATTCCTCCTCTCTGTTCTATTCTTTAACCAGTTTATGATCCAGAAGAAGCACCTTTTAATCACATGACTGGCAAGTTTGCTCAGGAATCTTTTATGAGGGTCTTTGGAAATCCTTTTTTTTTGGAAATCCCTTTTTAGAAATCCAAGTAAACAACATCTATTGTATCACCTGTGCCAAAGTTTTTTTGCACCCTTGGACTAGGCCCTTCTAGGCCTCATTTGATTATTGTCTTGCTCTAAAACAGTGGTTCTCAACCTGTGGGTCCCCAGATGTTTCTAGACTTCAGCTCCCAGAAGCCCTGAGCATTGACCATAGTGGCTGGGGCTTCTGGGAGCTGAAGTCCACAAACATCTGGGGACCCACAGGTTGAGAACCACTGCTCTAAAACTAATGAGTGGCTTTTGATAGAGAGCACACCTGCCAATGGTTGCAGTTTGGAAGGCACAGTCCCAATTAATGCTCCGTTATCCCACTTTTCAACTGCTTTTAAGAAGTCCCAGTTTTCTCTCTACTTCCCACTTTCTGTAGGAATATTTGGTATCTATATTAAGCAGAGTGCAACATAGCCAGTGCAATGTGAGCTTTGGTAATAAACAGGAGAAAAACATTCAAGATTCTCTTATAATGTAAAAAAAGGGGGGGGAACCCCCTACATTTATTGGTTCAGGAAATCCATCTTGGATAGGAAAAGATCTAGATAAAAAAAAAGTTTCCCTAACTTTTGGTAAAAGAGCCCCTAAATAGCTAGCTCTCATGAATAAGTGTAAGCCATCCTGAGGCAGGAACTTCATTAATACTGTCTTCCCAGACAATGGGAGACGAAGGACTAAGTAACTTTTGGAAAAAGGGGGAAGTGAAGCAAAAAAGGCTTGAGAACATAGATCAAAGAAATAAACAGAGGTAAAACAAAAGGGCAAGTATGCTTTTCAGAGCGCCCTTTCACTAATCTATACAACCACTGCTGCTTTTTTGCTTCCAACACTTTCTCCCTTTGTGCTCAGCTTACTTAAGTCACTTTAAACTGGGGTCAAAGTACAGAAGCTGTTTTCACTCAATTAACTCAGTGAGGGGAAATAAGGGACAGGATGGAGTCTTGCCCTTCCCAGTAGGCTCTGGCAAAACAAACTGCCATGTTGACCACACTATGATTTTTGCCTGGCCACTCATGTCCCAGTTTCCCTTGTGAAATGTTGGAGGATATAAGAGAGATACTAAACTAGAGAGCATGGAAAACATTTTTACATGCCACCCAACATTATACAAAGGGGAGTCTCATCTCTGAATTTCTGTATATTTAAATGCCCAGCTTAAGGCTTGCTTAATTTCTCCCCTCACCTCCAGTGCTGTTGAATGACAAGCGTACTTTGACAGACACTGATTGGCTGTTTTCCAGTTCAACTCCTTGTAATCACCATTACCCATCTGAGTGGTTTCTCAGCTCCTCTAATTACTATCAGTCTGGTTGCTCCTTCTTCCTTTGCTGCACAGACTAAGAGACTTCTAGGGGATCTTTTGCCTTTTGTACATGATTGTTTTCTTGCCAGTAAATTAAGTAGGAATGCAATCATCAAGTCACAAGTTTTGCATTTGTCACCAGGAACCACTTGGAGTCCTACAAGATGATGAACATAAAAAAAATAAAAAAAAATAAAAAAAAACTGTGTTTGGAACATTAGCTCAATCACAGGGACTAAGTCGAGAGTCAGATATCATTTAAAAGGTGTCATTCATGAAGGAAGTGTGCCTTTGTTTTAAAGAGTGCTGAAACCTGAGTTACAGGGAACTTCTGAAATCAAGGTCTTTGGTTTAATAGCAAGGTGTGTGCGTATGTTTTAAAATCTCAGCTGTATTGATTATGCTTCATGAGCACTCACCTAACACTAAGGCTGTATTTGCACCTCCTGCGGCTGCCGTTCAAACACAGCAGGAGCTAAGAGAGCAAGGCTGCATGATGGAACATCATATTCCCCTGAAAGCAGGGACAGAGTGTAGGAAAGGGAGATCCAGAAACAACACTGTCCCTTTTCCTGCCTGAAGGGATTTCCACCAGATCAGTTCTGTAAAAATTTAAATGTATTAATACCAGCCATATGATACTCTTAAAAATAAACATCATGGTGATTGTACCATATAAAATTTTGCCCACTAAAACATGACAGTTGTCCAAATATTTGTTTTTCAGGTCAGTTTGATGCTAATGTATCCCTTGACTACTGCTACTTTTTCCTGAATTAATCACATTTGTATTTTTTTGGACTGTAACATGCATTGTGTTTACTAATGGAGAAGAGGCGAGGTTCCTACTTTAGCCCTTTCTGCAGTAGTCTCCCATGCCGGCATGGGGACGGGAGAGGAGTTGGACCGCAACAATGCTTCTGCATGATGTTGTCGCAGTCCTGCGCCTCTCCCATCCCCAGGTGGTGTAATCACAGATTAAATCACTGACAGGTTTTCCTAATCACTGACATGCAATCATGCCACCATTCTGCACTTACTTGTCCTGCGGAAGGCCTGGAAACATAATGGTGGTGCTTCCTGTTCCAATGCAGCCTGGGAAAGTACCAGGCTGTGCTGCAGAAGCAATAGCCATGTCCATTGTGCTCCCTTCTGCAGGGGGCCGGTTGGGCGCAGAGGGGAGTGCTCCTGTCGTGCTCCCTTCCCAGCAGAGCTGCTGCCAGGATCGCTATTGGAGGCCCATGCAAGAAGGTAGTGTGCAGAAAGGGCCTTTGTCTCAAGGATCCGGCAGGGATAGTCTTGATTCATCCTTTGCCATCCCATTTTTTTCAGCTGCTTTTAAAATGTCCCACTTTCTTCTCCTCCTTCTTTCTCCCTTCCTCTACAGCTTACTTCAGTTGCTGCAAACTGATTTTAAAGCATAAAAATAATTTATACTAAATTAACTCAGCAGGGGGGAGAGGATGGGATGTAACCTTGTCCTTCTCAATAAGCTCAAGCAAAAGCATACTGCTGTAGCCTCTCCTAATTTGTCTTCCATGTTAATAACTTTTGCTTTCTTGATCACATTCTGATGTTACTTGGTCACATCTGTCTATTTTTTCATCTGTTAAATGTTAGAGGGTATGTTAGTCAAGTTGTTTGCCCTGCCTAATCTGAAATCACAAACTGAACTGCCTGATCTTGTACATTTCATCTGATAGTATTACTTGATTTCAGCAAATGGCTGAGATGAACTAAAATGAAATGTGGTTTCATGATGACAGTAAATGAGGACAATAGAGATGAAAAGCAAATGATGGCAACTTAAGCAAATAAACAAATGTTTTTTCTAAAGAAAATTGACATGAAGGAGAGATCCAGTTTTGTGTTTGAAACTGTAGGAAAATGGCAAATGTTTCAGCATGGCTCTGGTTCTTCAGCATAACTTCTGATTTTACTAGAAGAAGCTGTCAGTATGGGGGAGTTATGCTCTTGTATCCTTAATATCTCTGTAGTTTTGTGTGTGTGCTGATATCTCTACAGAAAGTAGAATTTCTATAGGCAGTAGTGAGAAAGGGTGTTCCCAGGGCAATTTTCTACTTGTACATCCACCAATGTGCAGTCCTGTTTATGTCTACTCAGAGGTAACACCCACTGAAGTAAGTGGCTTGTATTCCTAAGTAAATGGGCAAAGGATTGCAGCCTAAAGATATAAGAGTTCTGTTGCACACTGAGTCTAGTGACTGTAGTATCAATCACATATGCATTTAGCTACATCAGTGGCAACTGGCTCCAAGCATCCTGTTCCTTTCCAGAATGATAATGATTGGTGAAAAAGTAGAAGAATAATTTTAAAAATTATAAATATAAAAAGAGTGAATATGGTCTAGATCTTGGGAATTCCTGTACCTTTAGGCAGTCTGCTCAGAAATTAATCAAGGAAAACATTGTGGCTTTTTAACTTTCTAAGTTAGCAAAACTCCACTGAAGGTATCACTAAGAAGGAATGCCCCATGTTTACACCTGCTGCTGAAATATGACCTCCCTATTCTCACCTGTTGCATTTTGACTTTAAGAGCTACACATAAGATCGAAATTCAATAGCCATTACTTTTTCTGGCATGCAGAGAAAGTGATATGGAAAGCTTCACCTGTTGAATTTTTGCCTGCCACCTGGTTGCTAAAAGGCATTGATCCTTGGTGAAGAAAAGGTGGCAATCTATGCTGGGAGGCAGGGATGTGGAAGGTTGCCCCCTGCCAAGTGCTCTTCTAAATGGTCCCCTACAGTTTGCTAGTGATAAGACCAGCCCTGCTGTATCTAAAATTTGCCTTGATGTGAGTCAGATTTTACCAGGTCTTATGGTTCTCTTTGCAGAGGATTGATTGTTTGTTGGGTTGTTGAGGTTTTTTCACTTTAAAACTAAGAGCAGTGGCCATCACAGGGAAAATCACATCTATCTCTCTCATGAGTGAGAGATAATAAATCACTCTTCACAGGTGAAATCTTTTATTTATGCTTTGGGATTCCCTTTTGTTGAAGAAACGTAGGTTCTTTTGGCTTTGGCGAGGCTGCACTTTAGCAAGTGATTCAAATCAAGCTGACATGCCTTAGTGAACATTCTCAGGGCAATGTGCTTATGACCACAGTCCACCTGCTACTTGCTCAGCCTCTTCTGACTAGATTTTGCTGGCTTTTCTGGCTTTGTGTGTAACAAAAATGTCTTCCCTTCCCATCAAATAGAAGAACAAGAAGTGGAGAGTAAAGAATGACCTGATTTTTGTTTTATTTTGTTTCTAAAGGTGGAGATAATAGGCTATTCTATGCCCATTTGGGAAAGACAGAGGAAGAATAAGGACAGAGAGAGAATTTTGCAAAGAGGAATTGAGAGGTGCATGTTTTGCTTCCTCCCCTTCCTCTTCTTTCTCCTCCTCCTCAATCATCCTTATACCCCACCTTTTCCTCAAAATCAGGGCCCATTCTCATTACAGAATTATAGCACTGGTACAGGTATACCTCAGTTAACAAAGTGGATGTATTCTGAGTGTTACTTCTTCAACAGAAACTTTGGTACCAGAGGCAGAAATTACATGGAAAGAAAAAGGAATAGGTTCCTATGCCACAAAAATGAAGAACCTGTTCAAGATGTTTCAGCAAACATTTTATTCAATACTAACCATATACACATCAGATAAACCTTCAATACCTTCAATACCTTATTCAATACTAACTATATACACATCAGATAAACGAAAAACATTTCAAACCTTCTACTTGAACCTGCTTGAAAGTTTCTTCCAAAATGCATTCAGGAATGATTTTTTTCCCCCTTTCACTAGTCTCCAGTTTCCTTGTGATTTCCATTTTGGTGGATTAACTGACGGATCCTTTTTAAAAACATGCTGGGCGCAGCGGGTGGGGCAGGCTTATCTGCTCTCTCCTTTTCTCTCTGTTTTGCTATATACACATCCTCAGTAAAGGATTTTACTGAGGATGTGGCTGGCTAACAGTACGTGTGAAAGGGATCTAGGAGTCTTCATAGACCACAAGCTGAACATGAGTCAGCAGTGTGATGCGGCAGCCAAGAAGGCCAACGCAATTCTTGGTTGCATCAATAGGAGTATGGTGTCTAGATCGAGGGAGGTATTGGTACCACTTTATTCTGCATTGGTTAGACCTCATCTTGAATACTGTGTCCAGTTCTGGGCACCCCAATTCAAGAAGGATATGGATAAGCTGGAGCAGGTCCAGAGGAGGGCAACCAAAATGGTGAGGGGCCTGGAAGCCATGCCCTATGAGGACAGACTTAGAGAGCTGGGTATGTTTAGTCTGCAGAACAGAAGGTTGAGAGGGGACATGATAGCCATGTTTAAATATTTGAAGGGATGTCATGTCGAGGAGGGAGTGGGCTTGTTTTCTCCTGCTCTTGAGACCAGGACAAGGAGCAATGGATGCAAGCTGCAGGAGGAGAGATTCCGCCTGAACCTCAGGAGGAATTTCCTGACAGTCAGGGCTGTCCGACAGTGGAATGTGCTGCCACAGAGTGTGGTGGAGTCTCCTTCTTTGGAGGTTTTTAAGCGGAGGCTGGATGGCCACTTGTTGGGAGTGCTTTGAAGGTTTTCCTGCATGGCAGGGGGTTGGACTGGATGGCCCTTGTGGTCTCTTCCAACTCTACATTTCTATGATTCTATGATTCTATGATTTGAGGGATCTGCTGTTTACCTTAACTGTTGCAGGGAGGTACACACAACTACAGTCTGACTGGCTAGAGCAGAATCACCCTCTTTTCCAGCTTGTTAGTGGCCATGCACCTCCATGCTACATTATGGTCTAATTTGCAAAATATATTAATTGGCAGATATGTTTAATTGGCATAAAATGTAAATTATACACACTTATGGTTGGAAGGCCATGCGAAAATGGGAAACTGGCTGGAAAGCAGGCCAAAAAGGTAACCCCAGTGTGGTCAGGTCATAATGTTATCCCAGCAGCAGACCCCATCTCGGGGGGCTATAAATTTAATATCAAATTTATCTTCCATGCCAGAGAGATTGCCCGAGTGGGTCGTAGACAAATAGGTCAAATGACCAAACCAAGGGCAAGGCCAGGAAAACTCCAGTCATGTTTCCCAAGGAGACCTCAGGCTATACATGTCTGCATGAACAAAGGGTCCTCAGCCACAAATAGCCAACTTGAAGGGGTTACTAGGTTTTCCCAAGGTTGAACAACTCCATCTTTGGAGAATCTTACAAGGGTGAGGTCTATTTACATGAACCAATCATGCAAACCATCAAGTTTCTTTTGTGCGGCATTTTTCCTTTTATTTTGGCCATTGTTCTTCCTGGGAGAGGGCCTGCCCTCGAGGCACATTCTGCCTTATAAGTAGCCCAGTTTTTGAGAGTCTCTTCAGAGAACTCTCTGCCACACTACCAGACCAGCACTCTTAGTTGAGTGCGCTTCTCAGCTGCCTCTTTTCACTGAGCTCCATCCTTCTCGACGCTTCCTGGACTGACGATTTCTGGACAAGTACAGTAGTATACCATCTCCACTATATCCCCTGTCAATTTTCATTTCTTTCCCTTCTCAATAGGCCTTGTGTGTGTGAGTGAGTGATTGTGTTGGTGCATGAGAACGTATTTGTTAATAAAATCCATTTATTAGTGTGATTGTCTGGCTTTTTGCTTGGTCTGACCCTGTAAAAATTGGGTAGAAGATCCTGCTGGGTTACCCTGCCCTTTGCTTTGCTATAGCTGGTGCTCTGCTAATTTCTCCAATCTTTGCATTTTTGGAGCTAATCAAGGTGCCCCTCAGCGGACCCCTAGAAGCCAGGTTAACAGTAATAATTAGCCAAGAAAGCCTGACAATAGTTGAAGCTAATCCTCTCAACAAAAACAATAGCTGAGCTCAGACCTTTGCTGTTGCATTTCCTATGGAAACTCTCCTGTCCTTGTTTCTTAGTGTCCTATCCTCAAACACAGACAAGGCAGAGACAAGCATCTCCGCTGTGTGCATTTTCTACTGAAGCCTGGTCCAGTCACATTACCCAACCAAGACATTGAGACAATCAGTCCATTCCAGACCCCTTTTGTTTCTTCTTCCAGAAAGCAGATATACTCTATTTCTTTCCCTGAAGGGATTTGAGCTAAAAAAATCCAGTTTTGAGCAACTAGCTTTGCAGTTCACCAGTTGCTGAATGTCTTTCTGCCATTTTGATTCCCAGCTGTATACTGCCCTTAGATACACAAGTCTAAGCCATATTGCTGCTTCTTCACTACTTTTCTAGATTGATAATTATAACCCCAAACCTTCAGCCTCTCCTATCCATAATTTTTCTTCCCTTTATCCTTTGGTTAGCTCTTGTGAGAATGTGTGACTGTTTGTAACTTGTGTGCATGCGTGAGTTAACTCCCCTCAATAAAACACATTTTTAGTTTACTTTTGAATCTCTGACTGGTTCTTTCCTGCAAGACCTCATAAACATTGGTGGAAAGATGTTGTTGTTACCCCCTCCCCGGCCTCCTAATTTTGAGCTAATTAATTCCCCTCTGTCTTGTGAAGGTACTGGCATCACAGGTGGACCCCTGAGTTACCCACGTTTTGGGGTAACAAGCTCAAACTTTATTGCATTGTTTGCTACGGACTCCCTGCAGCAACCTGACACTGAAGGTCTATGTTTCTTTAGCCCTCTTTCACCATCGTCACCATACTAATGCTGCTAAAAAACCTTCCAGCTACACAGAGGATGAGGAGGAAAGTGGGGCTGGCTGAGTGTAAAAATACTTTGTATAAAGGAGCTTTTCTGCCAGAGGCTTTGTTAACCGAGGTATGCCTGTATTCCACTTTAACTGCCATCTTGTGACTGGCAGTTTAAGGTGGGGCATTTAGAATTCTCAACCAGAATGTTCCAGTACCTCACCAGACTACAAACCCCAGGGTTCCATAGGATGGAATAATAGTGCTATAACTGTATCATGTGAATGGGCCCCAGGACTCAAGTTGGCTAGTTACATGTGTGCACAGTTAAGGCCTGAATGGTTTACACCTGGAAGACTGCAGGTGTAATCACATTTTAAAATGTTCTGTATGTGTTGAAAGCAACAAAACTAGTGCAGTATAGTGGTTATAGTATTAGAAGAGATTTCAGGAGATCAAGATGCTAGTTCCTTGGAGACATGAACTTCACTTTCTCAGCCCGATGGGCAAATTTGGATCAGGTGCTTCAGTGGCGTCCCGAGGGAGGATGGGGCATCTCAAGTGGCATGTTTTTGGAGGCAGTGCCGGGCCACCCTCCGCATGCTGGCAGATGTCCAGCAACTAGATGGGCACTAGAGTCTCCCAGAGAAGTCTGCTGGAGGGGTATGCCACCCCAGGAAAGGAGGCTGTCCTTTCCCCCCTTCTCTCTCCCTCCCATTCTGGAGTCAAACCTGTTTCTAGCCAAAGCAGCAGCGCCGACACTGGCAGACCTCAGGGTTGGGCAGAGAAGGAGGGAGTGAGAAAAGAAGGAGAGGAGAGGAGAGGAGAGGATGGAATCTTGTCCTTCGCGGTAGGCCCAGTCAAAACCAAACTGCTGCAAGCTTTTCCTAGCTTCTGTTTTCTTCCTTGTTAATAACCTTAGCATTTTGACCACAGTATAATGATGTTTTGGCCACACGTGTCCCAGATTTCATTTCTGAAATGTTGTAGGGTATGTTATTTGTTCTGATGCTTTTTCTTGCTTCTTACCCTTCTTCCATAAGGGTTTTTTTTTTTTTTTTAACAGAGACAAATCTCTTTTTGGAGAAAAGAATGGGCATTTCTTTCTTTGCCGCAACTGTATGATTCAAATTGGAGGCTCAGCACATTCGTGTTTTTTTCAAGAAAATGTGTCATGCTCCTTTTTTTTCCTCTGTATACTTTCAGCAAATCCATTAATTTTACCAAAGAATCACTGTGCCACTAAAATTCTTTTTTCAACATTCTGAAGGTTTTTGGTTTTGGTTATGGCCTTTCAGGTTTCACTATGGTTTTTGTTCCTAGTTTAATAGGATAACAGGAATGAGAGAGCTTTGAGTTTCACTAAATTCTTTCCTTTTTTTTTAAAAAAAATACTCCATTTATTTGTGTTTGTCCAACAGGAAAAAAGTTTATTCTGCCATATTTTCACAGGCAGGACCCCAAGATCTTGTAGCACTACATATATTTTGACTGTTTATATACACTATGAGCCGAGAACAGATTCCAGCTCTCTAGAGGATTTTACAGCTTGATGACATCTTCATTGTTATTATTACTCATTACAAGCAGATTTCTGGGAGTGAGGTCATTTCATGGCAAACCCATCACCAACAGTTAATGGCAAGCATTACTTGAGTTAATTTAGAGACACTGCAAAGGCACCAGGCCCACTACAACAGAAGTTTAGTCCACAGGTAGGGAAAGTTCCCTTTTGGAATTACAACTCCCACAATCCCCCCAGCTAATATGGCCACTGACTATGCTGGCTGTATTCTAGGCTGCAGTACAAACAAAAACTTTTCCAAGCTCTGGTGATTCATAATTAAAGATTGATGACATGAATGGGGCTTATGTTGGCCATACACAATATTTCATTCTTTTGTTTTCAAGTAGGATGCAGTGAATATGCTGGACTTTGCTGGATCATGCTCAGTGGGTCTAGTCATTTTCTTTTCTCTTTCTCTATATATATTTGCAAAAAGGCAATACAGAGTTTTCAGTCTTTGAGAAATGTCACTGATGGTTTCCCCCCCCCCCTAATTTGTGAATTTCTGCTAAATCTGTCAGTTTCAGCAGCCATTCTTCCATAATGAGTCATGTTGAATTCTTCCATCTTTGTGCACGCAACAATCTTGCTGCCATAGTCATTTGCAGATTTGATCATTTGTGAATTGTGAATTTGTGAATGAATTCATTAATTCATTCGTTTTTGTATATGCCCCTTCTATGGAAAAAAAATGTTCTCTCTAGGAATTTTGAAGTCCTCCAGGGCAACTCTATGTTCCACTTCTTCCAGATCTTCACACTGGAAGATCTAGAAATTCCTGGAGAAATATTCTCGTTTTTTTTTTTTAAATAGCATTTTTTAATTTTATTCTCATTCATGGTTTTCCCATTTTCATGGGGGTCTTGTGCTCTAACCCACACAAAAGTAGGGCTGACTGTAAAATGAACAAACCAATAGTTAACGAACTAAACCTATCAGAATCTCATATCCTCCTGATTTGGCAAGGACAGTCCTGATTAACTCTCTCTTGCTCAACTTTTTCAGCTGCTTTAAAATGTCCCAGTTTCTCTCCCTTTCTCCTACATTTACTTCAGTTGCTGCAAGCTGAGTTCAAAGTACAGAAATAGTGCAAACTTTAACTCATTGGGCGGAGGGAATGAGGGGGCAGAATCTTGCTGTACCCTGTAGGCTCAAGCAAAAGCAAACTGCTTCCAGCCTCTTCTAACTTGTGTGTTCTTCCTCATTAACAACCTCTGTCATCTTGATCACATTCTGGTATTTCTTGGCCCCATGAAGCTTTCACCTATGAAATTTTGGAGGGTATGGGATGTACTGGAAAGAAGTCACTGAATCAGATTTTAAGACAGGGATGGTCACCTGCATGGGGCCAGGGCCAATCCCTCCAGCCCCCCAATGACTGCGTCCCCTCACACCAAGCCCAAACACCTCAGTTTTCTTCTTCAGCCACCATCATTTAGGGGATGGAGACCACCTTGACCCTTTCTAGTTGGCCTGGTGTTGCCTTTCTTGGCTTTTCAGGCAAAGAGAAAGGCTTTATCTGAAGCACACATGGGTTTGTGCAGCTCCCAAAGGGTGAAATTCAGACTAACTAACCTTGGTTATTGTGGTCATTCAGGTAATTTCTGTGAGGCTGAGTCAGCATAGTGTGTGTATTGCAACCTAAGCGGAAGTCTACAAGTATCCTTCTATTTTAGAAATATTTCTAGAAAGGAAGAAGAATAAATGCTATAGTATGTATTCTCAGACCATCTGTGAGTTCATATGCATATCTGGAAAACATACCCAGAAATAAGTTTGCATGCCTTCCAAGTGTTTTGATTTAGCCGGGAGAGTCCTGATTCACCCTCAGTCATCCCACTTTTCAGCTGCTTTAAAAATTTTCTTTCCCATGCTTCCCCCTTTGTCATCAACTTACATCAGTTGCAGCAAATGAGTTCAAAGCACAAAGTAGTTTGTACTCAGTTAACTCAACAGTCGGGAGAGTAGAGCAGGGAGCAGATTCTTATCCTTTTCTCTAAACTCAATAAAAGCAAAGTTTTACACCCTCACTTAGGTTGTGCATTCTTCCTCATTAGTAACTTTTGCCATTTTGACCATGCTTTGATGTTGCTTGGCCACACCTGTCCTAGTTTTCAGCTGTGAAATGTTGGACAGTGTGGTCTTGGAACTCTGATTGTTCTTGGAACCCTGATTATACAGCAAAGTGATGGATGTGTTGGTGCCAACCTGCAAGGGATAAGCACGGTAGTGTGTACGGTCTTTGCCTGCAGTCTATTATATAGTGTTCTCTTCTCTTCAGCTAGAGTTCCAGCCTTATTTTTACCGCACCAAGCAAGGAAGAGAATCTAGAAAAAGTTGTAGGGGCAAATGGTAAGAGAAAGAAGGGTTAAGCGCACTCACACAAACACAATGTCCACTGTTTCTGCTGAGTAAACCCCACCCCCACCCCACTGCTTTGCAGCAGAGAAACAGCTGACAGGGGTCTCTGACCCTTATGTGCTCTCAAAAGTGCAAATTGGCCATAAGGGAATGCTTTATTTGCTTTCCTTTTACCAAAACCAGAGAAGTATAATTGGATTTGGAAAGCAGGAGATTTGCATGGATAAATCCAAGCTAGAACGTCAAAGGATTCTGTGTTCTGGGCTGCGAGAAGTCCTCTACTATCTCGCATCATAGCGTATTTATTTAAGTTTTATACTGAGATGGATTTGTTTAGTTCTACTTCTCAAGCTCGAGGCAGTAATGAAAAGAAAGAAGGACAAAACACTTTTAAAATTCCTGGGGTTGGGTACTGGAATCTTGCATAACTGGCTTCTTGCTAAACAACACAACTCTCATCAGGAACTATGTTGACAATGGCATCTGAAGAACTGAAGAATTGGAGTATGCTACAATGCTCCAGAATGCTGGGACCTTATGACTTTCTGCTCATTACAGCCTAGGCTAGTTGTGCTTGCTGATGAAAACAAAATACCTGCATGTGAATTTTTAGATGTTCCTTGTGCATTTTTTGAATATTAATTAAACTGCTTAATCCCACAAGGTGTCAATCTCTGGTGTCTTATTATATCTCGTTTGGTCTAAGTTGATGTTAGCACACAGCACACATTTTTTTATTTACTGAATTTATACCCTGCCTTTCTCCTGTGATGGGATCAATAAGTTGCCTATGACTGAAGATTATGCATGAGAAATCCTTTTCTTTTGCGCTTTGGAAAAGTGAAAATGCATTATTTTCCCTGCTTCTCTTTTCAACTTTCATACATTTTAACTGTAAAACATTGTGAGGGTGTTTTTTTTTTTGTCTAGAAGGAATCCAAGAGATTCAAATATAGTAGCCCTCCACTTTTGCAAGAATTCAGGGCTCAAAACCCGCGTGAAACAGGAAATACTGTGAATAACTCCGCCTCCATGCTCTCCTTCTCATTCCCTTCTGGGGCTCCCCCTTCCCATTCCCTTGCCTTTTGCCCTCATATGGGAGCCTTCCTTTTTTGCACTGGGCAAAAGGCAAGGGAATGGGAGAAGGAGTGTGCCTTCCCCTGCATTTCCTTGCCTTTTGCCTTGGGTGCGTTCTCCACACCAGGACCAAAGACAAGGGAAAGGGAGGGGCAGCTCCAGATGGGAGGAGGAAGGTGTGCCTTCCCTCCATTTCCTTTTGCCTCAGTACATGTTCTCTGCACTAGGGCAAAATGCAAGGAAATTGGTGGGAGCTCTGGAGGGGAGAAGGGAGGCATCTGTGTGGCCCCCCCTCCAATTCCCTTGCCTTTTGCCTGGGCATGCATGCTTTCCTTCTCCACAAGCAGCAAAAGTCAAGGGAGTGGGAGCAGGAGAATGGGGAGGAAGGCACATGAGCGCCTTGCAAACAATCAAATTTGTGAAGGTCACACCTGTGGAGAGAGGACTGTACTAATTTTAATACTGTCATGTATATTAGCTCTTTAATCTCTCAATATGTGGTTAGATTTGGTATTTGGCTTTAATTTGAAACCTATAAGCATTTAGGCAGAAATCTGTTGGTTGGCCCCAAGTAGAGGAGACTCCCTGAATCAATGGAATTTACATAAATGTTGACTTTAGATTTAGGCCATATTGATGATATTGGTCTCTCCCAAAGAAACTGGAATGGCAGATTTGTTTCACTGTACCTTGAAATAGTGAATGTTAAATACTGCACCTTTCAGCCATGCGTGGTTAACTAAAATATATGGCCTGGGACTGGACAAAAAATAGCCATATAGCAAAATCAGTATATTTTTTATGGCAGTTATATGTTTGTATCTCTCCTTTTTTCTCTCAGACACTTTTAGCTTATTACAGCTAATATCCAATCTTTCATTAGATAGTGAGCTTCTCCTTACTCTAACTGCTCTAGTTATCACACAAACATATCCACGACACCATATTATCAGTGTGTTTCTTTTGTGATAGTTTTGTAGTTTTAAATATATTATTTTTATTGTCTTTCAAAAATTAAATTCCATGGCAGAAAAGAATAAATCAAAAGGTGGTAAATTGGAAGGCTTTTGTGTTTGTGAGGAATGTGAGTGTGTTTCTGGGTAGTTCAGAGGAAAATAATTAGCAACTTGTCATACTCTGTATAAAGTTTCCACTTTGCTATAATTCTCCCCATACTGAGTTTGTGAAAGATACTTTTGGCAAGAGAATCTGTTTTGTTCAATTATTCTAACTGCTATTGATTGCCACCTTCTTGGGGTATTGGAAATTGGGGAAACTGTAGGTAATTGATTACATAAGATATCTGTAAGTATTAATATGAGCCATCATTTTTATAAAGATACATAGTATGCACAATATTGTATTGTTCATTAAAGTAAAAGCTTCCAATAAAATTATAACAATAATAATAAAATTCACAATAGACCGTCAGTCCTGGGCTCGAAAGAAAGTCGGCTTGGGTACTAGAAAAAGTCAATTCCTTATCTTTTGGAGAGTGAACTGTGTTATCCTGGACACATTCTGGATAGATATAAAATACCAATGGCCATTTCACATTAGGCAATTATAGCAGTATGATTTCACTTTAAGTGCCATAAGCGCCTTCTATGGAATCCCAGGATTTGTAGTTTGGTGAGGTGCTAGAGATCTCTGGTGGTGAATTTTAAATTTGCCATAGCTATTTACTGTGAAGTCAAGTTCAACTTGACAACATGAATGAGAGACTTCCACAGTTCTTAGTTATCAACTGCCCTGTTCAGGTTTTGCAAACTGAGAGCTGTGGCTTCCTTCATTGAATTAGTCCATCTGTAATGCACTTTTCTTCTTTTCGTACTACCTTCTTCTTTTCCCTACATTATTGTCTTTTCCAGTGAGGCATGTTGTCTCATGATATGTCCACAGTATGATGGCCTCAGTTTAATCATCTTTGTTTCTAATGAGAGTTCAGGTTTGATTTGCTCTAAAACCCATTTATCTGTCTATTTAGCAGTCCATGGTATCCATAGAACTCTTCTCTAGTCCCAAATTTCAAATGAGTTCTTTTTCTCATCAGCTTTCTTCACTGTCAAGCTTTCACAATCATACATAGGAATTCTAGGTACTGCTCCCTAAACCATATATCCCAGGATTCCACAGGTTGGCGCAGTGGCAGTTTTTGATTCTATAATCGTGTAATGTTAAAGAGCCCTAAGTTAGTTAACATAATACATCCTGTACGTGTGCATTCTACAAGCTGAAATGTTTTCCACGTAAGCATGTAACCTATTAGCAACCAAGAGGAGAAGTTTATTGTGGCACTTATAAAACCAGCTAAAATTGGGGTGGTGGTGGTGGATATACCTTAGTACGTAAAACAGAGAAATAGGCCTCATGGTAAACAACAGTATTAGTATTCCTCAGCATGCCTAATGCATACAAAGGCTGGAGATGAAAAAGAGGCTGCTACAAGTAATGCCCACAATACAGTTGGAAGAGTTGTCCTACTCTCTTATTTGTTCCCCATGGCTTTATATGATTTCTAACTACAAATACTTGAGTTGACTTGTGGAGAGGGGCTATGCGATGGGTATGATAGAAGAAGGGAAAGCACTGTGGCTAGCATAAATAGCAACTCCACACTGTGCCCATATATCTGATGTGGCACTTCTAAGTGCCTTCTCAAGATGTGGAAGAAAATATGACTGTTGTGCTGTTACACCATCTAGTTCATGCCAGAGTTTAGCCTCACTTCTAATTCTCATCAAAAGTCCTAGAGAAGACAGCTTTATACACTGAATGTGGTGATCAATAGAGAGAAGATTTGCATACAGGAGGGTGTATAAATGCTGTGGTGGAATATATTTTCTCCTTTCTTGTGAATTTAATGTTTGTTAAAAAGAATTCTCTTTGCAGCTATAGAAGTCAGGCACAAAACCTGCTTTCTGATACAGATAATTACATCAAGATAGCAAAGCCTGGAAAACTTTGGACTACAGTTCCTTAAATTCTCCATCCACCAGTGGCCACAGCAGCTTGAGGATTTTGTGAGTTCTAGTCTGAAAGCAATTTTCCCAGGCTAAGGGGTAGGTTGGAGAGAAGGGGATAGTTCATTTTTTAGACCTGGATGGTGGAAATACAGGCTAAATTCAACTGGACTGAAAGCAAAAAGTCAAAACCAGATTAATAGAATGGCTAAAGCTACAATCTTATAGTACTTATTGGGGAATAAGCCCCATTGAATGTATAGGATCTGGCTGTGTGCTGCTTCAGACTACTGCTTTGTAAAGTAAATATGAGTTAGGGAACCAGCTCTCGTCTAACTGCCACCTCTCAAGCAGTGTAATATCCCAACAATTGCCCTGGCCAAGTGTTTCAGGAAACCTCCATTATTCTCTCTCTCTTTCTCCCTCTCTCTTGTATTCTCTTGATGCTCAAAGACCCATCACTCTCCCCCTTCCTGAAAAGTTGTAGAGTCTGTTGTCATAGATGAGAATATATGCAGTTGCTCTCCTGATCTGGCCTGTTCTGAAAAAGGAGCCTGGTTAATTAACATTGATTACAATCCACCAGATGCAAGTAAAAATTGATTGCAAGGGGTTCCTAATTTACATGCTTCTCTGTCCCAATTCGTCTCTTGTTTTGCTTGTGCTGTCCACAGATAGAAAGATACTGGCTGAACCTTGAATCTTTAGATGTAATAATAATAATAAAACCCTCCTACCCAGGTCCCTGAAATATGACAACTGTGATCCTTGTCATCTACCTTTATCCCCTGAGTGAGAGCTGCTTGTTAGCACTGTATCTAATTGCTGCAAATTGCCTGCATTCACATTTGGGTCTTGTTCATTGCTCTACTTTTCTTGTCTTTTTTTTTTTTTATCAAGAGAGGAGCAATTGTATTGATTTCAGATAGGCAGGGAGAATGGCAGGGATATTAGTAAGGAGCCGGGAGAACACAGCACATAAACTTTTATGACACCATGTCAAAAGCAGATTGCACCGACATAAATGAAAAGGACAACATGTTACTGTAATTAAGGCAAACGCACACCATTCATCTATTAGTAAAAAGAGGACTTCTGTTAGGATGAAAGGGATGCACACAAAAATGAGTGCCTTGCTAGACAGAAAGTCCAGCAGTGCAAAATACAACCCAAGGGACAGTGCGCAAGATGAATATTTTTAAAAGTGGTAGATTTTCAAATTGACAGGCAGGATAGTGAAATATCTTATTAGGACTTAGATGCTGCTACAAAAACACCTCCCATTTATCATGCTATGATATGATAAAAGGAATTGCTATGTGGTGATACCCCAAAGATCTCCTAAGGGAAGGCAGCAATGCCATTGTGAAGTAATGTCTGCCACACTCATGAAAGAAACTATTATCACATACTTTAACTTAACAGAGACATATAATCAATATTGTCACTTAACACTTTAAGAAACAGAACATCATGAGCAGAAATGCAATCCTGGTTTATGGAATATTTTTCTTAGGATCACTAAAATCTCACAAACGTGTTGAAATTTTGAAATTTCTCCACATTTCTATGATCCTCATAAAGGTATTATATAACTCAGAATTTGTTGTAACCTTTTAAGAGTTAAGTTTAATACCAATAGAATCAATGCTTAGAAATTTCTCCTAGTTTCTCTCTATAGAAACAGCCTGTTCAGCACCTAAATTTCATCTCTTCTGATTTGTGTGTTCTGTTAAGAATGTTTAACCCACAGTTCCATCTCTCTGCTTTAAATTTTTCTAATATTTACCAATTCTGATCTTTTATTTTAGTCTAGTCATCCCTATGTGCATCAGGGTGTACAGGCATTTCATAATGTAGAGCATAGTAATAGAAATCTTTGCTCATTTTGTTTCCACATATAAGAATAAAATAAATAAAATCCTTCTCTCCGTTGGCCGTTTTCTGTGTCAAAATTCTACATTTTTGGGCAGGAAACATGTATTTTTTCATAAAATGTTGTTTTTGCATAAACACCACCAAAAGAAAACAAAAATAAATTAGAAGTGTTGACTTTTTCACTCTTATGGCCCCTGACAATTTGTGGATTCAGCAGCAAGTGAGGCTTTGCTGACCAATAACCACATAAACAGCACATACTGGAATAAAACAAGCCACAATTTTATTGGTTACAATTGTCAAAAAGCTTGGCCATGGCATGGATCCAGGCCCAGTCATCGGTCAACCCATCTGCTGACAGATGGACACCAACTCATCCAGCCTGTGTCTCTGGAATGACAATTGTGGAATTCCACACAGGCAGAAACCACTGCACGGTTCCTCTGATCTCAGGGATTCAGAGCCACCCACTTCTGAGCTAGGTATGACCCTGGTTGCTAACACCCCCATAGTCCCATAAGGGGACTGCCTTTACCAATTGTAAAAGTCATACAGAACCTGTCACCTCCCAACAGGACCATTCACATGCTAAAACCCACCCCAAAGCTGTTACTACAATTCAAAAATCTTAAGACATCCCATTTCACCTCCCTGTGACCTGCAAATAGGACTGACTACATGGTTGGTCAAGGGAGAACATTTTCAAGATGAGAAGATTTGTGAATATTCTTTACGTTTTTAGTAGACTACCATGGGCAAAATTTGACTTTTCTTTTTGGTTACAACATAACATCACTATGACTTATGCATTGCTGAAGGAAATGTGCATTGTTTTGGCCACTTAATGGTCTGTGAAGAAAAGGGAACAAAAAGGACACTGACTAGCATGATATTTACATATATTCCTTTATATGTACAGCAGACTCTCTGTATCTGCGTGGTTTTGTTCCAAGATTCCTGTGAATGGCAAAAAATGCAAATACTTATTAAACGGTAGTGATGTGTATGCGGATGCTTCAGCACATCCATGTGCACATTGCTGCATGACAAATGCTCCACCATTGCTGGAATGTGCCGATCCAGAGGTTGCATATACAGAGGGTCCACACATTATATGCAAGCAAAAATTGGACTGGACAACTTTTCAGATAAAGGACTCCTGCAGATAAAGGACTTTTCTCTGACTGTGCATGAAATAGGGGAGTGTACTCTGTAAAAAATGACACACAGCCCCCCAGCTGTCCTGCCTAACCACCAGTTGCAGCTGCAGGGAAATACTGTCTTTAAGTGTGGGAAAGAGAGTTGGAGAGATACTGCTATCACTGTTCCTACCAATAAGCCCCTGACCCTGAAAATGTCATTATCTTCCCAACTCCAAAAACATTCCTTTCCACTTTCCAGCCTTCAGATGGTACTGCAAGAGCAGAAGAGCATTCCTTACTCCCTGCTTAATGTTCTGAATGCTGTGTGGAATCACTGGAACCTAATTAGGATTCTAGCCCTTCACTTAGGAAACCTCTAATACACAGAGCATAGAAAAGTTACTTTTTAGACCACTGCTCCCAGAATCCTCAGGAAGTATGGCCTCTGATGTTGTTGAAAAAGATAACTCTTCCGAGTTCTGGTTCCACAAGCACATCACAGAAGGCCATGAGGAGCATGCTTGTGGAAGGATTGTGTGTGAAGTAGTCCAAAACCTTCATGCCATTCTTGGCTTCCCTGCATTACTGAATACAGTGATCTCATCAGGGTTTAAAGCTCTCTTAGATGGTTGACTGAAGAATTCTTAGGCTCCTGTGAGGATAGTGCTCTGTGTTTCTCCATTCATTGCTGTTTCAAAAGCCATTCTCTGGCTTTCTGGTGTGCTGGTGAGTAGGGCTGCTGGCATTGGAGCAGCGCATAGCAATTGCTTGTCGTAGAGGAAACAGAATCAGTCTGGTTTGCTTGAGCTTAAAATACAGCTACTAATACTACATATTCTTGTTTTTTTCTCATTGGGAATCATGAGTGCTTTCCAAAGGTATAGGGGAAAAAAGATACATGCATTCCCATAAAAATCCCCCAAGCTATTGACCAGACCTTCCCCAGATGCTGAAATGCAGCTTGTGCACAGCCTTAAGACCTCAACAGCAGCAGATGAATGCTGAATACTAAAATGATGTCAACAGTTTGTGCAGAAGCCAAAGAAAATACTAAGGGGCCCTTCATGGCTGCATCCCTAAGTTTGCTGAAGTACATCTGTGAGCAATAAGTTTCCTTTCCCTTCAAGACACAGCACAGCACAGTACATCTGAAATAGGTTTCCTGGCCATTTATTTTGTTTCCTCGGGGGTTAAGGGCATTTGGAGCTAACTATACAGACTAGCAAGGACAATGAGTGGGGGTCTGACACTCCAGCTCCACAGGCCCAGGGAACTATGCTCTCTGGCTGAGAATAACTACAGCCACATCATAAAATTCTAGCCACACTGGGGAGAAGACAGACATAATAGAGAACCTGCCCTGAATTCTTCAGCCATGGTGTGAGCCCAACTTCCCTCCAGTTTCACAGTTTGCTGGATAGACATGCGTGCTGGTAGATTTGACACTCGCTGACCTGCCAGACTGGCTTGTTTCTCATGCCTTAGTTAAGCAACTTCCATTTAAAAATTATTTTTAAAGAATTGCATGAATTCATATTACTCAGGCATGGCCCCACAGCAAACACGGCAAAAGGTGTTATGTGGCATCTAAAAGATTAACAAGTATATTATGGCATATGTTTGTCTGGACTACAGTCCAATATATCAGCAGCATCCAATTAAATGTTGTGCCATAATAAATGTTTTAATCTTTTAAAGGAATGCTGTTGTCTCTGTGACAGTAGACTAAGAGTTTTGTGGCACCATATAGGCTAACATATTTAATATGGCATAAGTTTCATTGGCTGCATCTCTAGAGCATTTTAATCCATGAAGGCTTCGCCATAATTAGTTTATTATCATGTCTGTTGTTTATGAATATTTCTAGCCCATTTTCACCTTATTTTCTTAAAAACTGTTGAAAAATGGATCAGTCATTTGGGTCAGTGAGTAGGAAATAATGTGGGTCTGTGATACCAAAGAATTGGAATCAATACACTGATTCTTCTGCAAACGAACCAAATTTGCTTGATCCTGGAAGGAGAAAGTGGCCAGTATTCAATGTCAGCTGCTTAGTTGAACATATGTGACCAAGCCTGCTTCTTTTCTCTCATACGGGTAGGGTAGCTCCCCAAATCTGATAAAGTGCCCTGTCACTTCACCACACATCTCTGTCTTCCCCTGTAAACACTTTTTCTGAGTAAAGAGTGAGGTGTTTCAATGGTTATTTAGAACCCCTTAAGAGTTTTATGGTAGCATGTTTTCTGTTTGTGTCTCAAATACTGTATATTACTCAGCTGAGTCCAAATTTATAAAAATAAACTGTAATCTTTATTAAAATAATCAAACAGAACAAAGAACTGGTGTTTCTATACAGTTCTTCAAAGTTCTTTTAAACAGGTTCCTTATATCTTGAAACCTTTATATAAGCATCAGTAACACAAACAGCTTACACTTTTGCCAAAGGCCCAGCCTTCAAACCTAGGTCACACTTTATGACTCAAAAGTGGTTTGATTTCTCTTCTGCTTCTCTCTCTAAGTTTCCCCTGAGAAACAAACCCACCCACTCTGACAAGCTGACTGAGGAACTTTATTCCAGAGCTCTCTCTGGGTGAAGAACTGCTAAAAACCAATCAGAGAGTGTGTTGTGAGATAGATAGATAGATAGATATTTATTTCCTCTCAAGCCTCAAGTCCCTCCCTCACACTAATGGGCTGGGTTGCTCTCTTGAGCAGCCATTCTGGTTGCCTGGAAATCTGTTGCTGGGTTACTCTGGCATTCAGGATAGCCATACGTCCCAGAACTCTGTTACAGCATACTTAACTAAGGCCATTTCTGCACTACACTGTTATAGGCCCTTTCTGCACGTGGGGGGAGAAACAGGGGAAAATGCTCTAAAATGGAGCTTACCGGCAGCCGGGTAAGTCCGTCGCCATGCAGAGCAGCGCGATCTTGCTGTTCCGCAGTCCTCTGGTGTCCAAAATGGCGGCCTCGGCATCCAAAATGGCGGCTTCTGGCTGGTGGAGGCTTTCTACCAACCGGAGAAGCTTGCCAGCCTAAAGCCTGCCCCTGGCAGATCTGCAGGCATGCACTAGTGCGCGCCTGCAAATCTGCACTGGAGCGCGGCAACAGAGCTGCATGTGGCTGCGTGCTCCATGCTTTTTAAAAACCTCTGAAAAGAGATTTTTAAAAAACACATGGCGTCACCAGTTCTGGTCGCTTCGGAGTGGATTGAGGTGCGGAACTACGAAAATAGTCTGCCCCAATCCACTCCACGGTGCAGAAGACCTCCATCGGAGGTCGCTCTGCACTGTTTTAATACCCTGGTGCAGAAAGGACCATAGTGCTATTATTCCACTTTGAACATCCTATGGAATTCTGGGGTTTGTAGTTTAGGAAGGGGCATTTAGAATTCTCAGCCAGAGAGTTCTTCAGCCTCAGTAAACTACAAACCCCTGAATTCCACAGGATGTTGAAAGTGGAATAATAGCTCTATAACAGTGCAATGCAGAAATGGCCTAAGTAACCTCTTCTGGCCTAACTGCCCCCACTGCAAACCTAATGGAAACATTGTTCACTGGCAGAATGGAATTCCTTCTCCCCATGCAGCTAATGCACAGTAGTAGATCAGAGGGAAAACTATGATTGGGGCAATGGTGTCACAGTTGTGATGAACTAGTGACTATGAATACCTATCTGTAACTTACTATTGGCACAATTCTAACTCCACCCATCCTATTTTACCAGCCCTCAGCTGCATGGGGAGAAGAGAAGAAGGTCCATTCTGCCAGCAGTTGAAGCATGGGTGAATCACATTTCTGTCAGGTTTAAGGAGCCAGGAGAGATTGCTGAGTATACTTAACTCAGTAGCTGATGTACAAAACTGGCCAGTATCTTTGATCCAAAGACTGTGAGTCTGCTTATGGACTGTGATAAATGTTATATCTGTCTTATCCTGTGGTGAAGGCACAATGAAACATACTTGAGGAATGTGCAAAATACTTTTTAAAGAAAATGCTGTAAATGGCTATAACCTGTGCTATTAAAATTTCATGTTGATAGGCAGCTAACTCCCACAAACCTTATGGATTTCTTAATTTTCCAGAAAACTGACCAAGCAATGGACTTAATTGAAAGTACATTCTTTGCTAGATGCCTGAATAAAATATTGCACATGAAAGCAGAAAAATGTGGACAAAATTTAATGTCGTCTGTATTTCAGATGAAAATAGCTAATTTTTAAACTTTAAAAGTCTATTTTCTGCTTATTTTTTCTCTGGCTTTCTAATAACTCAGAGCAAGTGGTAGAGGGTTTTTAAAAATTATTTTTAATTCAAACTTAAAACAAAAAAAAATTCCTTGAGCAAGTAGGAACACAAGTAAACACATCATTCTACAAATGAGGCATTCTTATAAAACACAATGAGCAGATCAGAAATTACAAAGAAAGCAATCTAAATTTGCATTGGTATAGTATACTATCACAAGATGTCTAACGGTGTATATTTCCATAAAAGTAAGTTCCACTAAATTCTGTGGGACTTAATTCCAGGTAAATAAGTATGCCTAGTTACCTGTGAGCAATCTTCATTTAACTCAATGGGACTTAATTCTAAATTGACATATATAGGACTGTGAAGGAAAAAAACATGATCAGCATCATGTTATGTCATACTTTCAGACCAATTACACAGAGTCATCAAGCTGACCTTCAGTATTGTCAGATTCTTAAATCTCATCTAAAAAATGTCTTACTTGCTTCTTAGAAATAAGTACTGGCTTGATGTGCATAAATATAGTTTATTTTGCTTACATATCTCAGATAGTATCTAGCCATTTTAATTATTGACTGTTCTTTTTCTAAGTTTAATAATTAATCTGTCAATTTTTCATGGAAGTTATGAACTGTATGTCACTAGCTGCTTCAAGAACCCCCTTTAATATTATATTATTGTTACATTATTATCCAACACAATTCTGTCAAGCCTTTTGGCACAATCCTTTTGTGCTTAACAGACCCTGCTCCATTTCCACAGCTAATTCTGATTGAACGATTTATCTTCTCTTCTAAGGATTCCAATATTTAATCCAACTTTAAATCTCTCTCTCTCTCTCTCTCTCTCTCTCTCTCTCTCTCTCTCTCACACACACACACACACACACACACACACTTATCCATCTAATTTATTATCATATCTATCTGCCTGCTTATCTATTTGGAGGATTACTGTTTTCCTAAAGTTTATTTCACCCAGTTTTCACTTTTGCTATATACTATTTATTGACATAGCTATCATTGCATTTATATTTTTACTAAAGCTTTGCTCAGCTAAAAATGACTTTGGTAAGTTTTTTTTTGAGACAATGTGGGTAAAGGATTATCGCCATTCAGGGTCAGCTCCTAATGGGAATACCTTTGGCATAGTGCTGTTACCCTGTGACTTGGGGATCCTGGGAGGGGTGCCCAAATAACCAAAACAAACACAACAAGATGGGGAAATTAGCTGGAGCACTCTCTTGGCTAGCGAGAGGCAGGGTAACTTAGCGGGAATCTTTTACCCAATGCATACAGCGTCAGGTCAGTGAGCAGTCCGACAGTTCAAACTAACAACAATATTTATTAAACAATTATTAAGAGAAACACAGCCTCACTACTAAATAAGAAATGGAAAAGAGAGTTTTGGGAAAAGGGTGATACACCACCTTTCTCGTAGTCCTGAAGAAAGCCAGTTGGAGAGAAGGAAACCCGGCGTGGTGGCCGAGGGGAGCTCGCAGAAGAAGCGGCAGCAAGGCGGGATGGAAGTCCGAGCATTCCAGCGAGAGATCTGAGCATTCCAAAGAGTTCTCGGAACTGGGGGTTTTTATTAGGGGAAGGCATGACCGTGGGCTAGTCTGGTCTTGGGTGAAAACAATGAGTTTTGGGCTGGAGACAATGTCTCAGAAAGGTCAGAATTTACATGATTGAGTTATGGTCCGAATTGACAATAGTATGGCCAGTATGTAGATGCGGCTAGCTTGGCAGTTTAAGCACTCAGCTCGCCAGGGTGCCCTTTCGGGGCAGAGGTCTCTTTGTTTTAATAATGATGGTGTTTGTTTTGGGAGGTCCCCTAAAGCAGATCTGGCAGTTTCTGGCTCGCCTTGGTATAAACAAATGTGACTTAGCAGATAATAGCCATGCCTAGCTTCGCGCTTGTTCGGTGGCCTCACAAACACTTGGCTGGTGGCAGAGCAGGGCCGAATTATGATATCAAAATGATATCTAAGGTTATCAGAGGCCAAGCCAGTTCACGGTGGTAACAGTGCCCTATGTGAAACTGCTTTTGCACCCATGAGACCCTGGAGTTAGCATAACTGGTGGCAGCTATTTTAATAGTCAGTACTGGGAGGCTTTTGTTTTAAATATTCCAAAACAACATGGACTGATGTCACACTAAACACTGTGGGGGCACTAAGGGAGATTTTAAATGTTCATCTATCTAGGCAAAGGGAGATAGGCATCAAGGTGTTACAGTCAGGGGTGATGCTTGCTGTATCATCTTTGTTTAAAATTTTTGCCTCTTTTCCTCTGGTAGTTTAAACTGAAATGAGATAAAGTACTGTATTATAATGTATTGAAATAATAACTATGCATGCACAGATTTCTGATCTTGTTTCTGCTTATTCACATAGGCATGGTTTGGTTTATGCTTGTTTGGCTAGAGCAAACCTAGGCTGCATCCACACTGCAAACCTATAACAGTTTGACACCTAGTGGCAGAGCTTGGAGTGTGTGGAGGGGGGCGGAGGGGGTAGAACTACAGTACGTGGGAGCCTGGCTGCAGTGTGTGAGGACGTGGCCACAGTGTGTGGGGTATGGCTGCAGTGCATGGGGGCATGACCAGGATATGCAGGGGCATGGCTAGGAGCCAGGATTCCCCAAAAACATTGCCACCAGGGGTGAAGCACCCCCTTGCCCCCCATTCCTACGTGTCTGTTGACACCACTTTAACTGCCATGGCTTTGTCTTATGGAACTCTGGAATTCATATTTTGGTGGTGAGTCTTCCTCTGGACTACAGTGAAGACTTTTCTAGCAGAAGATTTTGAGTACCTATTAGCAGCTACAAATCCAGGATTCCATAGGATGGACCCCTAGAGAGTGTGAGTAAACAAGTAGATGAACAAAGTTAAGGGAATTAATGACTACGGCTGGAATTCTGTACCAGCTTATACTCAAGTAAGTACTTAACTAAATAACTTCTCCTGGCCTGACCCTCCAAACCTGACAGAAACCATGCTGATTGCCAGCAGAATGGACCTCCTTCTCCCCATGCAGCTGATGTCAGGTAAAGTAGGCGGGGGGGTAAGTAATGTCAAAATCGTGACTGGGTAGTAATCATAAATATGTGTTTATGGTGACTTGAGTAAATAAATGGCCCTCAAAAAGAGATCATTATGCTTTTTCTGAACTGTGAGCACAGGTTTTTACTCTACACATCTTTCTGTATATATGAAGAGACCTTACATATTCTGAACATGGCACTAGCTTTCAAAGATCTCTAGCTATTTCAGCATTTCCTGGAAGTATGAGTTATTAATCATGATGGCTACATGATCAGGATAAGCATTAGTCTGTCAGCAGGAACAAAAGTGGGAGAGAGCTATTTCCCTTGTAGCTTCCCATTTGATTTGAACACATTTGATTAACCAAAACAGGATGCTGGAGTAGACAGTCTAATCCACCAGGGCTCTTCTTCAACTATGGACAGAAAAGTAACAAAACCATTAAAGTTAATGTGCAAATCATACTGAAGCCACTAGTTCTTCTACTGCAGTGGTTCTCAACCTGTGGGTCCCCAGATGTGTTTGGACTTCAGCTCCCAGAAGCCCTGAGCATTGACCATAGTGGCTGGGGCTTCTGGGAGCTGAAGTCCACAAACATCTGGGGACCCACAGGTTGAGAACCACTGTTCTACTGTTTGTCAAAGTCCCCAACCCCAATGTCTTATATATAAAACCTTTAATTGTATCAGCACGCAGACCACAGTAGCCCTCACACCCAGCAAGTCGCTACCATATGAAGTCATTGCTCTAGGCAAAGAATTGATACATCAGTTTTAGTTTCACATGTTCTTACGTTTCCAAACTTACTGTTTATTGCCACATTTCTTGTGAAATTTATGTTATTTCTTTTTTTTTTAATTGAAATAAGACAACAACACATAAAGGTAAACATACATACATTCACCATGAGCTCCATATGATCGCTTCAATACAAATAAATGTCAAATTATAGATCCGTAAATATTATGTTACTTCAAAGTCTGCACAAAAAATGTCCATGTTTTCATGTACACATTTTTGTACATAATTTTGCGTAACATATGGCCTGGCATCCTGTTTCTATCTCCTTTTAGTCATTATAGAGGAAGGAATTCAACAACCCCTACCACTTCAAAACTCACCTGTTTCATGTGTGCTTCTCCACTAACCTAGCAGTTTGATGGCTGGTGGAGACCAGGGGGTGGTAGAGGACCATCCAAGTATGTTCCTATAGCTAGACACCCACTGATAATGTCATCCACCAGGACCTCTGGAAGATGCTATTATCATTGTGCATCCAGTCATACAGACATAACTTCATGCTTTTCCACTGCCCACCACTTTCCTCTGGCCACTAAATGGCCACATGGAAGGGTGCCCTACAAGAGACAAGTGAGCCCTGTGGGAAATGGGAAGAGAGATGAGGTACAGTTCCACCTAGGCAAAGCTTCACCCTCCATCTCCCAATGTAGGATCTCAAATCTGTATTCAGCAAACAGTTTCCTAGCATATAACATTACTCTGCGAGAACCAGCATGGTGTAGTAATTTGAGCATTGGATTATGAACTTGGAGACCAGGGTCAAATTCCCTGCTCTACCATGGAAACCCACTGGGTGACCTTGGGAATGTCACAAACTCTCAGCCCCAGAAAACCCCATGATAGGTTCACCTTAGGGTTGGCATGTCAGAAATGGCTTGAAAACACACAATAACAACAACATTTCTCTGTAGGGTTTTTTCACTATAATGTACATTATGCCTTTTCCACAAACTTATACATTTTAATTAGAGACCAGGATTATGAAATTCGGAAAAGTGCAAATTGGATGTATATTAAGTAATTTCACATTCAAAAACAAACTGACCTTTCTCTAGTCAGCAGTGCAACACAGAGAGAAAAAAGACATTTCTTTCTGTTTCCTACCCCCTGTAGTAGCAGCAGATAGCTGTATTAAATAGTTCCACTACAGCAAATAAAAGGAGAGGATTTGCAGTGATGAATTTACAGTAGGGTCATTACATTTATAAAACCAACAATAGGGAGCATAGGGAATGAGTAAGAAAGTGAGTCAAGTTTTGAAAGAAGAAGCAATGTTCATCTCTTGTAGCATAAAAAGGAAGAGAGAAGAAAGAAGAAGGAAAGTCACAGCACCTTTAACACTACCTTATTCTTATTTTAGCATGAGCTTTCACTGATATAAATTCACTTCTTTAGAGGCAGTACTGAGTAATATATAGGCCTCAGGATATCAAGCATATACACAGGATATCAAGCATATTTACACAGTTCACAGTTGTGGGAATGGGGTAGATCCTGTTACATTTGCACTGTCATGACTGTGTAAATATGCTTTATATTATTTTTTTAAAAAATATTTTATTAAGCATTTTCAAAAACCGTACACACAAAACTGAAAAGAAAACAACACATAACAGACAAGAAAAGCTAAAAGAAAATGAAAGACTAAGGATGAGTAAAGATAATAAAGCGTACACATTTTGCTTCCAGGTTTCCTAGTTCTGATTATACATGACTATATAAAATTACTTCTTTACTTGCAAATACCATTCAAAAGCTTTGACTGCTTATTTTCTGAATATGCTGTCAAAATCTACCATCAGCATATTGTACTCTTTTTCTTTTAAAAAGCCCATTAAAGGTTCTTAGTCTTTCAAAAAAAAAATCACAAATGATTTTTCAATATTGTTAATTTGTCCATTTCAGCTAGATCCATTAATTTTATCAGCTAGTCCTCTTTTTTTTTTTGGAATTACTGTATTCTTCCATTTATCTGTGTATATAATCTTCTGCCATGGTCATGTATCGTAGTATCTTGCCATACTTCTTCTCCAGTTGATCATATACTAATCCCAAAAAATATAGTTCCAGCTTCAATTGAATTTCAGAATTTTATGCACCACACAGTGTATTTGATTCTAGAATTTTTTTTGCCTTTTCACATGTCCACCATGTATGATAAAAATATCCCACTTGTTGCTCACCTTTCCAGGATGTATAGGAAGCCTCTTTAAACATTTGGCTATTTTTTCTGGGGTCAAATACCAATGATGCATCGTCTTGTAAAAATTAAGATCATAACATAATGGAAATTTAATATCCTTCTAAAACATTTTCCTATTGTTCCAACTGTATACTGTGTTCAACATTTTGTGCCCACATTATTATATAATCCTTAACTATCACTTCTTCCATCTCTACTTTTAACATTTATACATTTTACTAATCAAATGTTCAACATCTGAGCACAACTGTTTTTCAAATTCAGATTTACTGAACTCAAATTCATACATTTTTTTATCCTTTTTGAACCTTTCTACGATATCTTCATAAGAGAACCATTGGAAACCATTACCTTCTGACATTAATTTTTCATTTGATTTGATTCTGCATTGTTCTTGATCAAATTCTGGAAGATCTTGATAAATTGCCCATTTTTCCTCTCCTGTAGTCTCCTTCCTAGAAGAAGCATCTTGTAATGACACCCACAGAGGTATCTTAGGTCATAACCTTGGTTTGTATCTATTTCATATTCTTAGCAAAGCATGTCTCACATAGTTATTATTAAAGTCTACATTCCCTTTAGCTTTATGATATCACAAATAACCATGCCACCCAAACCTCAATTCATACCATTCCAAATCCAACAAACTCTTATTAGTCAACATAATCCAATATTACAGCCAAATCAAAGAACATATGGAAAAATGCAATTCCAGTCCCCCTCTTTGTTTTCCATCTCGTAACATTTTATACTGAATTCTTTAACTTTCTTCCCTTGCTATATCAATTTTGATAAGTCTCTCTGACATTGATTAAACAAGACATCACTAGTCAGAATCAGTATGGTCTGAAACAATGCTACTATACTGTCCATAGAATTCTCTAAAATAGTTACTAGAGCCCTGGTGGCACAGTGGCTAAATGCTAGTACTGCAGCCACAATACTGTGAGTTCAATCCTGCAGGGCTCCAGGTTGACTCAGCCTTCCATCCTTCTGTAGGTCGGTAAAATTAGTACACAGCATGTCAGGGGCAATTAGCTAACACATTAGCTAACAACCACTTACAGAGTGTTTGGTGCTATAAAGTGGTATAGAAATGTAAATGCTAAATGCTAAAATGCTAAATGTTAGATCATCTGCACATGCTCTAAAATGGTAGGCTTCCTTTTCATTCTCTTCCTTCCTTTTTTATTCTTATGCCTTTAATTCTTTCAGTATGTTTGACTGCCCTATTCAAAACTTCAAGAACTAGGATAAACAACAAAGGGGAAAATGGTTTTGTCTTGTTTCTTTCTGAATGTTGCATGGTTTGCTCAACTCACCATTGATCAAAATCCACGTTTTCTGAAAATACCGCACCTACAGATGTGGCTTTGTATCAATGAAAACTCATGCTAAAATAGTTGGTCTTAAAGGTGCTGCTACATTCTTTCTTCTTCCCATAGCTCTTCCTTCCTCCTTTTTAAATTGAGACCCAAGACCCTGAATGGGAATATAGAGAGATGTCATTGTAACATTTTTGCTCCCATTCTTTACTGCAGTAGCTGTCAAGTGTAAAGAGGATGAAATTTCTCCCTATAGTATTAGCTGGGACTGGGAAATGCAGTAACATCTGGGGAGCCTTAAGTTGTCCACCCTGCACTAATCACAAACAACATCTAAGAAGAGCTACAACACTACTGACAAGAGCTTCTTCTTTCCATGTTGCATCTGGAAGGGAGAAGTCTCCTTCTACCCCCTTAAATCCCTCCAGTTAATATTGCACACATGTTACCGTGGGCATGGAAAAAACCTGTATGATGGATGAGGTGAGAGTACCTTTCAAACAGGTTTATTTAAATAACAGACATAATACTGTCCTAATAATTATTCAGGCACCAGCTTCCCGATTTTGGATGATTAAGTTAGTGGGGCAGGGTGTGTGATCTACATACCCTGCCAATCATTTCTATTCTCTGTGCTTAAATTTCTGCCTCTTAATATGACTGAGAGGTAAGTATCATACTTGGAAGTGTGTCCCTAATGTGCATCTCTCCCTCTCTTTCTCCCTCTCCCTCTCCCTCTCACACATGCACACACTTGTAAGATGTCCTCTTCCCTAAGGCTTCATGAACTTGGAAAATTACCTTTTATTTTTATCTCAGTGAAAGAACCAGCCTTGCAATGGCAGACTTCTCATACTCTTAACACTATGGCAACAAACCCAAAGTGGCCTATAGTAAGCAAGGGTAACATACCATTAATAATCTGAGATGTACTTGTTTCCTAAACAGAAGAATCATTTGAACAGAACTTCAACTAGTTTAGTTTGGCATAGCTGCCATCAGCAGATAGATCTCAGCTAAGAAAACAGCACATGGCAAGGTGCAAGTGCCTCAGATGCCAACCCCTGTATACTTGGCTGTTGGGTTTTAACTTGTTTTGAGCACAAGAGGTGGGCCCTTGAATGAATATGATAGCAGTTAAGAAGAGCTGTGAGGCTGTGTCACCAGGATTGGGATTCAGAGAGGGAAAGAAATAGATGCCCCCTCAACACTGTTATTACCTTAGAATACCCTGAAAGTACCCTTTCCAAGACCCCAAATTAAAATAGTTTGGGAATATAAACATAAGGAGCAAGAAATTTAAAACAGTAGAAAGTAATGAATTTAAGTTAAGTATATTTTCATATCTTGGAGCTGTCTGCAACAAGACTAGGATCCATTTTTAAATAGATGTAGTCTCTTGTGGTTTAGTTTAGTATAATTTGAATATTAGTTTAGTTGAAGTATGGTATATATGTATATAATTTTCTTTCTTTGTACGTTTAGTGTAATCTTATATGTAGGTTGATTTTGTTTGTTACCGCAGTTTCCTAGCCCGAGCTTGGGGGATATTAGATATCATTTGATATCAATAATTTGGCCTTCTTTACCTATTCCTCTCCACGTGCTTGCGAGGCCCCCGGACAAGCACGCATACAGGCACGGCCACAAATCGCTGCAATATTCCAAACTAATACAGGCAGGCCAGAAATAGCCAGACTGCTGCATTAGGAGACCTCAAGGCAAGTACCACATTAGGTATGCACGCTACTTACAAAGGACTCCCAGCCCTGAGCAGGCAGCTTGATGAGCCGAATACTCAACTGTCAAGCACTCTGCGTTTGCATACTGGCTACTCTATTGACAACTCTGTCATAACTCAATCATGTAAATCACTGACCTTTTGGAGGCTTTGTCTCCAGCCCAAAACTCATCGTTATCCCCGAGAACGGACTAGCTTGCGGCCACATTTTCCCCTATGAGACCCCCTGACTTTGAGCGCTTCCTCGGGTCACTCTTTGCTTCCATCCCGCCTTGCTGTCACTTCGTCTGGCGAGCCTTCCCTTCAGCTCCTCGTGCTCAGAACCCTCACTTCCACAAACTTCTTCTTCAGACTACCCAGGCTTCAGGACAGGTGTAGTATTTCCCATACGAAACCTCCTCTTAAAAACCCTCTATTCTACTCCAACCTTTATTTCTATAGTTCTCTGTGTGAGTGTGTTGCATACACGTGTTTGACTGTATAACAATAAAGCAATTATTATTAGTTACATCTGTTTGCTCCTTGACTCAGCCTGACCCCGTAGACGTTGGGTAAAAGATCTTTCTATGTTGCCCTGCCTCTCGTAGTGCTAGCTTGTGCTCTTTGCTAATTCCCAACTTTTTAATTTGGAGTGCACTTAGGTGCCCCTCACGGGACCCCCAAAAATCAGGGTAACGTTGTTTATCTCTACTATATATTGGTTTAGTTGCTTGATTTCTTTTGTTTTATGTATTTGTGTCAATTTTTAAAAATTCTAATAATTTTTTTTAAAAAAAGACTCCGCATCAAATCTGTTTTAAAAGGACCTCTGATCACCAGTTCAAGTGGACCTAATTCAAAGTATTAGTCATAAACCCTATAGCTCTAAACAGCATGGGATTTGGGTATCTGAGGAACAGCCATCTCCTACATCAAGTGGGATGCCTTTTCTTAACACAAAGACCAAATTCAATTTTGTGGGGTTACCTTCCAATGATGAGTGGGGCCAAAGGCCAAAAAAGGGTAGAAATGAATTCTGTGTATACACGTCTTCAAGTCACATGTTGACTTACGTTGAACCCATAAATTTCATAGGGTTTTCTTAGGCAAGGAATATTCAGAGGCGGTTTTGCCCATTTCTTCCTCTGAAATAAATTACCAGCCTAATTTAGCTTAAAACTCTTACAGCAAATAATTAAATCTTACGAGTGACATGTCAATATACCTCTTTCTGGCTCCTATGGGACCAACTACAATTGAATATTGCAAACACAATCAAAATTTAAGTGTGTGTAGATAGATACACACACACACACACACATATATATGTAGAGAGAGAGAGATATGCACAATCCCCAAAATTCCAAGCATCCAATGATGTGGCTGTACAGGATTTGACTGCAAGATGCTTTTGTATCTGCTGCTCATTAGTATTCCAAAATTTGGATGTAATCTTATAGCTCTAAATTAAAAGAAAAAGTTTAAAACAAAAAAAAACATGGTTATATTATATATGATTACTGCTGCAAGGATTCTCTGGATGAAATACTGGAAGAGAGTGGAAAGTCCGACAATTGAGGAATGGTTGGATAAAATACAGGAATATGCTTTAATGGAAGAGTTGACTGTTAGAATGAAAAATAACTTGAAAGAAAAAGGAAAGGAAAATATGAGTTTTATTAAGGAATATGTTGAAATAAATTATCTAAAGTTATGTCAATTAGTTAATTGAGGAAGGCTATGTAAAGCTATTTGGAAAATGAAAGTTTAATCAATATTAGGTTATTTATCTGTTAAAGGAGACCAGTCTACATGTTGATCTTGGATATAGGAGATCTCAGAGTAAATAGACATAATTGGAAAGATCAAACCAGGGTAGAGGGGAGGTGTTAGAAACTGAGAATATTACACAGAAACTATCTAATGTTTTAATAGTTTAATAGAAACTCTGTATATGATTAAGATAAGAATACTTTGTAAATTTGATTATTTTTTATTTTATAATAAAAAATATGGAAAAAAATAAATTAAAACAAAAAGTAAATAGAAGAAAATGCAGTATGAAATTTACACTATAAAGAATCTGCCGTTTGTTTCTTTTAATTAAAGAACTGAAAACACCATTACCTTATCCAAAATGAAAAGGGCCTACTCCTTAGTCATGGCAATTACAAGTCCTTTCTTCCTCCAGCTCTGCCGCTTTCTGAACTCAATCACCACGTACTACCCCTTCCTTAGGATTTCCCCACCCGCTGGTCCAAACCAATACATCAACATTTTAGAAAGTTCAACCTTCTACGAGATGTGGGCGTGGCCTGCAAAGCAGCCCTAGCAGCAGAGCGGAGTTAATCTGATTGGCTGTCTGACTAAGGAGAATCAGCCTAGCCCAGTGGTTCTCAACCTGTGGGTCCCCAGATGTTTTTGGACTTCAGCTCCCAGAAGCCCTGAGCATTCACCATAGCGGCTGGGGCTTCTGGGAGCTGAAGTCAACAAACATCTGGGGACCCACAGGTTGAGAACCACTGGAGTAGAGGCTTCTCTACTACATGCTAGAGATGTGCTATGTTCAATGACTTCTTTCCACAAGGGTGAACAAATAATTTTATCATTGTTCTCTCCAGTTCCTGATGTCTTCAAAAGCTCTTAGTCAGTGAGAAAAAACACATGGCCTGTGGGTAACATGCATTGACCCCTTTGACTTATTTTTGTTAGCCCTGACCACCTCCTGGTATCCTTGCCTTCTAAAATTTGGGGAACAAAAACAAGTACTTGTGATGCTGAGAAAGTGTGACTTTCCCAAGGTCACCTAGTAGGTTTCCATGGGCAAGTGAGGATTTAAACCCTGGTCTCCAGAGTTTAGTCTGATGCTCAAACCATGCTGGCCCTCAACATCTAACTAGATCATATGAAAACTTTTGTTCAGACCCATTATGAATATATCCTTTCTTGGTAGGTACTAATTTAAAATCAATTAGTTTCTTGATGTATGAAAGTCTTGCTTAATCATACACATGAAACATTAGACAATTCCCCTGCAGTATGGGCTGCCCATATTGTCCAGAATATAGCATGGGCATGTGCTGAGTTACTTTTCTTGGATAACTGCCATTTTTGGTCCAACTGATAGTACCATTTTAGTATAGAACACAATAGGAACTTGACTCCATTATAAATCAATTTTCAATAAGATTGCCTTGTTCTGGAAATCTACGAAATCTAGGAAAAGATTGTGATAATGATTTACGTTTCAGTCTTGGAGGGGGCAGGAGTTCAGAAGTTATCCTAGGCATAATCAAATGAGATGCTTCTTAAGGAAGGCAAATATCTTAATTGGTTTGCGTATATGCAACTGAAGGATAGATTTAGATCTAGCCTAGAGGTTGGAAAACATGATTTTTATTTAGAGTTGCATAAAGATGATGACCATGTAATTTAAAAAAGTGTACAAATGCTTTTTGAAACTAAAGACAGAAGATAATCCTGTAAAAGAGTACATGATAAGGTAGGCCAAAAATTTTGTGTGCAGTGTTCAAATGGATGTACAGTCAACTCTCCACATTTGTGGGTTTGACATTCATGGATTTGATTATTTGTGAGTTTCTCCAATCCCTGCCCTCCCACCTCAGGTGCTTCTTTTTTGGGGGAACCTTCCCTCTTGGTGGCTCCAATCAGGCCACAAAGCCCTTTAAAAACCCATCTCTGGTCCTCCTCTTCCTTTCCCAGTCTCTGCCTGGCCAGCTAAGGATGGCTCTCTGCCCAAATTCTCAGCACCACAAACCCTGTACCCATGCCCCACACACACCCAAGGAAGGAGATGCGCAAGAGAGAGGAAGTACAGGACTACCATGCCAACCATCTCCTTTCCCTGACCTGGTTTAGGCCCTAGATGCCCACTTTCCCCACCCGTGCCTCAGCCCCCTTCCTACAGACACACAAATGTTGTTATTTGTGAATTTTTCACTTTAGCGAGGGTCCTATGTCCCTAACCCTGGTGAATATGGAGGGCCAAATGCATAGTCTGATGATATAAAATGTACTTTGGGTAGTATTTTAAAAGAAAACATATATAAGAAGATATATAGATACTATCTAGTCCCAAATAAGTTGTCAAAAATGTCAAAAATGTCCAGGAATGTTCAAATCAACATTGGCATGGCCAAGATAAGGAGGACTTCTTTTTCCATATCTAGTGGACTTGTAAGAAGGTGAAAAGCTAACGGTCTAAGATTTGCATGTTAATCCAAAAATGAAATAAAAAAAAATAAAGATAGATTTAATTTCGTGTGTGTGTGTGTGTGTGTAAGGTAAATTTTAGCATATTTGTAGCAACAAAGACATGTACTCTTCTTAAATTATGTAGCTTGGGTTTGTAGCTAGTGCATTCATTTTCCTCCCTCCTCACCTTTTCTTGAGGTTTGTCTTACTTGCCTAAGTCATCTGATTTCCTGAACCATCTAGATTCAAATTAAGCTGTTTTGAATTATTCAGTCCCCAGCATGCTCTACTTCCGACTTCTCATTGATGAAAACTAGGGCACATGCGGCCACGCAAGATCAGAACGTGGTCAAGATGGCAAAATTAATTTATTGAGGAAGAACGCACAATCTAAGATAAGCTGTAGGATGCTGCTCTTGCCTGAGCCTACTGAGAAGGGCAAGATTTCCCTCCCCTCTGCTCAGTTGACTGAATGTAAATTAACTTTACCTTCAAACTCAGTTTGCAGCAATTCAAGTAAGATGAGGATATTTAGGGAAAATAGGAGGAGGAAAGAGAAACTGAGACACAATGACCATTTCCGCACTGGACTGTTATAGTGCGATTATTCCACTTTCAATATCCTATAGAATCCTGGGGTTTGCCCTGACCGCTCCCTAAACTGCAAACCCCAGGATTCCATAGGAGGTTGAAAGTGGAATAATCGCACTGTAACAATCCAGTGCGGAAATGACCAATAAAACAGCATCTGAAAAGGTGGGATGACAGAAGATTTATCAGCACAGTTTCTGCCAAATCTGGACAGATGGTGCTTATGCCATGCTATTGTCTTTCCATGGCAGACTAATCTGAATTATGGGCTCCATCAAGGGGTGTTCATTGTGGAAACATGTTTGATAAATTCCTGTCATCAGGTGGGTGTTAGACTGGATAAATTTCAAATATTTGCCATCCTGTATTCTTTTCTTTTTTTTTGAACGAACGTCCATTATGTTTAAACTGCCACAAACAGAAACAAAATGTAAGAACAGATATAAAATAATCATAAGTAGGTTTATATTTCTTACAAGGCACAAATATATCTTGCATTTTCTGTTGAACTTGTTAAGAAGCAGAGAAGAATACATCAAGAAGATGGCTTCTTTTCGATTCATGCTAACACTGTTATTCTAATCAGTTTATACACACACACACACACACACACACACACTACTCTCAAAAAGTCTAGTTTTCTTCTTACTTGAGCTAGGAGAAATCATAACCAATCCTTTCAGAGCGAACAGAATTTCGTGGGCAGACACCAAAGAAAGAGTCACCCAAGTCTGGTTGCCAATTAACTTTACAGCATTTGGATCAGTTAAAGGGCTTATCAAATCTGCCCCAGACACATTTGCTGACAAAGAGCTTTGTATTTCATCCCTTATTAGCTAGAACATTTCCTTCTAACCTATTCCTTGTTGTTGTCACAAAACAGCATGTGTGTCAACCGCTTGTGCCAGCTTATGTTACAAATTCATCAGGGAGGGTTAAGGTTATAAAACAAGCACATTAAGTGGATGCATTAAAAAAAAAAGCACAAGGCAACCGTTTACAACAGCTACATAAATACAGCCCTTATGCTTCCTTGATTTTTTTTTCTATCAGGAAGTTGTAGAAGGCAAAGGTCAAGCACCCACCAATTGCCAACCATGCTTGACTGTAAAAGGAAAGCACTCAGCTCCCGTTCCCAGCCCTCCCTCCCTCCCTCTCTCTCTCTGAAATGCTTGCTCACCAAGAAGAGGCAGAAAATGTTATAGCTTAGAAATTTTGTTTGTTTTTGTCAGGTGGAGTTTGAATTCAGCTGGCAGTAGCTAAAAATCCTCCATTTCAAAAAATAAGGAAACAAACATCAACAAAATCAGTGGCCCTTGCTGCACCTTACCTTTTGTCAGCACTGGGGTGTGGGAATCGCACGAGCAGCCTCCAGTGAGAGGCTCTCATGTCCCTGCTGCTTCAGATCCACATTAGCTGCCTGCTCCTGAGCAGGTAGCACGAGAGCCCCAGCTCTTCCTTCTACAGTGCAGCCTGGGAGTTTCCCAGGCTGTGCTGGGGCAGGAAGCACGAGCACTGCAGCTCCAGAGGCTCTGCACTCATGGCAAGTAAGCATCGGGCTCTGGAGCAATGCGCGATTGCGCACCATTTTCGGCCAGCACTGAAGCCTGAGCTTCCATGATCAGGGCTGAATCCAGGAGAACACCCAAGCTGAGGACTTGTGTCTTCTAGGGGAGTGTGACCCCATTCAGTAGGGATTCAGCCTGAATCCCTTCTCCCTCATCTGCCTTTTCACTGACCAGGAACACCTCTGTCTTGTCAAGATTAAGTTTCAATTGTTGACACTCATCTAGTCCATCACCATGATGATGACACGCACAGGTTTAGGACTGATGTTAGCTTCCATTAATAGCATTAGATTTACATTTAAGTAAATAAATTTAGGATTCACATGAGAGTCAAGTAACTATAATGGTAGGAATCCCTCACCCTAAATGCTGGAAGAATATTACATGACCAAAATTAGTAAATGAATCTGGGACTGCAAAGTCACTTACTCAAAACCTCATGAAATGTTGGATTTCACCAAGAGATAGATATGTGTGTAGGGGGGATAAATGAAGAGAAATTACTTCAGTAATAGCTACCCATAGAAAAAGATGTACAGTTGGCACCTGTTATTTTAATGGAGACAAATTATGTGATAATGAAACAAAGTACTTAGAAATAGCAGTGATCCAAAGAGTAAATAACACACAATTGCTACCCATTACTCTAATAGCATCAGGACTAAAAGAAAGAGGAAAACATGATTAAGAGCTAATGATAAAGAGCTTTCTCCTCACAGAGAAAGCTGTGTTGGACAGCAAGGTTGATTCATACTTCTGTTCATCATTGTTCCGATGTCCGGTTCTCCATCACAAGAAATAAATAGCAAGAAACAGCTATGAAGACTAAAGTCTTTTAAGGAGTCATATTTCATATTCACAATTGGAAACTGTTAGTCAATTATTACATGTAGCATCTTATTCGTATTCTCCCACTGAATGATCTCTGCTACTTGTTCATAATGTATGAGGCAAACTGAAATCACTGACACACTTCATTTTGTAACAATGGTGCTTCTTCACTTGCCTTGCCTGTATATTTTCTATCTGTATTTTCTATCTTTCTGAAGGCTGTTGTTGTTGTTGTTGTTGTGATCTGCTGTTAAGTTGGCTTCAACTTACGGCAACCCTGTGAATGAGAGACTGCTAAGAAACTAGGGCAATTTCCGCACTAGCTTGTTACAGTGCTATTATTCCACTTTCAACATCCTATGGAATCCTGGGGTTTGCAGTTTAGGGAGGGGCCCCTCCCTAAACTGCAAACTCCAGGATCCATAGGATGTTGAAAGTGGAATAATAGCACTGTAACAGGCTAGTGCGGAAATGGCCTAGGCCATCAAAAGCCTTGCTCAGGTTTGAAGACACTGGGGCATTGCAAAGTTGCATGCAACACTGGGGCCAATCTTGCATCCCAGCAGTATGTTTACCATTTGTCCAAACCCAGCAAAATGTACATGTGCTTAAACCTATCAAGAATAGGGCTGTGCAACCAATTCAGTTGCATCCTGAACTCAGAGATCTCTTTAGATCAGGGAGTCAAACTCAATTTCATCTTGGGCCGCATCAGCCTTAGGGTTGCCCTCAAAGGGCCAGTTGTATCTGTAAGACTATATAAATGTATCTACTCTTTTATCATATTAAATAATTGTCTCTGCATTTGATTATTACTGGTTTCAGTAATAACAAGCTCTGAAACGAGAAGTCTAGGGAAATAATGGCAAGCAGATATTCAAGTGTACAACTATTGTACAATTTATTGAAAAATGAGTTTTTAAAGCAGAATTTTTTTTCCTAATCATCATACAAATATAACCTGTGTCTCTTTCTGGCCCCCCTGACCCTCTCTGTATCTGGTGAGCCCCATCCCCACGTTGCAGGCCCCTGGTTGCCAGTATTCTGAAGAGGGGCCCAGCAGCCAGCACTCACAATCTATTTCTACTTCTGACTGCTCCTCTGTTCAACTTTCACGAGCCGCGTGAAATACTGGCAGAATACCAGCAGCCGGAGATCTGCAATGTGGGTATCAGGCTCACCAGGCGGGGGGGGGGGTTGCTGCAGCTGCAAGAGAGGTGCAAGGGCCACATGAAATTATCTGTCAAGCCTGATTCGGCCCACAGGGCTTGTGTTTGACACATCTGCTTTAGATATATGTGTCTAAAACAAAGAGACTAGCCAGATCAGAACCAAAGCAGATTGGATCTGTCTGAAAATATTTGGATCTGTTCAGCACTCTAGGCATGAATGAGATTTACATTTGTTATAGCTAATATTTCAGAGGAAAGAACTGGCAAAACCACCACTAAGTATTCCTTGCCTAAGAAAACCGTATGAAATTCATGGGATCACCATAAGTCTATAGGCAACTTGAAGGTGCACGCATGCATACACACACACACACACACACACACACACACACACTATTCTCTGGACAGGCAACCTTTAGTTAACTGACACAGAGGTACCATTCTTTTTTTAAAAAACTGCTTTTTAACTTATTCATAAAGGGAAATATCTAAATAAATAGGTATCAGTAAAGTGCAAATACAGGTAAATGACAGAAAAATACTTCAATATGCTCTTCTATAGTTTGTAATTTTAAAACTGTGGGATTAGATACATGACAGGGTAATATGAACTTAGAGATGGACATAATCATATACAATTAGTTCAGCAAAATGAAATTAAGAGGTCTTGTGTCCTGGTTGGAATAGGCTTAATTGCTGATTAGATGAGTAGAAGAAGCTAATGTATTGTTACCATTTCAGTGGAAGAAACTGTCAAGATGCTGATATTTTCCAGCGATCGTGGCTCCAAGATATAAAATAATTGTATTTGTGAGAAAAGCTGGTGAGTCATACATTTATTCCAGGGACATCAGAGAATTGCTTGTCACTCCAGAGCTGTCCTGAAAAAAAATAAGACAATAAAATCTGTCAACCATGGCACTCCACAGTCAAGTCCCATAAAAGATTCTAGGCCTTGGAGAAGGCATTGGTAATGGACCTCAATTCCCTCCTGCCCCCATATGTCTTCTTGAAGACTCCCTCCCCTCTTCACTCTCTCACAAGCCCTCTTGTCATAGAAATGAAAGTGGCACAAGACTTTCTGTTCTTGTACCTGGAGACTGCTTGTGTCACACACACAGCTACCTGATACAATCTGCACTCAACAAAAGAAGAATCAGGGTAAGCACACTACCAATGCTGCACAACAAATGACTTTGGATAGGAGCTATCCACCCATGGGCATGCAATTATTCACAAAAGGAGGCCCATGCCTGGCAGGGTACACTCATGAAGCAGAAGAAAGTGGTGAGGGTCTTGCTGGTGCTTCTCCAAGTATAAGCTTTGCCATGGGAGCAAGGATGGACTGCTCCCTTTGTTTCTTCCTTTGTATAAGGAAGATGCTATTTCATCTCTCCTATGTTCTCTGTTTATTTGATACTGACCCTCTGAATGCAATTGCAATCACAGACACAATTCTTCTGTTTTAAAAAATGTTGTAAATGCTTTACTGACACATAAATCTATATGTCAGAAGATCCTATCTTATATACAGCCCAAATCCTATCACATCCCCTCATCTACACATGCGTGGCATTCCACATTTACTCTCAAACACGGGTTGAGGTCTTTAACTCAAAGTCATGGTGCACCACAGCAGGACTGAAGCCATGCAAGTGGGGAAAAGCAGTAAGGAGATGATGTGCCAGTGATTAGGAGCTTGAATTTCCAGTAGCAAACTGAGTAGGGTGGGCAGTGAGGAGAGCATCATTTGCAGAGACCTGACAATGGTCTGGTTAGTTCTGTAGAAGTGGCAGGAAGTGGAGGAAGGGCTAGGTAAGACAGAGCATTGTGTGTGAGTGATACAGAAAGGCAAAAGGACATTGACTCAGGGAATAGGAGGGCAAAAGGAGTCAGAGAGACATGGAAGAATCCTAATCAGACTGGGGAAAGGGATTGCAAATGTAAACAATGCCTTGGCCCAACGCAGCACAGGTAGCAGTTCGCAAAGTCAGAAGGGAGGAATGGGAAAAGAATTAGAAAGGTAAATGAGGTCAGGATACAGACATCATCCATCTCAAGGTGAATAGGTAGAGCGAGTTCTCCCTCAAGGGGTCTGCTGTAAATTGGGAGTTTGTCTTTTTGGACCAGAGCTGATTCCTAACCTTAATATGGGCTAATGTTTGTTCACTGTTCTTATGGTTCACTTTCCCCAGCACCTCTTCTTTGACACTCTTAATTTCTGAGGTCTCCTAGAGCCAGTCCAATGAGCATACTTGTGAATTATGATTAGGTCTGAAACACTCTGTTCCAGAGACCCCATTCTTGCATAATGGAATATAGGAGCAACTCTTTGTCCAAACCAACACAGAAAAGCTAGCATCCACTCAAATTCTACCCTAGTGTATTTGGACAGTCCAATATTACACTATATTTATGATTACATGGAGAACTGTGGAGTCCAGGAGCTAGGATACTGATACATCTTAAACTTCAGGTGCTCATTGTGACAGTCTCCATAGCCGTGACCCCGAAAAGAGGCCCAAAATATAGGCCATTGTGCTGATCTCTTATAACAAACAAGATTTGGCAGTTTTCATCTCCATTGGAAGCAGACCACTTGAGTCTCCATTGCTTCTTCAAGAAGAACCCACAGCAAAAAATAATTTGCATTCCAACACTAAATCACAACACTGTGTTGTTACTGGGAAAATCTGTTTTCTCAGCTGCTTCCTTGAGGATTCCAGGTATGTTCACAGGGAACATGGGACCCTGAGGTGGGAAGGTGGCATATGATGTGTTCCTGCATGACAGTGGATTGGACCTGATGGCTCCTGTGGTCTCCTCCAACTCTATGAATCTGTGATTCTATGATGTTGTTAGGTTTTGTGTGAATAATCCATAGCAGATAGCAATGGCCCTTTCCGCACAGGGCTAGTGAATCGCTTCGAGCCATTTCTTACTGGTTTTTCTGGGCTCAAAACAGGGCGGACTTTCCCTTACGTCCTTCCGCAGTATGTTCCACGCCGATTCGGAGCAGTGGGAGTTCATAGGTCTACACTATCCCTGTGGCTTCCTATGGTTTGTTCAGTGAGACCAACCACTGCAGCTGGCCACGCCCACAGCCCGCCCTCCGCTGATCCCCAGTTCGCATTGGTGTGAATGTGCACATCTGTACAACTGCACAGGTACGAATTGGCGCGATCCAGGAAATTGAAAAACCTGTTTCTTCCATTCTTCAAATAGCGTGCTGGATGACCACTTGGGGGCGCATTTAATCAGATTTAGGTGCGGAACGAAGGTAAATAGTCTAAACCTAGTCCTCTCCAAGGTGCAGATGACCTCCGTGACAAGATGCATTGGCCTGTCTTAATTTCCTTGTGTGGAAAGGGCGAATGTCATCATCCGTAATTTAAAAAGGTTCTGGTGTTGTGACCCCAGGAGCCATGGCTTCACAACACCACTATGTCATGAAAACACAATAATGGTAAGATTTTCTCTCTGGGCAACACAAATTTCAGCAGGGCATTCTCAGTCTAGCACAAGTAAGTTAAGGTGTATCAGCTGAGATGATCAAGCAGTCATGCTTCATCACATTATTTGTTGTTTGGGAAAAGTTTAGGTCACAGATTGCATGATCTCTTCTCTCTCTCCCTGCATTCTCAGTCTTTTTTTAGTTGCAAAATCTACAGTATTTTTTTTTTAAAAAATTGTGGCTTATAAAGGATAAGCCCATTGAATTTTTTTTTTTTTTTTTTTGAAAGACTGGAAACTGTTTATTGACTTTTTGAGCAATAAAAAATCTAACGATGCAATAAGTGAGGTGAGGCTGCAGCTGTTTGTTTCTGCCTGAGCAATTTGGGAAAGACAAGATTCCATCCCATCCCCTGCTTTTTTCTCTTCTGAGTTAATTGAATGCAAGCTACTTTTGCACTTTGAGCTCATTTTGCAGCTACTGAAGTTAGCTGGAAGGAAAGTTGGAAAGAAGAAAGTGGGAGGAAGAGAGAGAAACTGGGACATTTTAAAAGCATCTGAAAAAGTAAGGTAACAGAGGAATGATAAGGATGATCTCTGCTAAACTGGGACAGTTGGAGGAGGGTATGAACCAGAGAAATGGAAACTAAGGTTTCCTGGATTTGCAATCAGTCAAAGGAGATCAAAGCTTTTTAAGAGTTATGAGACAAACATATCTGGTAAAGATGGGTGATCTGAGGTTCACAGCCTGATCTCAGAGGCCTAAAATCAACTGCTAATCTGAGCTAAAACAGACACGTTGAATTAATCACTGAATTGTTCAAAAATACTTATATTGTCAAGAAAAGGTTGGGCCAAACCTGTAGAAAATACTTTGTGATGTGGGTTGTTAAGTGCACCTGTGGAGAGCCATGTGACTTTAGCTGAGTCATGCTGAGTCATGCGGATGAGCAACCAGGGGAGAAGGTTGCATCAGGTATGGGGAGAATGCAAAGGCTGGCAGGATTGCATCAGCTAGTGTGAGTATAAATGTAGCTGAGAGCTAGCCATCAAGTGCACATGGTGCCTGACGTGTCTGCCGGAGGGTCTGTCAGAAAGAGCAAGCAGAGGGATGCTGGAATGCCTTCTGGAGATTCTTGTAAATATGTACACATTGTAACTCAAGAATAAATTGCCTCCTTGATGGAAGAGAACAATTGGCGTGGGTGAGTTTTTCCTGGCTACAGTGCATTGCTGCTAAGATACTCTCTGCTGCTGGGCACGCTTCCAAAGCTGTGGGAGCAATCTCTGCTGTATTTTGGGCATGACATATATATGTTCCATTGATTGAATGGGTCTGCTCTGGATGGGACTAGCAACTGCATTCAGGCCAGGAAGAAGGAGTGTGTGGCTGTCCAGTTGCTGTCCTCACATTCCTCATCATTGCCTTTACTGTCCAAGGTTGCTAGAAGCTGTAGTCCAACAACATCTGGAGGGTTGCATGATTCCCAGCCGTGATTTATCCCATCGCTTCCTCCAATCATTTCAGACTTTGGGCAAGTACACTTTGCTTATGCTTTTAAATCTGTGGCCTCTAAAACCCACATTTCCGTGTGGAAGTTCACCACATTAGCTATTTCCCATTAGTTAGACATTGGCACTGTCTTAGACTTCCTGTGGATTCATCTACAACAGTGGTTCTCAACCTGTGGGTCCGCAGATGTTCATGGACTTCAGCTCCCAGAAGCCCTGAGCATTGACCATAGTGGCTGGGGCTTCTGGGAGCTGAAGTCCACGAACATCTGGGGACCCACAGGTTGAGAACCACTGATCTACAAGAAAATAACTGGATGCATCTCTGCAGCAACTCAGAGCTCACTACTGCCACAGAAATGGTCTGCTATATGGAAAAGGTGGGCTGCTGTGGTGTAATTTGGACTTTGGAATTGTAAATCACTGTGAGCATGCTGGTCTATATCCATAGCTAGATCTAGATATCAAGATGGGGAAAGAGAGTGGAGAGAGGATGCTGTGTTGGGCAGCTTGTACCTGCCTCGCTTCCCTGCCTCAAGCCTGGGAATCTTCATGAGGGAGTTGCTGCCCAGAATAGCAATGGGGGAGATATAGTGTAGTTAAGATTATGCATTGGCTGTTTCCATCTGACTTGCACCCTCCCCTTTTCCTAGGAGCAGAACCTTCTTAAACTAGCTGTGGCCTGGAGGAAAGGGGTGGGTTCACATACCTTGTGTTTGCCTCAGGGCTTGACTGTTTCCACCATCCTAATATCCAGCACCACTACATCAGCCCATGGGTTCATTTGTATAACTCAATTGACATTTGTACTTAAGCTTGGCTATTAAATGAGAACTGTTTAGACTGTGTGATGGTTTCAAGGTAACCTGTCCATTTGCCAGTATGTGGCAATGCTGAAGGGGTAAATCAACATTTATGTAAATGCTATTGATTCCACTGATTTACTCGTGTTAGGGTACACTTGCAAAAGTTCATGGTGAGCCAAATACAAAACTGGAAAAATTCTCAAAGTTCAGGCTACTTGTATGCGTCTATGTGCCTTCAAGTCACATGTTGTCTTATGGCAACCCCATGAGTTTCATTGTTTTTTTTTTAAGAAAATGAATATTCACTCAGAAGTAGTTCCACCAGTTCCTTCCTCTGAAATAAATGCTACTCAAGCCTGAAAAAAAGTGAGAACTGGAGAGAAACCTAAACTGACACTTTGGTCCACCCCAGTGAGATGGGGAGCTCCATTTGTGCTCACAGTTCCCTGTTGATCAGTCTAAAATCCTGTGGCCAGTTTGCACACATTGAGCAGACCCTCAGCTTCAGACCTCCCCACTCAGGTAAATGTGTGGAACTCAGTGACATGACAGAGGAGGTGGAACCAGTAAACATGTCCCCACCTCCTCTTTCAGCTCTCTTTGTGTAAGAGATAACAGCCAAGTACGGCTAATTAATACAGTTCAGAGACTGGATAAAGTCTTAGACTGGAGTCTCACATTACAGTTCTATTGCAGAAGCCACTGAGTTTTGCCTTAAAACCATATACAGATTGCAGGTTTAGTGCCCTGAGCAATTTAGTATGAGACAGGGCAGGGAAAGCATAATGAAACTTATTATTTAGAAAAATTAAGTAACTGTTGAGGAACCATTGGCAGATGCAGCCGATCATTTACGGTAAAGAAAAAGCATAGTGGTTGAGATTTCTTTTCTATGCTACTATTAAAAAAACAAGAGCCCTGTTCTCATTCTCATTCTCTCTCTTTCTGTCCCCCACCCTCAATATCTAGTCTCCTAGGAATGAATTGTAGAGGCACCGACAGAATGTCTTTGATGTATTTGTCTTCCTCTTCATTGTGAAACCATGTGGATTAACAAAGCCACAAACTTGTACACAAGAATGCTCAGGCTTGTCATTATTTGGAAAGGTAGATCTGATAATGAGATGAAGCACTATTTCCCCCTTTTCTTTAATGCATTTCTTTGGTTCAGAACATGGGGAGACCATGAAAGAGAGCATTATTTCCTCACAATGTCAGGCCCAGAGGCCTTGAAAGGCTTTGGAATTCACAGTGAATGGCTTATAATTTGTGCATTTATGTTACATTGCGTTGGGACAATGACACGTGCACATTGTCTATGCAGTTACAAATGATGTTGTGCCACGTGCTTAGAAATTGCTATTTTCATTTCTGACTCTCTCTCTCTCTTTTGAGATAGCACATTCATTTTTGTGTTTTTTTTAAAAGTGTGATTCAAGTGCAAGCCAGGATTGAATCATGCTATACTTAAATAATTTTCCATGGGATTGTTACAGGACATAAAGAAATCCAATTAAATTTCCATTATCAGCACCGTGCCCTATTCAGGGAGGCTTTATATAAAGTGGATCTGTGCTGTACGGAGTGCCTGAAAAGTGAGCAGTACACGAGGACTGACCGGCTGCCTGCCCACTTTGACAAGATGGAGAAAGAGAAACATGGCATCAAACATGTTTGAAGAAGGGTGTTATCAGATCTTCAATACTACTCCACACCACTTATCTACTGCCGCAGAATGCAGGTGTCTGTGGCATATCCACTGAACAATTTGGAGCACCATATGCTTAATGTGTTACCACAGGAGCTCTGACTTTTAAAAATGTTGTTATCTTGGGAGCTCAGATGATGACATCTGATTCCATGTCTTAGGTCCTTTTAGAGGTTTGTGCAGATTATGCCTGGAAATGCTTTGCACATTTTTAAGATACACACACTGTACAGTGATCTGGCAAAAGAAAGGCTGATAATGATAGTGTACTAGTGTCTGCTTTTTAAAAAACCCTACAATTATTTGAGTCCTAAATAATCATTTAGAAATAACATTAATCTATCTTTGTCACCACTTCTTAGCAATAATATTAATCTGTCCTTGGACCACATCTAAGAAACAGGCGAGACTAAAACTTATGTCCCCTTTCCATTTTGTTCTCTCTTTGTAAGTAGGCAGACTGAACATGCAGTATGAGATTGGAACAATGGAAAAAATGGAGAGTTCATGCAGACCCCCTGGCTTTGCTAAAATGATCAGTTGTTTTCACAACTGGGGAAACTTTGAGCAGTTATGGCTAGTACTGAAGTCTAGGGTGTGCACGGCATGGGTTAAATTTTATCCTGTTATAAGAGGCACCAAAGCAAATACCACTGCTTCCTAGCCTACTATACCTGTGGATTCTCATTCAGGGTCATAATAACATATTGAGATTGGCAGAACTGAAGTGAAGGAGAGTGGTGTTAACAATGTTCAATACTCCACACTTTGTGCTGTGATAGTCGATCACATAAACACAAAACTACTTATTAACTTTCCCGTCATGTGAGTAGCAAAGCATTGTTTCAAATTCTGTCATTTAATTTTGCAAATTTATCTCTTCTAAAGCTTTCATTGACTTCCCAGGAGCTTCTGTGCTCTGAATAGAGAAGAATAAATGAGCTGGTGTTTCATCAGAGAGAAACTAGCAACAGCAGTATATTGTTCTATATCAATATTCCTCCTTCTCTCCTTTGCAGGAAAGGTGGTTCTCTGCCATCTCATCCCTTACAATTTTGCCTGTCACAACAGTCACTCAAAAGATCTGAAATATTTACTGCCAAAAGTGACAGAGCTGGCTGCACGGAGGCTATTCTAGGCATAGCAAAAGATATGGAAAATGTGATACACTCTAGAACCTCCCTGTGATGTCTGTACCTTTTAAAATCCCAGTGTACATAAAGACCTGTGGCTGAATGTGAATTGATGATTGGAATTTTACCTAGGAAAAGTTTGAAGTAGTCAATATTAGATTCAGCAATCAGATGTTAGCTTTGGAAATCAGACTACTGACAAGGGTGAAACAGGGTGGTGGTGGGGCTAACGGGATTCTTTCCCCCAATAAGAATTCTGCCCCCCCCCCCAAATTTTCCTTCACTCACAAACTGCTAGCACTGCAGGGACTAAAAACTTCAGCTGAGCATTTAGAAACCAAGCTTAGGCATCCAAAGAAAAGGGCCAGGCAAAGTTACCCAGAAAATACAAACAAAAAAGGTTTAGGCATGAGCGGTTTTCAGAGTCTCACTCTCTACTATGTTAGAAGGTTGAGGACTGAAGAAAAATTTCATTTGGAAGGCAGATTTTTATTTGGGGGGCAGTGTCTTCATTTTGCCTCTCCTGTAGCTACACCCTCTCCTGACTAGAAAGGTAGCTCTAAATGGTTATTCAGAGTTCAGAAAGTCAGCGTAGTTACACATTATATGCTTATACAGCTGTATATATTGGCCAGTACGCTCATTAGACAGAATGAGGTGGCCACCTCATAGATTTGGGGGCAAAAACTTAATTCAGTTACATTTCCATTGAAAGGGAGATACTGTTAACCATCAAGTTACTTTTAAATTTGTGGCTAAAATAAAAAAAATCCTATCCATGATTTTACTCATCTCCATTTTTACTCTACATCTACTCTACTCTACATTTACCATAGCTATTTTCAGTTACTGAAACACTTAATGGTGACATTAATAATTCCTCAACTGCACCTAAGATTTTTTAATCCCCATTTTGACAGAACGGGCTATATTTGCAATTATCACTGCAGTGAGGTCTACCAGAAATTCCATCAAATTCTTTTGTGGGAGAAAAATGCTTTTTTATTATTAATCTTTCCACTCCACTGTTTTTCCCAATGAGCTAGTTAAATCATACATGGCTCTCTTCTTCCCCCCTGTATTCACACAACAACCCTGTGAGAAAGATCAAACTGAAAAAGTCGAAAAGGTCCAAAGTCACCCAGTGAGTTTCATGTTTCAGCGGAGACTTGAATGTGGAACTTCTGAGTCCCTGTGCACCACTTTATCTACAAAGATTTCAAGATCAAATTTGTGGCACAATTCATTTTTCAGTTCATAACCAACTGTCTTGTGATTTAATAAATCAGGTTTGTGGTGGTTCTTTACTGTAATTTAATACTAAAATATGATTGGACCTTAACAGTTAATGAAGCTATATATCAATATTGATCAAACTTTTGTAAAACGTAAAATATTTTTGTCTTACAAAATTAATTTTTAGTGACTCAGGATGTTTAGACAGATGCATTTTTAGACTAAAACTGTTTTGCAAGTTAGAGCAAAAAGTCTCAAATTATATTTTAAGGTGTTAGTTTTATCTTTTTGATCTTCACATGTGTTTCACGTGAAAGTTGTTTCTAGAACTTTCTAAAATCCTCCAAATTTTATTGATCTCAAAATTCTGTGATTTCAGTCATATGGATTCTTAATTTTTTTAAGATATGGGACAGGAATAATCAGTTACTGAAACTGCTAACTTCAAAAGTTTATTGATACCTATCTTTGATTAACTAGTTTGGCCCTTGTGACTTGAACTTTGTAATTTCCAAATCAATAGGGATTAATAAAAATCAACCACTAGTTTTGAAATAATCCAGCAGAACCAGGCTTTAGCTAAAGAACCAATTGGGTATTGTGCAAAATTTCTTGCCTCTTTACCAGTGTGCCCATTTAATTAACTTGAAATTTATGTGGTAATTCTAACTCAAAAGTCAATCACTGTTGTTAAAAATAAATTTAATCAAGTTGCTTCTTTTTGTTTCCATACTTCCAACTTAATTAATTACTGAATCAATTTGTAACACTGGTGCATTGTGAGATTAACTGATGTAACACTTTTTAAAAAATAATAAAGGAAACTATTAGAAAGATTTTACTAAGGCCATTTCTGCACTACATTGTTACAGTGCTATTATTTCACTTTTAACATCCTGTGGAATCCTGGGCTTTGCAGTTTAGGGAAGGGCCTTTAGTATTCTCAGCCAGAGAGCTCTTTGGCCCCAATAAACTACAAACCCCAGAATTCCACAGGATGTTGAAAATGGAATAATAGCACCATAACAGTGTAGTATGGAAATGGCTTGATTCATTTGCTTCAGAGGCTTGTGCAGCAGGGCCCAAGCTTGGAAAAGTTAGTTTTTACAACACCTCTAGAATACCCCATCTAATCTGAGGAATTCTGGGAACAATGGTCCAGAAAGGTAACTTCTGAATAGTTAGAGTATGTTCCCAGGCAGAGAATATTGGAAGAATGAACAAAATGGTAAAAGTAATCCATAGCCAAGAAGTGATGGGATGCTCTAAAACTCATTTCCCCACTGCTCATGTCAGGATGGCTGCAGTATGTCATTTTACTTATTCCTTTGATAATTGTCCCAGGCTTACTCAAAAGTAAGAGCCACTGAATTAGTAGGGCACACTAGCAGGGAAATATATGCAGAACAGTAGCTTTAATGAGTTACAAGGTGTTGGAGGTAAATAAGAATTTTTAGCAACGTGGACATAGGGAGTGGCAGGGGGGTGAGGCAGTACTATGAGCACAAAGATGTTAAAAGTAGATGTATATCCAAATTTTCTTCATTTCATGTGTAAAATTTTGCAAGATATGGAAAAGTTGTGTTGCTATGATCAATGTGAAGTCCAGCAAGTAATAAGAGAAGTGCTAGTAGATGTATGGAGGCTACAAAAATACTACAAATATAAAAAATAATTTAAACTGTATTATAATCTCACAGAAACTGGCATATTTGGTTTCAGTAGAAATATTTCACATTAGTCACTAGTCCCTGAGGAAATGACAAATGTGCCATCAGAGTTAAACAGCTTGTGGAGCAAGAACAAGCAGATATCACATATATATGTATTTGATTCTCTAGATGACTCTGAAAATATGTTATTTTCAATACATTTGTTCTGTTTAGGTCAGATTATTTAACAGGCAAGGTAAGTGAAATTTCCCAGGAAAGACCATCGCCCAGGACAAACATGGCAAATTCCCAGTTTTAATAAGCTTGGAGAAAATGTGTTTTCTCAATAGACAAGATGTAGATATTAAATACAGTCCCATAGCCTTTTATGACCTTTAGCACAAATTTTGGCATGCCAAAAAAAAAAAAAATTATATTAAAAACACAGTGTTGAGAAGATGTAGTGGAATTGTGGAAATCTTGACTTCTTGTTCTGTTCCTTCTAATATTTGACCTTGGGTTTTATTATCCAGAGTTCCAAGCATGTCCTTTTTAAACAAGTAACATGTTACTTGTAATTAATTCATTTTTCCAGTAAAGAAGTCATGATGGAGTTGTCCAATAATTTACTCCTTTTGTAGTTCAACTTTAATTGTTTTATAGTTTCAGGGTATGACCTCACTACACGTGTGTTTTATAGAATAATCACTAAAAATAACAGTTTAGTTACCCCTGTATAATAAGGAAAAGAAAAAGAGCTACTTAAAAAAAATAGAACTACAATAGCAAGTAACCACTTGAGTGAGACTTAGAACTGTAGATTAATAACTTTTAAAAAGCTGTGTTAGTTCCAAAACATCCCATACACTTGCATCTGGCTGATTTTGATTACTTTGAAAACTGTGAACAAATGCTAAGAATCACTTAGCCTATGTGTTATCAATACTCTCTAGCCCTTATATTGGCTAGAAGGAATTGCTTTATACTTTAATTGACTTCTAGTTGAGGACACAGCAATATCTGTGCTTTTTATTTTATAACTGTCTTTGCCTTGGTGCTGTACACTTTTCCATAATAAATCTTAATGCAAGGAACAAGTATGTCCATCGGCATGCGTGTCGGACAGCACTAACTCAGGATTGCTACATGTACGTACCAGGCACTAAGCATCTACCTTTCAGCTGTTCCAATTAATCCTACAATGGCCCACTTTTTCAGCTACTTTTAAAACATCCCAATTTCCCTCGCCTCTTCCCGTTTTCTCCCTTTATCCTCAGAAGACATCAATTGTTTTAAACTGAGTTCAAAGTGCAGAAGTAGTTTGTATTCTTTTAACTCATCAAGAGGAGAGAAGAAACAGAATCCCAGTGGACTCGGGCAAAAGCAAACGGTTGCAACACCTATCTCGCCAGCTTGTGTGTTCTTTCTCATTTATAACATTGGTTCACACTGTGATGCTGCTTGGCCACAAGTGTCCTGGTTTTTACTGTGAACCTTTGAAGGGTATATAAGTGTGAACTATGAACAGTATTCTCACTTTACATGTGTGGTGTGAGAAGATCTGAGGTGCCAAATTTCAGATGTACTCTCAGGCCTGGCCAAGCTCTTTAGGAATATGATGATTATAGATTTAAATGTCTTATTTTATGGAGTGCAACAGGTTTCTATCCTGAATGATTTCTTTCTGGGTCCTATCACATTGTATCTGGAGTTATTCTAGCTATAAACAACTTGCTTTGTTAGCTGCAGATCAAGTGAGAAAGAACTTATTTACACATAGAAGATGTCTGTGTACAAAACTCTTGATATTTAGCAGTCTTGTTGCGGCATGTTGCTGCAACTACCATTTCAGTTTTATGCTGCCTGGTTATGTGGGAATGGCATCTACTCAGTCATATCTTTTTTTAAAAATTTTTTTTATTGAAGTTTATGATTAAAAATTTAAAAAATCCCCCCTCCCCACTTCCACACTTATTTTCCAGTTGTATCTGCTTGTTATCATACCTTTCATACATAATGGCAACATATTCAAAGGAGAAGATTCTTACATAGTTTCATCTTACATTCTTACATTGTTTCTTTGTTGCATTACCATTGCCTTATTGTTACATTGTTACATTACATACAATATTACTTTGTTACTTTTTCTTTTCTCATTCTGTCTTTATCCAGTTTAAAACTTCTCTCCATTTTCTTTCAAAGTTCTGGATAGGTTTATTTTTCAAAGGAAATGTTAACTTTTCTATCTCAACCATTTCCAGGACCTTAAATTTCTATGCTTCTATATCGACATATTTCTTTTCTTTCCAATACTCAGTCATATCTTTGATTATTCTTCCCTGTTGATGCATTAGGTAAAATATCTATCTATCTATCTATCTATCTATCTATCTATCTATCTATCTATCTATCTATTTCTGTATTCTTTTTCTACTCACAGTCAGCCAAATATCTCTGGAAAGTGCAGAAGCTACTATCCTTCCAGGTTGCAGGGCTCCAAGAAGCACACTAATTCTGGAGGCTCCTTTTATAGATCATAATCAGATCCGGCCCTGTCACTGGGCAGAATGAGACAAGTTGTGCAGTAGACGCACTTGCTCTCAGAGTTTAAACCCCAAGACTTTCTGATTAGCAGGGACTATGACATCATCTACCATCCCCATTTCCCTTGTTCTCTTTGGTTTTAGCTGCAGTCTCCACAGCAGCTGGAAAGGAACTGGGTTTTTGCAACCACACTGTATTGCTATGGGCTCTCCTTGTTGTAATTCAAAGGATTTGGTTAAGCCTTCAGTTAGCAAGTCCTTTCAGCTTTACAAAAGTCCTGTCCCTAATGGAGATGAAAATTTCTAGAAAATGTCCTAGAGTTATCAATCCCCTGTATTTTGGGGCACTCTGTGGTGGTTGTGCTGCAGAGACTGTTCTAGCATGGGCTCACTTCAGAAATGCTATGCCAGTGAGAGTAGAACAGTGCTTGTGAGATTGTTTGCCTTGTATGTCAACAGAACTTGGCAGACCTTTAGTACCATGCACCTTTGGAAGGGAAAAGGGGAGAAGCTGTCATTTCCTAATCCATCTCAGGCAATACAATATCTTGGCTTGGGCCTAACCATTTTAAACTTAATTATAAATCTATTTTTCACTAAGATGCCTTTTAAAAATGGAGCAAGGGGAGAATATAAGCTAGCAGTCATCATGGCATCTTGAATTCCATTGGTTAATTATAGAAGTTCAGTAAGGCCTACTTTCTTTTCTTTTCCTTCTGATGTAGATGTACGGTTAATTAAGTTCACAGAGTGAATCTGAATCCAGTATTAGAGGGGCAAAATGGCTTTAAAGCTCAAGTTTGCATAGCTACCTGAAGCCTTTGCAAATGGCAGTTCTCTGCCCCTTGTTGTCAAATGGATTACCTTTTTATATAATGAGTGTATACAGCCCACTCAAGGTATTTCCTAGATTGTTACAGTGCTATTATTCTGCTTTCAACATCCTGTGGAATCCTGGGGTTTGCAGTTTAGGGAGGGGCCTCAAAGGCTAGTATGGAAATGGCCTCAGTCAATACATGAGAATATAAGTAAAAATTGTGACCTTTTTGCTACATACAGTGGTGCACCTGCAGCTGAAGAGGAAAAAGGCCGTCATAAAGAAGGTGGCTGTGTGTGTTGGCCTATGCCCTACAATTAATGACTGCTGGAAAGATCTGATCTCTTCACTGTCTTTTTACTCCCTCATTCTGTAGTGAAGCCCTCTCTCCAGTCTGTGTGGTAGGTCAATATTGGCCATAGGACTGTCAGCCTTTTGGAAAAAGAAGTGAAGTAAATATAGAAAAGCACACTGGAAAGAAGTAGAGACTACTATCTTGTGTGCTTTAAGAGACAAAGAAATAATCTACAGTTGCCTCCTCTTGTTCCTCACCCCGCCTTAGTTGGCTTTGCGTAGCTCAGGCAAAATATGCCATGTTTTTGTTGCAGTACAAAGAACAAATTTAACCTTCTGATGCACCATGTCATAATTCAAAGAGCAAATTCTGGACAGCGAAATAAATAACTAACCCCCTTCTTGGCCATGTGGGGACAGGGACAAAGGGCAAAAAAAGACAGGTCATACCATTTCTATTCCATTAGCAACAGAAAAGTCTTGAGATCTAGGCTATCCTTGTCCTGTGCAAAGCTAACTGCTCCTTACTTAGGCAGAGAATATTGAATTTTTCAATAAAGTTCTGGAGATAAAGGGTTGGCAGAAAGTAGTTCAGATTCTATTACTTCACAGGTGGGCATTGCACAGCCCGCCAGATACAAATGGACTGCATTCCAACAGCTCAAGCCAGTAAAGCTAATGGTAAGGAATGCTAGGGAGCCCCCAAATCTCCACCTCAATTTATTGCTAGACAAAGGATCCAATGGATTTGTTCCACTGGTGAAGCTGGTTCCACACCCTCCAACTGTCCTGATTTGGCAGGGATAGTTCTGATTAATCCTCTGTCATACCAAATAAGCATCCTAGCTTATTTCGATTGCTACAAACTGAGTTGAAAGGGCAAAATTCGTTTGCACTCAGTTAGCTTAGGAAGGGGAAGAGGAAAGAAGGGGGCAGAGTCTTGCCATTCCCAGTAGAGGTGGGCCAAAGCAAACTGATGCATTGTGTCCTGACTTGTGCATTGTTCTTCATTATTTACTTTCCCTGTCTTGACTCACTCTGATGTTTCTTGGCCAGTTTTTGTCTGTGAAATGTTGGGGACGGGTTATGTGGTTTTAAAAAATTCAAGGGGAAAAACCCAAGAGACATGCAGAAATTTGGAGGAGAAGGACAGGGGAAAGTGTTGGAAAAAACCCAAGAACACTTGCTCATGGTCACAGTTTTGGTTGCCAGTTGAATAAATGAAGAAGGGAATCAAAGTGTTGTTACTAATTAACGTTTGTAGCATGTCACGGGATTTAGGTCTGTATCCTTTCTGAATAAGTTTAAACGAGCAATCAAGCATTTTTATCAATTTGGAATAGTGGGGGAAACTGCCCTCCATATGTCATCAAACTGCAACTCCCAGCATTTTTACCACTGGATATACTGGCTAGGGCTGATAGGAGTTACAATTCAATGCAACAAATGTGGCTGGTGGTGGGAGTTGCAGTCAACCACCACTTTATTCAAAATCTCTGACTTACAATGTTCAGATGTGGATTTGTGTTTCTTCATCCATTTCCCAGCTAGTATCTTGTACTTGGTTTCAAGTTAGTAGATCTCAGGGTAGATTGCAGGGTTCCAATAAATACATACACATAAAGTAATCCCACAAGTGTCTATGTTAAAAAATATATAACGGAGAAAAGGTCCTCTCTTACTTTTCATGATTTCTCTACATTGTCTTCCAGTAGACTTTCTTCTGATTCAGAGTAGTTGTGAACTTTTTCTGTTAACAGTGAATAGATTCTAATCATTAAAACTTTTATGTTTTTTGTGTCCTCATCGGCGTTCTGTAATCTTGAACCACAGACATCAAGTCTATCAGCTGCATTCTTGATACTTATTGTAGCTGGAATAGCTTCTGACCACAAATGTCTAACTACTGATGCTTTGCATTCATATTACAGACTTGTGTGTTACATTAAAAAAAGACGTATGCCAATTTAGTATTGAGAAATTATTAGTTTTAAGCCATCCTTTTCCATTTTCAAATGGGTGATACCTAAAAGGGAGACACATTCCTGTGACTTAAGTAGGAGAAATCTGAAAAGGCAATCCATGAATACTTTTCTAGATCTCATAGCTATGATAGTAGAGGTTTATAATGCTGAATTATTTCTAAAGTGTGAATAGTTTCAGGACCATTTAAGCGGTGCTCCCTTTTCTCCAATTCTCATAGATTCTGCAACTTTTGATGTGGCCTCTGCCTTTAGAGAGTGAGTGTTTCTGGCACAGCGGTATCTAAATAACACTTCCTTACTGCTGCTGGCACAAACATGTTTTTTACAAGATGCTAGAACACTGCAACAGGTCATGGTGACACACTAGCACAACTCCTCTGTTTTTACTAAATGCTTTCTGGATGGTGCAAGAACTGATAGCCACGGGCAGTGAAACTATCGAAACATACCAATAGTTACATTTCTCAGTTAATTAAATGCACACACACCCTAGTGTTCAATCTGGCAGTCACAAAGCTACAATTAAGCATCTGCAGGACATATTCCGATGCTGTCAAACATCCCTATGCAAATGACCATTTGGATTTACAGTGGGATTTTTTGCACAAGCAAGAGGCATGTCTGTATGTTTTGAAGCTGTGGCTTCCGCAGTTGGCTTCATATTTCAAGCACTGGAGAGGGGATGACACAAATGGATTCTCTGCACACCTTACGGATGACCAGTTGTGGGATGGTCATATGTCTCCCATATGTAAACTTTAATGGGTTTAATACAATGTTTCATACCTTCAGCAATTTGGAAGAGATCTTATTTCTTTGTTGAACCATAAATGTACATTTCTTTTCCAAGTGTTCTTAAATATAATCCTCCAGAAAGAGTTATAGCCGAAATTCCTCTCTTATCTCATGTTCATTCTTAATGTATCTTGGCTGCATTTCATTAGGGATGTTGCTTTGCAAGACAGAGATATAATATTATCATTCTGAATCTTTAACACCAGTGTATTTTTTTTGACAAAAATACCCTCAACGTACAGTCTGAGAAAAAATGCGATTGAAATCCTAACCTATAAATGGTGCCAAGTAAAGTCACTGAATGGTATCACTGGGAAGTATGTGGAATAAAAAGCAGAAAACAGATGCTGTATTAATTTTTTAATTGGTGCAAGAATGTTGGAAATGTCCAAAGGTTACATTCCTTTCCTTTTTGTTCCCTTCCTTTCTTATTACACTGGGGTATCATGTTGGTGCGGAACAACAGCTGAACTGAAACACACTTGAGGTGTTTGTTAGCTGTGTTCTAAACAGAAATTCAATAATTATTTAGTTATTAGTTACAGTGTATACCAAATTATTATTATAGCAATTGGTTTATTAGTTTGTTTATTTGTTGCACTTATATCCCACCTTACTACCTTGAGCTCATTGGAAGGAAGGTGAGATATATATAAACCCAAGGCTGCGTACATAGCTCTTCTCACAGAACCATGTAGTTGGAAGGGGTCTTATGAAATATCAAGTCCAACCCATTGCTTAGTGCAGGAGCTCCAGCTAGAACATCCTTAATGGGTAAGTTGTCCAGTCTTCTTTTGAAGAATTCCAGGGGAGAAGACCCACCAACTTTCAAGCAATCAGCACCACTCCCAAACTGCTCCAATCACCAATAGATTCCTTCTGATATTCAGTTTGCAATCTATCCTCCTGTAATTTCAAACCTTGAGACCTGTTTCTCTGGGGCAGAAGAGCACAGACCTGTTCCATTCAAAGAGTGCAACCATATGACCACTCAATCTTCTCCTCAGCAAACTGAATGCACCTTTATTTCCACATAGCCTGTGAGGCACACATCAAGCTGAAAGACTGAGCAACTGGCCTAAGGCTACCCAGTGAATGTCATGGCATAGCAGGAACTTAAACCTGTATCTCCATAGTTACATGCCAAGACAGGAATCACAATACTACACTGAGCTTCAGCTAGTGATTGGCTGAGTTTTTGATTGATTAATTTTGATTGGCTCTGCTAGCTGGAAGATTCTAGGACTTTTTCTTCCCAAACTCTGTGTAAAGGCTAGCTTTCAGGTTTATAATTCTATAGCCTTATAATCCCTTAACTAACTAAGAAGGCACAACTCAGGGAGGCTTCAGGGCTTTGGGAGTATGTGACTATTTAATTCAGGCTTGTGTCTTAACCTAATTTAGGGAAGTTCCTCACCCTGACAGAGTCCCTGTAGACAGTGGAATATAGCATCCTAGAGGTGTACAAATCAGATGTCAGGGATCTTATGCAGCTCTGTCTAAGACTTCTTAAATGAGTATCCTAGGAATGGATGGGAAGTAGAGAAACTTTGATTTCCATGTCATATGTTTCACTGCCTTCTATGTTGAATTTATGTTTATGTTCTAATATTTTTTAGAAAAGATAAAATGGTCTGAACTCGTTGAGATCCTGAGATACAGTGTGGTGTAGTGATTTGATCATTGCACTACAACTGTGGCGACCAGGGCTTGAATTCCCACTCCCACCAGGTGACCTTAGGTGAGTAACATTCTCTCAGCCATAGAGGAAGGCAAGGGCAATTTGTCTTCTCTGGACAAGTTTCACCAAGAAAATCCTGTGATAGGCTCACTTTAGCATTACTCTGTGTCAGAAATGACTCGAAAGCACCCACCACCACCACCACCACCATCATCATCATCATCATCCAGATCCGACATAATTTGTTCTCAAAGCCCAGGTTCCTAATCCCACGTGGAGGCAGCCGTGATTTTTCAGTGGTGAGGGAAACACACTCTAAACACATTCAGATGCACCATCCTGTTTATTATGGGCCCTGGACTGGGGTCAAAACGGAAATCTTAAGTTTCACTCTTTCTGTTCAGAGGGCATACAGGTTGTTTAGATACCTTCATCAAAGATAAAAGGTTGGTATTTGAAAAACTTGACCAGCATCCTGTCCGTAGTTTACACGTCATAACAGCTACCCTTCTACATGTGAGTCGAGGAGAAGCAGCAGCCATTCGCCATTTCTCTAGCACAGGTGTGGAGCTGATGTCAGAGATTTGTGCTCCATTAGTAGTCCCATTGGATCTCAGTCCTATAGGCCAAAAAGACCCTATTTACTCTTTAAAAAGCCCCAGAATGGGACCTTCTGGTGCCGCTTGTTCACAGTTATGATAAGGATCTGAATCCAGTAATGGCATTACACTAGCATAAGGCCCATGGCTATCACAGAAATAAGTTGGCAGAATTAACATAAGGGAGGAATCTAGCAGTTTTCTGTGTATGTTGTCCTTTGAAGTGTCATTTGCTGAATAATTAAATCCAGTGCAACTGCACTAACTGTTTTTTTTAATTACATTTGCACTATGCAGATGATACTGACAGAACACGTTTATGCTTGTAGAAAGCCACTGTGTTATTATTCAGTGTGGTCTTCCTTGTGCTTTGCCCCTTTCGTTTAGCATAGCATGAGCATAGCTTCAATATTTTCTCTGCAGCTATGATTTGACACAAATCTTGCAAGCAGGAAAAAAAAATATTGCAAAGTGCAGTCTTCTAACTCCATCCCATCTGCCAAATGTCCAATGATGATATAACTGTGCACCCATTTCAGACCAAGAGGGTGCTACTCATCAGATTATTTGTGGAATATGTACACATTTTCCCATATAAGGCTATACCTTTTCAAAGTAAACATTTAAATCAGTAATAGGAACACCTTGCATTGGCAAGTCAGAAAATATTTTATAGCAGGCTCTTGTGTTGTGATTATAACAGCCTGGGAACATAATTAGTACAGCTATTTGGACTATAACTCCTAGGATCCTAGCCAGCATAGTGGTACATTGGTAGTGGGTTCTGGGACTTGCAGTCCTCAAAAGTGACTTTTCCATCCTGTCTTGCCCTATAATACTCAGTACTCAACTCAGTCATGTGTGGCTTGGTTGTATTTCTGCTTTCTGCCACACTACCAACATATGAAAGCATACTTTATTTTTGATTAGTAAATGTAGCAAGGAATAAAGAGTGTGTAGATTCAAAGAAGAATGCAGATAAACAGACAGAATTCATCTCTGTGTGTTTCTCTTTCTTTGTGGAATACTTCTTGTTTGTGTGTGTTTGTTCATGCATGTATGTATCCATCTGTCTGTCTTTGTCTTGGTTATTTTTGTATAGCAAATGTTTGTCTTTTTCTGTAATAATTAACTTTAGGATGATATATACATATACATATTGAAAACAAGAAGAAATGCACTGCTGTATTGAGTTTTCCCTATATGTAAATAAATAGTTTTCCTGGATATATTTGTCACTCAGCGGTTACAGATGAAAACCTCTCAATGCAACTCAGCAAAGTCTGTGTTCTGATCTGGGAAATTCTTTGTGAATTCCTGATTTGTTTGATTACATGTAGAGTAGACTAACTTCTGTAGCTGAGATGGCCAGTCTAAGATCCTCCATCAAATTGTTCATCAATGCACAGCATTATTGGCTTCTTCAGCCTCCCCTTCCTTAGGGCTTTCACTTCCTCAAGTAGAAAGTGCTCTTAAATCCATGCAGCCCTGCTGTCTGAAACAGTGGAACCCAACTGTGCTGGGAATCAAATAGCCATCTTTCATGTGCAACAGGCTGTATGGAGCAGCACTTTAGAATAATGAGAGTAACAGATTCTATGGGGTGATTTTCAGATCTTTTAAAGAGCAAATGGGATTTCAAAACTTTTGCTTCTGTTTTCCAGGTAAATCATTCTTTCTCCCCCCTATTCCCTCCTCAAATTGATAGAAGCAGAATATTGATTGGATAATGGTTATGTATATAACTTCATATTTCAGTCTACACATAGAAGTTAATCTTTTGCCAGTTTTTTTTTTTTAAAAAGAAATACTATTTCTAAATCTGATGTGTTAAATATTGACTTCCTGGCTTTGGGGGCAGGCATAGAATGTCAATAATAAAACAACTCTCTTAACAATCATCCTGTTAAATGATACAGCTTCACAAAATGTGCATCAGAGATTTCTTTAATCAAATGGATTTCTGCCCCCTCTCCATTTTGTACTAAGAAGACTAACAATAAGGTTGAGAGGAAGACCTAGGTCAAAGTCAAACAGATTCAAGTCAGCATGCCACCTTTTTCCATGTTTCTTGTGATTCAAAGTTTGTACATGGGGCAGCATTAAGTAAAATGCAATTATTTGTTCTAGAAATTATCTGGACCACGTTCCATCCATAAAACTGCAGCTCTGTGATGTGTGACTGGACTTCATTTAGATGTTTTTGATTTATGGTTTGGGTTTGTTTTAGTTTTGAGGGGGTGGAGACACAGAATCAGCAAGAGGGGTCTATTAAAACTGCTAGCCAGTGCAAATGTTCAAAGGTTATTAATTCTTACAGATTCTTAAGCCAATGATCTGAGAAATGTTGGATGCAAGAAAAGTACACTCAGATAAAGGTGGGCTTTTTAAAAAAATTCAATGTGTATATTTAAACAGAGAAAGAAAACAGTATATTGATAATTATTGGATGATGATGATAATTTAATTTACTCATTACCATATTTAACAACATCTCTAAGCAAGGAACTTGCAGTAATTGTACAGCGTCTTAAAAAGTATCTTGCACGATCTTAACAGAGACAACATTATAGCCAGCAGGAAAGAAAATGGAATGTGATATGTGCTAAGATTTAACGTATACACTCATTTTTGTATTTTGATCCTCCTCAAAAGAGACCAAAACAGTATATATGGGGTGGGCATGGTATACCATTTTATGCTCATACCAATTCTGTAAGGTAGAGAAAAATAGAGGAAAGATTCACCTCCCCGGTGCACCTTGCTGAGAGGGGCTCCTTTTAGGTCAGTTCTGCTGGGCTGTATACAGGGCAACAAATTCTGTGATGGTTGCAGCTGCAGCCATTGTGGGATTTGGAAGGATCATAGATCTTACAAGTTCAACCAAGACTTGGGAGATCTCACAAGAGTCTTTGTTTTGTGAGACTTGCAGGCCATAGATTGGCTGGTGCCTAAACCTTGGCCTTTTTTATTGGTCAGATGCAGTGAATGCTCTTGCCCTCCTCAGTAGCTTGGCTCTAAGTGGCTGGCTTAGGGGACTCGGAAGGAATATTTTTTAATGTCATTGTGGCATGCTTTTTGCCTTCCCTAGGCATCTCCCATAAGGTAGGATAGCTGGCCAGTGGTTCTCAACCTGTGGGTCCCCAGATGTTTGTGGACTTCAGCTCCCAGAAGCCCCAGCCACTATGGTCAATGCTCAGGGCTTCTGGGAGCTGAAGTCCAAAAACATCTGGGGACCCACAGGTTGAGAACCACTGAGCTAGACTGTATTTTCTTCTAGGATGGCTTGGAACCATAACATACTGTTTATAGCTGGTGAGTAGTAAGGTGAGAAAGGGAAGACCAGTGGAACAAATTGAGGGGTTCTAAGGGTTTTGAAGTGGGAGGGAGAGGTTGCTGAGGAACACTTGACAGTTCTGGCCAACTAGAGGATGGATTCTTTGGGGCTGGCACCCTCCTCTATTCTCACAAACTGGCAGCAGATGGGTCTTGATTGAGCCTAGGACAGGCTAATCTAGGCAGCAATGGAAGACCACATGGGAAATGCACCAGCGATCTAGCACTAGTTTCACCATTTCCCTTAGATTGTTGTACTATATTGGTAATAAATGCTGTGACCTGTTCAACTCCAACTATGGGTGTCCAGTTGCCAGTTTTGATGCAAAAGGTTGTGTTAACCCAAGAAACGAATGATAAGGAAAGTGACTATAACAGCAACCATGCTGGAATAGGGCAAAAGACTCTTCCTTGTCCAGCATACTATTTTCCACAGTGGCCAAACAGGTTCCTAATGAAAGCCCATAAGCATAAGAACAGGTTGCAAACCTTCTTCTAGTGTTGTTCCTGAATGAATGATATTTAAAGGTGTCCTATCCTTGATCATGGAGGTTGTATATAACCATCATGACTAGCAACTGTGGACAGCTTCACCTTTTCTGAATTTATTTTTTGAAGTAATCTAACGAATTAATCTGTTAAGGACCCTCTTTGTAAAAGAAATGCTCTCCAAATGGTGGGAGAACAACAGAAGAGGAACAAGGTAATGTGGTAAGTCCCAGCCAAAGATGCTATTATCCAGCTGTAATTGTGATTTACCTACCTTGTGTGATAAAGCCCAAAGTTTATGGCTGTCACCAGATCTTGTGTTTCAAAATGTCCAACTGACTTTGCCAATACTACATTGCTTGTCCTGCATAAAGACTGACGAAGAAGGATGTTCTACAATTAAAGACAGGAGTGTTGTGGCACCTTATTTTATTTATTTAGTTATTGATGTGGCTTATATTTTGGCTTTCTTCTAAGTGCTTCTAAAAACACAATAAATTGTACATGCCAAAATAAAAATTAAATTAATTATTCTATTAAAACACTAACTTCAAAATTTTGAAACATCACCACTAATAATAAATAAGCCGTAACATATTAAAAAGTCTATTTTATAACACCTGGCCGTAATGGGCTGTCAGCTGATGAAGACTTGCATGAGGAGAAAGTTCTTTGTCTGCCAGGGGAAGAAAAATAGAGAGCTACCCTAACCACATCTTGGAAAGGAGTTCCATAATCCATGCCATCCGGTATTTCACAGGAAAACCAGGACATATTTTGCTCAACAGTATCAGAATATGGTTAAGATGGCAAAAGTTATCAAGACACACACAAGCTAGGAGAGGTTGCAGCTGTTTGTTTTGGTCTGAGTCAACTGGGAAGGCTGCCTCCTCCTCCCCTCCCCCCTGTTGAGTTAAATGTGGGCAAACTTTTGCACTCGGAACTCAGTTTGCAGCAACTGAAGTAAGCTGAAGACAAAGGCGGAAGTGGGATGAGGAGAGAGAAACTGGGACATCTTAAAGGCAGCTGAAAAACTGGGACAACAGAGGTTTAACTCTCTGGCTGTCATGGAAAGAAATTGACACAACAGGTTTAGAAGTCAAGCAATGAACACCATGATTATTCCTTTATTATGGTGTGGTTTCCTTTTATTTCTTTTATTAACTTGAAGACTAGAAGAAGAAGTGTGTGTTTTTATTACATTTTTTGTTAAGGAATGCAGACAGTTAATTTTATTTTGTTGTGTTAAATATTGTTAAGTTACATTTATTTCAATTAGAAGAAAAAATTAGAAAAAAATGCAGAGTCTTAATTGGGACCATCCCAAGATCCTTTCCAAATCAGGGCATTTGGTAGGTATGATAATCTGGGAGCAAGCACCAAAAGGCCCTCTTTTGTCCATACCAAATGTGCATTAAAAAGTGGTAGAATCTAGATAAAGACCTCCCTTTCAGGTCTCAGTGCCTGGGTAGATTTATACGGGAGAAGACGATATTTCAGGTAGTTTGGCATAAGTCAGATAGCTTGGACCCAAGTCATATAAGGTTTTATAGGTTATGCTCAGCACTTTGCTTTATGCCTGGAAATGGAATTCTAGCAAGTGCAACTTTTCTTATGTATACATTAGGGTTGCCAGGTGGGGCCTATCCATGACCTTAAGATTTTAGGGCCAAGACTGGAGATCCAGGGACAATCCCTTGTGACATTACAGAGTGCAGCTCCTGGTGATGTTGCCAGGGTAATATTACAAGGGAGAGCCCTTGATAACATCATTAACCCTGATAATTAGAGCTTCAACCACAGTTGCACAAAGTAAACCTGGAAAGTATAATAAATGAGGAACACACACTCAGACAGATACTTTTGAAGAAAGTGCTCTTGCTGTGAGATACCTGCTCTTTACCCTGAATACTGGAAAAGAGGCTCCACACTCTGAGATCTGGGAACCCTAGTTGTATGTTCCATGTAAACAACCTGATTCAACACTCTGGTTACAGCCGTTTGGACTTGATGCAGTTTCTAAATGCTTTTCAAAGGCAAACTCATGTAAAACGCACAGTAATCCAAAAAGGAAGTAACTAGGGCAAGTGGCACCATGGCCAGATCAGACATCTCCCAGAACTGATGGAGCTGGTGTACTAGTTCCAGATGTACAAAGACACTCCTGGCCATCTCCAAAACCTGAGAATCCAAATTCAGAACTGGATCCAGTGGTAGATAGAAGATTTAACAGTTTTGTTCAACAGATTGACATGCTTCCATGCTGCAAGAGATTAACAAGGCTACATGCAATCAAAGAACACTCACTCAAAATGTCAACTCAATGAGCCGGACTAAAATAAACAGGGATTTCAGAAGTATAACTGATTTATTTGGTTTATACCACACCCTTCCTCATAGGAGCTCAAGGCAGTTATAGTCAACATAAAAACGTACCATTAAAACCAGAAATTACAAATATCTAAAATGACAACTTATAAATAGCAAAAGTAATGGATTGCAGATGTTTGATAAAATACACTTAAAGCAATAAAAGGAAACAGCAGCAGAAGACAAATAACATGCTTCTTTAGTTATATAAATAGGTGACAGTTTTAAATGGTGGCTGAAAGGCAAGCGTTTGAGTAAAAACTGGATCTTTGGGTAAGAGTTTGGAGTCTGAGTAAAACCCAAAAGGGAATCCCACAGCTGGGGGTGCCATCATAATTTTATTCTAGTTTTCTAGAATAGTATTCTATTTCGTTTCCCTACTCCTTTCTTCCCAAAATAGCATACACAATGACTCTCGAGAAAGGTTAAAGAAGAACACAGCAAAAATCAATTGTAATACTAAAAAAAGAATTTAGCTTTAAAAAAAAATCTGAGAAAGTCTTTTGTTTGTGGTAGTGCTATGTGGACAGTTGTACTATGTACTACATCACAAGCCGAGCTTCCCCGGCTGATCTTAAATAGGGTGGTACTGATTATTGTGAAGTTCTGCATCTGCATAGCCACTTACAATATAATGTCCAAAGTGGGAATGGGTGCTCCACAGCACATCTAAGTTCTAGCATGAACCAGAGTAGACCCATTAAATCAACTGCTGAATGATAAGTAAGTCAACAGTTACATAAATCCCATTGCTTCAGTGCCCTATTCTAACTGAAAGCAGCATTTGGATTTAGATTAATGAGGGCCTGCTCCTCATCTTAAATTAAATGAGAAGAATTTGATATTAGATGCGAGGACTTGTTCTGTCAGGTAAAGTGACCTGGAATTTTACATTTCTTCCAGCTTCTTGGGGGAAGCTCTATACGGCTATTTCCATACCCTCTAACTTTCCTGACTTGGCAGTCATGGTCCTGATTTCTCCTCTATTGTCCTGCTTTTTCAGCGGCTTTTCAAATGTTCTGATTTCCACCTCCTTCTGCTTTCTCCCTTTGTCCTCACCTTACTTCAACTGGCACTGAGTTCAAAAACAGTTTGCACTCAATTGCCCTTAATTACTTCAGCAGGGGAGAGAAGAAGAAAAGAGATGGAATCTTTCTTTCCCATGAGCTCAGGCAAAAGTAAACTGCTGCAGCCTTTTCCCCCTTATTACAACTAGAACCATAGAATCATAGAGTTGGAAGAGACCCCAGGGGCCATCGAGTCCAACACCCTGCTATGCAGGAAACTTTTGTCCTCTACACCACACACTGATGTTGCTTGGTCACATGTTTCTGGGTTTTTGTCTGGGAAATCTTGGAGGGTATGTGTTTCCAGGCTATGATCACTGGAATTGCTCTGTGTGACTAACACTGAATCAAAAAGAAAGGGGAAGGGATCATATATCACTACATAAGAATGTCCTGGAAATTTGAAAGCAACTAATTTTAACAAGAGGCTTTGGTATCATGGTAAAAATGATTAAAAATGCTCCTGTTAAGAAGTTTTATGCCTGAGTTAAGTTACTGAAGTGGTTTCCAAAAATTTTAATAAAAGGTCATCATCAAGTTGCCTGTTGTCCTTATCCTTTACTGTTCAGCTTAGGCTGTACAGGGTTCCTTTCATCCATCTTTTGGTTACTTCAACACCTCTGAGAGAGCACAAGGCAGCATCGAAATCACAGCATGACCCAGCACTTGAACTGTGTGACACTCTTCCTCCAGCATTTAGTGTGGCCATACTCCTGTAACTATGAACATAACTAAAGTTAATACCACAAAAGGAATGAAGTTATCCCTCATCAAATAATAATCACATGGCAATGTAACGTAATGCCCTCATTTTAGGAAAAAGGAATATTTGCAACTAGTTATTTGTAACTGTCAATGTACACCAGAACTTTGTATGACCTGTTACATTATGTAACTTCATGTATATGTAGCTACATAGGAGAGGTGCTAAAAGATACCTTTACTTAATAGTGAAGATGTGTAACAGGACACCAAGAAGAGTGCCTGATGCTTGCTGTTGCCCAGTGCCCAGTAGGACTGATGCGATGTGCAATAAGGCTGAGGCAATACACATACCATTGTACCTTACTCCTCTTGCACATGGGTCACTTTGCCACCTCTGCTTTGCAAAAGGTTTCCATGTCTGAGCAGAGATCTGAGCCCTGATGTTGAGTGTCACAGTCCAATACTCAAACCATGCTGGCTCTTGCACTGTTATCTGTATATCACTTTAGATCATTATCAGACTGTTGTATACTGGTTCTGAACTGTGAACTTTGCTGTGTGGGTTCACTGCTGTTCTTTACAAGATTATTTATCCCTGGTTAAAACAAAGATGAGAAAAGACTATTCAGTGGCTGGTTTTGTTTTGTGTTTTAAATTGCACGGTCAGGTTTGTTTCGTGGCTATGTAAACTATTTAAAATTGAAGACATGTTGAAGTAACATTAACGAGCAGAGTGCAGCTTTTAAGTAACAGCTTCATAAAAATTTTCAGGTAGCATCCAGTAGTCTTTAAAAATCTTTGCACTCATTCAGATCTAGGTGACTATTCACACTTATTCTGGCAACGACCGTGACTGAGATGCCGTGGAGTGAGGAACTTCCATAGCAGAGGCTGAAAAATTATGACCTGTGAGCTGTATGTAGCCTACAGGTCCCCATTTGTAAGCTCTGAAGTCACTCACAGGCCACCACCATTTTTTTAAACAAATGTTTTCTTGTCCAAACCCCCAATTGCTTAACACCATTGCAAAACACTGCACTTTCTCTCCCCTCAGGCCCCTCCACCTTCCACTTAAAAAAAAAAAATCCCTGAAATAGGCCATTTGGGCACTACACTGTTATAGTGCTCTTATTCCACTTTCACCTTCCTGTGGAATTCTGGGGTTTGTAGTTTACTGAGGCCAAAGAGTTTCCTGGCTGAGAATTCTAAATGCCCCTCCCTAAACTGCAAACCCCAGGAAGAACCACCTCCATTGTTCCCCCTAAGTAGCTTACTGGAATGCAAGAAACTACCTTGAACAGTAGTGAAAACTTTTTTAAAAAAATGCTAACTAGCTGTTGCTCTCACTCCTGAATTATACCGACATCTGCAAAATACTAAACCCGAATTGAATAATATACTTTCTTCGAAGGCAGAATTTGAATGGTGAGGGTCCAGGCAAGATCTTGGCATACCACCTTAAGCAACAAAAGAACAAAAACCATGTTTCTTCTGTGAAGTGCAAGGTCAATACTGCTGATATTAACTTACAATTGTGTAAGTTCTATTTTGAAGCATATAGTAAAGTCAAAATGATTCCTGAGCATGCTTTAGAAGATTTCTCCACCCTACCCCATCTTGATCTTCCATGTTTAGATTATTCGTAAGTGCAGTTTTGGCTGCACATTTACATATGGAGAAGATTAAAAGTTTAATTGTGAATATGCATACTGGGAAAACCCCAAGATCACATGAGTTTCCTACTGAATGTGTTGGCGGCTGCTGGCTCTAATATTACTGGAGCGATGAACGAGTTTTGGATTTTAGTGTGACTCATAAAGGATCTATCTGAGGTGTTGAATGTGTTTTGCAAAGAAGGTTCAGCACCTTGGATAGCCTTTTAAAATATGTAATACTAGCGTATTTACCTGGTGTTGCCTGGGGGTTTTATTTTCCTCTTAAGAATGCACCACACTGTCTTCTCCATTTCCTGTAATTTTGCTCCATATTTCCCAATGCAATCTGTATTCAGAGCTATTTACATACACAATTTGGGTTTCTGAGGGAGTATACTGTCCTCCTCCTTGCTGATAGGCCATAGCAACCAGCCTATTCCCGTATCTGTAAATTTTCCCCACGTTCTCCTATCCAGTTATTATTCAGAGTTGTTAACATTCAGAGATTGGGTTCCTGAGGGAATACACTGTCCTCTTCCTTGCTGCTAGGCCTTGTCTCCATAGCAACTGGCTTATTGTAGTAGCTGTAACTTTCCCCCATATTCCCCAGTCCAATCGGTATTCATAGTTGTTAACATAAAGAGGTTGGGTTCCTGTGGGAATACACTGTCTTCCTCCTTGCTGCTAGGCATCATTTCCATAGCAACCGGCCTATTCCAGTACCTGTAACTTTTCCCCATTGTCCCCAATCCAATCTGTGTTGTATGGTGATGTTGATGTACTGGCTTTGATTTATTTGCTTTCCGTTGAATTTGTTCAATGGCTTTACGTTTTTCTGGAAGCATTTTTTGTTTTGAATTTCAGCTTTAAGATTCCTCACATATGGAACCCATGCAATCTACTGTGTAAGGTGAGAAGACCTTGTAACTATGTTGTGTATGTCACTTTAGTTTTTCTCACATATGCCTCCCAATTTTTTTCTGGCATCCTTCTTGATGGGTTCTGTGGCTGAGAATTTAAAGGCCCCTCTCTAAATTGCCAACCCCAGGATTCCATGGAATCTTCACAGCCAGCCAATCATATGAGGTTTTCTCACCTCACACAGCCAATCGTAGGAGGTCTTCGCCTGCCTGACGCAGACAAACAGACAAACATTGACTTATATAGCGGATGAAAACCTACGGTGGTTTCTCCAGCCCACTGCTGTTGGAGCCAGTAGCCTCCACTGACGGGTTGATATAAAAGGATTTTTCCAGATCCTTTCATTCTAAATCTATAGTTTGTCTAAAGATATTTTTCATTCTGATTCTTTGCCATGTTTACTGTACGATGCTTAAACTACTGTAACTCCTCAACCTGGCAAAGACCATACTGGACATGCAAATTAGATGTATTTCTCTTATCTATGTCAGATATATTAACTGCCACTTGTGCAAATGGTCTTCAAGAGATTATTACTCCCCAGGCTCATGGAAACCACATGGGATTTATCAAACAGAGGTAACACATGTCTGGTTCATTTCAGGAAAAAATTCAAAGTGCTGGTTATAAAAAAAACCCTATACTGCCTGGGTCCAGGCTCTCTGAAAGGCTGCGTCTCCTGATATGAGCCTGCCAAAATTTCAAGTTCCTCAGGGGATGACTTCCTCCTTTCACCATCACAGATGTGTTTGATAAGGACAAGGGAGAGAACTTTATTGGCAGCTCCTCTCAGGCGATGGAATTCCCTTCCACGAGGCTAGAGTAACATTGTCTTTGCTCTCTTTCCACCAGCAGGGAAAGCTCTTTGTGTTTACCCAGGTTTGTGGCTGTCAACTGCCCACTATAGGCAGTCTTTTAAATAAGCTGTGCTCTGAATTTATCATTGTTAATATATTTTAGCTGCCCTCTAGAACAGTTTTAAATTAATGTTTTTAATATGATAATTTAACTGTTTTAACTTTTGTTATTTTTTTCTTTTTTTTAAATTAAAACTTTTTTTTGAAGAAACAATAAAAACTACATATAACAATACAGAAAACGTAAAAAACAAACACAGAGACAATAAACTAACAAAGCTGACTATATTAAGCAATTATTATAAATTATAACTAATACACATGTTAATTAAAAAAACCTAAACTACTAAACTCACCTCTAACCTACTACTACTGTGCCCCCCCTTTTGTGAGGGTTTGGGGCACAGAACCCTCCCAAAAGTGGAAAAAATGCAAATAACTCTCCCCTGCTCTCCCTCTCATTCTCTTCTGGGTCTCCCTCCTCCCCTTCCCTTGCCTTTTGCCCTGGCACATGTTCTCTGCACAGTGCAAAACGCAAAGGAATTGGGAGGGAAAGCCACACACACACCTTCCTTCTCCTTGCGCAGTGCTCCTACTCCCATTCCTTTGCTTTTTGCCTTGGTGCATCTTCTCCATGCTGGGCAAAAGGCAGGGAATGGGGGAGACACACATGGGCTTTTCTTCTCCATGCTCAGTGCACCCCCTCCCATTCCCATGCCTTTTAGGCACAGAGAAGGAAGGAATGCACACTTGGGCAAAAGGCAAGGGAATGGGGAAAAAGAGAATGGGGGGAGGCACTCGTATGCCTCATGAATAATCAAATTTGTGAAGATCAAACCTGCGAATGAGGAGGGACGACTGTAAAGATTAGGACAATAAATACACACACACACACACACACACACCAACCCCCACAAACAAACAAACAAACAAACCAACCAACCAGGAAACATAGTTGACTTCCCACTTCTCAGAGAATGGTGTTAGTAATCCTAGCTTATACTTGGGCCATTTCTGCATGACACTCTTACAGTGCTATTATTCCACTTTCAACATCCTATGGAGTCCTGGGATTTGCAGTTTAGGGAGGAGCATTGAGAATTCTCAGCCAGAGAGCTCTTTGGCCTCAGTAAACTACGAACCCTAGAATTCCACAGGATGTTGAAAGTGGAATAATAGCGCTATAAGGGTGTTGTCCAGAAATGGTGTTCCTCTATTTTCTATATCTATATATTCAATTAATTTACATAGCTATTTAAAGTCATTATCTGATCTTATCTCAGGGTACTCATTATGAACTCAGTATTTCACAAAAATAGGACAAATTTTGTTAATATCAACAAACTTTTGTATTGTCCATTGTTTTAGCTATATGTTATTTGGCTATATGTTATTTTTAACTTACGTAATCACTCACCTTGGATCCTATATTGGAAAAAAGGTAGGATATTAAATAAATCAATAAATAGTCAGGGGGCTGATGATCTCAGACTGGCTGTTGACTTTACTGCTTTGAATAGGGACAGGGATGATCTGTCTTTTACTACACAAAACATTTTTTTTTAATTGGAAACTGAAAAAGCCTTTAACAACGTACTTGTATCTTTGTGTCACAGGTTGCAGTTGGTTTTCCTCAAGAATGTATGAATTTGGTTAGGGTTCTATATTGACTTGTAAGATACAGAATATTCATGTATGAGAGGTTTTTAAAATTTTTTACCTATCTCATTTGCCCTTGAGAAAGATACTAGGTAGGATGCCTATTTTCCTCATTGATATTTGATTTATGTTTGGAGCATTTGGTTTGCAGTGTTAGGCAAAAGTTAGGGCATTGTGCACAATTCCTTAGAAATTAGAAATTATTCTTTATAATATAATCTTTTATTGTTTATCTCAGAGCCTTAGTAATCCATTCCAACATTACTGAGTATGATTAGTGCATTTGGTGAACTATCCACTATTCACAAAAATGGTCAAAACCTGGTGCAGGCAGAAACAATCCATCATAGTTTGTATTTTGTTGTTGCTTAAATATCATTTCTGATTTAGAAACACTGCTTCTCAAAGATATTTCTTATATGATTGAGATTAATTTGAATAACTTGATTATTGAGATATCTTTGGATCCAGACTTTTGATTCCCCCCAAAGGCTCAAATTTAAAACAGTCAATGGTAATATTGTATGTCTGACTATCTACCTACCTACCTACCTACCTATTTAGTTTCTATGCTCCTTTTTCTCCCAAAGTGGAACCCAAGGCAGCTTCCATAAAGTTAAAAAAATTAAAAACATTTAAACAACTAAAAACATCAAAAAACATATAAAATTATAAACTTACCATATATTAAACTTAGAATATATTTTAAAAACAGCTAATAAATAAATGAAAAGCTCTCCTGCACACCCATTAAAGGCTTCCTTAAAAAGAAATGTCTTTATTTGCCTATGAAAAGAAAGCAGGGAAGGGACCAGCTTAGCCTCCTGTGGAAGAGAGTACCACAGGGTGGGAGCAGCCATTGAGAAGGCTCTCTTCCTTATCCTCATCAGGCAAGTCTGGGATGCTGGTGAGACTGAGAGAAAGCCTTCCCCTGTAGATCTTAGGGCACTAGCAAGTTCATATAGGGAGCCAGATGTAAGCTGTACAGGGCTTTATAGGCCATGACCAGCACTTTGCATTGTGCCTGGAAATGAACAGGTAGTCAATGAAGCTGTTTTAACAACAGAGTCATGCGTTCCTGTAACTGGCCCTGTCAGCATCCTGGCTGCCATGTTTTAAATCCTCTGAAATTTCTGAACAGTTTCCAAAGGCAGCCCCACATAGGGTGCATTAGAGGTAATCAAGGCCTGTGTCATTGTAGCCGGATCTGACATCCCAAGGAATGGGTGCAGCTGGAGCACAAGTTTAGCTACGGAAATGCACTCCTGGCCACTGCTGAGACTTGAGCATCCAGGCTCAGAGTTGAGTTGAGGGGAAGGTTGTGAGCCTGAGATTTCCAGGGGAGTGTAACCCCATCCAGCACAGGCAAAGTCCCTATTCTCTGATCTGCCTTTTGACTGACCAGGACCACCTCCGTCTTTTCTGGCTTTTATGAGGCATTTCTGTAAGTAATTTAAAAAGAAATTAATAGCGTGTTTCTGAAATGTAGGTGTTTATCCTCACAACCATCGATTTCCTTGTGGATAATGTGGCTGAATGTTCAATTTTCTAGATAGCAGACTGTTATTTTGGGCCTATTTCTTGTCATGTACTAATCATTGGGATTTTTAACTATACTGAATCCTCTGTCTTGGAATGTGTTGGAATCTTCTTGTCTGGGTGGTTTGCATAAGGGTCTACATCAGAACAAGCTTGACTTGACTTGACTCCCTCCGTTGGGAGTCTTAGCAGTTATAGGACTTTGGCTTCCAAAGTCACAAGAACTGTGCTTCAATCTGTTTCCTCATGCTAACTAACCGTATGGGGTAATCCAGAGTTGCAGATTGCAAAGAAGGTTTTTAGGCTGAAAGAACAATTCTTACTCTGAATCAATTGATTTGTTCTGATGATAACTTTCTCCCACTATTAGGATTAAGGATGAGGTATGATTTGCCCACTTCAGCTGAATGGTAGTGTCTTCACTTACACTGTATGTTGGTATCTAAGTGTAGACCTGCAGCTTTGAGTCCCTCAGAATCTTGTCCACTTTTGCAAACTGTCCAGGCAAAAGACGAAAACCTGAAATATTTATAAATATTAATTGCTTCTAAATAACTATGACATTCTAAGCTTTGGAAACAACTGGAACAAGGACGCCTGTTTTGCTGAACCAACAGGTTTCAGCTTTGGCCTCCACAGCTGCTATATCTCTGGATTTTAAACTCTAACCTATACAGCAAAAATTTTTGTTTGGAATTCACAGTGGTTGTTTACCAAAGGCATGAGAGTAGAATGTCTGTCAATTGCTGTTGCTCTAACTCTCCTCATGCATTTCCTGAATGTATGATCTGGTTCTGCATGATAGTAGCTTCCTTTTGGGAAATTTTTCTTTTAGAGACTTACGTGTACTCTTGAATTCTTGGAAATTAACTTTTGGCCGACAAAAAGTGATTCCCCATATCCTTTAAGTGGATAAAAGACCTATATAGAAGCACTAGAAAGGCAAATGTTTAACTTCTAATACTAATTGGACAGAGGATCCCATAACCCTTTCAACATCTTAACATATGGAATATAGATATCAGTTCTGCTTAGACATGTATTTCAGTTAATGAAGTAGATGTATTCCTGGATATGACTTCTTTAATAGAAACTTCGGTACCAAGAGAGAAATAGCATAGAAAGAATATATACAGCCCTTCTTCCACATTTGCGGGTTTGATCTTAGAGAATTTGATTATTCACGAGGCACATGCTTGCCTCCCCCTCCATTTTCCTCCTCCCATCACTTGCATTCCTCACCCTAGACTTGTGAGGCTTGTGTTTAAAATTGATTTTTTTTTCCTTTTTGGATGAGCACCCCCCCACACACTGCTGGAGGTGTATCCTTTCTGCCATGTGGCTGCACTTTCTGCTGTGTAATGATTGCTGATGGGTTGGGTGCTCTCTTTGCTACTATCGCTCCCTTTTCAAGATAGCCACCAGAAGTAACTGGAAGGGAAGAACTGTGCTCTTCTCCCTTTGAGGGGAAAATACCAGTAAGCCCTTTACTGTGTCTTTTTTCTCCCCCTGCCCCAACGCCAGGGCTAGTGGCAAAGGAATGGGAGGGGAGGGGAAGCTCTGGAGGGGAATCATGGAGGTGGGAGTTATTTGAGATTTTTCCACTTTCATGAGGGTTCTGTGCCCTTAACACCCGCAAATGGGGAGGAGCTACTGTATATGTATGGCTGTTTTCACATGGGGATATAGCCTGCGCTGGGACGACCTCACCAGGAGGTCGTCTACACCGCAGGGTGCGCTAGGGTGGTTAGAAAAGTGGAGGTTCTACACCTCAAAGCACCCTTGTGTGGCTGCGGGGATGGCGCCGCATGTTTATAAAGACCACCTTTCAAGTGGTCTTTTTAAAACATGAGCGCGCTAGCCCGTCGCAGCGCACTGTAAAGAACTGCAGGGGTGCACAAACACGTCCCTGCAGAGCTGCCCGGGGGCGGGCTTCTGGCTGGTGTGCTGCCCCGATTGGCGGAGCGCGGCTGGAAGCCGCCGGACGCCGCCGGATGGCAGTGGCGTGTAGAGCGGCGAACACGCGCTGCTCCCCGCGGGGATGGAACCACCCGGATTAAGGTAAGCTCCGTCCCTGCGTGCGCCGCCCTGTTCTGCTGCGTTTCGGGCACCCCCGTGTGGAAAGGGCCTATGTATGTGTGTGTGTCTGCGTGTATGTACAAACATCTCAAAAAAAAAAAACCCACCAGAAAACAATTGAGCATGTTTTAGCAGACTTTTTATTCAAAACTAATACTACACACATGTGAAATGACTCAGTAAGGTCAGCCAAAACTTGCATAAGCAAACAACATTTTTAACCTAGAATACCCTCTCCTTCCTGATTTTTTAAAACAACCTTCTAGCTGGCCAGAGGACAAGCAGGAAAAGGGAGCTGGGTGACCATTAAAAAACTTTTTAAAAAGAAGTTTCTTTGCCAGAAGCTTTGTTAACAGAGGTGTGCCTGTATTTGGATATTTTATCATTTTTTCAAAGAAGTTTGCAAATAAGCGATTTCTTGCAACTGGATTCTCGGTTTATGACATACTGATTAATTTTTTTATTAATTTGATCTAATTTTTTAATTTTGTTCTTTTATTCTTTCCCTTCAACCTGATTTTTACAAATTAGAAATAAATGAGGGACAAAGAGAACTCTTCTATGATGCATCAGTGTAGGTAACTGGAAGAAGGGTTGTTTTTTTTTAAGGTAGATTAATGGCACCTGGTCTTTATCCTTTGTTTCTTTGCCCCAGCATGAATTCTTAGTGATCCTGTGCCTCCACCCCTACCAGAGATTCCTTTGGTCTGCAATCTCCAGCCTGAATCTTAACTACAAACTTCACACCCTCAACATTTGGCCTAATATGGAGACTTTTCTGTTTCTTCCCCCATCCTCTACCTTTCTTCCCCTGCCATCCAACTTGGCAGCAAATTCTGAACCATTTAAAAGCTTGTACACTTTTTATGACATTTTTGGTTGGTATTAACAAAGGCACTGCCCAGTTGTGGACTTGGGGCCCTCTCCTCTGGACCAGCATGGCAATGTTATTTTTTTCCCCTTTTTATTATCTCTCTTGTAGTAGTTTTTGAATATATTACAATTATGAGGAGCCCCACAGACACCATCTTTGCCCACAAAAGTGTTCTGTACAAGCTCAAAACCAAAATATTAAAAAAATCAATCTGTTCCTTCCGCTGAGTAGGCCAAAATGAATTAAATGAGGAACATAAGGCAAGTGAAATAAACTCATTCACAATCAGCCCTTTCTACATCATGAAGTCATATCCACACAGGAGAGGCCTCCGGATGAAGGGATCATATTTTCCTTTTTGGTGTGTACACCAAAGGGAGAAAGAGAGAGAGGGAGAATCCACCCCATGAATGTACAGACTTTCCCTGTGTGAGGTTAATAAGTTAGCCCATGCTGATCACTTCTGGCCAGGTATTAATCACGTACCGAGGAAACAGAAGCACAAATATGACTGTGTGTGGTTTTTCAAGAGACGGGTAGATGGGAGGGAAGGAGGATTTCTTAGGTCCCCCCCCTTTTTTTTGGTAAAATATTCCAAATGCTTTCTGTCTCACCCTTTCACTAACAACAGTGATAGAGAGCGCGAGAGAGCTCTTGTCTGGTTAGCTGGCAATGTTTGTGAGGGATAGCTCATCAAAAGAGTAAACTGTTCCCTTTCACTTTGTTATGACAAGCTGGAAGCATGTCTGCCTTTGCAGGTCCGGGTGTCTATGGATGTGCGATTTTTGTGCCTTTGTTGTGGTGCAGCGGCTGGAATAGAATTACACAAAGAAAAAAGTGGGGCGGGGGGAGAACCAAGTTTAAAGTGCTGGAGTGTTTCTATGTGGGGGAGTGTGTGTGTGGGGAGGAGGGAGAGAAATAGAGAGAAGGAAGAGATTGATTGCTTTATGGCTCACTCAAGAAATCCGAAAGAGCTGTGGGCCCAGAAGAGGGTGCCACAGCTCACAGTCTAACATGCACCACAACAACACTGTTACTATAAAGTCAGATCACCCTATATGGAAACTGTTTGATAGACTCTACCGTGCTCGCTTCCTCTCTTCCTCTCTCGCAGCCCTCAAAACGGCACACTCCAGAGAGAAGCCGAAGTCTAGTAACTGAGTGTTAATTATGTCTGAGTGGATTCCAGAGAAAAAAGAAAACCATACACTGTATCAGCAGAGAAATGGTTTCACTGTGAGGAAACTAATGATGCTTTTATCAGGAACAATATAAAGATTGCTTTTTTACTAGTGTGTGCATCCCACAGGGTTTGGACTATGAGATATTTCTGTATCTGGCTTGAAGTTCCTCTGAGCTTTTACATAATCAAATCAATATAGCTATGATTCACCCTCTGGCAAGAACTGCTCCTTGCAAGTTGCTGCCGCTTCTTTAGTGACTGAGGAGGAAATAAATAAATAAGGAGGAAAGAAACTTATTACAAATCCGTAAACATTGATTTGTTTGGGCTTAGGTTTGTACTTTCTTTAATTGCTAGGGAGTGAAAAAAAGAAAAAGAAAAAGAGAGAAAGAGAGGAGGGTGAAAAGGAGGAGGAGAAGATATACAAGGCCATGGTCATTGGCCCAGGGACGTGACTGGATATCAAGTGGAGTGGGGTGAGCGGGGAGGGATTAGGAGTTGATGGAGTGGCATGAAGCAACCTGATGTATTGTCCAGACATGTCAAAGTCAAAGACAAGGACAAGAGCACTGAAGTCATGGAATAAGACTATTCCCTTACCACGCATAAATATCCGATATCCTTTTGGTCTGCAATCAAAGCTTGTCAAAGAGCGGCGAGTGAAAGGAGGATACCTCGAGCCCATGCCTGACTTACACAGGTTTGGATCTCTTACCACTCATGAACACTCACAATTGGATTCTGTATTTGTGCCAATAGTCCTGTCCTGTTATACCTGCCTCTTTCATACTCCCATTCCTTTCCTCTGCTGTCTCCCTGTTGCAATTTACAATGCAGTCCGCCTGAAGCAGGGACAGCTCTCTGTCCAGTAGTATGCGTGCTGGCTGCACTATATTAATAAATAACAAATAAAAATACTAATAATCCAGAGTGGGCTTCTGCACCTTTAAGAAGCTCTTCATTCACAGCAGGGTGGAGAAAAGCAAGAGAAGGTAGTACACCTATTTTCTCCACTCTGTAAACCCTGGGCCCAGGGCTTGGAAAGTTAATTTTTTTAAATTAACTTTTAAATTAACTTTTAAGGAATTTTAAATGCCTTAAAAGGTGGTAATGGTGGTGGTGGTTGTTGCTGTTATTGTTGTTGGTATTATTATATTATTATTATTATTTTGCTCATTATGCTGTTTAAAAAGTAAATTTTTGCCTCTTCCATTCTGTTGCTCAATTTTTTTTATTACTTTCTGTTTTACACTGTCTCTCTCTCTCTCACATACACACACTGAGGATTGGTTAAAAAGTTGCCTAGAACTTGAAAAATTCATGTCAAAATGCATCTAAAAATGTTTAAAACACACCTAAAAATAATTTGAAAACATTGTCAATTACCTCAATAAATTAATATTCACTAGTGAAGTTATTTTTGAAATATGACAGTGACACCCTTGTTATGAAAAAGAAAAAAAAAGGTAGTCTAATACAGGTGGGCTTCCAGCTACTGCTTAAGCCTAGCCCCCTTGGGTGGCTCGCCTTACATTCAGGATTTATCATGGAGCTGCCCCTGTTGTTGCTCCTCTAAAATGTTTCAGTGCTGGAAAGGTAAGCAAAGAATAGTCTGACCACAGGGAGAGAAGCTGAGAGCACAGAAACTCTTGATTCAACAGTTATGTCCCTTAGAGACCACTTTCTCTGAGGACCTGACCATTTCCCCTGCCCCTACCATGATGTTCACAGGGAAGGAAAATACTTGACTACCGGCAAGATGAAAAATAGCCTGCACTGAGAAAGAACTTCACATAGCATCTTGATCCTTACCTCTTACGTTTCTTCCTCTGTTTTATCTTAGCGTCTTCCTTTTTCCTTATCATTCCAGCCATCCAACCAGTTTGTTACCCTTAAGGATGAATTTTCTCCTATTCTCTTTCTGGCAGATCATCTCTCTCCAACCCCCACCCACCCCACCAGCCTTCAACCTCTTTACTCCAACCCCATTTTTGTTGCTGCTGGTACAGAAATTGAAATTGTACAGCAACGCTCTGACTAAATGACATCTCTAAGGATGTTGTTGTCTTATTTTCCCCTGGGGTGACACCTCTGTCAGGTTTGAAAAGAGAAAGGGAGACAACAAAACAATCACAGCTTTTAATTTGAAAGAAAGTTTCATTCCTTCCAACCAAAGATTTTTTTTTCTTTTGCAAGATTTGCACTTTCCTGACTATAAGGAAATTTGGACTGGCTCTAATTGCTGGGATGAGGGTGGTGTACTATGCATAGTTTTACGTGCAAATAGAATATACTTGTTAATGTCCTAGTGCTTCGGGTTTACCCAGATGAAAACTAGGATTAATAATCCTTACTTCCTGTGAGTGAATACAGTGAAGTTTAATTAATGTTTGCAAAGCATGTGGAGATCCTTTGATGGAAGGTGGTTAAAAACTGCTAAGTAAGTACAATGGTCCCCGAGGCTTTACAATTATAAAAGAGAAAAAGGGTCTTGATATGATTTTTCTGCCTTCTCTTCTTATCTATCTGTAATGTATTGGTAACAGTGTCTGTGTTATTTTCCTCCATAGGGGACTTTAAAAAACAAACAAACAAACAAAAGTAGCCATGTGGTCTATATTTTTTTTTAAAAAAAGAATCATAGCTGTGTACTGTTTTTATTAGGATCACCAAAACATCAGAAAACTGTGAGCTTGAGTTTTATATAACTCTTCTTCAGGATAGGTGATTCCAGTAATAATGGGGGGGGGAGATGGGGGAAAGAAATAAAAAGGCCTAAATTATGTCGTCATATTATGTAAGGTCTTATGTTTCAGCTGTAACGGGGGAAGTGTGGCCTATGATTAGCATATGTCACCTAGGGCCTTTCAGGGACCTCAATATTTTGGAAGAAAAAGATAATCCACCCCAATCTCTTCAAGGGTCACTGCGAGAGAGAATTTAGCCACATTTTTGGCACCCTGGGCAGCTTTTCATTCCCAGAGAGCCCATTTCTTTCTAAGAGAAAGTGACCCAGAAGTTGCCTTTTTGGTCATTTCCTGATACATAGAAGGCCCAAAAATGACCCAGAGAGCACCAAAATGTTGTAAAAATATCCCCATGCCCCCAGAGGGTGTTAAGGGGCAAACAATTTTTGTTGGGGGGTGCCTGTTCAAAGTATCCTGGGGGACCAGTGCAGCTTCCTGACAACCAATAGTTGCCGACCCTTGAGTCAGACTAACACCATTTCCGCACCTTAATCTTTTCTGTCATCGTCCTGGTGTCATCCTAGCAGCACCTTTGCCGGGATGGGAACATGTCCCTAACGCTCCTCTCCATACCCGTCTGTCTGCCTGCAGATGGGAGCACAAGTGACATATGCCTTCCTTCCAGAGTGCAGCTGGCCTCTTTCCTGTCCTGCACTGAGCAGGAAGTGCCCAGGGCCATTTCTGCACAAGGGAATTAAAACGGCTCAGTGCGTCCTCTCACAGAGGTCATCTGCACCTTGGAGCGGACTAGATCCAGACTACTTACCTCAGATCCGCACCTCAGTCCACTCCGAAACGCTCCCAACTGGTCCTCCAGTGAGCTTTTTAAAGAATGGTAGAAAACTGTTCTTTAATTTTTCGGAGCGCGCCATTGTGCACCTGCTCCCTTGTGCAGATTCGCAGGCTCGCACCGTGCTATTGAAAGTCCTCTTTTAATCAGTCTTTCAATAGCACGGGGAACCACCAGTTCTGGGCGTTCCAGAGCGGGCTGAAGTCCAGACAAACATTAAGTAGTCTGGACCCAGTTCGCCCCAAGTGTAAACGTCCTTGCTGGAGGATGCGCCGCCCCGTTTTAAATATCAAATGCGGAAAAGGCCTTTATTGCTATTGGTGCTCAACTTGGGGCAAACATGCTAATCCCCTCAAGTCAGCTTCTCAGGGGCTAAGGACTCTTTGTCTACTGTGGGTTTGCACAGCTTGAAGTCTCCTGGGGCTGTGTGGTGGGGGATTTTATGGCCTGACCTGGTTTTTGATCATTCGACCATTGCTGCCTATGTGATCATCCCAGCGACCTCTCAGGCACATGGAATCATATTTTAATATCAAAATTGTAGACCCCGGGACAGGGTTTTCCAGTGGGGTAACATAGCACCTAGGGGCACAACTTCACACTTGCCTTAGGCACTGTTGAACCTAGATATGCCACTACGCAAGTCACAGGTGGAAAATGAAATTTAATAAAGAAATAGGATTTGTTTTGATGTGGGTCAAAATATAGAAACTAGTTTAAACGCAAACACTACAGGTTTTATTTTGCCAGAAGGAGCAGGCTCTGTGAAACTCATGGGGAGGTAAGCGCACTTCACAATTAAAGCATTTTGATACTACTGTAATTTTCTTGGCTCCGTTCTATGGAACTGTAACCAGCTAAGCTACTTATAGTTTTCTGTTTTAGTTCAAGAAGACTGGACTACAGCTCTGTCTAGCAAAGAATTTGAAGTACTATGCCAAACTATGAGTCCCAATGTTCCACAGGAAGGTGCAATAGCAGATAAAGAGATTTCAAACTGCTGTAATGGGTGGGAGTTTTGAGTGAAGTGGTGAGGATACATTTTCTGCTTCATCTTTCTTTAGCAACCCCAAGTAACACCTCCCCTGCTTTTCTGGAACAGTTTCCCCCCATCTCCTAGAGATCGTAGAGAAGTAGGGAATAGGTGATGGCAGTGACAGAGAAGAACTAGAGCAATTTCTCAGCTAGGTCTCAAGTTGCCTGCAGAGAGAAGTCCTTCTACATCCAAACCAGTGGTTTAAAACACTATAATAAAAAGGGCTTTGGAGAATTAACTCCAAAAAACACAAATTAAGGCTTAATATAATCCAAAGCATGTAGATGCATCCATCTGGAAGAAGCAAATACCAAAAAAACCACTGATTTGCAGCTTTGATTTCTCTGTCTCTCAAATAATGTTAAAAAAAAAAAAGGGAAGTGTTTTTTTTTAGGATGAGCAATATCAGGGTTGTAAAGTGCTTTATATTCAAAAGGGCCATATATTTGTTTATAGAAATCTACCCTGAAATCTACTCTTTCCTACACAACCCAGCAGGTACCTGATTCAGATCAATCTCCCTCCCCTAGAGTTCGTGAAAGGGCAAAGCACATGACTTACGTAATAGGTATACTGGGACTGATGTCTGCCCTTGCAGTTTTATAATGGAATCCTAACTCAAAAATATGCCAGCTGTAGAGGCACATGCCCCTTCTGCCAGCAGAATTCCCTCTATACAAGCAGAAATGTACTTCTGCCAACAAAGCCCTCTTCTGCCAAGTGATCTCAGAAACATGGCAACAGTATAATTTGTTGGCAGAATAACTCTACAGAAGGGGCCCACAAAGAGTGATGGGGTGAAATAGGACCAAGTTATGTCAGATTCAAGCCACCAGCAGCCCAAGGACATAGTTACAATGCTGGGACAAAGTTAGGCCCAAGCTAGGCTAGTCCTAGGCCATTTCCGCACTAGACTTTTATAGCGCTATGATTCCACTTAAAACATCCTATGGAATCCTGGGATTTGCAGTTTCAGGAGGGCCCCCCGAAACTGCAAACCCCAGGATTCCATAGGATGTTTCAAGCGGAATCATAGCGCTATAAAAGTCTAGTGCGGAAATGGCTCTAGGCTTACAACATAACAAGGCTAGACTAGTCACAATGCTGGGACAAGGTTATGCTGAGGTAAGGTTAGTCCTAGGCTTTCCACATGCTTACACTAGAAGGAATTTGGATTTAACACAGCTTCAGCTGGCCTCATGTTAATATAACTGGTCCTTGACCAGCTGAGAGTGTTCTCTTAACTTGGTGTGCAGATATTATACCTGCAAATGTGCGCTAAGATGATTGTAAGGCATTTCCATGTTAATCATGTGGGATATGGACTCCCCCCCCCCAAATAGTGTTTCTGTTAAAGAGAGGCTGCATTTTCAGAGCAGTAAAGTTCCGTTATCTTAGAATATGAATAGTATAGCTCTTCTTCCTCCTTTAGACTGTGCAATCATTGCTACTGTGACTGTCCTGTGGAATGTGAATGTGGAAAAAGCATTCCTATTTTTTCAGCCATCATTATTTGGGCTATTTTCCTCTACCACACAAACATATTTTTCATCAAAATAATGAGATTGTACCATGTTTAGGCCTCTGTGTTTAGTAAATGTAATTAGCTTTTAGTATTTAGTAAATGTAATTAGCTTTTCACCAGGTAAAAGACTAAAACATATAACAACTAGTAAGGCAGAACTGATGAAGAATGAAAACACACACTTCATATGAAATTAATAAGGTGCACAGTCTGACCACATCTCACCATAAGCCAAAGGATCATGTGAACCAGTAAGCATTTCAAAACAAATCAAGTTTTCTCCCCAGCGGTATTTTTCCTTTGTTTTTGAGATTAAAAGGGAAATCTATAATGTGTATGCTTGAAAACCAAACATAGAAAAACTGCATCCTTCAAAAAGCTTCCAATACATAACTCACAAGGCTAGATTAACTACTATACTATATGTGTTATAATGTAGGGACAAATTAGATGTCCTTGCAATTGTGTTATTAAAAAGCTTTAGACTCAGGAAGGTGTTCTTAGAATGGGGCATATTTAAAAATTCTTTATACTTAGGAACATATTGGTCATAATCTACTGGTGATTTATGATGGAACAAATGGGGTTCATATTAATGTAATTAATTTTGCTATTGCTTAAAGAGGTACTCACTGTCTCCTTTCACAACAGTTTTGACAGGTTGTACCATGGCTTCCAGAAGATGCCTAGCTGAAACCCTTTCCCCAAACCATATCGCCATTGATTAGATCCAAGGGTATGCTGGGACAGATCCTTTACTCCACCACTCAACTGGCCTCCCTTTACCCTTTGGACTTCCAGTAAGCACGTTGGTGGGACTTTATGCTTTACCAGCCTCAAATAGAATCTCAGCCATGGTCATAACTCTGCTTACAGTGTTACCTGATATAGAAAAAGGTAGGCTAAAGGGATAAAGGGCAGAATGAGAATTTTTTGGCGGGCCATATGTAGAACAGGTGACTGTCCCAACTAAAGTACTGATTTTTCCTAACAGCTTTTCAGATTCACCTTTTCAGCTCTGCTCAAAATGCCTACTCAAAATTCCCTTAGCTCAAGGTTAATTTTTAAGGACAATCCGAATGACTGGCCAGATTAGCAGGTTGATGGGGGTTGGAGTCAAGCAACATCTAAGAGATCACGTGTTCCCCATACCTGGGATAAGAGAAGTAGCTTAGTACTTCTTATTACTCAGTAAATGCTTTCTGAACTTAAATAACTGAGCTTATTCAAGTTGATCTCTGCTACTATTAACAATTTACATTTTGGAAATCTTATGGGGTTTTGAACTACACCTCCCAGAACCCCTCTGCCCACTTCCCATCAAAATGCTTTACATGTTCAGTTTCTAAGAGTATGTCCAGAAACACATAGCTGAAATTTAATTCAAAGATAATTTCACCTGGAAGAACCTTCAGATTTCTGAAGGCAGTGATACAGTTAGATTACAATCTATTGTGTTGAGATCTTTGGAAAGAACACTGTACTAATGGACAGTGTATGCAATGCCAGCAAGAAGACTAGTGCTAATTTTTGTTTGGGCCCACTCCATCGGGCAGAGATACAACTATTCCTTTGATTTGACTAAGCGTTACTAGAATCTGTTGTCCAAAAAAGTAACCTTTTTCAAACTGTGCACTAAGAGCCAAACAATGTATCTGTAACCAGACATCCTGCTATTTTTATTAATACTTAAAAGAACTTTGAGAAGCTCCGGGTTCAGCAACAAGTCATAGAGCTAGGAAAGGGTAGCATTTAGCACTTCCACCCTATTTTATCAGTCCAAAATTCCCTCAATGCCTTCACCATAAGATATTATGAAAACTGTATTATTTGTAAGGAAACCTACTTCATATTTTTTTAAAAAAAGACAAAGCCTGCTTTATTGCTAAGTAAGAACCTGTGTTTGGATGGGGCTGGAGTGGGACTAGTTGTTGCTCACCTTCTGCTTGCCAATACTAACTACTCTGCTGTTGAGATACACTACTTTTTCCCATATACCTCAATAACATTGGTAGGGTATTCGTGAATAGTTCAATAAATGCCTTCTTTATGGTTAAATTTAGTCCTTTACCTTCCCCTGTCATCATTTAGTGATGTTACATTTCATATCCTGGCTAAGCCAGTGTACTTGTGTGAAACCAAGGTAGCACCAGGTTATAGTTACTGAAATGATTTTTTTTTTTTTTTTTTCTTAGTATTACTATTTGTAGCCTAAATACCCTGAAGACACCAGATACCATCTGATCTTGAAAGCTACGCAGGGTAAGGGCTGATTAGTACTTGCATGGGGAATAAGGAATGACAGGTGCTATAAGAAAATCCTATGAAAATCATAGGTTTGTCATAGACTTGCAAGTAACTTGAAGGCACATATGCACATACAGCTGTACCTTTTTGGACTACAGCCCCCACTGGCCACTGGCCATTGGCCATTGGCCACTCTGGCTGGAAGATTCTAGACCATACTAGTTAAAAACCTACATCACATGAACTAAAAGCAAGAATTACATAACCAAAAGACAGTGAGAAGAATTCCTATAATTACCTTCATGTACACAGGTGTTTCTATTTAACTACATTCTCAAAGTATGTACATACAAATGTAGCCACAAATTGTGTTTTCCTGTATACTTAAAAGTCAGAGAGGTCACACTCTTAGCAATTTAGCTCACACTGATGCTCATACTGGGCAAAACTATATACTGCTTATGTTAGTTAAGCACATCTGGAATTAACATTGCACTGCACCACAGAGAGGAATTGTGTGGTCTGGAACTCCCATCAGCCTAGACAGCATAGCTCATGGTGATGAATTCTGGGACTTCCGGTTCACCAACAGTCTGGAGGGCCACACATTTTTCACCTTGGAACTACACATTTGATCTGGTTTGCAGCAAAATCATCAATGCAATTTGGCAACTGTAGCTGATGACTGCTTGCTAAATGATAGCCTACATCTACTAATGTATAAAAATCAAAGTTTGTTTGTTTCTGTGTCAGGCAAGCAAAGACCTCATATGATTGGCTGTGTGAGGCAAAGACCTCGTATGATTGGTTGCTTAAGAAGATTCTATGGAATCCCGGGGTTTGCAGTTTAGGGAGGGGCCTTTAGCATTCTCAGCCAGAGCTCTTGGGCCTCAGGCCAGTTGCTATAGAGATGAGGCCTAGCAGCAAGGAGGAGGCCAGTGTATTCCCGCAGGAACTCACTCTCTGCCTGTTAATAACTCTGAATACAGATTGGATCGGGTAATATAGGGAAGAGTTACAGGTACTGGACAAGACACTTTGGGGAATTAGAGACACAGAATTTCAAATCTTTCTAACAACTATTACCTATGAGAAAATAAAATCCCAGGCAACGCCGGGTATATACGCTAGTATCTTATATAACCTGTCCTATGGCTTTCTGCAAAAAGAAGCATTTGAAAGAATGATGTGAGTGTATGGAGAGACATTTATTTTCACACTCTTTCCTCACACATTCAAACAAATCAGAGAATAGAATTTTAAGAATCTAATAAGGCTTTACACTCTTTGGGGCAGACAGATACAAGGCAGTAAACCAACAGAAGGAAAGCAACACATTTTTTATATATGTATATTAAAAAACCTAATAAAAAGTCCCATAGGAAGGAAATGAAAACCACCCTTCAACTTCTGAAATAAATAAATGAATAAATGGACAAATGAAAGAAAGTAAGTTGTGTTTTCCTGGAAATGACTCTACAAACTAGAGGCATATGGGACTGATGCTTGAACTGTTTTCTAAACACGTGTGTGTGTGTGTGTGTGTGTGTTTCACCACCTTTTCCCAAAGCAGTTTAAGAAAAGAAAAGAAAAGAAAAGAAAAAACCCAAACTCCTGTGCTATAAAATTCAAATCCAAGGCCTGTCTTTCAAGCAACCTTTAATTTGGAAGGTTTAGCTGGAATTGCCAGATGTCTCTCATTTTAAGTCATTTCTCTGAACTTCAAGAGTCGTTCTGTATTTCTCTATTTTTCAGCCCTGAAAATTGCAATGTGTGGCCGTTATTTCGGATCTGTATAACCCCAAAACAAGCCACAAAGATACGTGATAGTTCTACAAATGTCTTTAATTCTAAGGGGAGGAGTTGTCCCATAAAATTCACCTGAGAGAGGGAACAATGACACAACAGCATGTGGCAGACAGGCCCTGCCCTTTTCTGCTCTGCTCTGCTCTGAGGATCCTCGCATATGATACAATCTTATTGTAATAGTAGAGCATCAGTGCAACACTGGCTGATATTGAACCCAGCTTTTGGGCTCAAATTAATTCAGAGCTGAATTTTGAAGAAGAAAAATGTAAACTATGACTTTCACAAATACATAAATTTATTGTATGGAATTCTTTAGATCCATTGCATCTGTTACTGAATGGTAACCCAACACATAAGTAAATTCAAGGCCATTTCTGCACATTACCCTTTTCTGACGTCGTCCTGGCATCATCCCAACAGTGCCTTTGTCAGTGTGTCCCCAGTGCTCCCCTCCACATTTGGCCAGATGCCTGTGGATAGAGTGCAAGCAACATGCACCTTCCTTTTGCAGTGCAGCTGGCCTCTTTTCTGTGCTGAACTGGGGAAGGAAGCATCTACATTGTGCTTCTATCAGTTTCACATGGCTGCTGCTGGTGGGAGCATTGAAGAGTTAAAGGCCATTGATGGATTTTTCCATTAATGGAATATCCCGCAATTGTGACGGGTGGGAACATGTTGGCAGCAGGACCATGATGATGTTGTGTGGAAGCACGACTCACAGACTGCCAGGAACACATCCCCCTTGTTTCACAGCAACATCATGTGGAAATGGCCCAAATGATTCAATGGCTCCACTCTAGTAAGGTCTAACAATAACATATAGGTCATGGTGTTCAGGTCTTTTCCCCTTGCAGGGATATGAAAATTATTAGGGTATTTCACCTAATGAGTATGAGCTTATAGCCCATGACAATCCAAGTACAAGTCAAACCCAAAGCCAGAACATTTTCTTCCAAAATAGCAGATCAAAATGTACCTCCAAAATTCTAGGGTACTACTCCAGCTAATCTGAAGTGTTATTTCTTATTGCCATAGGCCACTGCAAGTGTGGATGACAAAATATAATAGAGAAAAGTAACTATTGTATATGCTCATTTATAAGTCAACCTCATGTATTAACTAAGGCACGTTTTGGGGCCAAAATTATGGATTTTGATATGATCCATGGAAAGCTGAGGGTCATTCCATGGCGAGGGGAGAGCACCAATGCTGCTTCAAGGGACCAGCAGTGCCAGATGCCACCATCACTGCCATTTTCCTGCCCAGGTACTCAAAAAGGCCTTTAGTCACTCCACTTTGAGAAAGGGATGGTTCTTATTTTGAAAAAAGTTAAGGTGCAGTATTAACTCTCATCCAAAAAGGAACCATTCCCTTCTCTGAGTAGAGTGGTGAAAGGCAAGAGCTAAGTCTGTCCCAGAAGAACCTAAAAGAAGCACTACTCTCTTGACATTCCTTTGAGGGAAAATACTAAAGAGCTGCTGCTACTGCCACCATTTTCCCACCCAGGCATTCAAAAAGACAAGAAGCCGCACTGTAATGGAGAGAGTACAAGAGGCTGGTGCTTCTTTCAGGTTATCCTGGTATGGACTAAGCTCTTGCCTTTTGCCATTCTACTCAGAAAAGGAGATAGTTTCTTTTTGGATAGGAGTTAAGGTATAGTACTTACATTTACCTGTGGATAAGTGAACCCAGATTTTTTTTGGGACGGGTGTCAATTTTTTAGGCTAAAATTTTTAGACTTATACATGAATTATACAGTGTAACACAGGCCCTTTCCTCACGGGAGGGCCGAACGGGGCCGCGCACGCAGGGGCGGAGCTTACCTGTGAGCGGGTTGCTCCGTCCCTCCGAAGAGCGCGGATCTGCTGTTCCAAACGCCGCCAAATTTTGGCAGCACTCGGCAGCTTCCGGCGGCGCTCCACCAATTAGAACAGCGCACCAGCCAGAAGCCCACCCCCGGGCAGATCTGCAGGGACGCGCTACCGCGTCTCTGCAGTTCTTGACCGGGGGCTGCTACGGGGCAGCGCGGGTAGGTTTTATAAAAACCACTTTTGAAGATGGTTTTTATAAAACTCACAGCTCCACCCCTGGGGCTGCGCTAGAACAGTTTGAGGTTTAGAACCTCACTTTTTTTAACAGCTCTAGCGCAGACACCGGTGAAGAAGACCTCCTGGAGAGGTCGCTCTAGCGTGGGCAATATGCCCATGTGGAAATGGCCACAGTAAGAAATATAGTCCTTCTCATCACATAACAAAAGAATCACTATGTTCTGAGTTGGCCAGTTCCTGCATTGTGACACAGACTGTGACAGCAGACACTTTCTAGGGCCAGTGTGTAGTGCACAGCACAACAGATAAGGCACTAAGGCCCTTTTCCCCACGGGGGGGGGGGGTGAAACACAGGGAAACACGGGGTAGGACGACCTCACCCAGAGGTTGTCTACACTGTGGGGTGCGCTAGGGCGGTTGGAAATGTGGAGTTTCCCCACCTCAAACCGCCCTCACACAGCCGCAGGGGTGGTGCCGCGTGTTTTATAAACACGCGCGCGCTAGCCCGTCACAGCACCCTGTGAGGAATTGCAGGGGCACGCAAGCGCGTCCCTGCAGAGCTGCCCGGGGGTGGGCTTCCAGCTGGCACGCTTCTCCGATTGGCAGAGAGCTGCCGGAAGCCGCCAACCACCATTTTGGGCGCCGCTGGGCGCTGCCAGACGCCACCGGATGCTGCTACCGTGTACAGCGGCGAATGTGCGCTGTTCCCCGCAGCAACGGATCGAGGTAAGTTCCGTTGCAGCGTGTGCCACCCCGTTTCCCCACGTTTCACACACACCCTGTGTGGAAAGGGCCTTAGTCTTCTGTGCAGCCATTACTGCAAATACACAGTCTGTCAGTAAGAAGGGTGTGAAAATATTTGCCCTCAGGAAGGCTGTTGAAGGTGTATATGTGTTATGTATTTTCAAGCTTTCTGTCAATGTATGGTGACCCCATGAATTTTTCAAAGGTTTTTCTTAGACAAGGAATACTCAGAGGTGGTTTTGCCAGTTCCTTTCTCTGAAATAAAGCCTACAGCACCTGGAATTCATTGGCAGTCTCCCATCCATGTACTGACCAGGGCTGGCCTTGTATAGCTTCTAAGATCAGAGATGATCTGGTGCCTTTAGGATATTGTTAAGGCCTGCTTGCAATTGAAGGTACTATGCAGAAACTGAACACAAAACTTAGGATGCACTGATTAATGGGAACAGTTGGGAATTAGAGCATTTTTGTGCTCAACATTCAGGTTTTTATTGTACTACAGAAAAGAAAAAATGTAGCAAAAATCAAGTTACACCAATAATGGAATGTTTGTGGTCTCATTGCCAGTTCAGCCTTGAATTTAGAGGAGATGACATTTCTAGTTGCAACCAGGAAAGTATATTGAAGTGTGCCAGTGTAGTAGTTTAAGTGCTGGACTAGGAATTTGGGAGACCAGGCCTGGAGTCCCTACTCAGCCATGAAAACTCCTTGGGTGATACTGGGTAAGTCACAATCTCTCAGCCTCAGTGGCAACCCTCCCAAATAAATATTGCCAAAGAAATCCCATGATAGGTTCAACCTAGTGTTGTTGTAAGTTTGAAGTGATTCAAAGCCACACAAAATAACAAAAATATTGAGTTATTCATGCTTAAGGGTGCACATTTTGGCTACAGCCAACATATATGTAAAAGACTTATAATAGCAACAATATTCATACAAGAATACCAAGGAAATCACTATTATGAAGCTTGACCTAATTATTCAAAAAGATGGAAATCATTGCTGTCATCACAAACCTGCTCCACTTTGTTTAAGGAATATTGTTTCTAGTAGAAACCTAGGTGGATATACTTCCTTCATAGTTCTTGGTAGCAAGAAGGAAATGCAAGGGTTTCAATTTGTCTGAAGATGGTAGTGGCAATGAAGTCAAAAGAGAAGAGCAGATAAAAACAGTGCAAGATAGTGCCTGTTAAAAGATTGGGCAAATAAAAAGAGGAAAATTGCCTGCCAAACAAAAACACACACACACGCACACTCATATTAAAATAAGCTTGCTGGATAGAGCATTCTCCAAGTGAGGTGCCACCATCACAAACGCCCTCAAATGGCAACAGAAACTGTCCGATGGCCTGTGAAAAAAGATGGGAAGACAGAACTTAGAAAAGTTTCTTCGTATGACTACAGTTCCCCAAATCCTCCAGGCAGCAGGGGCTTCCAGTGGCAATGTGCACTTTCTCCCATCTAGGATAACCTCAAAATACAGACATTCTTGTGAAGGGAACTATGACCCTGTTTAAAATAGGCTGGACAATTTGGGGAGGTGTGACTTCTACAGATCGGGCCAAGTCGAAGGGTAGAATGAGATGGCTGCCTCAGCAACAGATTTGGGCTGTAATGAAAGGGCAGGAAATTGGTAGTTATGTGTAACAATTGTATCCTTGCTGAAGAGGAGGAAAGCACTTGTGAGATTTTCCATTTCATGTGCCGAAATAACTTGGCTGGCCTGGTACTATGGTCTTTGACTTTGGGAGTCTGGGCGCCAACTGCCATTTTGCCTCAGACAGTAAAACGTCTTGGGGTGGTCCCGTTCACAGAATCACTGCGGCTAAAGGCTGTGAGCATAAGGCTGTCACAAGGCACCATTTCCTATGAGAGAAGATGAATTAAACAGGTTGAAAGGCAATAGGGATAATCAGCCACAGTCTTGAGCCTATTTATATCCAGACATGTTTCACTGACATCAGCCCAACTCTTTCCCATCTGGGAGCCAAACTGCTACTTAGGGATGCTCAACTATTTAAGTAGAGTCAGTAGCAGAGCTCTTACCTTCTTACTGTCCCAATTTTGGCAGGGACAATCCCAATTAATCCTCTGCCATCCCATATTTCAGCTACTTTTAAAATGTCCCAGTTTATTTCTCCTCTTCCCACTTTCTCCCTTTCTCTTCAGCTTACTTCAATTGCTGTAAACTGACTTCAAAGTGCAAAAGTAATTTACATTCAATTCACTCTGCAGGGGAGAGAGGAAAGGAGGGAGTGGAATCTTGCCCATCCCAGGAGACTCAGACTAATACAAATTGCTCCAGCGTCTTCTACCTTGTGAGTTCTTCTTCATTAACTTTTGCTATCTTGGCTACGCTCTGATGTTGCTTGGCCACATGGCTCCCAGTTTTCATTTGTGAAATGTTGGAAGGTACAAGAGCTCCACTGCTCTTTTGGAATGCCATATCCCAGAACTCCTAGCCGGTATGGCCACTGGGAGCATTCCAGAAGTTGTGATTAAAAAATAAAATGAAATAAAATTCTGTGCTCTTTTAGGAAGTGTTTAGGCTTCTGAGCACAACTTCAAAACTCCTTTGAGGAATATAGGTGCAGCTGGATGGGTTTTTTTGTGTCCCTGCATTTGAGATAGGACCAAAAGCAATATTCCCATAATGTGCTCCAGCAAGTTCTCTTGAGGGATGTTCCTGTTGAGTGGGTGAATGGAGCCTTACTGGCTTCCCTGTGCAGCCTGCAGTCAAACCCCTTTTTTGTTCCTGACCTTTTGCAAAAATACATCAAAACGAGTCTCAGCCTTAGAAATCATATTGCATATAAAATGAATGACAGCTCCTAGAGTCACCAAGGGAATCAAACCCTCGTTTGTTTGACCATTAAAAAAAAAAGCGGGTGTAAAAGTCGTAGGGTAATAGATGAGCTCCTTGACCACCACCAAAAAAATAACAAATATAATGAAAACAACAGTACCATATTCCCTGATAAACCAGTGCCAGAAAAGCTCTTGGGGATAAAGCTTTTTTTCTTTTTTTGTCAGTCCCCAGCTTTTACCAATTTAAATTCTTGGCAGCATATTAAAAAAGAAATGCAGAAGGTATTTGAGACTGCAATCCCTCAGGTACTAAATCTAGTGTTTCCTGGCAATAGATGAATGTTGCTGGAGTTAAAACCTAGCAGCACCACAGCACCAGATCTCCATAGCTGTTTGCATTTATACTTAACAGACAAATATGTCATTCTTTCACTATCCTGTTACACAGACCATTTTTTCACACTCTCCCCACATGCCCCTCCCGCAGCCCTCCCTGTCTTTGATAATAATAAAGGTTAGAGAGACTTGTGGCCGTGGCTGGGGCCAATTTGTTTGCTCAGCTCAGCAGAATGTACTCCCCCTTGCGCAAGCTTTGTCGATTAGAGGTGTCCAATTCACAAGTCCCGTGCTCATACCTGACTTTCAAAGATATCTCCCGCTGACCCCTTGGGTAGAACACTGTTCTGCTGCTCAGATGTTTTGCATTCAGTTAGCTGCACCTTCGGATAGATACAACCCAAAGAGGCCAAGATCAAGCTGGTTTGATTTTTGCATCTGAATCCATCAATCTGGTTTCAAACTAGTATAGTGCATTCAAACATTGTCACATTCCTGCTACTTCTCACTGTTGCACTTTGGATTGGCAGTACTTTTGGACAGGCACAAGATAGCTATCCCTTCATGGGACATTGTCACATTTTTTGTGTGCATTCCTTCTACATGGTGGTGTTGTGTGCCTTTAAACTGTTTCTGACTGTGATTCCATCACAGGTTTTTCTTGACAAGATTTGTTCAGAGGGGGTTTTGCCATTGCCTTCCTCTGAGGCTAAGAGAGTGTGACTTGCCCAAGGTCACACAGTGGGTTTTTATAAAAATACTTTTTTTTCCCAAGAAAGAGGTGGTGCAAGGAAGCAAATGGTGGCACAGTAAAATAACACAATGTCCTCAGATATGGTTACAATGGGTCAAATGATTTGTTTGGTAGGAACAGAGTTGCCAGCTATCAAATCCAGTCTGCATTCAGTAAGCTTAGAGATGTGTTCCTGGTTACTGCGGGAACCCTGAGTATATTAGTACTGAACTGGTACTAATGATCACCCTGGTGGTAAACACTGAATTACAGGCACTCATCTTTGTAGTCCTAAGAGTTACAGTCTTAAGGAAAACCTTCCAAAGGCAAACACTTGTGTCAGCTCATAGCGGCAAATCAGTTCTAGCAGTTTTCATTTTCAGCAGGAACAGGAGTGATCCACATTGCACAGTATAGCAGATAGATAACACTTTAACTGTTATGGTTGCGTCTGTTGGAACTGAAAAGACTTACAACTTTAGTCATTATGGGGTTAATTGGTCTGTTGATGTAATAGAGGACCTTCACCTGCTACTCTTATTGGAAGCAGTTGTAAAGGCTCTGTAAGAGTAGCATTCTCTTAGTGAACACTCACTTCCTGATTTGCTCTGATCTGCTATTGCTGCAGTTTGTATCATATCCTGCCTCATTGCAATATTGTATTACATTTTTATATTTTTATATATTTTGTATTTGTATTTTAACTTGCCAAACTTGCTCATGTTCTCTTTTAACCTTTTGTATATTGAGAACCTATGTGCTATTTTTTTCTTTTAACTAGAATATATAAAAGACTATTTCTCTTACCCTATTTTGTCTTCTGAATTTCTTTATTTACAACAGCATCCTATGGAATTCTGGAGTTTGTAGTCTGGGGAGGGCACTAGAACTCTCTGCCTGGGAATTCTAAATGCCTCATGAAACTGCAAATTTTGGGATTCCATAGTATGTAGCCCTTGCAATTAAAGTGGTATCAAACAGCTATAATTGTGAAGTGCAGGCAAACTAACTGCCCATCCAAGATCAGTCCCTCCTCTGATATTTTAATTACAACAAAGATAGCTCACAATAGTGCAATATTGCTGGGAAAGTCACACCCACACACTTGATAAGCCACTGTTAGTTAGGATTCCTAAGTCTCAGGGCCTAGATACTTTTTTCTAGTTCTGAGGGCAAGGGAGGAGGAATCTCAGGGAGAGCATTGCCTTAACAGACATATATATATATATTTTGACTAGAATTCTGTCAACCTCAACTGGAGGAGACCCGCTGAATAACTGAATTTATCTGTATGCTGACTCATCATTCAAAAAGCGATTCACACTGGATCTGTTTTAGCTGGGTCTAACTGGTAGGATTCAGGTTATTATACATGTACTGGGCCTCCCAACTTGGAAAATGTTCCATGAGTCCTTAGAAGCATTGTTTAGAAAGGTGCTAAAAACAGAGCTGGGAAAACTGTTCCAGTGATTTCATTGTTAGATGGAAAGCCTGGAAAATGGAATTTCCAATCAGAGAAATCTGAACTAATTTGTACTAGGCTTGGTCCTTCTTATTGCAATAGCATTTTCTGAGCAACTGTGGTTGGCACTTCCTGTATGTGACTTAATGACATCACCAGGGCCCAACTCTTGTGACACCACCAAGAGACGCCTACAGGCCCTGAAATCTAAAGGCCTCATCTGGCAGAGGAAAAGGGAAACTTGTGGAAGGAAACATGTCTTTGCTAATCAAAATGTCCCAGTATCTTCTATAACTGTAAAGGTTGATGTAAAAGTTTCATAATCCCAAGAGTGATTTATTTGCTTGATACTGGCCTGTTGCCCTTACGTTATCAGAGAAACATCATGTCCTGGGCACTGAGTGCTGTGAAAAAGTCCAAAATCTAGACTTTCCTATAATCAAATTATCTTGGACCACGTGTATCATAATTTAGTGTCCAGGTGGGTGGGTATGGAAGGATCATGTAATATTTATGGGGGTGAGATGAGCAAGACATAGCAGCTAGGTATATTCTCCTTGCCAGAGCTTGGAAAAGTTATTCTTTTGGACTATGCCTCCTAGAATCTGGGAGGGATAGTTCAAAAAAGTAACTTCTCCAAGCTGTTTACTCTCTGCCTCATAACTAGGTCCTCATCGATTGAACCCATTTGGCTGCCCAAATGTGAACCTAATAATCAGATCCTGCTTAAGCTTGTGCTTCCTCCGTAATTGACTCTTGCATATTGATTAAGATGTTGATGTGTCCCAGCATTTCTCAGTGGTAATACAGTTGAGAATGGGCCTCCTTTTCCTTGCAGCTGTCTCTCTCTCTCAGCTCTCGCTGTACTGCTGTCACCACACTGGCTTTAATGGATAAAGCTGTCATCCCTAAAGCTAGAATGTCTTGGAGGCACAAAGACGAAATTAACTGTTCAATAATTTATGGGACATGTGGAAAAAAAAAACTTTACCCAACAACTTCAATTGATTGCAGTAAGTGTTTTGACTGCACTCCCCTGTTTTGCATAAAGTCAGCTCCTTTTGAGAGCCTGTTTTTTTTTCTTTCAATTCTCTACTTGAGCGGAAGCTTCTTTCTCACTAAAAGGTAAAGCACGCCTTCTGCTTGCTCTAAGGGATTTTTCTAGGATGACGGCGACTTGATTTTTTTTCTCCTGCTGTATGAGCCCAGACAGGTTTGCTCAGAAAAGCAGACCCCAAATGAAATCAGATCAGATCATAGTGAAACATACCATCACTAAGTACCACCAGGTCATCATCTGAGAGACAGATAAAAACATGAGGGACAAGCAGGATGGGGGTGAAAATGAGCCCAGCCCTACTGTTAGGCAGAGTGAAGCAGTTGCCACAGGCAACAGATGCTAGGAAGGGCAGCAAGGTGTTGGTGGGGATTGCTGTGCATAATATGGATTGTCTGTTCCCCCAAATCAGCTTGCCACTCTTAGGTAAAGTGGATGACACTGCTGGTCCATAAGCCACTGGTTGCCAGTGCCTAGTGAGTTTCCTGGAAAGAAATAAATTACTGTAGACAATAGGCACAAATATGGCAGCAGACCCAAGCACATTGGGGTAAAATTGTTGCTCCACTTGTCAGATACCTTGAGATGTATTGGTCTACTCCAGTAACCCAGCATGGGTGCTACAATGAAATGGGAAACTTTAGCTTCTAACTAATCACAGTTTAGCACTATGTTCAGATCTGAAGATTCTATGGTTAATTTGACACTGGATTCCTGAAACCAGTCACCTCTAAACTAGGGTTCTTGATGCTCCAATAAAGCATCATTAAGATGGTTTTAAACCCTACAGTTTAGGGTTTTAGAGCTGATGCTGAAGAATGGCGAATTGAAAAAGGAAAAGTTCTAATCCCCTCCTTGGGGCCATGTGGAAGTTGGATAGAGGAAGTGGAAAGAATCATTTACCATTGTGTAGCATTATGTCTGAAAGAAGCCTGGGTATGTTAACTTTTTGCCTGGCTGGGACGCATCAGATTTGGTTCATCTTATCCTGTCTTTCATTGATTCAACTGGCTGGCACTGCTAGTGCCTCACTGCAACATCTCACTGTCACATTTCTCTCACTCAGTGTATGAAGCTTTAAATGTGGGACCAAGTTTAGGAAACTCAAATAAACAAGCAAACAAAAGCCCAATCCAATCCATACCAATCATTTTAATTTGCTTTTATTCCTTCTAGGTGCTGCTGAGAACACTTGGTAGGTTCTCTCCAGATGGAAAACACAACAGAAGCTGGATTTCCTACCTTTATAAACTACATTTTCAGTTTCCCTCTGTTGAGAAGCTTCTTCTCACTGAGGAGACAAGATTGTGAAGGTGCATTGATTTCCTCTCTCTCTCTCTCCCTTTGTTCCCTCCCCTCCTTTCCTGTAAGGCATGGGAGATTAGTGCATATCTCTCCAGAGTCTGTGGTGCCTTTCTTAGCTATTTGGTGTACAGTGTGTTTCCAAAGTTTATGACCTCTTGAAAATCTGGGAGTGTTAGAGCCAGGAAAATTTAGATAACACACTTGATTAAGTATTTTCTTAGTGACTGGAAATATCTCACCCAAATCTTGGTAGATATATCTCTGTCTCTGTCTCTCTGTCTTTCTCTCTGCGTCTCTTGATGAAGACTGAGAATTGAGCATTTCTGTTTCAAATTTGAAGGCAACCCTCAATAGGGTGGATTTTCTGTTTGCAGTGATGTAGACTCGAGTCGATTGACTTGGACGCAAGTCAGACTTAAGTCACTTCAGTGACTTGACTTGGACTTGACTTGGCAAATACTACACACTGACTCAACTTGAGACTTGCATATTTTTAGTGACTGACTTACTGCCCTTGGTTCAGTAACATAACACATTCATCCAGAAACCTTACAACTTACTGGTCACATGATGATCTGTCTCAAACCCAAAGTGTGGACACATTTCTCAGAGGGAACCGCAAATAGGTTAGGCAATGAGCTTGAGGTGGGGTTGAAGTCTGACAGCAGCCTGTCCCTGCTACATATAGGAGGAGCTTTCTAAAACTTTTCCTAAGAGCAGAAGGCAAGACTCATGCCCAGAATGTGGGGCGCGTATCTCAGAGGAGAACATAAAATGTGTTAGGCAATAGGCTTGAGGAAGAAGGATCTTTTCTCCTAAAGCTCTTAAAGCTTCAGTAATGGTGACTGAGGAGGATCTATTATTCACTTCTGAAAAAGTCTCCAGCTTTGCAAATGGGAAGTAAGAAGGATCCTGTTCCCCACTTCCAAAGCTGAAGATGGCAAAATCACAAGAGTGCTGACTCTACTTAAATTATTAAAACTGACTTTATTCGATTCTGTCCAGAAATTCTGGAATACAGGTTGGGATATAAAGTTGGCTTCCAGACTTGACACTTGACTTGGAAGGATCTTGCAAAAACTTGGGACTCGGCTTGAGACTTGAAGGTAGAGACTTGAAAGTTGAGACTTGGAGGAAAATACTTAAATACATCACTTTCTGTTTGCCCATTCTCAGAAAATCAACTTACACATCTTTCCTTCCTTCCTTCCTTCCTTCCTTCCTTCCTTCCTTCCTTCCTTCCTTCCTTCCTTCCTTCCAGTGGTGCTTCCATGGCATGACTTCTGGGCAAAAATCCAGAACTCCCTTGATCCAGAATGCACCAAAGGACCTCCAAACACAGCAAAGCTTGATTAGCAAATACTGAAGTAAGGCCATTTCCACACGGGCATATTGCCCATGCTAGAGCGACCTCTCTTGGAGGTCTTCTTCACCGGGGGGAGCGCTAGAGCAGTTAAAAAAAGTGAGGTTCTAGAACTCAAACTGCTCTAGCACAGCCGCGGGAGTGGTGCTGTGAGTTTTATAAAAACCACCTTCGCAAGTGGTTTTTATAAAACTCACCCGCGCTGCCCCGTGGTAGCCCCCGGTGAAGAACTGCAGAGACGTGGTAGCGCTCCCCTGCAGATCTGCCCGGGGGCGGGCTTCCAGCTGGCGCGCTGTCCTGATTGGCGGAGCGCCGCCGGAAGCCGCCGGCCGCCATTTTGGGCGCCGCCAAGCACCGCCGAACGCCGCCAAAATTTGGCGGCGTTTAGAACGGCGGATGCGCGCTCTTCGGAGGGACGGAGCAACCCGCTCCCGAGTAAGCTCTGCCCCTGCGTGTGCGGCCCCGTTTTGGCCCCCCCCGTGAGGAAAGGGCCTAAGTGAAGTAATGTATATTACTATTTAAAAAGGGAGCCTATTCCAAGATCATGAAGCCCAGAGTTTAAAATTACCCCACTGAACTAACTAACTAACCTTCCTAACCTACCTTCCTTCCTTCCTTCCTTCCTTCCTTCCTTCCTTCCTTCCTTCCTTCCTTCCACTGTTTTAAGTCAATCTCTTTTTCATATAATAGAGCAGATCAATCTTCTTGTTATTTACAATATAAGGAAAACCACCCCTGGGAAATCAGCATGTGAGTATGAAAGTTCCAACACCCCTCCAGCACTGAACTGCAATGCTGTTGATCAAAAATTCAAGAAATGGGAAAAGTAATGAGTATAGCGTGTATGTCTATGTAACTTCTGCAATTAGAGTTAGCTATCAGCAGGAAGTAGATACCACTTTGTGTGAGGAGGTCAAACAACACGAGTGATCATTTTCTTATCCCAACAGCTCCAAGTGCGTTTTCATCCGTTTTCTTTAATTTTGCCACAACTTGTTAAGGGAGCATGTTCCACATTGTCCACAAAATGGAAGGATTTCGTTAGTTCATCTTAAACCTGATCCCTTCTCCCCAAATTTACATTTTCTTAAGTGACACACAGAGTCTTTTTACACAATCAACCAAAGAGTAGAAGAAAAACTTTCACAAGTAATGATGTAATCTGTAACATGTTTCTTTTGCAGGTAATGAGATGCAGTGAAGTTGTTTTGTGAAGTAATTTAATGACTGACAATGTCATTGCCTTTTAAGAATAACAAGCAGCATTTACAGCGTGAAAAGGAGGTTCTCTTCTTCAGACCATTGCTCTCTGTGTGAAAAAAACAATGATGGACAGAAACAACAAAGGATCTAATACCAGTGGTACAGTAAGGGCTGTATCATACAAGGCAAGTAAATCGCAGTTATAGCAGCGTAATAGTATCTTTAGCTGGGATTTATCATATGACCTCGTTCCTCTTCTGTTATTCACCTTGTGAAAGACCATTTGGAAAGTGTTTTTTTTTTTAACAAAAGAGGTTATTAAGAGAATTTTTTCTGTTAATTAAAATTTTTTTTTTTCAAACGGTCTCCCACTGAGAGAACAACAGAAGAGAAATGATGTCATGTGATAAGTCCAGCCAAAGATGCCATTATCCTGCTGCAAATGCAGTTTATTTGCATTTATTTGTGGTAAAGCCTTCAGATTCAAGTGATATTCTGGTCACCTTCTGTGTATGAGATGGAGAAGGGGAAGAAGGTCTGACCCTACTACCAGGCAGATTGAGGTGCCTGCTCCAGACAGCAATTCAGGCTACTATTAAAGGGTAACAAACTGGTAATTATTTACTTTACTGCTGTCATATATGTACTGGCAGGAATGAGCAGTGGTGCTTATGAGATTTTCTTTGCCTCATTGTACTAGGGTTGTCATATTCCTGTTCCTCAAATTCCAGCATCTAGTTTGCATATAATTATAATTTCTGTATTTTGCAATTTAGGAATATTAATTGTTCTTTATTTCCTGCTACTATGCTTCAGCATTGATAGCTTTTAGCATTAGTGTAATAGCCACATGAAGATATTTTTGCTATGCCAGGGGATGTTGAACTGAAGCCTTATTGTGATCGTAAGTCAAATAGAGCAACAACAAAAAGTTAAACTAGACTTTACTATACTGATAATAAAATATTTAATTTGCATTTCTGAAGGAATCCACACTTTGCCTTTTTATTGCAACTACTGAAGCTTGCCCGTAGCTTCCCTCTGCATATTCCATTGTGAATACTATTTGAATGGGGGGCTCCAGCTGCACAGAGGCCCATGCAGGGGATCTGATCTGGGGATCTGCGCTGGGACAGGAAGCACCTTCATTGTGCTTTCGGGCCTTCAGCAGGGCAGGTAAGTGCAGGAGTGTTGTGTGATCAGGAGTCATTGATGGAGAAAATCCATCAATGATTTACCCTGCTATTGTGCCATCTGGTGACAGGAGAAGGATGGAACCATGATGACATCTTGTGGAAGTATCATGGTCCCGCTCGTCTCCTGTCCCCATGCCAGGACACCATTTCCATGCGGAAAGGGCCTATATCTTGAACATCTTAAGCATACACTGAAACAATAATATGTGTGAATGACTCTGTGCACAATAATTAAAATGCTTGTGTATAAACCAGAAGACTCATGCTGATCAGAATATACACTTGCTTCGTCAATGCCTCTTTCCTTCTTCTTTCTGCTTCATGTCAACAACACTACATAGGTACACAATATTACTTTTTCAGGCTACAACTCCCAAAATTTTTCAGCCAAGGGCCATATTGGCTAAGAGCGTTATAGTCCAAAAGGTAACTTTCCCTTGCTTCTGTATATATGCCATCAATGTTTTTTGAACTGGTCATCCTTCACACATGTTCCCACCCATCCTCTTCCCCATCACAGCTCAGCTTGAACATCTTGACAAGCCAGCAGTCTCATCTCACAGTAAACTTTGTTGCTTACCTGTTTCTTCCTTTCAGGTATATTGGGGACCTAGAAATCTTTCTCAGTTGTGCAGGAGGCCTACATGGTAGAACTTGCTCCTTCATTTAAAAAAAGACCCACTGAGGTGTTTAAATACAGAGTTTCCTGCAAGAAGCAAGCAAGTGTGCTGAATTGCTCTTTCTCAAATACTCTTCCATTTAATTGGCATAAAGGAACTCCCCTTTGGCTATGTACTCCCTTGAAGTCTCACAAGGAGCCTTGCTAAAGAGGCATAGGTAAATATTTTACACAGTCCACAGTGAATTAGGAGCACAACCACCATTAGGCAGAACTTGAACTGTGCTGCTGATTTCTTCCTCCACCCCCCACCCCACTATACTAAGCTCAAAATGGATCCCATGGTACACAGAGTCTTCAGTCCCAGGTGCCACCTTCCGAAGAAGGTGCAGTTCAATTTCATTTAATATTGCATATGTTTCCATTAGCATGAGTCAATTGCTCTCCATTCTCGCTTTAAGACTCCCCCTTTCCTCTCAGTTATAGCTTTGCTTCTAAGAGGCTGCCAATCCACGCTACTCACTGCTGTGTTCTGATCATATAACTCCATGGCTGGCACCTTGGATCCCATTGTTTCAAACTTGACATCCATACTGCAGATGTCTGTTTCTATCAGATTGTTAGGGTAGGGGACCAGGGAGATATTTGTTTAGGGCAATTGTAGTGTGTTGATGGGTAGGCTAGTGGGAAGAAGAGAAAAATTCCCCAGTATACATCCAGAATAGAATTGGGGGAATCTTTTCAACTGGATAGATGGATCTAGCAGTGGGAAGAACTTGGAAATATTACTGGTTTGGACTACAATACCCATATGTCTAGTAGCTTTGCAGAAGAAAGATTCTTGGAGTTGTCATTCCAATCCCCCCTAACTTTTCTGTTTAGGACTCTTTAATCTCCTGGAGGAACAGAAAAGTTGTCCTCCTCTAGGAAAAAAATAAAATAAAGGTAGCCAAAGGACCATCTTCTGTTTCGTTTCTCTGGGGACCAAAGGAATAAAATAAAAATATAATAGGAGAGCTAGATTTAGGTCAAGTTTCCACATTCAGTAACATGTGAGCAAATCTATTTCTCTTTAACATGTGGTCAGTGGGAAAGCGTACCTTACATAATTAAAATATACTGGCTTCTGGCTTCTAGCTTCATTATATTTAGGACTGAACCATGTACTTATGAACAAGTTCCAAGGCTTTTAGAACAACTTCACACTGTACCAAAGACAATGTTAATTACTTGCACCAGAAGTTTTATATGAGGCTTCCTGCAAAGAGCAAAAGTATGAATGACAGATATGTTGGGTCAGGATGAGCAAGTTTCAGTTTGAATCCATACCCAGTCATGTAGCATTGAGAAGCTTTGGGCAGCTCAGGGCTACACAGCCTGACCTATCTCAGAGTTCATGTTAGGGTTTCCTTTCCCCTTTCCCAACAATGGCTTATTGTAAACTATACACAGCATGTTGGCAGGCCCAGCACTACCTCTAGGCAATATGAGGCATTTGCCTCAGGCAGCAGATGCTGGGAGGCAGCAGCCCTGTAATATGCAACCCACAACCCAGTGGCAGTCTGTCTGTTTTGGATGTTGTGGAGAATACTGTCCCATAATCCACCCTTGCAAAAAAATAAATTACCAGTGCAGTTGGCTTTCATGCATGGAGCATAATGGGCAACCAACTTGCTCTTTGCCTCAAATAGCAAAATAACTGTAGCCATTCCTGCATGTTGATAAGGCATCATGAGTGTATACTATTTGCACCCACAATTAAAAGTGGACTTTATATAAAGAGAAAATAGCTTGGGTTCTTTTTTTTTCTCCTGCAGTGTGACAGCAGATTCTCAATCTCTGTCATCAGATTTCTGAACAAAATGGATCTATGGGGATCTTACAAGAAGTACCTGTGTTACACTGGATCTTGTTGTCCATGGGCAGAAGCTTCTAGAACAGTGGTTGTCAACCTGTGGGTCCCCAGATGTTCGTGGACTTCAGCTCCCAGAAGCCCTGAGCATTGACCATAGTGGCTCGGGCTTCTGGGAGCTGAAGTCCACGAACATCTGGGACCCACAGGTTGACAACCACTGTTCTAGAACTCCCCACTAACAAGTGTGTCCAACTGACCACATGCACCAACTCATAGCACTTAATGGGGGATACTGATATGTAGAAATTCCTGTTTTGTCTTGGGTTCCATTTTAGAATCTAGAAGGGTGATTTGGGAGCATAAGGTGGGTTCCATACCTTCCAACATTTCACAGATGAAAAGTGGGACGTATGTGGCCGAGCAGCATCAGAAGGAGGTCAAGACAGCAGAAGTTATTAATGAAGAAGAATGCATAAATCAGGAGAGGATAGTTGGAAGGTGTGGGATTCCCCAAACAGTTCCAGAAGTATGGCAGAATCTGAAAGTAAAATTACAGCATATCTTTCTTTGGCCAGCCTGTTTTCCGAAAACAAGCCAGCATTTCCTTCCATTCCTTCAAACAAGATTCCAAGTATTTATCTGCAAAATTTCAAGAGGAAGCTATGTTTTGCATACAGGTATCATGTCTGAAGTTCAGATTATCTAAACACAGAATATTTGCTTATCACCACACAGCCAAGTACATAGGGAAAATCTCCCTAGGAAGTTACACAGGACCAGAGCTTGATGCGTTTGGTTCGGGAAAAGTCATTCAGAGGGCAAACCAGAAATTTGGGTGTGCTTTGGAGAGAACTGCTTTGGATCGCTTTTATAACTGTTTTGGAGAGAATACATGCTTCCCATCCACCCCTCCACAGTAAATCAGAGGAGGAGGAGAGAACTCTGTGGACCTTCAAATGTTGTTGGATTACAACTCCTGCCAGTCGTGGCCATTGGTTCAGACTGACAAAAGGGTTCAAATTTTACCACCTGTAAGATTCCTCTCCCACCAGAATTTACATCACAACAAGCTTTGTTTGGATGGCCTGTAGTGCCTTCTTTTGAGTCTATCTTTGTCTGAGACTTATTTACTTAGGACCAGATTAGGCATTATATAAAGGGCCCATGGATAATTTGCTTTATTTTCAATAGTAGCTATGGGAAGAGGTTGTTGAATTGGGACTGTACTTCTGAAAGGTTAGTCTTCCCCCTGGGAAAAAATGTTCCACCCTGTGGTGCTCCTATTATATCATTAGGTAGAACACAGAGCTGCTTTGATAATATCTGTATGTTCCTCTTCACCTGTAGCAAATAGCAGGTTTTGAGGAGACAGTTTTAATTAGGAAAATGGTTTGAGGCAAAGGGTTAACCTCTCATGTCCCCCCCCCCGATAACATTGTAATTCCAGTTGGAATTGCCTCCTATTCCCTTGTTGCTGTTCCATTACTTTTAAAGATGAAAATCCAAATTCGATTGTCTCATGTCAACACAGTTTGGCCTCAGCAAGGCATGGAAACATTTACAGCTTTACAGGTTCTCTGCATGCCCATATTTTCATAAGCATCATGAACAAAACAGTGAAGTCCCAACTACATGAAATTAAAGGTGTGCTAACAGTATTATTACCAGCAGATCTAAAAGAAAATAGACCCTACCCACTTCTTTTGCTCATCAATTATTTCATCTCTTGTTTGTTTGTTTGTTTGTTTTTTAATAAAAGCACTACTATTTTGAATTTTGTTCTAAATCTGGGGATATTTTCAACATAATTACAAAGTAACTGAATCCGGAGTTTGGTAGTGGAGCCAAAGGCATTATAAGGGGGGAAACATTGTGGGGAATTCCTCCTCTACAATCCCACCCTTTAAGCAAGTATCAAATTAATTATACAAGTTATGTGACTTCAGCAGCATCATGTTTATTTATAATTAATCATCAGTATGGGACTTTCATGACCCAGTCCTAATAGTATGCTCCTGTCTCCATGACCAAAACTTGGAAGCAAAATAATTCACTTTTGGCAAGGAGAAAGGAACAACCAGTCCCATCCCTGCTATTGAGGGAGGGGTAGGAAAATCTCTTACTCTTGGCTTTGTTGCATTTCTCTGAGTCTCACCTGCATTTTCTTCCTGTCCTTGTTTTGCATTGGATTACAAAACTGTTTTTTAATTTCTGTTGAATTCTTAACCTTCTTTTAAGCAATATTTCTTAATGTGCTCATTATCAAATGTATTTTACACTTTCCTCTCCTGGTACATTTTTTTGTGTGGGCCCTCTCAGCTGCAAAGTGGCTGTTTAGGGAAAGAAATGGAAAAAGGGTTGTGTGACTTATTCTTGTTCCCCATTTCAACTCTATATGCAGTCCAGACATTACAAGTGCAAGTCTATAGTCACTGGATCTGGAAGTCGGCTGTGTTAGGCCCTCCAGTCCAAAAGTCCCCTGGGCCTCCTCTTCTAGGGCAGGGATAGACTGGTCTCACTTGGTTGTATTTGCATTTCCATCTGCACTTCCTGCATATATTGTTATTTGCTGGTAGATAATATGGAGCCTGTTTAATATGTACTCTATTTGTTGGTGTATAAGACTCACTCCCCCCCAAAAAATGGGGTGTGTCTTGTACGCCAGTGTGTCTTAAATGCTGACAAATAGTATTTGCCAGTGTATAAATGGGGGGTGTCTTATACACTGGCAGATCTGGTATTTATCTCACCTATGTTTCATTTAACTATGCTGGCCACCAAGGACTCTGGGGCTCTTTTTAAAGTGGAGCAGGGGGCTCAGCATTGGCAGGCAGTTTCTACTTAATTTTGCCTTCTTGTAGACACTTTCAGAGGGAGGAAAATTACTTTCCCTTTCCATCATCGTTCGAATAACCTGAAAGATGGAAATATGCTGGACACCCCATTTCAAAATTTTTGGCTAGGGCCCTGCCCTAGAAACTTATAAAATAAACAACAATGTGGTTCATAACTGCTAAGAATTGCCCTCAGTCCTTCGCTATAACAATTGCATGTTTGTCAGTGACCTAATCTAACTGTGAAGATTTGTCAATCTTTAGAGGTTCTAATTTCTTGAGAAACTGATCTGACATGATTTTGATTTCCTTCAATAACTTTCCCACCTCTCTTGGGAAATTTATGTCTGCTTTGGATTTTTTTTTTAATCTCAGATCTTTTGTGAACAAGAAAGTTAAAGATGTACGTGATTCTCACTCCCCACCCACCCGCATCCCTTCCTTGGTCAATAAATTACTCTCAGCATCTCTTAGAAGTCCTGTTGCCACTTTCACTGACCTCATATTTCTGATATTATGGATTTGAAACACTTTAACCTAGGAGGAACTCTTTTCCCTATTCCTCACCTTTAATTTTCTTGTGTTCTATATATACACACACTTCCCATTTAAGCATTCTCCGTTCTTGTCTGCACGTTATTAGAAATGTTCTATTTTTCTCATCCCTTGCCCTTGCGTTTCTCTCTCTGTTTTCTTTTTCACTTCCTTGCTACTTCTAAGTGCTGGCAATTCAGTGCTGTAGGTGGCACTATTCCCTCTGATTCGGTCCTTCTGAACTATGGCCCCAGTATGATGTTAAGAGTAATTGTGACACTTTCTCAACAAGATGTAAAACTGGGGTCCTGAACCCCTTGTATTCAAGGGGAAAAAAAAGGAGGGAGTGTATCTCCTGATACATTTTGCAAGATTAGGTATCTTTAACCCTTTGCCCTGGAAAATTCTTGCATGGGTGATTACATCCTGTCTTCTTAAATTCCTTTGCATTTAGGATGCACTGATTTTCACAGTCTATCCAAATGTGCACAATTCCATTGTCAAGGATTGTTAAATATTATGGTTCAAGGTGTGGGTGGCATGCACCTTTCGGCATGTTACTGTCTGTTTCATTCTGATTAAATAAATGATACATAATATTATGTTTTATTTTATAATATTTAAATCATTAATTTTGCATGGGAAGATATATAAAATTCATGTATATTTCTCTCTATATATACTTTTCATGTAAGCTTCCTCCTTTCCTATCTAGATTAACATCAATAAAACTGTGTGTCTGTGTGTGTGTCTATGTGTGTGTAAATGCATGCAGATAAATATAGACATATGTTTCTGGAGATGCAATGGCATGTACAATCATTATAACAGCATGACCATTTCCTCCTCTAAGCATACGTAGTAATCTTAGAAGTGTGGATTGGGAAGCTTATAATCTTTATTTCATTATCATTAGAGTCTGGCAGGTGTGTCTCTTCCTGCCTCCTTGTTTTTGGGTAGAGCCAGCATGAGACTAAAAGCTTCAAAATGGGCAGCAGGTTCCACTTATATACAAGACTAACTTATTCTGCAGTGACAGATCTTTGACTCAACTCAATCACAGTGCTTTTAGTAATTCAGCAGTACAGTGGAAGCAGGGGCATAGTCAGAGAAAGACTACTCAGGCAATCAAATGAATGTAAAAACATCGTCTTACCTCTATGGAGCAAGTACCGTATTTGCCAGCGTATTAGATGCACTGGCATATAAGATGCATCCTATTTTCAGATTGCATTCTTTAGGAAAAGAAATTTAGTACCCTGGCCACCATTCCTGTCATTTCTGCCTCTGTGAGGAGACCTCTAATTTCATTTTCAAAGCAACAGTGAGTTAGTTCAGCAATTTTCAGTACTTACTCTGTGGTAAATTCACACTTTCTGGCACCGTAAACAGTATCTTCTCCACAGAAAATGGCAACTGGGCACGGAGGGGGATGGCAAGTGGGCTTGGGGAGTGCAAGTGAGTGCAGAGAGCCGCACGGTGGTGGTGAGTGAGTATGGAGAGCCACGTGAGGGTGGCGAGTGACTGCTGAGAGGCGCGAGAGGTGGCAAGTGAGTGTGGAGAGGTGCGGAGGTGGTGGCGAGTGAGTGCAGAGAGTTGTGAAGGGGGTGGCAAGTGAGTGCGGAGAGACATGTGGGGGGTGACAAGTGACTGCAGAAAGGTGTGGGGGTGGCGAGTGAGTGCGGGGAGGTGCAGAGGGGGGTGGTAAGTGTAGAGAGGTGCGGTGGGATGGCAAATGAGCAGGGGGGTGACGAGGGAGCGCAGAGAGGTCCGGGGAGCTGGCAAGTGGGTGCAAGGGAGCCATATCCAAGGCAGAAAGAACAGGAAGGGGGTGAAAAGAGCTCCTTTCTCCCCATTCCTGTCATTTCTGCCTGGGTGGGGAGAACTCCCTGCAGAGGCAGAAAGGAACAGAAAGGTGCCTTTCCTTTCCTTTTTTCCCTAGCAGGTAGGAGTTACCCATATGTGCTGGTGTATAAGACGCACCCCATTTTCAGAAGGCATTTTTTTGGGGGGAAAGTGTGTCTTTTATGCCAGCAAATACAATAACTATATCAACATCACAAGGATTGTTATCTAAAGAATTTAAGAATGTAAAAAGAAATGTTCTGAATCAGACCAAAGGCCTGTATTGTTCAGTATTCTGTTTCCCACATAGGCCAAATCTCTCCCCCAACATCCCCCCGCATCACAGAGGAGGGCATGTTGCACCAAAAAGGAGGCCAGCACTTCTGCTGCTGGACCTTACTGGTGGCTACTTGGCTTCAGGCTTGAGAAGTATCACAGTGGCTAGGAAACACAATCGTTATGGGATTACAGTGCACGATCTTACAAGATCCAATGGGATTTCAACAGGCCTATATATAGACCTATACGCTGGCTTCCTGATCAGCCATTTTCAGTTAGACCTTAGCTAATGATAATTACTGTATTATAAAGTTGTGGCCAGTCATATTCATCCCATAATTTTGGTGTCTGCCCTCTCTTTCGCAGTGCAACTAGATACCTATGAAAAACCAGCAAGAAGGATACGAGGGAAAAAACCTTCTCTAGACATTATGAGAAGACATGGAACCTCAGCCTCTGAAAAACTCTCTATAAATCTATTTAATTATAATATTCTGCTGTGTTGGAAGCAATGCCAGTGGCAGTAATGGTGCATCAGGCCTCATTATGAAGAATGGATTCATTTTCTAGAATCCATGTCTAGAACAATACAACTTGCCTTCTTGTAAAGGAGTACGCAGGAATCTCCAAGTTCCATGGACGAAATGGGGCTTCCTCATTGTCATAAATATATTCTTTTAAAAATCTATCAGGTTTAAAGGCCCAGTACCTTTACACACCCTCAGATAAGTGAGTCGGTAGGAAAGCATTCGTATGGAAGTGTGCTGTGCTTTTCAGGCAGGAAAGATGTTGCACTGGAGCTTGATTTGACATGCAGAAAACTGAGTTTGCTTTGTATTCTTGCCAGGAAAATTACCAAATTGCTAAGGATTATTAATGCCACCTATTTTGTTCTAGGTCAACCTACTGTGTCCTTGGCCTTGCCTTAAAGGTTTAGTTCGACCTGCTATTGGAAAGTGACACTCAAGTCCCATTCAAACTGATTTTTAGTCCTCAGACCAAAATGACTCCCTCCCTCTCTGTAAAAATTAACTGGAGAAAATGTTTTGAACCAGTTTTCCAGCTTCAAATCGTAATAATAGGATTCTTTAATGCCCAAGGGACAATTAACAGTTTTAATACCAACTTACTTCAATCCAGCCAAAGTAACTAACAGCCCAAATCATGTTTATTCAGAAACAAATAATAAGTTGTGCTTGTGATGGCAACCTACGTATTGCTGAAAGCAATGGGACTCCAGTAAGTGGCAATTAACCTGCTCCAATAGTTTCAACTGAACTTTCAATGCAATTATGTGCACCTTTAATGAAAAGAAATCCCACATAGTTCAGTGGGGCTTACCCAACTAGATATGTGCATGTTTGTAGTCTGTTAATCTTTTTAAAGCATAATTTTCATTTTGTACTGTTATTTCACATTTGTATCTGCTCCCATTTGGTTAAGTTCAGAGATGTTTCAATTGTTGAAAGACTTCCTCATTATTGACAGGTGGAAATTTTACTTGAGTTATTACTACCTCTAGCAGTGTGCTGGAACTCCATGGATTCTCTGATATGCACATAAAGCTACCACAGCTGTGGGTTTCCCATTCATTTCGTTTTGGGGAAAATTTCATACCTGTGATGTGTGTTCTTATTATATTAATGGGGGAAACTTCTACTTGTATGAGAGCACTGACTCCACAGTGGTGTTCATTAACCTCTAACTTGGCAGTGTAGGAAATAATCTAATTGAACTCAGTGGGACAAATCTCCCAATCCAAAACAGTGATTATTAGGAAATAACAGTTGTTCATTTCAGTGGGATATGCTTTGAAACAGGAAAAGGATCATGGCTTTATTTTCAGTTTGAAGATGTTTAAAGGCCAACATGCAAATGAGAGTATGACTGAAGTACTAGCTTTCCAAAGTAGCATTCTATAAGTAGCCGAAGAAGGAAGATGAGTGATGAGATGATGCTGACACTGAAAACAACTGCTGAGCCAACATCTTGTGTTTCAAGTACAACTTCTCACTTCTGCTCTGGAGTCCAGTGGTGAAAGCCTCCTTCCCGACAACTTCAATGAAGATTTAAAAATAGTGAGCCACAAGACCTCTGCAACCCTGAAATACCCATTTTTCAGCACCTAGGTGTCTGTCAAGATGTTTATACAGGAGTGGTTTGATTGCATGCAATGTCTAGACTTCTTTTACATCACAGAGCCTCATGTTACATTGTACGTATCTGGATGTGTTATAGACCAACAGCGTTCCAAGCATTTAAAATAGAACATGGAAGTTAAAATGGAAGAAAGGGTCATGATTTAGATCAAGAGTTTTACAGTTATTTAATTAATAATACCCATGGGTGCATTTAACTTTGTAGCTCTCATATCAACCATTTGGCCAGTTTTTGCTCTTGATTATAACCATGCATGCATAATAGTGTCTGGTCCTTTCAATTTTCTTTTGTAAATGGTAGATAAGGACAACACTTAAAATCAGATATTTTATATGCAAGAAGACAATATGTCAAGACATTGAAATGTATATGACAGGCACAGATGCTCATTATAGGCATAATGATTTTGAGCTTGGTAGACAAGGAAGTGGGAGAAGTGGCTGAAAAGAGAGTGCAATTATTTATCTAAACTCAAGGCACACAAGCATGTAGATACTATAAAACGCTGTGTGTACTGCATGTATTCATACTATATGCTTAGGCTCTTTAGAACACAATTGTGATTGGCCAAGATTGTTAAGGACCAGCCGAGGCCACACTAGGCCAGGTGAAGCTGTGCTAAATTCAAACCTCTTCCTGTCTAGGGGACAGTGGAAAGTATTACTTAAGACTATGCCCTCACCAAGCCTCAGACCAACATTGTGATTGCATCCCTGCATAGCAGTTTGGGCCTAGTCTAAATTGGGTCCTCCCAGCCCCCCTTTTCTGCCCCTTTCTGAACTCTTCTGTTGGCAGATCTTAGCCAGCAGAGCAGGTCTGCAGGCAGGCTCTGTCAACATGAATCTGAGATCAGCCAACAGAGGAGGATTCTGGAGTCAGAGGAGGACTTTTGCTGGAACAAAAAAGAGCTTATGCCCCATTAGATTTCCTATAGCTAGCACATCCTTGAGTGCTAGCCTTGCCCTCTTAGACTGCAATCCTAAATGCGTTTGCTAGGGAATCACAGAGCAGAAATTATTGCCCTACAATTTCACATTTCTCTGCCCTAAATGGTACCCCAAAGCATCAAGTTGAATCAGTAAAGTCATTCTAAAAAAGAATAATAAAACCACAGCACAGCCCGAAAAGCATTAAATCCCAATAGTCCAATCATATAACATCTGTGCAGTAACATGACTGCCTAAATAAAGCTTTAAAGGAACAAGCTTAAACAGATCAAGTCAACCAATAAGGGATGCTCTTAAGGCTAACCCTATTTTTGTTTGACAGTGAAACACCACCAGAGAAGGATACAGGCAGACTTCCCTAGAAAGTCTACAGTGTGGATGTCACTGTGTACAAGATTGGAACCTGCAATATTAGTGACATCACCTTGATAAAATATAGAGAGGGCAGAGCTTTCTGAACAACTCTGGATGAGTAGGAAAGTATGTAGAGAATAACTATGCATTTTTGGTAGCATTGTGTTTAGATTGTGTTTTCATCCCTGCTCACACGTACCTTGATTTATCTGACCAGAAGCTTTTCATAAAACTGAAAGTGACTGCAAATTAAAACACCTGAAATATTGGAGGGTATGAATTGCCCCCATCCTCTTTAGAAGTCACATGGGAACTTTCTGAGAAAAAAAAAAACCACATTAGCAGTATCACGGCAACATGGGAATACTCCTGTCCTTGCACCGATTTGCCATATTACCTAAGTAGATGAGTTTTACACAAATTCTAGGCTCATTTATCCAGGGTCATTTTCACACTAGACTGTTATAGGTCCCTCCCTAAACTGCAAACGCCAGGATTCCATAGGATGTTGAAAGTGGAATAATTGTACTATAGCAATCTAGTGCGGAAATGGCCCAGATTGCCTCCATGCTCATTTCCACAGTCAGCAGGTGCAGAAGCAGTTTCACCCTGGCTCACAACGGCCATTTCTGCACTAGACTATTACAGCGCTATTCTTTCACTTGCAACATCCTATGGAATCCTGGGGTTTGCAGTTTCGTGAGGGGCCAGGTGGCCCTTCCCAAAACTGCAAACCCCAGGATTCCATAGGATGTTGCAAGTGAAAGAATAGCACTGTAGCAGTCCAGTGCGGAAATGGCCAACAATTGCCCGCTGCACCTTTGTGATGCCAAAGGATTGCCCCATGATACTATAAGGGCATGTTCCTATAATTTGAAAAGGAGCAGGTCTAAGTATTTGGCTTTGAAATCTCAGGGAAGGGGTTGCATCTGACCTGAAAACCTTTCCTTCCTCTAGTACTTCTATCTTCTAAGTTTTAGCCTAAGTTTATTGCTGCTTGCTCAGCCCATTACTACTTCAGTGCCTGGTGCAGGCAGTAGCATGACCAAAAAATATATATTAAAAAACCTTAAAGACCGCAGAAGAGCAAATATCTCCTCTTTCTCTTCTCCTTCCTTCCATTCTCAACAAAAATTGTTTAGAAAGATATAAAAATTATGCCTGTTCATCCTGACCTTTTTGAGTGGTGCTCTCAAAAGAGGCGACATTTTCAATATGCAGCGACTGGAGTTGTTAATAAAGAGTTTGGTCTTAAATATTTTTTCCCCTAAGGAAAGAGTGAAGTGAGATTGTCTAATGAATACAAAGTCTTCTAGGTAAAATTCATTAACAGCCATTATAACAAATAATAACAAAACCATTGCTTTTAAAAAAGATGTAAGGGGAAAAAATAAAAATGAAGTGATTTAGTTAGAGATGTAATTCTTCACCACATTTCTTCTTGGAGGTAGCAATAAGTCATTTCAACAATTGTCTTCCTGTTGCAAGAAAGTCTTCAAAAATAAAGCAGTTTTCAAGGCTATTTGCAATTCAGGATTTAGTCTGCACAAAATTCATACACGGAGTGTTTTGTTCAGAAAACAGCATTTTCTAGGCTGGAAACAACATTTTCTGCATAGAAAGTAACATTCAATACAGAAATATCAATTCCTGAACAAAAGGTGTTTTTTTTTTAACACACAAAATAGTTTAACGGGGGTTGTTATGTGGAAAATTTGTACGCGTTTATTTTGTGCAGAAAACAACGATTTCCATGCAGGAATTAATCTTTTTGCATTGAAATATTGCTTTCTGTGCAGAAAATGCTCTCTTCTGTGCAAAACAACCACATGCAAAATTTGTGCAGAATAAGTTCTGAACTATGAAGATTTTCATCAGTCCAGGATTCTTCTCATCAGGGTTTGTCAACAGTTGAAAAACATGGGTTTTTAAACCATTTTTCAAATATTTTTCAATATTCGTTCCATCCGTAGGTTTTAATTTTACTCAGGAAACCTCCATGTTCTCAGAAGCCTCCAGCTGGTGGATGCAACAACTGTTAGCTCTCACAAATTGGAGTTGGACCTAATGGGAGAGTCTCATTCCAAATTCTGTTATGTAACACTGTTGCCATGTGCACACCACCAAAATAGAGGAAGTGTGTAACCAAAATAGAGGGTGAAAGGGAACAGAGATTTGCTTAAAATTTGCTTATGCTGATTTCATATGTATAGATTGTTAGGTTGGAAACTTAGAAATTTACTGGAAAATTCATAGTTGTTAATCATTCAATGTAACATTGATTGATAGTTTGGACAATTGTAGCTCATCAAATGACCTTTGCCTTTCACTTGTTTATTACGCTTGGCTCCTGTGTATACGGTAGTTAACATGTACCCTAAAATAATGCTGGTTTTGTTTCACTATTGTCTTTGAAGATGACCTGGTGGAAATAAACTTGGACATTGACTTGGACATTTAGACCCTGGAAGTAATGTTCAGAGTCAGATAGAATGTAACATGTGTACAAGCCATGACTCTGCTAATGCTGATACATGATCCTTTTCTTCCCTGTAAGCATTCCTTAATATAAACATAAAAATAGCATAAGAAGGGAAGCCTGAAAGAATAATCATTCTTCTGGGTTCATCACTCTTTGGTGATTACTAGAGGGATCGTTTGGCCAAAGATACTTGTGTTTGCTTGTGTCATTCTCGTCATTTTATCATTTTGCGCCATCTTTTCCTTTACCACCTTCCTACTTTAATTTTGGGGGGTTCATATCAGCTCCATGTCCATCTGGAGTATGGCGAGGTATGGATTGATTATGCACCCTAACAAGATAAATACTTGAAAATTACTAGAATAATTTAAATCAAAATACAGAACATTACATCAGAATGAGGGCCAAGTGACCAAGTGATTTGTGTAACCGCTCAGTCTCTTGGTCAGATGCTAACTGGTGGTACTTCAAGACGCAGACTACCATCTTATGGGTTCTTCCAAAATCTTGAAACCAGACTTGAAGTGGACAGCAGTTTAAATCCAAACAGAGGACTGTGCCCTGTAAACCAGAACACATGACCACCCAAGTTGCCAATCATATTCACCTTCCAGCAGTGTGGGAATTATTTGGTAGCAATGGAGAAGTACAAGAATGCTGCTACAACTGTCCACATTGCTTCCTCCCCTTTGGCTAGAGTATATTTAGTAGCTGAATTGTAACCCAGTGCTGCCAAGGTCTTAGTACCCCCCAAAGATTCATGCAGCCTCCTGTTTTTCCACTCTTCACATTCTTTTTTTCTTTTTTACCTGCAGTACCTCAGAGAGCCCCTTCTGATCTTCAGTGGCATAGTGAGGGGGACAAGAGGGGATACGCCCCAGGTGGCACTTTTTTGGGGGTGCTGCCAGGGCGGGGACCCCTGCCTTTGCTTGTTACATGGCCTAGGGAAGGCCCTTCACTCAGGTATGATGAGAGGTGAAGGATGATGTCATCTACTACAAAGTGCTGTGTCTCACCTTTGGAGAAGGTGTCTTTTGCTGCCAGGTGGCTGGAGATACAGCCACCCACCCGCTCCTGCTGCTAAGCCGGGCTGCCATTTCTAGGCAAGGATGGCTCTGGCCTAGCCTGACCTGGGGAAGGCAATGCTCTTGCCCTGTGGGGTTGTGCAGGGATGGTGGCGCTGAGGCCTAAAGCTCCAGAATTAAGGCTGATGCAGTGGGCAGTTGGTATAAACAATGCTGAGGGAGTGGCCTGCTGCTCTGCCACATTTGACTCCTCAGTGGAACAGGGAAGCGGGGCTGGGCAGTGTCTGTCAGCCCAGATGGCAGCCATTGCCAGGAAATGAGTGCGAACTGCAGTAATTGGGAGAATGGGGCTGCGTAGGGTGCAGGGCAGGAAACCACACCTTTGGAGAGCTCTGGGTTTCTTTCTGTCACAAGGGAAGGGAGAAGTTGCCACAGGTGCCACTGTAGGTAGGGATGAGCAAAGGGAGATAAAAGGTTTTAGTTGGAGATGCATGAGGACGAAGGCAAGAATGCCTGTTGAGAGCAAAGTGAGTTCTCTGTATGTCTATAGGGAACAATGGGAAGCGTGAATGTCAGTTCACACATCTGGGCTCAGTTTGCAATCTAGAGTACCTGCAAATAAAACAAAGAATGGTGGGGATTGCGGGGAGAATGGCATGGGTCACAGGACTAAAAAAAGAAGGAACTGGGTCTTGTTCTTTACTTTACTATTTTAAATCTTGTTTTGTTTTTATCGTCTGGAAGATAATTGTACTGTATTTTGAAAGATAACTTAGAAGTCTGTGTGAGTGTGTGTGTGTGTACTGACCATCTTGGTGGGGAGTTATGAAGACAGCAGCAGTCAAAGACTGAAGTGACAGTAGATTGCCAAAGAGCTCCCATTGCTCCTAAGGGGCATTTTTGTAATTTCTTTGTGTACATTCTTTATAATTTGCAAAAGATTCAAAGCATTTACTGATAGTTTTCTGTATTACCTTAGAATGAACTAGAAAAAGGCTATAGGACCTTTTCAAGTTGCGGAGAGCTGTTCATTTTAGAATGTTGGAATTAAAGTTTTACTTCAAAAATAAACATAGTGTTTTAATTTATTTACCTATATGTGCTTTTGACTTTTTGTAGTATTTTTGATGTGTATTGGGGGGTGGCAAACTAAGGGACTGTCCCTGGGCAGCAAAAACTCTAGCTATGCCACTGCCGATCTCATCACTCTTTTTTTAAAACCCCATGAACCTTAGCGGCAATACCTTAACATTTTCCTGATTTCTTGTTTATTTTCTTGTCTGAAGAAACTTAGAACACATCCAGACTGATTAAAAAGTCCTAAGTTGTCTTCTCGTTTTTTTCTGATTTTATATTGAGTTAAAATAAGCTGGTCTTGGGAGCTGGTATAAAAAGTCAGATTGTACCTGGAGCTGACAGAAAATATTCCAGGATAAACAAGTCATGTATAGATCTCCAAAATAAAATCAGATCTGGGACTTTCTGACTTTTTAAATCAGTTTGGATGTTCCTGTAATCAGTTTGGATGGGCCCTTAGTGATAGTGCCTCAGAAAGGTGTTCTCTTGTTTTCAAATACCATTTTAAAATGATTTCCCATTAAATCATGGCACCTCCTTTTACTTCTAGGAAATCTTTGAAATCTTGATTCGAATCTTTGTCAATGGATTTTGGGTAACAACAAAATATGAACTGTCGGACTTTGAGGCATGTACCATGATTTGTTGATGAATTATGGCAGGTCCCTCTTGCCTGCTTGCTCCTTCCTTCCTTCCTTCCTTCCTTCCTTCCTTCCTTCCTTCCTTCCTTCCTTCCTTCCTCCCTCCCTCCCTCCCTCCCTCCCTCCCTCCCTCCCTCCCTCCCTCCCTCCCTTTCTTTCTTTCTTTCTTTCTTTCTTTCTTTCTTTCTTTGAATTTTGACTTTTTGAATTGAAACTAGGTACTTCAACTGGGATAACAACCAAGGCACCTTTTCAAGTTTTGAGGCCTCTGCCATGATTTCCAGATGTTATGGCTAGCTCTCTTTGCTTCCAGAGAAATCACTGGTTGGAATTCTTACTCAAAACTTGGCATTGCAACTTAAATGACAACCAAAGATGGCATGTTAAATTTTGAGATATCTACTATGATACCCTGATATGCTACTGCTGCCACAACACAGGCAAAGATATCTAGCTGCCCACAAGGAAGTTCTGCAACCCCAGGGATCAAACGTGTTTGCGACCTCTGCTTTCCTGTATGAAAATTTCAGAACCTGAAAAGTAACAACAGAAGTCACTACCATCTTCTGTTTTAAAAATGTAAGTTATGGCCTTTTCCGCAGCTTACCTTTTAACACTGCTGGAGTGTGGGCCTCTCATGAGAAGCTTGGGCAGGAAGGCTCTCGCAAGCCTCCTGCTTCCCTGCTGCTCGGGCTCTGCAGCTCCTTCCTGCTCACACGAGAGCCCTGCCCGTGCCCCCCCTTTCCTTCTGCAGTGCAGCCTGGGAGTTGGAGGTTGCACTGAGGAGAGGACGCGCAACCGGCCCGGCTCCAGAGGCTCCGCACCACAGGTAAGTGTGGCCCAAGCCTGTGATTCTTGTGCAAGCACGGGTTATTTCGGCTAAAAGCCGGAAATAAGAAATGCGTATTCACTGTGTGTGCAGGCCTTGAGCGTGGAGGAAATGGGAGTGCGTCATGCAGACCACTCCTCACATTTACGCAACGCTCAAGGGACCCTTTCGCTTGCAAACTGCCATGCGAAAAGGGCCTATGACTATCAGAAAAGGTAAGTTATGACTATCACAAACAGACATGCAGACATTGTCCTTTCTTATACTATATTACATTTATATTCTACTTGTTTCTCAAAGAACCATACATGTTTCACAAGTCCCCTTTTAACCTTCACAACAATCCTGTGAAGGAAGCTAATTTGAGAAGTAGCAACTGGCTTTAGTCATCAGCTGAGCTTTGTTGTTGGTCAGATGTCATATTTTGGATTTTGGTATTTGGAAACTATTGCTAGAAATTAATAACTAAACAGGACTCCACCTTTTACCCAAGACTGAATGCCAGGAGCATTCTTCTGCTCTTTATAACATTACTTAATTATCTACAGTGATAAAGGGTTATTACTTTAGCAAGAATTAATAATTTTCATTCTATATGTATGGTACTACACTTTAGAGGGATCCTCTAGAGGAGTGCTGGTGTTTCTGAACACAATTTGCAGTGGAAACCCTCGAAAAAAAATATAGGTTGTGGTTGTACATCATAACAAGCTACAGTTCTTAGCATACTAGCTCCTGAGCCCCCTTTCTCTAGGTTGCAGAACAAGTGGGTAAACCTTCAGCCAGTGACTTATCTGGAATGATTGATGTCTCCTCAACAAGCCGGAAAACAACTCATGGGACCTTTCTGCTCTATACTGTTATAATGCCATTATTTCACTTTCAACATCGTTGGGAATCCCAGAGTTTGCAGTTTAGGGAGAGGCCTTTAGAATCCTCAGCCAGAAAGCTCTTTGGCCTCAGTAAACTACAATTCCCCAGGATGTCGAAAGTGGAATAATAGCAGTATAACAGTGTAGTGCAGAAAGGCCTAGGGTTTGCTTTAGGATTGTTTCTCTGGAATATAGAGTAGAGAAAAAACAGTGATTTGTCTCCTGCCAGGGTTGGTAAATTCTCAAGGTCTAGAGGCCTCACAGGGGTCCCTTCAGCCTCAGAAGTCTGGACTTTCTCCTGTACCCCACCACCTCAAAATGTTTTCTAAAAAAATCAAAAAGGCCCATCAAATCCTTTGTGGAGTGAGAGGCAATTTTGTCATTAATCTCTCCAAGCTGTGCCAGGACAAGGAAGGACCTTTCTTGAAAACAGGAAATGGCTTGAAAAAACTGGTTCTTCTCAAGCTTGAAATTGCTCAGGGGGAGCTGGCAAAATTTTCCACCATGCTCCCTAGCTGGCATGAAGAATTTTTTTTCCATGAAAAAATGAAAAGGGAGAGGGAGTCAGTGGCATGCAACACTGGAGTTCCTGATGCCACACTTTGTCCATCCCATACTAAGCAAGTGACCAATCAAAAGCAGGAGCAATCAGCCAGTGGGAGCTAAAATACTACTTGTCCACAATACTATTTTATTCTGTGCTTAATGTGACAGCTGAAGGCATCCATAGCATTGCAGTGTGATTGATTATAGTGAATGGGCAGAATGAAAAGTATTGAACAGGTGAGAAGGATTAAGATGGTTGGGTCAGCAGCATCCCATTCTCTATTCCAGGTACAAAACATAAACCTAGGAGATAGATCCTTTTGATTTCACAGGGGTGGGGCAGGCAAGGTTGACAGGTAGGTTGGAACTGCTTTTGGGCCAGCTGGTTGTGGAAATGGGCATGAGGACAATCTGTGTAAATGGGCCCAGAATGGGAGCAAAATAGAGCTAACCAAGGTAATGTGGGAACCCAGAGCCAAACTGGGAGAGGAACAAAGAATTTTTCAGTGGCTGGGCAAGTGAGATAACACATCTAGTAGGCCCCAGGGTGAATTTTCCAGACTCCATGGTGTTGTTGCTAGGGCTTGGACAACCAGAAACCTCACAAGTTATGACTCTGCATCTCCACTACCTGCCTTTTTCTAAATGGCACAATGAACTAAAGGCATGCAGCCACTGTCCTTTTCTGCCCAGTTGCTTCCCCTTACTCTTGTTTTTTGGGGGGACCTTTCTGATGATCCAGAAAGCCCTGGCAACAGGTGGGAATGGGTGGAGATGTGTGCTCTGGCTTGAAAACTAGTTCACTTAAAAAAAAAATCAGACTTTCTCCTTTACTAAAATCACTCATCCTGAGATTTATCCACCTTGCAAGAGACCTGGAGAAATGCAGTAATTCCTTGAGACTTTATCCAGTGCCCTGAGATCTGGCAACCAGAGAGAGGTTGTGTTTTTCTTCTTGCTGAAAAATCAGTCTCATAGAATTATATTTGATTTAGCTAGTGTTTTAGCATCACCTCTGTCTGTTAAATAGGAATGGGTTGAATGTCATGTGATTGACTACCAGCATGAATCAAAACAATGAGGCACGATGAAGGATGTTTAATGATATGGTGATGTCAGCCACAAATGAGGAGAACATTTCTGCAAATACTCTGACGCTACAGTTATTTTGTATTAATATAGCTTGTTGGAAGTATTTGGGTTCCTTTACTTTTATATACTCAGCAAATAACTTTATACCTTGATAGAGTTTATTTTATTATTTTATTTTATTTTGGGCCCTTCATTATTCTCATATTGTGTTATAGTTTTGATAAGTATGTAGGATACTGGATATATGTTGCAGTATAGGATATATTTTGCCCTCGTGGTTAGTGTCTAGTCTTAATGAGTTAGTCTATGTTTTAGTTATATTTTCATCACTTTGTCTTTTTAAGAAATTGTATTATGGACTGAGTGAATGGCCTTTAACTAAACAATAAAGATTGATTGATCAATGAGTGCTGTGGCTGCATGGATTTCTTCAGCTGTAGTCTGGTATTTCTGTTCTTCTATACTGAGCCCATTTCTGCACTATACTGTTACAGTGCTATTATTCCACTTTCAACATCCTGTGGAATTCTGGGGTTTGTAGTTTACTGAGGCCAAAGAGCTCTCTGACTGTGAATTCTACATGCCCCTCTCTAAACAGCAAAGCCTGGGATTCCATAGGATGTTGAAAGTGGAATAATAGCATTATAGCAGTGTAATGTGGAAATGGCCTGACTCTCACAGCGCTGCATGAAAAAGCCTTTCACTGTTCTTAGGTGCTTGTAGCACATGTTTGTATAGCTGCCATAAGTCAGTAGCTCCTTCTTTGGGCCCTTCCGCACTACCATGTTATAGTGCTATTATTCCACTTTCAACATCCTATGGAATCCTGGGGTTTGCAGGTTAGGGAGGGGCATTTAGAATTCTCAACCAGGGAGCTGAGAATTCCACAGGATGTTCAAAGCGGAATAATAGCACTAGAACAGTGAGTGTGGTGAGGCCCTTAGAGCCTGCAAAACAACAACAACAGCTTACCTTTTTCTGAATGGTCTCAACTTGTTAGCTAATTAATTTGGAAACGAAAACTTACAGAATAGTAATTCTGATTAGGAGACTCATGAGAAAGGTAGATATCTTCTTAGAATGACAAAAACAAGGGTGGTGATCCTTTACATACATGCCTGGGAATTCAGTGACACTTATGGAGTAGACATGAATACTGTTGCACGGTGTGTGCGTATAGCCTGGCACAGTGATTCCTCAGAAGAGTGAGCTAGTCTACATGGTAAGAAACTTTCAAATATGGTAGCCTGCATATGGAAGTCCTCTTATGTGGAAGGGTTTCCAGTAGATTCCATGTGGCACCTTGCAATTAAAATTGGCCCAAAGTCTTCTTTTAATGACATCTTCAATATTCTCAGCAGCTATCTTGTTGTGTGACAGCGGGCTTACAGCATTAACTTCACCAGGCAAGGACCAGTGAAGTAAAATTAGTCATGTATGTAAATTATAATCACGCTGAATAGTTGTATGTGCTCATTTAGCCATTTTAACAGTGTGTGATGTTATCCTCTCGGCAGGACTAATAAGCATTAGCCATAATGAGGTCAGTGAGTCAGTCAGGCATTATCATGGGATTTAATTGGGACACTGGTCTCTGCTGAAGTGAAAATTAATAACTTTTGTCAATGTTCTGGTGAAATGTTCTGTCTTATTAAACTACGAGGGTCAATTAGAAAGCATTATGTAATAAAGTCCCCAGCAGCAGAACTCAAATTGAGTTATACCACAGTCATTATTCCAGGGCGAATGCATCTGAAAATGGGAAACCAGAATGCCATATGGAGGGATCAGGTTATATTTACAGGCCTGGCATGTTAAGGTTTCGACAAGAAGGAAACAATTAAATGTAATACGCAAATAAATCAGAGTGCCATGTTTGTGTGCCAAGAGCTTCCTACAGGCCGCACATGGTCAGATGTGACTAGGCGAAATGGCACTTGTTTAATAAGGCTTCCTTCAGTTCCTCATCCCCATGGATCACTCGAATGACTGAAAATCTGGGACACACCTGGAAGTTTAAGCTCCTTGCACAAATAAATAACAGTTGATTGTATGACTATTAAGGCACAAAATTGCTTTTTATTAAAGTACCATTATAGTGGTACAACAAATTAACAAACTTTAAAGCACATTTTAACAGCCTCCAATATTCCCTGTTCAGTCATGCTTCCTGGTACTTCAAAATGGGCAGCATATTGTTAGGGAGTTATGAAGTCTTCGCTGGTGTTGGCATCTGAACATAGCACAGCCAGCCAGCTAGTAAAGGTTTGACATGGAATATAAGAGGAATATGAGTGCTTTTTCTCAGTGATTGTGACAAGCTCAGATGTCAGTTTTTCTCTCCCAATCTCCTGCCCCCTCCAACTTGCTCTTAGAAGGTGCGCTTGAGCACAGGCACAGTAGACAGGCAGCATGGTGCTGAATTGCTCTTTAGTTTAAACGGTGGACAACGCCTCCACCATTACAGCACAAAGACTTATGGAATGTGTTTTCATCTCCATGTGACAGGACAAGGCTCGCACAAAGTTTTCCTACATTGACACAGAACTCTGTGATCTCTAGCTACCATATTGTACCCCATTGCCAGAATACATTACAGGCCCTTCCTTTCTACAGCCTTCACTTGCTCAGAAGTGTAAAGCAGTTGAAAGCAAGTAGAACACAAGCAACCACTGAGGCAATAGAGCAATGTTTCTGAAAAAGAAAAAAAGTTGAAAACTAGTAGCATCCCACAATGAAACTTGGAAAGCTGAAGCTAGGTTTTTCTCATCTCTTATAAAAAGGAAATAAAACTGTGTGAAAAAAACTGTGTATGTAGTTAGCAGCTATTTTGAGGTATTATTTCTCTACTGCTGTCCATATCTGTTTTCCAACAATGCTACATTTTGTAAGGATGTTGGAGGAACTTCACTGTGGCAAGTTCAAACTGACCCACTTGATACCTCCAGTACTAAGGTATATATAAGAATGTAGTTTATCTGGTTTTTTTGTTTGTTTGTTTCCTTGTTGAGAATAAACCAAAAGATGGCCATTTCCACACTACACTATTATGGTGCTGTTATTCCACTTTCAACATCCTGTGGAATTCTGGGGTTTGGAGTTCACTGAGGCTCAAGAGCTCTCTGGCTGAAAATTCTAAATGTCCCTCCCTAAATTGCAAACCCCAGGATTCCATAGAATGTTGAAAGTGGAATAATAGCACTATAACAGTGTAGGGCAGAAATGGCCAATGCTTTTAAATACCCTGGACCCTCCTCTTGTGCAACCTCTGCAGTCATTAATGTGAGGTTGTGCAAAGTGTTGGATCCCATTATAGTGAAGGGATGCAGCAGAAGAAGGTGTGTGCATATTGCATCCATTGGCTAAAATGGGACTCAGTGCTTCACTTTTTTTTTTAAAGTGTTAGTTCCAAGAACAGAACCCCCACATAAACAGTGGGTGCACTGTATGAGTATGGTTGAAAACAAACACATGTAGAAATTTGTATTTGGAGGCAAAATATGGTGAAAAGCACATATTACAAAATTGATATTAAATGAGATCTTTCAGTGAATATTTTAGAAAATGCAGATTAATGTGAAAATGGAATGAAGCAGATTCATGGATGAAAACATTTTAAAAAGGCCGCTTCTCGGCCTTTTGGCTAAGATCAAGTGTAAAAAGTGACACAAACTGAAAGGAGTCTGATTTACTCATCTGTGTAATTCTGTGCAACTGTGCAAACATAAATTGGTAATGGAAGAAAATACTTCCAAATGGATACCAAAGGAATTCTGTCAAACCTGGATATAGTCATATACACAAATGCTACCTAAATGCAGAGATGTTCGTATTACGCACGCACACACACACACTTTACTCACATGTAAATATATTGGTTATGGCCTCTCTTATAAGCATGCATGATACTGCATGCATTCAGTGACCATCATTTACCATTTGAAAATAATTAATGTTGCATCATTAGAAGCATTCCCAGCCTGGGGAATATTCCTCATACCATGGCAATGTTAATTACTTTCAGATGGTAACATCAACAGCATAAATACACACACACGCAGACACGCACTCATATGTACTGCAGCTCAGTGACATACGCCCAAACTTCCCCCAGACATAACCCACACACACATACTTCCTATCTGTTTTCAAGTGTGGGAGCCACCAGAGCACTCAGCTCCACTTTGTGGTTTTCCCCTGGTTTTGTAATGGTGCTAGAAGAGTAATGTCAGGGAATTTGTTTCTGTTGGAAGGAGTGAGTGGTTGGGAAAGTGCTGAATCTTTTCTGTTTTTTCAGTGACAGTGTGTAGGAGGCCTCAGTCAGAGTCCAGTGCCAGGGTTACAGTGTTCAGCTTCCCACTTGAAAAGCTTTGCATAGTGCTGGTATTTTGGCTGGGGTGCTTAATGTTCACAAAGAAAAACCCCATTTAACCCATGAATGGACAAGAAGGAGGGAGGGTGGGTATATGATGGAGTGCAATCTTTCACAGAAAAAGAAGTCTAATCATTTTTAAAACAACTCTAAAAAGGAATAAAAATTGTGAAATCTCTTTGATGATATTCAAAGAGACTTTTTTCCACAGTATGAGAAGGAACATTTTAAATTCTTAACTCTCCCTGCATCACTAGTGCTCCTCTCCCACCCGAGCTAAAACTATTTTAATTCCATAATTTAGAAGACCTTGGAAAGCAGAAGGATCAAACTGCAACATAATTAGATATAGGAGACACAATTTCTACTGTGGTTTTTGTCCCTGGTAAGCAGGGAAGGTATCTGTTAAAGATCATACAGGGAGGACTGATTTGAGAACAAGAAGCCAGGCTGCTCCAGCCCTGCTAGAGTTCATGGAAAATAGTTCCTGTTTTATTTTAACATTCTGTACAGGCTGAATTTCTATCTAACTATATGGAGACATTACTTTGGGATATTGTTTTTGTCAAAGTTGCAAAACCAATGAAGTCTATTGTTTTCAGGCTATTCCAACTTCATAACAATGGATGCATAGTTCTAAGCTGAAATTCTACATCAGTCATTGTGATTCAGAGCTTGCAAACATAACATGGCTACCTGGCTACTCTAGGTAAATTCAAGTCTCCAGGGCCAGATGAATTACATTCAAGAATATTAAAAGAACTGGCAGAAGTAATTTCAGAACCACTTGCAATAATCTTTGAGAACTCTTGGAGAACAGGAGAAGTCCCAGCAGACTGGAGGAGGACAGATGTTGTCCTCATCTTCAAAAAGGGGAAAAAAGAGGACCTGAATAATTATCACCCTGTCAGCCTGACATCAATACCCAGAAAGATTCTAGAGCAGATCGTTAAACAGCCAGTTTGTAATTACCTAGAAAGCAATGCTGTGATCACTAAAAGTCAACATGGGTTTCTCAAAAACAAGTCATGCCAGACTTATCTTATCTCTTTTTATGATAGAGTTATGAGCTTGATAGGAAAGAAATGCTGTGGATATAGCATATCTTGATTTCAGTAAGGCCTTTGACAAAGTTCCCCATGGCATTCTTGCAAAGAAGCTAGTAAAATGTGGGCTGGACAGTGCTACTGTTAGGTGGATTTGTAATTGGTTGACTGACCAAACTGTCCATTCTGGAGAGAAGTGTCTAGTGGGGCGCCACAGGGTTCTGTCCTGGGGCCAGTGCTATTCAACATTTTCATCAATGACTTGGATGAAGGAATAGAGGGCATGCTGATCAAATTTGCAGATGACACCAAATTGGAATGGGTTGTTAATTCACCAGGGGCCAGGATCAAAATTCAAAATGACCTTAACAGATTGGAGAGCTTGGCCAAAGCTAACATAATGAATTTCAACAGAGAGAAATGTAAGGTCCTACACTTAGGCAATGGAATGGAATAAACAAATATAGGTGGGGGACTTGTGGTTGGACAATAGTATATGTGAAAGGGATCTAGGAGTCTTGGTGGACCACAAGCTGACCATGAGTCAGCACTGTGACATGGCAACCAAGAAAGCCAACACAATTCTTGTTTGCATCAATACAAGTATGGTGTTTAGATCAAAGGGGGTGGTAATAGTACCACTCTATTCTTCTTTGGTTAGACCTCATCTAGAATATTGTGTCCAGTTCTGGGCACCTCATTTCAAGAAGGATATTGAGAAACTGGAACATGTCCAGAGGAAGATGACCAAAATGGTGAAAGGTCTGGAAGCCATGCCCTATGATGAATGGCTTAGGGGGCTAGGTATGTTTAGCCTGACAAGAAGAAGGTTAAGAGGGAACATGATAGTCATGTTTAAATATTTGAAGGGATGTCATGTTGAAGATGGAGTAAGCTTGTTTTCTGCTGCTCTGGAGACTACGACATGGAGAAATGCAAACTACAAGATGTAAACTACAAGAAAATAGATTTCACCTAAACATCAGGAAGAACGTAATGATCAGAGCTGTTGGCAATGGAATATGCTGTCTTGGAGTATTGTGGAGTCTCTTTCTTTGGAGGTTTTTAATCAGAGGCTGCATGGCCATCTGTTGGAAGTGCTCTGATGTGTGTTCCTGTATGGCATGGTGTGGGACTCGATGGCCCCTATGGTATCTTTCAACTCTATGATTGTATGATTCTATGACCTTTTGGACTATGACTCCCAGATACCCCCAACCGGCATGACCATTGTCCATGCTGACAGGGGGATTCTGGGAATTGTAGTCCCCAAGGACACTTTCTCTGAATTATGCATGGTTGCTTGCACAGGAGAAGCAGTGCTTATCATTTGGGGCAGAGAAGGAGGCAGAGTTTCACAAGGAAAGGTAATCAGTAGACTTGTTCCCAAGTCGTTTAGTGATGTGTCTGTTTTGTTTTTTAAATGAATAGAGCACGCAAGAGCAAACAGCAGTATCTGAACATCTGCTGACTGGCTTGTTCAGCTGAGTTCAGCACCAACTCCAGCAGAAGAGTTGGCAGGTGCCACCATTTTATTTTATTTTTTTTTTGCTGGAAAATACTGAAGAAAGACTCAAGATGTAAATCGGAATCATCCAGACAGCTACAGATGCTTGTTACCCTTTCTTCCTTCCTCTTGTCCCTGCCACTCCTGCCAATTTCCACTGAGTAAAATGCACACATACTATTCTGTGCCTTTTGGCTGAAATTTTGGGAAAACTGCTTACTCATCTTAAGTGTGTTTATTCAGACATAAGATGTACTGGGTTCACTGGGCGTGACTTCAGTGCAAGCTTGCACAGATTTGGAACCTACTTTCTTTAAAACCACAAAAAGCAAAAATAGCAGTGCTGTGAAGTGGGTTTTGTTCAGGCTCTCACCTTGAGACACATCTCAGTTCCAGTCACAGACTTTGCTGCCCAAGATGGCTCCCTGCTTCCAAAACGGGTCCACCCCTCCCCATTATCATATTGAAGTTGGGTAGTCTGGCAGTTTGAACTTCTTCAGCATCACCTTCCAGTGCACTTTAAGACAGGAGGAAGGCAATATGGCACATACAGCCCTGACTTCTAACACGGTGTTGGTGAGTCATGTCCGCCAACACTTCCTGAGAAACCTTTATTTCCTTCCTTATGGAAGTAGAGCCACACAGACCAATCTCAGGTTCAGGAGAGTATTTTTATCATTCCCTTCTCTTTTCCTTCCATATAACTGCAGTGGAAAAATTATATTGCTGCACCCATATTTTCAAATTTTGGAAACACTGAGTATTTCGTACCTTCCACATCTTGATAGGCCAGTCTTTCTATGAACAAGACACAAGTGTTATAAAATCTGCTCTCACATCCTAAGGAAAAAAATCACCTTAAGATTCCCCCCCCCTTTCTCACATAGAAAATGTTTAGTCAAAAATTAGCTATGTCAAAGATTTTCAGGGCCTTTCTGCGCTACACTGTTATAATGCTATCATTCCACTTTCAACATGCTATGGAATCTTGGGATCATGCTGTTTAGGGGCATTTAAAATTCTCAGCCAGAGAGCTCTTTGGCCCCAGAATTCTACAGGATATTGAAAGTAGAATACTAACACTATAATAGTGTAGTGAGGAAAGGCCCTTGGTCTCTAGGCAAAATAAAGAAGCATTCACCTTCTGGAGGGTTCAGCCCTGACTGCAAGGATGTTGATGGGGGATGCCAGCGATTACTGTGAGCAGCATGTAGGAAGATTAAATGTTCCAAAAGCCCTTGTAATACACGGTCCCTTCTTCCATGCAGAGAGTGGGTCATAACAATAGGCACTTTAAATTTTGCTAGTATAAAAACAAAGTGCAAGTGCATTCAGGGTATTCAGGGATGAATGAGTCTGCCTCTCTGCTTTGCAACATGAGTATCTATTGTAGCTTGTCTGTGTACTGTGGACACTGGTGTGCTTATGAACAATAGGGACTTTGAGGACCCTTCTTATTGTGGCAAATGTTCCCCATTGCACCCCAAGGCTCCTTGACAGACTTTTGTTCAAGCAATCAACAGTCGCTCCTGCTTTACTCGAGGTCTTTTGCCATTTGCTCAGCCCTCCAGGGCTCTTTTGGCTTCATCATCTTTTCCTCTGTACCCTCTTTGAGCCGCAAACATAGCCAGCAGGCTGTGGACAGCAGGACAGCTCGATCCAATAAATCTGAGACCTGTCTAGGTGCTTCATTTATCAAGAGGCCTAATTTACCCAGGCCCTTTAGACTAATTGCAGATTTGGAAAAAATGCTGAGAGTGTAGAACAGTGCATCGTGAATGTCCCTTGCCATATTTCTGCTAATGTGTTTCATCTGGAGTACATAAAGAGACAGGGATGCTGATTTTAGACACAGCACTTTGGGGCTAATCCAGTTAAATGATTATCCCTAAAAATGTGCAGTGATGTCATTTTCCCTATAGGTCTCTGCTGGTTGCCTTGTTTGCTTTGTTGTGAGAAATATGTGATTCTCAGCTCATTTTCAGTACAGTTGATATTAATGTTAAATTTTCCCCTTCTAAAACCATTGCACTCCAGCCTCTTCTCTGGTCTCCTTCCATGTCAGTCCTGTCTTGTTCAAATCTGCTTATTGCTGTCAGGCATTGGCATGGACCACTATCAATTGCACACTAATGAGGACCATTAGTTGCCTGCCGTTTACATTGCTTGTCTCTTCTCTGGTTCAAGCAAACATATTTCTGTGCTATACTTCTGTGTCATTCCCACTGTTGATTTCTCTTGCTATCTGTATGCTCATTGTCATTACTTCTGATAGGATATCCTTGGTCTTCTCACCTTGGATCACGGCCGCTTTAAAATCCACTTAATTCTTCCTACCCGTACAGCTCAAATTCTCTCTGTGCATTTGGCCCTCATAGTTAATTGTCATTAAGTTGATTTTGACTTATGATGACACAACAAATGAGAGCTCTCAGCCTGTTATCAGTAGCCTTGCTTAGGTCTTGCAGACTCAAGGCCATGGCTTTCTTGATTGAGCTGATCCACTTGTAATGAGGTCTTCCTCTTTTCCTACAGCCTTCAACCTCACCAAGAATCACTGTCTTCCAAGTCTTTGCTATTTTTCTGCCAGTAGTATGGTGTCAAATACATATCTTAAACTGTTGATGTCCTTCCTCCAATTTTCACATCTCCTTCCTCCAGGTCTAATCCAGCTTTACACATTATGTGTTCATAACACAAGTTAAACAGATAGGGTGATAAAATGCAACCTTGCCTGGCCCCTTTACCAATTGGAAACTATTCTGTCTCTCCATATCCTGTTCTGACAATGGTCTCTCATCCTGAGTACAGGTTACTTATCAATACAATCAAATGTTGTGGCACACACATTTCTTTAAAGGTGATCCATAGTTTTTCATGATCTATACAACCAAAGGCTTAGATATAATCTGTAAGGCACAGGATAATTTTCTTCTGAAATTTTTTGGAGCATCCCATTTTCCAATATATGTTTACAATATGACCCCAATGCCTCTTGAATTTTTTTAATCCAGCTTGAACATCCAGCTCCATTTATGTTAAAAGTCTTTATTGTAAAATTTTGAGCATCACTTCATTTACACAAGAGATTAATGCAATTGTCCTGTGGCAATCCTGGTGTCACCTTTCTCGGGGACTGGAATGTATATTAAGCATTCCCAAACTGTGGCCATTCTTTTGTTTTCTATTTTGTTGGTAGATTTTCATTAGAACTTGAGTGGAATCTGCCTTTGTAGCTTGAAACAATTCTATTGGGATGCCATTTGTTCCTGGTGATTTATTTCTCCCAGGTGCTCTAAAACTGTGGGTTCATCTTCAAATGGTTCTTGAATAAACCTGTCATTTTTTCATCTCTTTTATATAGTTCTTCAGTGATGTTTCCTTTGTCTTTTTATTTCTTGTTGATCATGTAGAATGTTCTCCTGCTGGTTGTATAGCATCTCCATATTTAGTATAAATTTCCCTTTCATTTCTTGGACTTTGTGGAAGAGGTCTCTTGTTCTACCTTTTTTTTTGTCATCTTCTATTTCTACATTGATTATTATAGTAGTTCTCTTTGTTCCTGCACACAAATTGCTGAATGGTTGTGTTCAGGTTTCTGACCCTATTTCTGTCACCTTTTACTTTTGCCTCTCACATGTCTTTAACTGCTTGAAGGGTTGCATCTGTCATCCAGTGAGGCTTTTCTTTCCTTTTGGCTACAGATAGCATCTTTTTGTATTCTTCCCTGATAACATCTCTGACTTCAGTCCAGAGTTCTACTGTCCCAGACAATTAGACTTAATAGTATAAATCCACTTTTTAAATTATCTTTAAATTCTATTGGGTGTTTTTCACGCTGTATTTCAGCATGATGGTTGATTTAGTGTTCTTCTTTAGCTTTACTCTCATTTTTTTATATTAGCAGTTCTTAGTCTGTGCCACAATCTGATCCTGGTTTTGTTTTTGCAGAGAGAATGGGGATTTTCCATTTTCTGCTTCCAATTATGTAGTCTATTTGATTCTTATATTGGCTGCCAGGTATGTCCATGCACACAGTCATTTGCCTGAAGAATGTGCTTGCTACGAACAAACTGATGGCCTCACAAAATTCAGTCAGTCACTCTTCTACTTCATTTCTTCATCGAGCAATGTTTGGCTCTGCTCTGTTTCCTACTTTTTTGTTCCAGTCACTTATGCCCTGTTTGGGTATGTGATCAATTTCCTCCTGGAATACAGTATAGAATCTTTGTGTTTCTTCCCCTTCTGCCTTTGTAGTCAGAGCACAAACTGGGACTATGGTTGAGAGGTTTCCCCAGAAGTCTTATCGATATGATTTGGTCAGACTTTGCATTGTATCCCCTGACTGCTTTTGATACATCTCTTCTCACTATTAATGCCATCTGACTTCTTCTTAGAGTTTCATTTCCTGAATGAAATATTACTTATGCTACAGAAAATGTCCCATTCCTGTCCACTTTAGCTTATTTGCCCCAAGTATCGCAATGTTTATATGTTCCGTTTCTTGTTTTACAATGTATATCTTCCCAGGATTCATGCTTCTCACATTCCATGTTCCTATAATATGTGTTATGCAGCTTTGAAGTTTCCTTTTATCTCTGAGCACAACTGAACATCCTTTCAGCTGGAGTCCAGCTGCATTATTAGACACAACAGTACTTGTCCACTGCACTGCGCTTCCTCAGTAGCTGGTTGAGTGCCTTCTGACCTGGGACTCTCATCTTTTGCACTGGCTCTTGTTTGTTTTTGGATTGTCTCATCATAGGGTTTTCAGAGTAAAAGACAGTCAGGAAGGGTTTTCCACCAATGTTGCCTTTACTATTGCTGCTGCCCAGTAGCTGTTTGGTACATTTAGTATAACTCCTCAGTAAAAGCCTGTTTGACATGGGGAACCCTACCAACAGCACTTCTACCATTAGCATAACTTTTTGTCTTACATGAGCATGCAACCTCTTCACCATGGAAAAGTAGCGCCACAGTGGAATATTTGGCTGTGCTACATTAATATGAAATATTTTGTTCTGTAGTGGTAGCTCTTGAACTAAACATCTGTTAGAGAGAAATGAGAATTTCTTTTCAACACTTAAAAATGCTCAAGAATCTACCACAATTTTAAAAATTGTTCCTATTGAGCATTGAAAGAACTTGATGTGGGAGAAAGCACAATGTTAGATCCTTCCACCCAACCCAGGACTGTGAGTAATTCTTAAAAGTTTGCTTCTGATTTCTTGTATATGCAACCATACAAAGTTACATTTGACATTCCTTTCCCCTCATCATCATTAACACATGCATAGTAGATAAGTACAATTCCATGCTGGGATGGAATTGGCTGCACCTATTCACTGTGGCTAAGGCAAGCAGGGAAGAATTTCATTTCAATTCACTTTTGAAAAATTTATCAATATTCTCACATTTCATTTTCAGGAAGGAAAGAACTTGATATTTTTTAAAAAAATCAAACGTGACACAAAGTGAAACTGAGACATTGTCCCATCTCCAACTAGGGCAAAAAGATGTCCCACCCAACCTTCATTCTTATGATGCTCCACATACATTTTGTGGCTTGTGCATGTTTCTTTGACTGCACCATCAATGGATAAATTGCATGTCTGAATGGTCCACCATCAATCTAAGACCATAAGCAGAACAGAAATATCTCCTAATGTTAAATCATTTACAGTGACATCAGCTGACACATATGTCAGCTGGCATATTCTGATGTGAGCTACTGAAGTAATGAAACGTAGGGATATGCATATGTGGACATATGATAAGGCTGGGAAGAAATCTTACCAAATTTCTGATTTTTTGTGAGCCAGGTGACCTCAACACAACCATACAGTTTGTTGAGAATTCATCAACTTCTATTGCTATTAGGTCATGACAATAAATACTTTCCCCACCAGGGTTTCCATATTCTGTGTCCAATACTCTGAATCTGTTGTTAGTTCCAAGAACAAATCCACAGATCCATAAATTTAACACCAAAGTGTTGACTTGCAATTCAACAACTGATTCAGTTGGTATGATTTATTTGGAATTAGCCAATAGGATTCAGGCCATCATCTCCACACAAAACTAGTGAGCTTTTCCCCATTTGTATAGCAAAGCATGCACACACCTTCAACAAGCACAGAAGGATGGAGGCAAGCAGTCTATCCAAAGCTTGTATTGTTTGAAAAGGCTGTTGGTTTTGTGTCCCTAGAAGTTGCTGTTTTTGTGTACCTAGAAGTTATTATTGATTTATAGCAATCCTAAAATGAACCTATTGCAGGGTTTTGTTGGTCAGATTTTTTGAGAGGGGTTTTTCCTTTGTCCTCCTCTGAGGATGATGGAACGTGACTTTTCCAAGGTCACCCAGTAGGTTTCCATGGCTGAGTGGGGATTAGAGTCCAGAGTTCCAACATCAAGCCACAACACCACACTGGGTCTTGTTTTAAAAAGACCATGCAACAAAGAAATAGTTACAGTAGTTTCACGGAAGGGAATCAGTCTTGTGGTTAAAAAACCCATTGAGATCAACAAAAAAGACACTCACCATCCCACAAGCGAGAGAAAAAAAGTTGAGTTTTGTCCTTCTCATGTATAAGAACAAGATAAGCAAGAGTTTGTAGCCCTGATGTGCAAAACATCCACACAGGCATGTTAGATCTGTCTCTCATGCTTCCAAGCCAAAACCACTTATCCATGAACCTTTGGCACTGAATCCGACATAGGCCATTTCTGCCCTTATAGTGTGATTATTCTTTCAACTTCCTATGGAATCCTCAAAGGCCCCTCCCTAAACTGCAAGCCCCAGGATTCCATAGGATGTTGAAAGTGGAATAATCACACTGTAACAATCTAGTGCAGAAATGGTCATAGAAACACAATACAGACAAACATGATCTAAAGTACATATATGTGTTGAATAGGTTTCAACTCCCCCTCCCAAACTTTCTCTCATTCTCTCTCTCTCATAGACAGCTCTCTTCATGTTTTTCCACTGCATTGTAAAGCTGGTCCTGCTCTGCAAGATCCCTGAACACAAGCTAATTTGCTCCTCTGCAAGAAGCAACTTGCAGATACTCCCTTGGCCCCTCTGCAATTACAGCTACAAATACCATCCCTCTCCATAGTTATTTCTTCCTCTTCTGGCCCTTGGCAGCTGATGCATTGCCTGCCTGCTCATCCTGCCTCCTGTTCTTTCTGTTGCTCTATCATAGTTGAGGATAAAGAAACACAAGGGTTTTTCCAAGGGACAGCACATATATACCTTTTATCCCATGTGTTCTTCTTCTACCACTGTGTTGCCTTCTTCAGATAAAAAGGGCTGCATTGTGTCTGCACAGTGGGGATGCAATCGTGGCTCAGTCTATGGCTTTGGGCAAATGAAAAAAAAGTGTTTTTTTTTTAAAGTCTCATTAGTGTCACTAAGAGTAGCTGCTATTTAGAACAGCCACTAGTAGGTACTAGTGGATAGTGCTTGTTGGTACCAGAGCAAAAGAATTCCCTCTGTTGTTGTATTTGTACATGTGTTGGAATCTCAGAGTCCTATCCTGCTCCAGCCTTCCCTAGTCTAATGCCCTCCAAATGTGTGGAATCAAAATACCCATCATTCCCAGTATGGTGATTGCCATTACTGGGAGCTGTAGTCCATCCAAAAACACAAAAACCTGAGAATGATGACAAGAAGGGGAAAAAAAAGTAAGGATCCCTATTCTTGAAAGTGAGTTAGCTTGTGAACTGACTAGCTGGAATTATTTGAATTGCTGTAGGTGTGAATTACAACCTCAGTGTGGACTGGGTACCTGAAGGTACTCTAATTCCTAGTTTCACCCTGCAGTGCCATTGGAACATTTTAAAGAGAAGGAAGGGACAGCAGGCATACCAGCCACAGGACACTTAATTCCTTGTCATTAATATTAACTGTTAATGTTAATTTACCAAAGTGCATTGATTAGTTTGTTATTTAAATAACTAGTTTTCAGAACAAACTATGGGTGAATAGCATTGGGCCATCACCATTTACCCCTAACAGCACGCTTACTAGCTTCTTCAAAATTCTTTTCCAGTGAGCCGAATGTCTTTTCTCATCTTTTCATCCCCAGTATGTGTCCACATGTAGACTATTCACTCACACTTCAAACAACTTGTTTGTTAAAGGTTAATAAAGACTGATATTAAAGATACATAATAAATTATGTATTTATTTTATTTTGAGGACACTGAAGCACTCCAAGTGCAGTTATATATATCACTGAGTAAATCAAAGGTGGAGAAACCTTAATCAGAAATGTTTTCAGTGCTTCTGAGCATATAGAATCATTGAGTTGAAAGAGACCACAACAGCCTTTGAGTCCAACCCACTGCTGTGCAGAAACTCATACTCAAAGCATTCCCAGAAAATGGCCATCCAGCTTCTGTTTAGAAACCTCCAGAGAAGATGACTCCACCATACTCCAAAGCTGCATATTCCATTGTCAAACAGCACTTACCGTCAGGAAGTTCTTCCTGATGTTTAGGTGAAATCTCTTTTCCTGTAGTTTGAATCCATTGCTTTATGTCCTAGTCTCTGGAGCAGCAGAAAACAAGCTTGCTCCATCTTCAACTCGACATCTCTTCAAATATTTAAACATGGCTATCATGTTACCTCTTAATCTTCTTTTCATCAGGCTAAACATACCTAGCTCCCTAACCCACTCCTCATAGGGCATGGTTTCCAGACCCTCCACCATTTTGGTCACCCTCCTCTGGACATGTTCCAGCTTGTCAACATCCTTCTTGAATTGTGGTGCCCAGGAAAACATTATTTTTTTCTATGTGTTTGGTTCATTGCATTCTCTCTGCTTCCCTGCTTACAATTGAAGTGTGATCTGCAAAGATTTGAGGTAATGCGCATATTCTGCATGAATGAGCCAAGGATTCCAAGTCTAATCTTTTGCATCCCTAATTTTGGGGGAAAAAACAAGTATCTAACAAGTCCACTATTGTCTCCGCCCATTTTACTTTAGTATTTCTTTGTTTAAATGTCTTAAACTATGCAATAAAGTTGATGTCTGAAAGAGTCTGAACATTAAAGGACGTTGATGTCTGAATTTCAAAGGAGTTATCCACAGTGCTAGGCCTATTATGGGATTGGGATTCAATACCTTGGACAGCTTCTTTAAAATTCAGCTAAAAGCCAAGAATGGATTTGCCATCTCACTGACGTCAGCGTGACCACCTTCCACTGAAAGGGAGATATGTTAGACCTATAGAAAACCATGTGTCGTATGGAAAATGTTGATAAGGAAAAGCTTTTCTTTCCTTCTTATAATAGCATAAAATGGGGTTATCCATTGAAGCTAAGTAGTGGTACTTCTTCACGTAGCACATAGTTAAGCTCTTTTAAACTGTCACTACTGTAAGATGTTATCACAACTGCAAACATGCATAACTTTCAATGGAATTGGATACATTCATGGAGGATGAAGCCACCAATATCTACCAGTCAGTTTGGTAATATATCACCTCCAGCATTTGAGGCAATATATCTCTGTATATCAACAGCTGGGAAACATGAGATGGAGGATGGAATTGCACATATTACTGGAGGGCTTGTCCTTAGGAACCAATTGTCTACTGTGTGTTCAAAGTATTGGACTAGATAGGCCTTTGGTCTGATCCAATTTATTTGGTTATGTTGCTATTAAATTCTTACATTCTAGGTGGCTGTGTTTTGCTAACAACTAGAAGGTCACATTCTAGGCTTTCAATACCCAACTCATAAATGTTGATTTGATCTGACTGATTTGATTAGATGCCTCCCTCCCTCCCTCTCTCCCTCTCTCTCTCCTATTAGCTACAGGTGGCTAGCAATCTATATCAAAACACACAGTTAATACCACAGATTACAAATATTTAAAATTACAAATGACAGTAGGAATTCTATATGGAAGTTAGGTCTTAGTAAGTGGACTTATGTAGCATTGTTTCCAGAAGAGGACTGCTATTTCATAACATCCAAACTCAATAGAGTGTTGCTGTTACCTTACTACACAACAAAGGTGTCAAAGTGATCATTGCACAATAGGTTGGATGCACAATGAGACCAAAGCACAGCTGGCAGCAATGCACATCAGGCAGCCATGAGCATTGGGCACTCTTGCCGTTGTTTCAATGTGCATCTTTGCAATTCATTAACAGGATTTCCTATTGCTTCTGCTACTTAGTTAAGTAAACAAAGTTACATTAAGTAAAAGGTGATATTGAATTCTGGCAATGTAAAGTAATAAATGACAAAAGGTTGACAAAATACAGTAAAGCAGTACAAGCACATAGCAGTAGATGCAGTATGTGCTGTTGTCTTGACTAAATTAGATGTTGTTGCTACCATGTTGCCAGGCCATACACCCCCATACTTTGATATTGTTTAATTGGAAAATATTAATTGGCATAAATATAAATTATACTCTGCTATGGCAGTCTGGCCATGCTGGCTAAGAGGAAAAGCTGGCCAAACGTGTGCACTGCAAATCAGGTCAGGTGAAACCTTAAGGCATAGCCAGGTCATAGTTAGGAAATCACAAGAGAAATTCCAGTGATAATGAACTTACAGTTAGGCTTCCACAATTCAACCTTTAGAGACAATAGCACTTGCGATGTTCCCACAAGCCAGCTGATTGTCTTAGCCCCTCTTCCTCTGACCACAAAACTTCCCCTTTTTCCTCACACCTGCCCAGCAATCAAGGAGCTGTCACAATTCCCATTAGCCTTTTGTCACCTAACACTAAGACTATTCCAGACCCCATTGTTTATGCTGTCAGAGAGTCATTAATACCTTCACCCTTCAGGCAGATAATGAGTATTTAAACCCCAGTTTTGGGGTAGCCAACTCTCAGTACAGTGGCTGCTAGTCTTCTGCTCCAATTCCCATTTGTGTACTATCCTTGGACTTCTAGCCTAAGTCACATCACTCTCCGCTTCTCTACTGGATTGGTAAATATCACCCACTTTACCTGAACTTAATTATCCAGATTTTTCCTCCTTTTTCCTTCAGTTAGCCTTGTGTGATTGTGAGCACATGTGGATCTTGTGTGTCTGCAATTGTTAATTCCTGCAATAAAACAAACAAGCTTACTTTTGGATCTCTGGTACTGGTAGACATAAGTTTAAAAGATCTTGCAAGGTTATTTCCCTCTTGCAGGCCTCCTCTTTGAGCTGATATTTGCCACCATTTCATGGAGGCACTGACATCATGTGTGGACCCTTGAGTCAACCCCATTTTGGGGTAACAACCATATGGTATGGTGTAATTTTGATCCAGTCAGAAGGTAGGGAGGGATTTGGCTTTCATGCCTGGAAAAGTTCCCAGACAGCACATACAGGACAGAGACACTCTCATTTCATTCCAACAGGACATGTTGACAGGATCATCAAAATGCATTCTGTCAAAACTTGTTAGCTCATGCAAGTTAACATTAGCTTGGTTTTGGCCAGCAAACATTTCCAGACAAAACAGTGAGGCAACTGTCACCATTGCCATGGCTTGTTGGTCACTCATGAATACACCACCCATGTTCATGTGCTAATTTATATAAACTGTGCTATCCTGTAATCTCACAAATTCCCAGAAATAATGGAATGCTGGCTACTCAGATTTAGAAGGATTATTCCATAGTGTCAGAGGCAATTCTTACAGTCATTACTGCCCTTTTCTTTACATGCATTAATGATTTACGAACCCTACAAATATTAACGCTGCTTTAAGTATGCAGATGAGAATTGCCCCTTGAAAAAATGAAGGTGAACTATTGATGCTATTCTGAACAGGTTGCTTTAAAAGTGAAGATGAACTACCTATACTGTTGGTTTCAGCTGCTTTGTGGAGAGCTGAGTAGCTCAGAACCAATGAACCAACAATCCAGAAAGTCCCCATGATGCAGCTCAGTGATGAAATACATGTATCACATGCAAAAGGTTCCAACTGTGATTCTTAGCATTTTCTGGTAGGGCTAGGAAAGGCTTTCACCTGAAATCCTGGAGATCTCCTGTAAAGCTTGAATAATACAGAGCCAGAAAGACCCACGGTATGACTTAGCCTAAGGCCCTTTCCGCAGCACCCTCCCATCCCACCATGGGGACAGGAGAAGAATGGGACCACGACAATACTTCTGCATGATGTCACAGTCCTGCTCCTCTCCTGTTCCCAGGCAGTGTGATCATGAGTTAAATCATTGATGGATTTTCCCTGTCAAATGTCATGTGATTGCGCCACCATCCTGCACTTACCTGTCCTGAAGTGCAGTGGCAGTGCTTCCCACCCCAGCGCAACCTGAGAAAGTACCCAGCTGCACTGTGGAAGGAAGTGGCACATCCATTGTGCTCCTTTCCACAAGGAATCAGTCCCATGTGGAGGGGAGAACTCCTGACATGCTCCCTTCCCAGCAGAGCCACTCCCAAGATCGCCACTGGACACCCCCACAGGGAGGTAAGTTACGGAAAGGGCATAACGCAGCCTCTGTTGATGAGCACAGAGAAAATGCTGGCTGAATCCCACTACTATTGTTCAGATAGTTTCTCACTGTATGAGCTGATTGTCTATGCCAGCCATAGCACTAGTGTTGCTCATTAGTATCTAGGACATCAAGTGGTCATCCTGTGCCATCTTGGAATTTCTACTCTTGTCTGTACCACATGGGTAGCAGCAGCCACCAACCTCCTCCTCCTGTGCTATGTACACTGGAGAGCCAGCACAATGCAGTGGCTTGAGTGTTGGACTAGGACTCCAGAAGAACAGGGTTCAAATCCCTGCTCAGGGATTGAAACCCACTGGGAAAGCCACACTCTCTCAGTCTCAGAGGGACAAATCCTCTGACTAAAGTTTGCCAAGAAAACATCATGGTAGGGTTGCCATAAGTTGGACTCAGTTTAAGGTGTGTAACAACAACAATGTGTGCTGTAAAAAGAGAACTGAGTGATTCAAAATAATGGGAGCTGTAGATGCTTGCCACCTATAGCTGGATATTTCATTACTTTGCTGATGGCTGACTCGCCTAATGTGGATTTGGAGCTGTTTCAGACTTGGGAAGATATAACACCAGGAAATCCTTATTTCCCTGTGCCCCTCTCCCTGCAAAATAGCTGTAAATAGGCCTGTGATTAAGACAGCCTCAGGAATTTGGCACTATAAATGCACACCAGTCTCTGAGGGGTGTCATTTCATTTTTCACATCAGCTTCTTGGTACATACACAGGAACTTGCTTTAGTTATTAAATAGTATTCTATCCAGGCAGGCAAGAATTCCAGAGCTTATCACTGCATACTAACGCAGCTGCTTAATGGACTTTAAAACTTTAACTTGTTTCCTCTCACAAAAAAATTCCATGAGGTTTGGCTTTCTTTTCTCCAGGATTTTATAGATGGTAAACTGTGGCAAAGAGAGAGAAGGAGAGAGGCTTATCTAAGGCCATTTAATGAAGTCATACTTGACTAGAATTCCTTTTGAAGACTATATAGCTGATTATTTTTAGGGCACCTTCTAAAAATAATCAGCTATATACATCAGTTAATAAAGTAAATGTGTTCTTGGGCATTATGGGTTTATTAGAAAATTAAGTACTAGAGGCAGAAATAACATGGAAAAAATAGGGATATGTTCTTACACTTGAACAAAATGAGAACAGTTCAAACATGTTTTAGCATGTTGCCAGGCTGTACACCCCCACACTTTGATACGATTTAATTCGCAAAACATATTCTTTGGCATAAATATGCTATGGCTGTATGGCCAAGCTGGATAAGTGGAAAAGGCTGGCCGAACATGTGCATTGCAAATTAGGTCAGCAGAAACCTCCAGGCTTAGCCAGATTATAGTCAGGAAATCACCAGGAAACTCCAGAGATAATAGGCTTGCAATTAGCCTTAACAACTCAACCTTTTAGACAATAATGTCTGGGAGATTTCCACAAGATGGTTAATTGCCTTAACTCCATTCCCTCCAACCAAGCAAGTTTTCCTTCTGTCCTCAGACCCTTCCGACAAGTATCAGGATGGCCATTAGCCCTTTGTCACTTAACGCTATGACCATCAACCCATTCCAGACCTCATTGTCCTCTCTGTGAACTCCATCGTTTACCTGGCCAGACAGCCATTAACACCCTTGCCCTCCAGACAGAAACAGAGTATTTAAATCCCAGTTTTTGACCACTGAACCTGCAGTACATCAATTGCTAGTCACCACTCTGCCACTCTGATTCATTAGTGTATTGTCGTTAGATTGCTGTCTAAACCACATTGCTGCTTCTTTGCTGCTCTTCTGGATTAATAAATATCACCCACTTCACCCTGAAATCTCTCTATACAAACTTTTCTCCTTTTCCTTCAGTTAGCCTTGTGTGATTGTGTGACTGCTTGGTTCTTGTGTGTGTGATTGCAATTCCCCCAATAAAACACATTAAGCTTACTTTTGGATCTCTGGCTTCTTCTTCTCTGCAGAAGTACTGGTAAACATAAGCCTAAAAGATCTTGCTAGGTTACCCTCTCCCCTTGCAGGCCTCCTATTTTGAGCTAGTATTCCCCACTATTTCACGGAGGTACTGGAATCATGAGTGGAGCCCTGAGTCACCCATGTTTTTGGATAACAAGCAAACTTTGTATTCCAAACTCAAAGGTAAGCCTTGCATAAATAAAAAAAAAACACATTGTGAAACTTGTAGAGATCACTTGACAGCCACTTCCAAAATATATCCGGGGTGATCATTTTTCTTTCTGTATCCTCTACTTTTCTTATTTCCATGTTAGTGGCCAAACTTACAGATCTATACTGCTTTAAAAAAAAATATATGGGGGATGTAACTGGCAAGGCAAGCTTATCTGCTTTCCCTTTTTTTCTCTGTTTTGCTTTCATGCATATTCCATAACGGATCCTGGAGATAGTTTCTGTTTACTTTGCTTATTGTAAGCAGGCATACACAGTTACAGTAGGACTGACCACAGTAAAATCTTGTTTTTCCAAGTTCCAGTTTTATTGCGTTATTTACTGCAGATGTTGTGCTGTAATCTGGCACTGAAAGTCTGTGTTTCTCCATCTCTCCTTAACCATCTTCTTGGTGCTGATGCTCTCCAAACAAACAAACAAACAAACAAACCTTTCCAGCTAGACCTGGGCTTTCCAAACTGTGTGCCATTACATGTTAGTGTGTCACGTAAAGTGCATAGGTGTGTTGCCTACAATCTTAGAAATATATGTTATTTTAATAGCGATGGGCCAACGGAATCTGCAAATCCTTGAATCCTCAAATCTTTGACAAGGATTCAAGATTTGCAGATCTGAATCTGGCTGCCAAAATAGGCAAGTGGGATTTTTTCAAATCCACTGCCTATTAGGCCTCGTGCCTTTCCACACCTGCCCTATGCACAATTGTGCTGGGGCGGCTGTGAGAAAGGCATGGAGCACGGGATCCCGCTACTCACACCTTTCCCCACCTGCCTCAGGAACGACCGCGCCAGAGCAGGCTGTGAGAAAGGCGTTGAGCACAGGATCCCGCTGCTTGTGCCTCCCCCCCGCCATGGGAACGATCATGCTGGGGCGGGCTGTGAGAAAGGTGTGGAGCATGAGATCCTGTTTCTCACATGTTTCTCCACCTGACACGGCCATGATCCTGCCTTTCCCCATGCGCCCTGGGCATGATTGTCCTGAAGCGACCTGTCAGAAAGGCATGGAGCATGGGATCCCACTCCTCGCGTGCTTCCCCACCTGACATGGGCACAGGTGATTGGCCAGCATAAAGCCTTGCACGCGCTGGAAGCCGCCATTTCTCCCTCCTGCTGCCTGTACCCCTAGTGTGCCTCTCCCTGCCACTGCCTTCCTATGCAAGGTAATTTTGGGATAGGAGTTGGGAGGTCAGGGAGAGAGGAGCAAAACTGAGTTTGTGTGGGGGTCTAGGAGCTTGTGGGAATGTGCTAGGGAGTTCCAAAGACTGCAAAAAGGGGTTCAGGGGTTGCATGCCAGCCATGCCAGCCATACTTTCTCCTTCCCCAGCTTTCTTACCTCTTCCTTCCACAGTGCAGCCGGGCATTTTCCCAGGATGCACTGGGGAAGAAGTGCGAGTGCCGTGGCTCCAGAGACTCCGCACAGACAGTAAGTGTACGCGGGACCCTGGAGCGATGCGTGATTGCACACCATTTTTGGCGATTGGTGTCTGCCAGCCCCAGCAGTGTTGCGCGATTGCGAGGACATCATCTGAAACGCTCCTCACAATCGTGCGATGCTCCAGAGGCCCTTTCGCATGGCAAATACAGTGCAAAAAGGGCCTTAGTTTCTGTGTCTTGAATACATGAATACTTCAGTTAACCAATTTTGAAACTCCCTTTTACAAAGTCTTTTTATGCTTCTCAACCCCTTTTCCTCTTCTTCCTGTCTAGCTGCAAGTTTGTAAGCAGCATTGCCTTTGGAAAGGTTGTAAAGGAGAGCTGGAGAAACACTGAATTTTGGTCTTCTGTTGCAGCAGCATGTCTGTGGTAAACAATGCCAAAAAACTTTTTTTTGTTAATAATGTTTATTTATTTAGTTCAACTGTCATTACAAATCAACACAATAAATATAAATCAATATACAATAAATCCGTATGTGTATGTTACCATACACTCCATAATAGATATCAACCAGTATTACAGTATTATTCAATACACAGTTATACTCCCAAAAAATATATAAATGAAATAGATCAATAATTAGATAATTTTGCGTTTAACTATAACTAATATAACCTGGAAGAACAATTGTTATTTTAGCTTAACGATTATTATACCCAATCAAGATCTATTCTATATATTCACTATTTCTTATCCTAGAGTATTATTATGAAAATCTAATATAAGAATCTAATTAAACTTAGATTTAACAGAACAAAACAAAACAAAGAAAAAGGAAAGAATATGAGAGAGATACAAATCTAAGCAATATAAGAAGAAGAAGAAAAAAGGAAGGAGAAAAGGGAAACGAAAAGAAAGAAAAAAACAGGAAGAAAATAAAGAAGGAAAAGAAAAAAGAAAATGGAAAAGGAGAAAGAGATAATGTGAGAGACATAAGATTATGAAAAGGAATATATACATAATATATACAGTGAATTTACAACCCTATTTTATGATTTATAGTTCTAAAAGAGATGTTTCTCCCCATCTCTCTTTCCATACACTTTTTAGAGCATTCCATTCTTGATTCACCACATCTATACTTCGATTTTGCATGAGCATAGTTAGCATATCCATTTGGTACATGTCAACAAGCTTGAATAACCATTCTTCGGATGTTGGGATTTCTCTAATTTTCCATTTATTCGTATACAATAGCCTGGCCACTGTTATCATATATAAAAGAAGCCTTCCATATTTCCTTTGATCATTCCCGTTGATTCCTTTCAGTATATTTAATGTTTAATAAAAATAACTCTGGAGACATAGGAAATTGTAAACTCGTTATTACTCTAATTTGATTATAGATTTCCCTCCAAAATATTCTGGCCATTTTACATGTCCACCAGACATGAAAGAAAGTACCTATTCCCTCATCACACTTCCAACATTTATCAGATATATTTTTATATATATTCGCTAGCTTTGTGGGGGTCAGATACCACCTGTAAAATATTTTATAATAATTTTCTTTAAGGGCAGTACATTTTGTAAATTTCAAATTCACTGTCCATGCTTTTTCCCACTCCTCTAAAGCTATTGTATCCCCCAAAAATTTTGGGCCCACTTAATCATATTATCCTTGATGGTTTCTTTCTCCAATTCTAATTTTAATAAATTTTTATATATTAGTGATAGTATATAATCCTTGCCATCCAATAATTTAATGTCAAAACCATTTCTTTTTCCCTCAATACCTTCTTTATTCATATCAGTTCTATATCTCTCTTTTAACTGTTGGTATAAAAACCAATTACCTTTAATTCCTTCTTTTTTTAATACCTTGAGGGATTTAAAAGTGTCACTACCTATTTTATTATCCAGTAAATCCTCATAAGTTAACCACTTTTCTGTTAACCCACATTCTTGTTTAGGGAAAAAGCTTCCTGAGTGGATAGCCAACGTGGGATTTTGGCATAAAGTTTCCATTTATATATGTTCAAAATTCTCAACAGCAATTTTCTTATGATATGTTTATTAAATTTTTTATCCATGCTGGCTTTTTATATCCCAAATAACCATGCCAACCATACTTCATGTAAAACCCTTCTAATTGTAAAATTCTTCTATTTTTTAAATTTATCCAGTCAAGAATCCAGGACAAAGCACAAGCATGGTGGTATATCTTGAAATATGGGAGTCCGAGGCCTCCTCTTTCTTTGCTGTCTAGTAGATAACTCCATTTAATTCTTGATCTTTTCCCCACTGTTGGGGAAACAATGCCAGAAAACTTGAGCTGGGAAAGAATGGGATTCTACTCTAGCTGATGCTATGGGAGGAGTGTGTGTTGCCTACAATAGACAAGGTGAATAGTAGCTGCCTCCAGAATCCTTTATTGAGCATGCATGTTACTTAATCTCTATTATTTTGATTGAGACTGGAGGGTAGGGATTGGGAATTACTGAGACAGGCCTAGATATTTGACTTGAATGTCCCTTACAGGACTTGAGGGTAGAGAATTGACTGGACTAGAGGCTTGTGTGTATGTGTATGTGTGTGTGTGTGTGCGTGCGCGCGTGTGTGTATGTGTTTAAGTGCCTTCTTTGTTGCAGGACTTGAGACTTGACTTGAGACTGCAGGGTGCAGAATTGAGATTGGACTAGAGGCTGTTTGTTTGTTTTAAGTGCTTTCCTTGTTGCAGGACTTGAGACTTGACTGGAAGGTATAGTCTTCTTGAGATTTCAAGGACAGCTGGATATTGCTTTGCATAGCTTCCTTCAAACCTCTTTCATACACAATTCTGGGGTTTTTAGTTTTACAAGGTGTCGCAGCCTTTTCTGCCAAAGTGTACTGGTGCGTCATCAAACTACAAACTCCAGGATGCCATAAGGAGCTATGCAAAGAAAATCCAGTCTTGAGCTGGATTATCTCTGTACTGTAGTACGTGGCCCTGTTTACACAGGCAGGAAAATGTGGAATTAATCCACATTTTCCTGCCTGTGTAGAAAAGCCCTTCATGTCATTTTCAATCTGAGGAGATTCTGAGGCAAAACTATGACAATTGTCCTGTCCAGATTTCTTCAGAAGGAGGTTTGCCTTTGCCCAGGCTTTTACTAAGGCTGAGAGAGTGTGTCTTGCCCAAAATTATCCTTGCCTTTGTTTTGTTTTGTAATTGTTTTCTTAGGAGTGACCAATCTTCTTCTGCCTGTCACACAACCTGCAACAAGCATCAGCCCAGGAGATGGCATCATCTCGAGCATCCTCCAACATCTGGAGCTACTTCCAGATTACATGTAATGAGAATTATGCCCGTTTCACTCTGTGTTCTCAAAATATATCCAGAAGGGAAGGCTCCCATACTACTTGAGCCATGTGGAAACACATCAGAACCCAACATTCAGCCCAATTTCAAGAACTGAAAGGTAGTAGAAGTGCACCATCCACAGTGACTCCAGCTTCACCCTTAAGCCTTGCTGTGACTGTCAGAACCGAGTCCCAACATGAAGACAGTACTGACACAGATGATACAGCTGTTATTGCGACTCTCGCACCAGTTCCTTCAAGTCCTAGTCCAAGTTCAGCAGTTTCCTCCTTAGAGAACCAAGCCCTTTGGAATCATCCCCAGTGAAACGCAAGACAGCATCTTCTTTTCCCAAACCAACTCTGAAAGCCTTCATGTACACCACTCAGAGTTTCAAGCCTGGAGACAGAAAAACTAAAGCCGTCACAAAGATGGTTGCCAAAATGATCTGCAAAGATAACCAGCCATTGTCCATGGGGGAAGATAAAGGCTTCAGAAAGTTGGTAAGCCACCTTGAACAGCATCCCAAGCAGTAAACACTTTGCCCCAAAGGTGATCCCAGAGATGTAAGAAGAGGAAAAAAAGAAAAGTGGAGAATCTTTTAGAGAACATTGACTTTGTTGCAGTGACAACTGACATGTGGACCTCAACAAGTTGTGACAATTACCTCAGTTTGACAGTGCACTTAATAGATGACAACTTTGAGTACCATCACTTGTGCTTAGAATACATTATCTTTGCAGAGGTTTCTCACACAGCATCTGCAATAGAAGCTTTCATCACCACCACTATGAAATAATAGAATCTCTTGCACAAAATGGTGAGTGTCATGAGAGACAGTGGGCCGAATATGGTTGCAGCTTTGGAACACAGTACCTTTGACCATTTGCCCTGCCTTGCTCACACCTTTCAGTTAGTTGTCAAAGATGGCTTACTGAACAAGACTGAAATTAAGGAGATCATGTCCACCTGCTGGGGTATTGTGGGACATTTCAAGCACTCCTCTAAAGCCATGAAAGTGTTACAAGCTTCTCAAGCCAAACTAGGTGTGAAACCCCATCAGTTGATACAAGATGAACCGACTAGATGGAATTCTCAGCATCACATGCTCAGTCATCTCGTGGAACAAAAGCAAGCTGTTTTACTGTCTGCTTCAGAGTTGAATTTCCAAGTGGATCTGACAGCTCGAAAATGGACCACTATAGAAGAAATGATATGACTCCTGGATGTGTTTGATAGAGCAACATATGTGACCAGTTCCAGTGAAGTGACCATTTCAGAAATAATTCCTTCAGTGAATAGCACCACTTTTACTCTCCAAAACTTCAAATCAACATTAGGTTCTGTCCAGGGTTTCCGAAATGACTTGCTGACATCTCTGAAGAGGTGCTATCAGTCTGCGGAGACAGAAAAACTGTACATTCTTGGAACTCTCCTGGATCCTCACTTCAAAACCAATGTCTTTTTGAGCAAAGAATACATTGATCAAGTGAAATCAACACTGGCCATGGAAATTTCTGGTCTTCGTTTGCAAGCAGATGTCACTAAGCTGCAATCACCACAACAAAGGCAAAGAGACTCCATTTCAGTGTTGTCAAGTGAACCAGAAGGAGTTCATAGCATGTGGAGTCACTATGCTCAATTGATGACCCCATCTAGCAGCAGTGAGGACAGTTGCACTTTGTTTCCTGAAGAGGAAATCAATGCCTACTTGTCAGAACCACTGCCTCCACCATTTGCGGACATCTTCAAGTACTGGAAGGACAACCAACAATATCCCAATTTTGAGGAAAATGTCCAAAAAGTTCCTAATCATACCACCATCAACAGTAATGTCAGAAAGACTCTTCAGCACATCAAGTGTCATAGCTGATAACAAATGCAGTAGTCTAGACCTAGAGCAAGTTAGAATGCTGGTGTTTTTGAACAAAAATCTGCATTAAAGGTTTCAGCTATGTTTTTGTTTGTTTATTGCCCTGAAATAGTTCAGGCAGGAACTCTTACAAATTTTCATGAGATATGTTGTGTCCCCATACATTTTGTTATTACAATTTATGTATGTGTCTGTATCTCTCATAAGGGGTTAGTTTAACCTTCAGTTTGCTAGTAAAACTGAATCACTGTGTCGTGAAGTGATGCATGTCTTAAAAAATGTGTCACCAACATGAAAAGTTTGGAAAGCTCTGAGCTAAACAGAGGACAAAGAGCAAAAGTGGGGAGAGGCTAGATAGGAATGAAAAGACTTTGTGAAATGGAACTTCTTTCTCAGAGCTTTTGTTAATCAAGGTGTACCTGTAGTCCTTGAGAAGGCCTTTAGGAAATGTTCTAGGTAACATGACTGAATACCATGTCCACAGTCCTTTCTGAGAGGGCTGGCTTGAGGTTTGAGAAAACAGCATGGCAAATTATCCATCATCACATCCTCTCCCAGCTGTAGGCTTACTTGGCCATGAAGGTTGGTCCTGAGACACCCGTTTCCTATGCCGAATTTTCTACAACATGCCAGAGTGCTCATTACCATCTTTAGCTTTAAGTCTGATGTTTAAATGGAAAGGCTATAATTCAGAATTATGTTGGTGTCTATACCAACAGGCAGAGGAATTCAATACCTCCATCCATCTACCACAATTCCCTCCCTAAGCCACATATCTGTCTGTAGGCTGCATGCCCCTTGCCCCCACAAGCCATGGCCAATCAAAAATCTAGGAAGTAGAAAATTTGCCCTTGAAACTATAGAATGCAGAAACAGGAGAGAATCCAACCGAATCCACACAAGAAACCTGGCAAAAGATTAGAGTTGTCAGACCTCAGGGCCTGAATCTTCAGATTTCACAGGCCATTTCCAGATGGGAGAAATGGGAGCAAATTCTTCAAGAAGGGTAGCTCAGCTCCAAGCAAGAGATAATGGCTGCATACAAATCTCTAGAGCAGCTGCTTGCTGCGACTTGCAAGGATTAATTGATTTGTTTCTGCAACTTTCAAAGATTCTCCAAGAGGTCTATACACTGACTTAGGCCATTTCCACACGGGCATATTGCCCACGCTAGGGTGACCTCTCTTGGAGGTCTTCTTCACCGGGGGATGTGCTAGAGCAGTTAAAAAAAGTGAGGTTCTAGACCTCAAACTGCTCTAGCGCAGCCGCGGGGGTGGCGCTGTGAGTTTTATAAAAACCACCTTCACAAGTGGTTTTTATAAAACTCACCCGCGCTGCCCCGTGGCAGCCCCCGGTGAAGAACTGCAGCGACGTGGTAGCGCATCCCTGCAGATCTGCCCGGGGCTGGGCTTCCAGCTGATGCGCTGTCCTGATTGGTGGAGCGTAGCCAGAAGCCGCCAGCAGCCATTTTGGGCACCGCCAAGCGCCGCTGAATGCCGCCGAAATTCGGCGGCGTTTAGAACGGTAGATCTGCGCACTCCGCAGGGACGGAGCAACCCGCTCGCGGGTAAGCTCTGCCCCTGTGTGCACGGCCCCGTTTCAACCCCCCCGTGAGGAAAGGGCCTTAGTTAGCTTCCTTCTTCCCTCCCAGTCACTGTGGTACCAGGGCTCACCCTCTGCAATGCTTTGCTGTGTTCTACATCCATGTAGATTAAATGTTCCTTATCCTATCTCCCTAAGTGAGAAGGAATAAACCCCTTATTTCACCTTGATCTGGGAACAGCCCCTTTAGCTAAGATTTTGGTCTTAATTTCCAAACATGAAAATATGTTCTCTCTCTCTCTCTCAATCTCTTTCTCTCACTGCACATGTGTGCATGCACACACATGTATTTGAATGACAAGCTGTGAACACCGGAGGTTGGTATTTGATGTATAATATTTAATGACACCACTGGCTGGGATGATTCTAAAATGGCAACCCTACTCAAAATGCTCAAAGAAACCCCAGTTGCTTTATTAGGTAGAACAGCCTAATACATTTCAGCCTATATGTATTCTTAAGGTTGCCTTCTTCAGCAGGCTATATAAAATCATAAAAGGACAATCCATAAATTCACAATGTGACATTACATGCAATCATAGTTACATCTGTACATTGCCTATGGCTTATATATATAAACTTTAGAAATTTCTGAATCAGGAACTCTCAAACCATTTACTCAACAAGTGAAACATGTGAGCAAAACTGAAGATTATCCCTATCTTGTATGCAGATTGTTGAAAAAGAAATAGATAACATTCAAGGTCATTTGGCTGTATCTGGGCTAAAGGGAATAAGACCATCAGAAAACTGAAAGATTTTACAAGTGTGGAGGGGGTCAAGGTCTTGTTCAGGCTGCTAGAAACTAAAGATTTTAATTTAAAAAAATCCATTCCACCTTATTTTTTCCCACAGAATCATCTCATAAAGAGTGTTCACCTTCTCTGTTGCCCAAAATCTGGGGTCTGTTGCAGAATGATGTTTCAAGAAGCCTTAAGAGTACACATAAAACAACCTTTCTGAGATGAGTCTCTTGTTTCTCCCTTGAAACCCTAGGAATACCTCATTGACTCATACCTTGGTTTTAGAAAAACCTTTGAACCCAGTGCAGATGTAAGAAATTGCTGCAAACAGCTCCCCAAAAACAAGTAGATGTGGAGGCAACAACAACCCTTCAAAACTTGGCAAAATCCAAAGAACTGTATAGAGAGAAATCAAGCTTCTTTAAAGGCAGATCTTGGAAAAAATTTCTTTTGTTGGGCTATAGATCCCATGTGCTGTTAAAAGTACAGTTTGTAAAGTTGTTTTTTTTAAGAGCTGGAAAATAAGTTTGTCTCCCCCCCCATCAAAGCAGAGTTTGGAAATCTTTTTTTGGCTGGATCACAGCCCCAAGGTGTTCTTCAAAACAGTGCTTACAAAGTTGTTGAAGAGAGACAAGTTTGTTTTCTGTTCAGGGAAGAGCTTGGATAACTTAATTTCCAATCAGAGAAATATTTTCTAATTTGTTCTAAACTTTTGGGCCATTTGCGCACTACACTCTTATAGCGCGATTATTCTACTTTCAACATCCTATAGAATCTTGGGGTTTGCAGTTTCGGGAGAGGCCGGCCAGCTCCTCCCGAAACTGTAAACCCCAGGATTCCATAGGATGTTGAAAGTGGAATAATCGCGCTATAAGAGTGTAGTGCGCAAATGGCCTTGGTGTTTATTATTTAAATGACATTCTCTGAACAACTGCAGTTGACGCTTCATGTATCATGCTTAATGACATCCCTAGGGGCTCTCCTAAGCTCTCAGGTCTTGCTCCTCCATGTCTCAAGTCCTAGAATGCTCCACCCTGGCAATCTTCCTTGCAATAGAACTGACACTGTGTTTCTCTCTCTGTGCGTGTATGTGCCTTCAAGTCACCTGTTGGCTTAGGTGACCCCATGAATTTCATAGGATATTCTTAGGCAAGTAGTACTCAAATGTGGTTTTGCCAGTTCCTTCCTCTGAAATACAGCCCACAGCACTTGGTAATCATTGGTAGTCTCCCATTCAAGCACTAGGTATCTTTATTTTGTCACTTTCTAACCTATAACTGAACAATTTGAAGGACATTATGTAAGGAAAAAGAGACTCTATCATACCACTCTGAAGAGACAGAAGTGATGAACAATTCTGAAAAAGAACAGCTGTGGCATATATACAGATGGCGGGTGTTCATCTGCTAGAAGGTAGATATGTATTTGGTAATAATGTAGACTCAAATCGATTGACTCAAACTCGAGTTCAAGTCAAGTCGCTTCAATGAGTTGATTTGGACCTGACTTGTCAATAAATCCTCCTTGGTTGAGTCCATCCACTGTAATGTGGTCTTTTTCTTTTCCTACTGCTAAACCTTAAAGAAAATTTTAAGTCTGTCTGAAGCATTGCTGAGGCAAGGTAGCAAAGGGAGTGACAGGGTGGGGCCTTGATTTTCTGATTATTGAAACTTAAACTCCACTCCCCCACCTCCTTTTTTCTGTTAAATTTGGCTCCCAGACTTGAGATTTGACTTGAATTATCTTGCAAGGACTTGAGACTCGACTTGAGACTTGAAGGTAGAGACTTGAGACTTGACTTGAGACTTGGAGTAAAAGACTTAAATACATCACTGGTTATTTGTTGGATGATATAGTATGGATTGCAAGTAAACTAACTTTATCTGGATTTGGGTATTTTTCTAAAGAGGTTCTGTATCTTGTTGCTAACTATCATCAAGTTGATCTTGACTTATGGCAACTCTATAGATGAAAAACCTCCAAGCCACTCTATTCAAAGTCACCCTGCTCAAGTCTTGCAGATCCAGGGAGGCCTCTTCCTTGGTTGAGTCCATCAACCTGTAATGTGGTCTTCCTCTTTTCCTACTGCCTTCTACGTTACCAAGCATTATTGCCTTGTTATTTTGAATTATCTAGATTTCTTAAAAAAAAATCAGACCGGTTTATCAGCACTGAAGATGAGATCTGATTTAAAATGAAATGGAATAACCTAGGCCCTTTCTGCTTCACCCTCCCAACCCACCAAAGGGATGGAAGAAGGACGGAACCATGATGATGCTTATTCATGATGTCGTTGAGGTTCTGCCTTTCTCCCATCCTCAAGCGGCACAACTGCACCACAAATCATTGATGGGTTTTCCCCATCAATGACCAGTGAGCGTGCCACCATCACAGACTTACCTTGTCTGCGGAGGCCCTGGAACTGCAATGGCTGCACTTCCTGCCCCAGCGCAGCCTGGAAAACCACCCGGCTGCACTGCAGCAGGAAGAGGTGGAGCCATCATGCTTCTTGGAATACGAAGGCAGCCAGTATGGAGGGGAGCACTCCTGTCATGCTCCCCTACCAGCAGACCCAATGCTGGAACCCACATTGGATATCTCAGGGACCAGGCAAGGTGCAGAAAGGGCTTTAGTCCAGTGATAACAACTCCCAACATCCCCAACTTCTGCACTGTAACTTGGAAAGACAGTTGACTTTTGTGTATGTGTGTGTGGAGATGGAAGATTAAAATCTAGAAGCCAGAGAAGAAAACACAGAGGGTGACTGAGGTCCAATCTAGATGAATCATCATGATTCATGAGCACCTTTGTCATATCTGTTTTTCAAATTGTATTTAAAAAAATAAATTGCATAGTGGGATAACAATCAGGATCAAGGACTTAGTTCACAGGAAAGTGTTTTAAGAACCCTTTCCCTCTGTGCTCTAATCCTTTCTGAAGCTGTCATTTTCTGTGAGAGGGAAGCTTCCCTTGGTATCAACAAATCCATACATCTATTATTTAGCCTAGTCCTGAGAAAGGACTACAGCCCAGCTGCAAATCTCTGAGGACTCGTGAATGGTGACACTGAAGCAGAGCTCGGAAAGTTAGTTTTATGAAAGATGAATATATAGCCATGTTAAAACCATCCACAGGAGACACAGCATGATGTAGGCCCTTTCCGCAACTCACCTTTTTGCAGAGCTGGGGTGCGGGGATTGTGCGAGCAGCCTCCAGAGAGAGGCTCTCGCGTCCCGATTCCTTCAGCTCTGCAACTGCTGCCTGCTCGCGCGAGAGCCCCTCGTCTTCCTTCCAGAGTGCAACCTGGGATTTTCCCAGGCTGCGCTGGGGAAGGAAGCATGGGCACTGCGGCTCCAGATGTCCGCACACACAGCAAGTGCATGCGGGGCCTGGGAGCGATGCATGATCACGCACCATTTTTGGCTCGCAGTAAAAATGAAATAGTGCACAGTCAGCGCCTGCCAGGCCCTGGAGCATCGTGTGATTGTGAGTGCGTCATGTGGACTGCTCCTCGCAGTTGCACAATGCTCCAGGGGCCCTTTCACATGGCAAATGCCATGCAAAAAAGGCCGTAGTGAGTTGGATGTTGCTGCAGGATTCCAGGAGACCAGGGCCATTTCTGCACTAGACTGTTATAGTGCTATTATTCTGCTTTCAACATCCTATGGAATCCTAGGGCTTGCAGTTTTGGGAGGGCCAGAATAATAGCACTATAACAGTCTAATGCAGAAATGGCCTAGGATTCAAATCCCTGCATGGCCATGGGAACCCTCTGAGTTACCTAGGCAACTCACACTCTCTCAGCCCAAGAGGAAAGCAACGGAAAACCTCCTCTGAATATATATTGTCTCAAAAATGTTATTATACGGTCATCATAAGCCAGCAGATAACAAAAAAAAAAATCCACAACTGAGTGATGGTAAGATGATGCTATGGGTCCCAAAGCATCATCGTACCACTAATCATTTATTGATGAATTCTAAATATTATATACAGTACCGAGTCTTCTTAAAAGTAAATCTCCAACTTCTGAACGGAAGTATGTAGGAGGTGGAATAGAGAACCATTATTAACAGAACAAAGGTAGCTGTAGGCCTATTGCACAGAGAGATTTCACAGTGGAAGTACTAGAATAGGAAGAAGCTAATACATTGCTGAACTTGTAAAATTTTCCTTCGGAAGTGGCAGCTGTAGAAGAACAGTTAAATACTCAAACTGCTTTAAATCCAGTTATCATTTGCCAGTCCTTGTTCTACAGATCCTATTAAACCACCTGTTGTTTGCCAACTGTTTATCAGTGGGATTGCTACAATTCAGCAGAGATAGAATTGGCTAGCCTTGGAATGCCTTCAGTGCTTCCACTTAACCCTGGCTGCTCAGATGCACTGTTGATGCACATGGCAATCTATATTTCTTCTTTTTTTGCCCTTGCTTTCTGTCTAGCCGTTTGCCTTGCTGCAAAGTTGGCTCAATAAGATGCCTCTTTCCTCCCACAGCTTCATGATGGGCACTGGAGAACAGCAATACAGCACAAGCCTCAAACTTCTCATTAGTGTTTGGGGGCTAAAGAGGAATTAACATGACTGATTCCTTGAGTCCCACTCCAAATGACAAACCCTGATGGCTATATAATTTGGATCTTACTTCTTCCAAGATTCTGACACAGACAGAACTTCAGGACTGAAAAGAAGCATTCTAAAGGGAGGCTAAAACTAATGGCTGACATTTTGAGCTCACGTGTACATATATCAAAATTATCCCAGAAGAATATGTCAGCGAGTAGAAGAGAGTAGTTTTTCCATATTAACAGTGGCATTAACTTTCTGTACTACATCACTTCCCATAGGCACCTCTGAACCCTGGAAATTTTTCTGGTAGCCTGCTGTGTCTCTAAAAGCAATTTGCATCTCAAGAGTCTTTTTTTTTTTTAGGTGATAAGAAAATTATGGCAATCTTACAGAACCTCGTCAGGCCTTGTCAGAAACAGAGCAAAATTAAGCATGTCAATTGCCAGGAAAGATGCTCACTCATGGCCAAATAATGCTACATGATTCAAGTGTGTATTGTCTTTGGGTTTCACTTTTGCTCTTGGTGAACTACATGTTTATGGTAGGGAAAAAAAATATCCCAGGAAACAAAATGTGTGCCTGCCTGCATTTATCCTATTAACAAAAAACATGCACATATGCTGAGTAACAATGAAGTTGTTAAGAACACCAGATCAATCCAACAGACCTTCTGGCTTCAGTGTGTGTGCGTATCCCCTTGGGTTTGGTTCCAGGACTACCCGTGGATACAAAAATTTGTGGATGCTTAAGTCCCATTGTGTACAATGGTGTAGTAAAATGGTATCCCTTATGTAAAATAGTAAAATCAAAATTTGATTTTTGGAATTTTTTTTAATGTTTTCAAGCTGTGGTTGATTGGATGCATGGGTACAGAATCCATGGATATGGAGGGCCAACTGTATGTGCCTTCAAGTTGCCTGTTAAGTTATGGCAACTTCAGTAATGAGAGTGAAATCCTAAACAGGCTTCCAATTTGCTTCCTGTTAAGCAAACTGGTACATACCTCTAAGCAAAGTTCCTTTGGATCAGACTGCAATGTATTCTTCATTGCATAAACAAGGCTTGAGAGAGGAAAATATTCTGATCTTTTGGTCAGAGACAAGAACAATCACTGGAATCCTTTTACTTAACATAATTTTACATATTTCGGGGTCAAGTAGCAGAGGTGCAAAGAATCTCTGCTAGTGAACTGCAGAGACATTGATAAGAGTGCCCAATACATATTGGGATTGATGTGCATAGGTGTGTGATGCTCTTCAGTGCACAATGCACAGTGGGCACTTTGCCAGCTCTGCTATATAACAGCAGCCTTCTGCTGGATGTAGATCTTATAAAACTGATCAAGTCCACTTATGAAGATGCAACTCCCATACACAATGTCGGCCATTATCTGTGCTTTCTGGATGGGGTCTGGACTAGCCCTACTATCAGACTTGAGACATGCCCCCCCGGCATAAAACAATGCCCTCAAACATTTCACAGTTGATAAGTTAACTGGTTGTCAATGAACAAAAAACTATGCCATAAACACTTAATATCATTTTTTCCAGCTGAGGTATGCTTTGAAATTGCTAAACATGGGGGGACGTTAGATAGAATCTCCATCTCAAAATGACCTCATAGAATATGGACAATTGCATTTATGGAGAAATTAACTTGCCCCGTCCAAGCCTCCAAAAGACTAATAACAACAGATCAATTTACTTGTACATGATATGTGTTCATTATGCACAGATTTCTCTTACTGTGAACCCCCATCTGCCCATCAGAAATACTTGAAAGAAACTTTCTTGATAGTTATAAAAATATTTATGTATATAATTTTGGAGATCTTTTATGAATGTTGATTTTTTAAGAAACAATAAAAAAAAATTTACAAGGCTTTCTAATGCTTCTGCTTTCCATAAGGGTAGCTATGTGTATGTATATGTCAAGGACAAAATTAGATAACAGACCGTCTACAATAAGAATTCCGCCCCCATGGAATTTTGCTTTGGCCCCCATTTTGTAACACTGCATTAATTTAAAGCATTAGCTGAACATTTAAAAAGAGAGTTTAGGTATCGAAAGAAAGGGGATGAGGTAGGCATAGTTAACAAGGGAATACAAACACAGCAAATATGAGAATTCTAGGTGTGAACAATTTTAAATGTGTCTCTTCAATGCTAGAAATTTGGAGGCTGAAGGAAAATTTCATTTGATGGAGCTGAATTTTTATTTGAGGAAAAAGCTTTCATTGAGTCCCTTGCTACACAACTGTTTCATACCAGTGCCTATTCCTAATTATGAAGAAGGTTCTCCTACATCTTCTCCACTTTAGATTCCAGATATGGGGTGCACAGTTTTCCTTTTCATCTGATTTGCAAGATATCCAAGACACAGTCATAAGAAATTGTTATTTGGGCTCTTTGAGCACTTTGCAAAAAGATACATGAGCATTTTATAAAAGGCTATCTTTTTCCTGCATTTTTCTTTTTGGCAAGCTTGGGAATACAGGCTTCCTCCACTTATCTGACAGGTTAGAGATCAAAGTAGTGTCAGAAAACAGAATTGGCTGAAAAGGAGAACACATGTACTATACTGCAGGGAGTGTGAAAGACTCACAGAGGCTCACTTGTTACAAACTGTGTGTGTGCTGCTTGCAAACTCTCTTAGGCCATTTCCACATGGAGTCGCTGTCCCACGATGGAGACATGTTGACAGCGGTCAGGGAGTTGTGCTTTTCGCATGACATCCTTGCAGTCCTGCACCCAGTGCATCCTCATCCGTTGCTATTGCAGGATATTTGCTTAACAGAAAAATCCATTAAGCGCCCATTATCATGTGACCTTCTTACCATTGCCAGCCATGCAGAAGGAGTGGAAGCACAATCATGCACTTCCTTCCCCAGCGGGAAAGAGATTGGCTGCGGTGTGGAAGGAAGGTGTGTGACACTCACGCCCCCTTCCACAGGGAGCCGGCTGAGTGTGGAGGGGAGCTTTCACATTGAGCTCCCATCCCGACAAAATTGTTGCTGGGATGACACCAGGACCATGATGGGAACCAGTAAGGTCAGCTTAGTACTTTTTCCTCCCTTCTCAGCTCACTTTGCAAGCAGCGCGCACAAGCAAGCGATTCCAAGCAAGCCTCCATAGGCAGGAAGAATTGATGAAAGAGTAGATCCACTGTTGAATAAATAGAACTTGTACTTAATTGGGAAGCTTCAAAAGAGTGACTCATCAGATAACAGGGCATCAAAAGGTGGGGGTTTCCTCTACACAATATTCCTTGTAATATCAGCAGTACAAACTGGGTTAATAAAGACATTTCAAGGTCCCTTGATGTTGCAGAATATCTGGATTTAAGGGATGTTGGCCAGAATGCAATGCTGTATTTCTATCAATGTCAAGCCCCCCATCTCTCTACTGCCCTCTGTGCATGCTACAGTAGTTTTGATGGGCTGGAAAAACCCATGCAGCAATGTTTTTGGTGCCCCATGAGGGACTAGATCAGCAGCAGAAGAGTATGAGGCAAGCGGCGAGGCAAGAAGTAACCTGGCAGTTCTCAATCCAGTTGCAAAACTGTCAGCATTTGAACCACGGAAAATTCCTCCTCTGTCCTTTAGTGAAGGCATATCTTGTTATTCTAAAAGTAATTTTATAGGTACGGTTCCCCTGCAAAGCAGTGAAAACAGTCTTCCTAATGTTACAATTGTAATTTTATTAAAAAAAATGGTTGATTACAAATAGCCAAAAGTTAGAAACGAATTACTTCTAGTGCTGGGGAAAAATGTACAAAGAGGTTAGCACCCACCCTGAGAAAAATAAAATACTAAACACTTGCCTAGTCTCATTTCTAGATACAGAGTGAAAGAAACTGTATAGTTGTTGGTATAGAAATGCGTGTCACTGTTGGCCTCTGACCTTATATGTGCTAACTTTAAAGTAAGTCTAGTTGGATTCAGCCCTAATTACCTCCAAGTAACCATGCACAAGATTGGGTTATAAGTAAAGTGCCCTGCCATCATCATCATCATCACCACCACCAACAACAACAGTGTTGTTGTTATTTTCTGCAGAAAGTATGTAATTAAATTAATCCAAAACATGCCTCCGGTCTGTTGGGTCTCCCTAGCCTAATAGCAAACAGACTTTTAAAACACACACACAAACATTCTTTCAGTCTTCCCTGTCTTCTTCCTAAACCTGGCTATTATAATAGCAGATAGACTTAAAGGGAAAGCCCATGGTGTTGCTTTAACAGATCCTCTTAAAAGGAAAACCCTTGCATGCTCTCCAGGGAATGCAAGAAGGACTAACTTTTTTGGTCCATGCGAAAGAGGATCCTATCCCCCCATAATATTTGTCTCCTTCAGGTCTCAGTTCCAACTTGGAAAACTGCCTCCTGTTACAATTGGAGCCGGGACTGCTGCAAACCTTCTTCTCTGCTATATTATGAGCCAGTGTGAGCTCAAGAAAAGAATTCACTGCTCAAGGCCAAATAGCTTCAAAGCAAACAATCCTCCAGAGTCAGTGTGAAAGTGTTGAAACTGTCAATGTCAACTTACACCATGCATAGTGAGTGTAAAACTTCAATAATGACATCATGGAGGAAAGGACAAAGGGCAGACACTACACAGGAAAAGTGCCAATGCTCTTCAAATCTTTGAAACCTTCAAGGATTTATCTGGCCTAACACTTCTACACATAGTCATTTGGGTCTTAGGCTGTACTGATTAAGGATTTAGCTTATTCAAAGGCTTGCTCTGATAGGGAGGATGACAAGTTTTCAGCAGTTCTATTGGATTCCATTAGCTTACACTTTAAAAAGAAAACACAGGAACTTGATCTCTTCCTGGTTTTTTCCTCTCCTTTCCTGTCAATGCCGTGGCAGGGGTTTTCAACTCCATTTCTATTTTTTTGTTTTGGTTTGTTCATCCTCTTTGTCTTCTCTCTCTCTCTCTCTCAATCTCTCTCTTTTATATAACGTTTGGGGCAAAGTAGCAAATGGGTTTCGCAGCACTTAGCCTCTTCAGTCTCAGAAGAGGGATCCCAACAGAGTTAAATAAATTCCTCAGCAATCTCCTGTGGTTCTGCCCAAACTCACTCGCTTGCTTTTGGCCTCATCAGGGCAGCCAAAGATATGGCTTTTATGAATCTATGTGGACATGGTTCAAAAAGGCAAAGTTCACCTAATCACAACCAAGGCTGGAAACAATTTTTTAAAATACAATGGCCATATGTGCAGTGGAATGTGAGTTTATTAATTTGGAGACAAATCCCTGCAAAATCAAACATTTTAAGGGTGCTAAAATCCAGACTGAAGCCAACTTTTTTATTTTTTTGTTTTTTTATTTTTTTGCATTCGGCCATGCACTGGATTCTGAAGCAGTAAGGTCTACTTCTCCATTCTTTCTCCCTGATCAGAATTGCTAGTACAACAATTCCCAACAGCTGTCTACACAGTGAGATCTTGGAGTTGTAGTGTGTGTATCCCATATATTCCCAAGGCCAAGGCCAGGTCTGAGAGGCCACCACCAAGTTCTCTTCAGCAGGGCCCCTTCTTTGTAAATGAGCCCTGGAAGGCTTACCTGGTGATGGCAATGTAACCTCCATGAATTACTGATTTGTCCTATTGGATAAGGAAAACTAAAGGAAGAGGCTGTACTTACCAGTTCAGTTGATAAGAGTTGGAGGGGAGAGGGGCTGTGTTTTTGTGGGAGAAGAATTGGGATCCTTATCACCCTAAATTATGTAATAGGATTTAATATATCAACTTGGGCAGGAATGGAAAGGTACATTCTCTAAAGTGAACTTTGTATTATCTGTTCTTATCTATTTTGCATTTTAATTTAGGACTTTGAGGTTGCCTACAGGAACTATTGGCCTGAGGCCTACATACTCTAAAGACACCAGATCCTGTCTGATCTTGGAGCTGATGAGGGTCAGTCCTGGTTAATACTTAGATGAGGGACCATCAAGGAATACCAGATGCTGTGGAAGGAACTGGCAAACCACCTTTGAGTACTCCTTGCCTAAGAAAGCCCTCTTAAATTCAGGGGGTCCCCATAAGTCAACAGGCAACACATATACACAGAGGAACTACTGAGCAGCAAGATCTCTGCTGAACTGGTGCTTTGTGGGGTGCATGGAACTTGGGGAGGCTATAGGGCAGCTGGTTTCAGTAAAGAATATGTTGTATTGTTGCTCTTAAATTTAAAATGTAATTTAAATAAACTGTGTAAGTCATTGTGATAGTATTTGCAGTGTTAATTATATTTGGGCCCCTAAAACCTAGGAAGATGATATAGCAGTATTATTCCAATCAGTACCTGGAGCTGCCATTTTAATTTCCCACTTTAATTTCCCATAAACGTCAGTTCACAGACCTGGGCACCCAGTGCTGATCAGCATGATATTAAAAAAAAAGAGAGAGGGGGGTTCCCATCACAGGTAACAGTGAGGTGCTAGGGAGCTTCCCAAGGGTGTTGCATGCTGCCATCAGGTCTGTTCTCCCAACTTCAGCCTGAAATAGCAGTTTATTCCATATTTCTGTACTATCTTCATGCCTACCTTCTGAGACTGCATTAGTTTACTCAGCAGTAACTTCAGCAACAAAAATATTCTGTTAATTTGAAACCACCCAAGTCAGCCTGGAGTAAACTACATGTGTTCATTGTTGAAGTCCTGTTTTGTTTAAACGACTGCTGTTTGAGAGGGTATGTGCAAATTATTCACATCCATAACCATTCTTAACTCATTCCAGATTTCACAAATCACATTTCACAGGGATCATTCAAAGGGTAATTCTTGTTATACATTTTCACCACAGAATCCTATAGATAATGGGGTTTTCCCCCTCTTTATTCTAGAGGACCTGATCCATTCAGGGCTTAGCCAAACTAGGAACAAAGGTATGTCAAAGTAAAATGAAGTTACAGGTGATAGAAAATGCAATTTTATTGATTAGAAGTAGGTGGCAAACGGACGCAATAGCCAAAACAAAAGCAAAGTCTGCAATCCTGCTGGCGACTTAGGTTTTCATCGGTGGACTTTTGTCTGCAGAAATTAGAATTGCACAGTTGCATAATGTTCACATCCAGTAGAGGGCTGCTGTCACTTTACTACATAGCTGAGCCAGAAAGTGTTTGATGTGTGTTGGTGCCCAGGACCCAATGGGACCAATGCACAAAGGTCCTGATACACACCACTGCAGTTCAGAAAGTAGGAGCAGCCAGTGAGTACCAGGTCCTTGAGGATAAATAGAGCTTATGCTCCTGGGACCACTAGACCTCTTAGACAAGAAGTCAGCTCTGCTTTTTCTAGGAATGAGACAAACAGGCACCCCAAAGGTTTTGTTAGGCATTATAAATACCCCAGGACAGCTTACATTCTGGAAGCTACAATAACACTCACAGGTTGGGGAGAATTTACCCTTCCTTGTGATCCCTCAGGCTGAAAGAAAGGAAGATTCCTGTTCTTGGGGACAAAGCGTTTGTATGAGCAGACAGGCTAGCAGAGCCATGCACCTGCAGAGATTCTGCAGTCTCTTCAAGCCATTTTTAAAAGTAACAATTGGACATGTCCAGTGAAGACAAATGGGCACATAACAATTAGATAAATGAACCAAGAGCAGATTCAGACTGGAAGCTACACTGACTAATGCTAGTACTTAATGTGTGTGTAAATATATTTGCAACTCTGTATTTACTTCCTTTTTTTTTTTAATAAAAACACATTCACCTCAGTCCAGAAGTTTCCACTCACAAACCATTTGAATGAGAAAATAGAACCCAGTTACAATTTCTTTAAAAATGCTTTGCATCATGTTCTCCAATTATCCCAATTTGGCAGGGACAATCCTGATTAATCCTCTGTCATCCCACTTCAGCTGCTTTAAAATGTCCCACTTTCTCTGTCGTCCTCCCACTTCCCCCTTTGTCCTCACTTACAGCAACTGATGAAAATGGAGTTCAAGGGCAAAAGTAGTTTGTATTCTATGTACTCATTGTGAGGAGAGGAAAAGAAAGAATGGACCTTGACCTTCCCAGTAGACCTGGGTAAAAGCAAACTGCTGCAGCTTCTCCTAGCCTGACTATTCTTCCTCATTAATGAATTTTGCCACCATAACAACACCCTGGTATTCATTGGCTACATGTGTTCACCCGTGAAACATTGTATGATATAGTGTTTGACTTGTTGTGGATGGGAAAAAAAGGGCTACAAAGGACTTACAAGAAAGCTAGAAACAGAGAAAGGGCCTGCTAAAGTAATTTTATATATGTCACTAGGCACTCTTAAAATATGTATACAGTTAGAGCCATCATGGTGTACTGGTTTGAGCACCGGACTACAACCCTGGAGACCAGAGTTTGGTTCCTCACGTAGCCATGGAAACCCACTGGATGACCTTGGGCACATCACACACTCTCAGACCCAGAAAACCCCATGATAAGTTCAAGGTTAGGGTCACCACAAGTCCAAAATGATTTGAACAATGCCTCATTACAACAATAAAGGATGAATTAGAAGCCTAATTACTGACTCTTCACCAGCCTTCAAAAAATTAAACTCATTATATACCCATGTGAATGGAACTGAGAATGCAGATAATTTTTCAAAGTATAATCCTATACACGTTTACTTGGAAGTAACTTTGACTGCATTCTGTGGAGCTTACTACATGTACAGATGGGTGGGTTTGGAGCCTTATGCTGAAATCCAACAAACATGCTGGTGGACTGTAAGTCTCCAGAGCTGTACTTAGGCTATCACTGTGGGGATGGAAGTGGCTTCTTTGTCCCAACGTTACCCCCAGCAATGCAACAGCAGCTGTGGGAGGTCTCCTGCATACAAGCTTAACCTCTCTGACTACTGACTGACTGTGGGGCTGCATCTGGGGAAGTCTAGGTCTGCTATTTCTTCCCTGGGTGCATGAGGGCATTCAGAAGAACTCCAGCCACAAAGCTGTGCCTTGGAGAACCTGCTTTCTGTTGCAAAGCTGAGTCAGGATGAGTTGAGCAAGGAGGTACTTGATACCTCATTGCTTAACGGGCCCAAATGTACACACACTGGCTTAACAGGAGGTTATGCAGATGTATAGATGTAGATTCTAGTGCAAGGCAGCACTAGAAAACTAAGGGCCTTTATGCACTACAATGTTACAGTGCTATTATTCTACTTTCAACATCCTATGGAATCCTGAGGTTTGCATTTTAGGGAGGGGTATTTAGAAATTCTCAGCCAGAGAACTCTTTGGCCTCAGTAAACCACAAACCCTAGAATTCCACAGGATATTGAAAGTGGAATAACAGCACCATAACAGTGCAGGGCAGAAAGGTACTAAACCGAATTCAACATAATGGAACTTACTTTTGAGTAAACTTGTACTGGGTGTATTTGTATAGATTAAATCTGCATATATCCTCATTATTCTGTTGAATTTGTTCTTGGGTGGTGAAAACTGGAAAAATTACTTCTTTGGACCACAAGTTCCAGAGTCTCAAAATACTACCAGTGGGTCATGGTGGCTAGGGGATTCTGGGAGCTATAGTCCAGCAGACTTGAAGGAGCTGTAGTCTAAGAACTTTTCCAAGCTCTCAAGCTGGTACAATCACCATTTACTCTATGCATAGAAATGACTTAGAAGTTGAATACTTCTACTGCTGCTAATAAATATGGTGATGATGATGACAGTAGTGATGATGATGATGATGATGATGATGGTTTGAACACTGTTGGTTTCTTGTTTGTTGTTTGTGCCTTCCCAACAAGTAGTTGTTGCTGTTGTTGTTGTGTGCATTCAAGTCACTTCCAATTTATGGTGATCCAAAGATGAACCTATCCTGAAGTTGTCTTGGCAAGATTTGTTCAGAGGGAGTTTGCCTTTGCTTTCCTCTGAGGCTGAGAGAATATGATTTGCCCACGGTCACCCAGTGGATTTCCATGACTCAGCGCAGATCCAAATGTGCCCTCCAGAGTCATAGTCCAATGCTCAAACCATGCTAGTTCTCGCGACATAAGGAAGACCCACTGAATCAATTGTTCACTCTTGAGTCAACATATTGGTAAGTCCCTTTGATTCAATGGATCTACTCTACTTGCAACAGAATTCAGACTAACAACAATAATAATCCATTTTCATTTTATTTATACTCCACCTTTCCCCAAAACCAGGACTCAAGCTGGAATAAAATAAATACCCTATTTATAAAAGCATTCAAAGATCAACATTGAAATGGAATTAAATTATTAACAACATTAAAAAAGAGCTTCAAGCACACAATTAAAATGATAAAAAGCAGTTTATGGAGCAGTAAAATTAAAGCAGTTCAGTACCACCTGAAAAGCTCCTTCTTTAAAAATATTCAGATTCAAATACTTAAATAAAACTTTTTAATCTCTTTCTTTCTTTTCATTTTATCCAACCTGCAATTACTTTTTTTTAAAAAAAAAAAGTTTGCCCCCTATTTTTTCCTGATGCTGCTTCAAAAGAAAGGAAAGGATGGCAAAGTGAAGGCTTATTGTAATCCTGAAAGAAGATGAATTTCAAGAGAGTCAGGAAATACTGTACCTCTCCTGAAATCAGTGCTCGGCTGAGCTAATGCCACTGCTTTCACTGCAGGGACTGCACCACGTTGCTGACTCTTTAAACATTTATGAAGAAAGTTTCACATGTAATTGGCAAGGTGACCAGCCCCTTAATACATGTTTTCTGTTAAGCTTGCTTGCTTTCACCTCAAGCTTGAGCACACATACAGCTCAGTAACCTCAGAACAAGCCTATGACTTTGCCATCAAGCTTAGCTTGCACACAAGTACTGTTAGGGAAATTTATTCCTTTCTTAGTCAACAACTCCTTCCAAAATTCAATTCTGCAAATCCCATGAGCATTACAATCATTATGGAAAGGGCAGAAACCATCTCAGGCAGCTGAGTTTGAAGTAAAGTTAGTTATTTCATGTATTAGTTGCATTATTTATGTATTTATTTTACTTCAGAGAGATGCATTTCTGGGATTTGCTATCCAAGGTGCAAATTAACCTGGCTTTGGTTATTATTCCCTTTGACTCCTGTGCAAAATGTCTACTCATGTGCCATTTATTGTTTCATCTCATGCAGCAAAATTTCTTTGGTCTTGTTGGACATGTGTGATGAATTCTGTTGTTGATGAGATGAATCACATCTTTGCATTCTAGGTATGAAGATTAACCTGTGTTTGCAGAAAAGGGAGGGCAAGGTCATCAGGAGGGATTCCTGTGTACTGATCAGCGTTGTGAGGAAGGAGGGAAAAAGTATATAGCAAGGAATTGCCTCATCCCCAGAGTTTATACTAGATGCCCTTAATGTAAGCTACTTTCATATAAGGTTTCCAAGAACAGAAGGACTCCACCAAGCAGGTAATGAGTATTAGCTGCACTAGTAGTGCACAACACGAAACACTAGAATATATTTTTTCCAGTAGAAATCAGACAAACACAAACCTCCATATTTTGCTTCTCATGCCTGGATCCCATTTTGATTGTTGGAGGCTCAATCTGTATAAAACCAGGGCTCATATTAGTAGTTATAGCTACTACCTGGCTAGTGTGAGAATTTCTCATTTGTGTTCCCCTTTAACTTTGGTATAACATTGCACAACTGATTCTTTTTGATGTAAGACATGGAAGAAGCTGGTCTTCAGCTGGTGCTGAATATAGAACAGTGGCCATTTTCACACTGGGCTGTTATAGTGCTATTATTCCACTTTCTTCCTCTTTTTTTAACTTTATTTCTTTAAAATTACAGAAAAAGGAAAGAAATTACAGAAAAATAAAAAAAGGAATAAGAAAAAGAGAAGAAAAAATAAACAAACACTTAACAATACATACATTACATAAATTGCTTTCTCTTATTATTCATTTATCTATTTTCCCAACGTACTTCTGACTTCAGCATTAGAGATTATTTTGTTTTATATCTAACATCTTTGGTCTTGCAGACTCTATTGTATCTCTTCTTCCTGAATCTTTTTCAAAAATCTGTGTTCACCATATCACTATTATACCATGAATTCCTAAAGTATTGTAATGTTCCATCCCATTGTTTTATATACTTTTCTTTGTTTTCCCCATTCAATACATATGTTAATTTATCCATTTGAATTAAATCAAATAATTTCATCTCCCATTCTTCTGTTGTAGGCATTCTATCTCCTTTCCATCTCTATGCTATCACCATTCTTGCTGCCGCAGACATGTAAAATAGTTGTCTACCTGCCTTTTTTTCCAAATCATTTTCTAACATCGATAACATATAAACCTCTGGAGTTATAGTGAATCTTACATCCAGTATTTTTTCGATTTGATTATGAACTTTCTTCTAAAACTCTTTCACTATTTTACATGTCCACCAAGTGTGGTAAAAGGAACCTATCTCTTTTCGCTATTATTCCACTTTCAACCTCCTGTGGAATCCTGGGGTTCCTGGAATCCTGGACTGTTATGGTGCTATTACTCCACTTTCAACCTCCTGTGGAATCCTGGGGTTTGCAAACCCCAGGATTCCATAGGAGGCTGAAAGTGGAATAATAGCACTATGACAGAATAGGGTGGAAATGGCCAATATTTTAAAATCACAATATATAATATTTGGAAGGGAGAGAAATTATGATTTTCTTAATTTTATCTTCTCAGCATTGCTTTATTAAAATTGAATATGATGATCTGAACAATCTTGTGCTATTGTAATAGGTCATTTGTAAAATGATGTGCATTGCCATCTTGGGAGGAAAGGATAAACTGATGTTTTACAAACAAACAAAATGATGGCTAGAGTAGTTGTTCTCTACTCCAAGGCATTCTCCTGCCTACTTTCTTCCTCTGTCTCATATATGCATTCACACATCATTCCTGTTTCTTTACATGCCTCCTCCTCTTTTTCTCCTTTTTGTTTTGTCCCAAGTCTATAAACATATGCAGAGCTTCTCTCTCTACCAGCATCATATATGTCTATCTTTCTCTCTCTCCAATCTGCCTGTCCATTTGCCTCTGCTATTGGTCCTTTCCCTTCTATCTCTTGTAAAATGAATGAATGAAAGGAAGGAAGGAAGGAAGGAAGCAAGAAAGCTCTCACAGCCTTTCTTAAACTCTGTGCTTCATCTTGTCTAAATGTATTGTTTCGCCTCAAAATACTCCGGGAAACAGAGAAAAGGTAGCAACTTTCCCGTCACCTAGTGCAAAACTATTTGTAGAACATCCAGACATTACGAGACACATGCTATTTCCAACAGAGTGACTAACCTTTTATTATTAAGATTTTTTTCTAAAATAAATTCATATTATCCATAGCGGGGGAAAACCCAAATAATGTCAGAGATGGCTCACACAACCTATGCGCTAGCAAATTTGTTAGCAGATGGATTTTTTTAAAAAAAAAACAACCCAGGAGATTATCAGAATAAATTACCAAATATAGTAAGTTACATATAAGAAGAAAAGACTAGGCAAGCAAAAGAAATGGTAGAAAGGGGGAAATAGAATCTAGGAGAGATGGAAAACAGAGGGCAAGTGCAGCAGCAGTGAAGTCATGGTAAAGCACAACTTTTTAAAAAGTAAAGAAAATAATGTCAGATGCAAGTGAAGGCATTGGCTTGTGCCATTATTATTTTTGATATTGTTTGTAGTGATTGTAATTTAAATTTTTTTTTTTGAGATGATGGTATAAATAATTATATGAAGTAAGCAAGGAAGCAAACAAATAGATATACCTACTTTAAAGAGGAATTGATTGCCACTTAACTTTCCAAGTTTAGGTCAGAATTCTCACTTGCTGTATTATTTAAAATGCATTTAATCCACTTTGAATTCAGTGCTGTTTTTAATACAAAATATTTAATTGCTGTTGTTTTAAATTGTTTTTTAGCATGAGGATCAAATTTTGGTTCTGCTGTCTTTTATAATTATGTTGTAAGCCAAGTTGAGCCCTGCATGGGATAAAGACAGCATATAAGTATTTACATAATACAAGTGCACATATAATATAATGTGATCCAGTTGAATTAATACAGTGGTTCTTAATCTGTGGTCCATGTACCCCAAGGGGCTGCAATGTCCTCACAGCAGGTCCATGGAGGCTTGAAGCAACGTTATGAGAGTGAAAGAAAGAAAGAATGGATTGAATTGAATGGACTCAAAATATAAAATAAAAACATCCTTGAAAGGTGTACATTTACTTATTTCTCCTTTCTCTACAAATCTGAAGACCCTTGACCAGCAACTTTGAATAAATATTTGATGCACTTTAGGATTTTAAATCTTGAGTGGTCCATGGCAGCAAAAGGTATTTAAAGGTAAAGAAAAAGTTAAGAACCATCGACCTGATACATTCCATCAGCTGCAGAAAACACTGAGGTATAGGCTGAATATATATAAATACAGGAGAATATTTTCCTAAGGGTTATTAGGTATACTAGGTTCTCCAAAGTTTTAATCAAAGATCTCTTGCATTCCCTGAGCTACTTTTAACTGGATATGCCAGGATTTGAATCTGGAAGATTCTAGGAAATTCGCATTCTGCCATTGCTGCTGCTCAAAGCGGTGGTTTATGGGCCAGGGCAGGTCCATGAGCCATCAGCTGCTGTATCCCGGGAGAGTTTCCAGGGAAGAAAGAAACGGTTGTAACTGATGAGCATAACTATGATGCCAGTCCCTGTCATATTAGGGAAAAATAGCTGCCACTCCCCCACATAACGTAGTTTAAGAGCCATTGCTCTGGTAATAACTGAATTAAAATTGTAGTCTTTCAATATTTTTCAAAGAGGAAGATAGAAGCCTCATAACAGAAGATGTCTCAAGTCTCACAATATGATTAATTCTTGAAATTCTGCTTTCAAGAAACTTAGAGGATTCTGCCTATGAGTTACCTGTGGAAGGGACTCATATCAAACTGAGTACCCATCACCAGTTACATCAGGGCAACTTTGTCACTTCAGACATAGGACAACATGTTTGATGATATTTCAAACTGCTGAAGCCAAAGTCTTCCTTTGTTTGTAATAGCTACACCCTCAAAATTTTCATGAGGAGTCCAAGATTCCAGGCTGGGTATTAAGATGGGAAAAACACCAAATAATATTGGTGCGTGATAAGAAAATCTAAGGTGCCATGTTGTCTCATCAGAACCTGATACTATTATCAGCCAATCTTGTCTTCTTTATTGGTCTCCATATAGATTGTATCAACATAGATTCTAACTCAAACAAATTAAGGTAGATTCAGAGGTTAAAGTAATAAAAGACATGACAGAAATGTCACAGGGACCAAATTTGGGAAAAGATTTTTATTTTTAAAAAAACAAATGACATGCAGCTCTTTCTCATTGCTAAATTGGTTTTACAAAATACATACTCATATTGAAAGTATCAAGTGTGTATTCATTTCAGATACAGGGCCTGGGATGGGCCAGATAACAATCCTTTGCCAAAGCAGTGGTAAGGGAAAAGATGACGAAGTGGATTGCATTTGATACATACCTCAGAAAAACACATGGTGGTCAGTAGCCAGCATGGTATAGTGGTGAATGATGGAGTAGGGACACTGTGGTTTGAATTCCTGTTCAGTCATGGAAACTCACTGGCTGACCTTGGGCAAGTAATGTTCTCTCAGCCTTGGAGAAAAGCAAGGGCAACCCACCTCTGAACAAATTCTGGCCAGAAAACTCGATGATAGATTTGCCTTAGGGTCACTATAAACCAGAAATGACTTGAAATTGCACAACAACAACGTCATGTATTAAGTAAGGGAATGACCTATTATGAACATGTGAACTTTGTTCTCACAAACAGCTTGGAGCTCATAATAAAACTGTCTGTAGTGTTGTACCAATTAGCACAAGTAGAAGTTTATTTAACTTTTTGTTTTGTTTTGGTCATCTTCTGCACGGACAGATGATGTAGCAGGAATAAGAACTTAGGTCTTCTGTGTTTCTTATTTCAGTGGAAAAAGACAGAAGAGGAAGGCAAGTCAAACACCTACACTCCTAACATAGAGAGGATGGTAAAGAGACATCTCTTGACCTCTGGAGACAAGCCACATTCCATTCTGTACCCACTCGAGACTTCAAAGCTTTTGCATTAGCTTTTATAAACCTAAATGCTTCTCTGCCTCCCCACAGCATAGAGTAGGATGCAGGGCTATTTCCACAAGACCAGTCTTATGACTGTAAGCTATCAGAGGGCTGCACATTGTATAACGTCATTGCTGGAAAGGCCGCTTGTACTAATCAGAAGTGATGGCTGATCCCATTTAGAAGCATCAAGGAAGCAAAGTATTGAGACTCGGACTTTTACATTCCAGCGGCGCTTCTCCAGGGAGCACTCGGGAGATAGTGAAGAGGAAGCCCTTGGATCTTAATGCTTTAGTTTATTTTTTAGGCAATAGCTCAGTACAATAACTGTGAGCTGGACTGCCATTTTCCTATAAATCATATCAGCACCTGATCAAATGAGGAAATGGGGAGGGAGTGAAAAGATCTGTTGGCTGACTATCATAGAGTATCTAGTATTTATCAGTCTTTAGCTGGCTGCATTTTGTAAAAAGAAAACAAGAGATTTAATTCCCAGACACTGATTTTTGGTTCATCCACCTCATTTTTCTTCCTGATTTTAATCACAGTGGGGTATCTAAGCCCCATTCCTGTGTGTTTTGAATCCAGATGGAAATCGCACATGTCTTTTGTAGATAAATACAACCTTTTGCTCATGGCAGTGTGATTTCTGAAGTCATCCTATTCTTTGATGGGCTCCAAGTGGAATCTGGCTTTGTAAACCTATTCAACACATGTGCAATTGGCAACCCAGCGTTTCAATGGGTGCCATTTGCATGTTATGTCACTCCAGCAGCCAAATATAGGTTGGCCCTTTCCCTAAGATCAGCATCTGAAAATATCTCCTGACAACATAGATATAAGCTCCTATCAAGGTATGAAAGGAACTACATTAAAGCATCCTAAGATAAGAGTACAACACATCTAGGGATTCAGCCATTACTGTTTGATATAGAGTTTATTAAAAATTTCTGCATGAGGTAAGTCCAATGGTAGAAGTGGGGGAGGTTTGCTTGGGAGTGAATGGAAAAGCTGGGTCAAATTCTTCCTAAGGAAGTTACATAATAGATAAGTGTTACTATTCATACTAGAGATTAATTTTTTAAAAATATAGCCAAAATCTATTGCTACCAGTCCAGTCCAGTGCATGTGTTCCATAAAATATATATATATATATTTTAAACATTTTAAATTAAAATATTTATAACTCACTTTATATCTGAGGACCTCAGGGTGGCATACAGTGAAATAAGTTTAGAACAGTTTAAAACAATAATGTTAAAAGTCTAAAGCTACATTAAACTATTTAACACTTAAAACCAGTTAAAACCAATTTAAAATACACAGTGCAATAATTTGGAAAACTACTGATTGAACATAAACAGTGTTTCATTGTGTAAAATGGAAATATTTTCCATAGACATGTCTTTGTATCTTGACAAATATGATTTTTGCCTAAGACTCAGAAAATAAGTAGAAAAGACTAAGTTATCCCCATAACACAGTACAAATTAACCATATATATTAAGGAAAGCAACCCTCTCCAGTAACATCCTTATGTCCCAGTGGATGCCCTTTGTTTTAATGACAAGTCCACCTATCAATTAACTAATCAAATATTGAGGCAACATTCAAAACTGCATGATTATGAATAGTTCTGAAATTACACAGGTTTCCAAGAGCTTCTTATTTATTTATTTTGTCCTGAACAGGTAAAAATCCTCACCTGAGTGCACAAGAGATCTGTATTATCCTGATGTAGGTATGGCCTAGATAGATTGTGACAAAATGGTTTCATTTCCCCCCGCTTTTGTTCCAGCCATTGGGCAAAGGAAAGAATTCTTGTTGTGCTTGTCCTTTTTCTCCCCCCACTGTAACCTTTGTCGCACAAATGAGGCTTTTCTATTCTCCGCTCATGCCCTCCGTGAAAGACAGCAGTAGTCTCCATACACTGTAATTGGATTGACTGGCTGACTGATTCCTGTTCTTTTCCATTTTTACAGCCTTGGGAACCTACTGGGGGTGAGTGGGAGGGAAGGAAAGAGAAAAGGTGGAACAGCCAGCCACTCAAAAATACAGAATATTTCAAAGGTTAAGGAATACAGTGTACAACTTCTGTCTGTTACGGACGACTGGGCTTTGAAATTTGGATGTCTTGTTTTCAATACCTCTGTACAATGATTGCCACAAGGATGACAATAGATGGGAAAGCTCAGGCCATTCTCATTAAGGACTTCACTGCCTGGGGTTTCTTTTTGTTTCTCTATAGTATGAGTAGAAAAGATTTTTGCCAGGCATGATGCATGCAGTACAGGTTTTCCCTCTATGAATGCCTACCAGGGAATTGCATTATTGACTATAGTCTGAGGAGTGCTCAAATTACCAAACAAAAGGACTCCAGTAATAATGCTGCCCAGCTACTCCACCAAGAAGAGCTTGTTGCATCAGGATGATCACTATGGATCATATTAAGTTTGACAATGAGGTTTACCTGATGAAAACCATCAAATCCCCTACCCTATTCCAGCTATGATATGGAGAGGCTGGGAGTATATTCTACGAGGAACATAATCCAGATTGGAGACCTCACTATTACTTTTTCTTCAAACAGAATGTGATACAGTTTAATCACATTTTCTGACAACTCTGCCCATTACTCAGCTTGGAAACACTACCTTTTTTTTTTTTTGGACTATAATTTCTAGGAATCATAGTCAAAAAAATTTTTTTTACCCCACACTCTGGCTGATATAATAATATATAATATGGTTCTTCAAAGTAAACATCTGCAAGCAAACTTGTTATCTGTAACTAGTTACCTAGAAGGGTGAGGGACAAGGATATAACACAACTACATTTTAAAATCAATGTAACATGTAACAAAGTTATTTTACTTGTGTATGGAGTAACGGTTTCTATTAATTTTACCAAAGTCACTTTTAAGCAGCATTTAAAGAAGAATGTTGATGGAATTTTCAAGTTTTATGCCATTTTCTTATCAATCTCTTCCCCTCGAGAAAGCAAAACAGAGTAGTGGGAAAGTTACCAGCAGTGCAACAAATAAAGTAACAACTTAACCTTTTCTATCATTATGTGTTCCAGAAATAGGCTACTTTTTAAGTACTGTAATGAATAATTTAATGTATTTCTTTCCAAACATAATCTGATTGGTCTTCGTTCAGTTGCATGGAACTCAACATACATAACTCATCTGCAAATTTCAGATTCCTCTGTATTCTTGACCATTATTTCGGACTTATTTGATTCCTCGCTTCAAACATTCTTCCATCTAACTGTGTTTTCATTCCCCCCTCCCTTTACACCTTTTCACAACTACAATCAAATTATCCATAGAATCCTGGACTGCTTATTGCTTCACCCATCGATTTTATATTCCCATGAGATTAATGGAAGAACTGTACTTTGGGCTGACCCGTTCTTCCCTCCATTTCTCTTTCGAGTTCAGTCTTCTGTAGCCTTCACCCTTTTGGCTCCAGCTCAAAAGTACTAGAAAGTCCTGCAGTTATATACAAAGGCTGTTTTCACTCAAACCCTTCTGTTGAAAAGCATCTTAGTTTCGAACAGAGCCTCAGATGAAATCCTGCTGGGCAACTCTAGCAATGCTGCTTTACGGAGTCTTTATATTCACAGGTTGTTTAGCTTCTAAGTCTTTGCACAATGTCTCTGGATTGTTTATGACTCAGGTTTAAATCTGGGGAAATCTTTTACTTTTCCTAAAAGATTACTAAAGGACAGGATGGGAGACCCTATTCCAGAGATGAACAATTATGCTGTTCAGATGTTGTTGGACTGCATCTCCTAAAGCCTTTGCCTGATAGGCAATGGTAAGGAATCATGGGAGTTGTAGTCCAAACCCAGAGGACCATCCTTGTCTTAGACTCAAGGAATGAATCCACCAGTCAAAACCCTAAATTAAATATAGCTACTGCAAGTATTATTAATACTTCAGTTATTTCTCTATTTAAGCACTGATACTTAAGATGAGACATTTCACCTATTGTACCTGGAAAATGTTACAATCTGTACAATTTGTACATTATGACCAGCATTGTAGGTATGTCATCCTATCAGTGCAAACAGATAAGGTGCTGTACACCTTTACTGCTGAAGGACTGTTTTAGAGTCTTGCGTCCGAAATTAAATGCAAGGCAATAAAGCTTCTTCTTCCTAAACTTATTTATACTGGATAAATATTGCGCAGCTGTATTGTTTTTAATTAATGTTGCTAATGTTTCATTCATGCCAGCATATTCAGAAAGCATACCCTTTGATTGTTCCAATTTGTTCTGGACTTTTTCAGCTGTTTTTAAACTATCCCAGGCCCTTTCTGCACCAGCCAATTAGAACGGGGCAGTGCGTCGTCCTCTCACGGAGGTCGTCTGCACCTTGGAGCGGACTACTTACCAGAGATCCGCACCTCAGTCTGCTCCAAAATGACCCCAAGTGGTCCTCCAGCGTGTTTTCTGAAGACTGCAAAAAACAGGTCTTTATTTTTCTGGAACGTGTCATTGCGTTCCTGCTCCCTTGTGCAGATTCGCAAGCTCACACCAATGCAAGCCTGTGATCTGTAGAGGGCGGGCTTTAGGCGTGGCGAGCTTCAGCGGTTGGTTGGGATCCATGACCAACCGGAAGCCGCCATTTTGGAAGCCGGAAGCCACCATTTTGGAAGCCGGAGCAGTGCAGATCTGCAGACCTTCCATTGCTCCGATTCATGCTGGACCAAGAAGGAGCACTGCGGAAGGGCTTCAGGGACAGTCCGCGTTGCTTTGAACCCCAGAAGAAGCTGTAAGTAACGGCATGGAGCAATTCCCTTGCCTCGTGCGGAAAGGGCCCCAGTTTCTCTCTCCTTCTCCCACTTCCCGCTTTGTCCTCAGCCTACTTCCATTACTTCAAACAGAGTTCAAAGTGCAAAAGTAGTTTGCTCTCAATTAACTCAGTTGTAGGCAGAAAAAAGGTGAAATCTTGCCCTTCCCTGTGGGTTCAGGCAAAATTAAATTGTTGCAGCTTCTCCTAGCATGTGTGTTCTTCCCCGTTTGTAACTTTTGCCATCTGGACTACAATCTGATGTTGCTGGGCCACGCATGTTTTTGTCTCTGAAATGTTGGTGGGGGAAGGTATGAGAAAGTATATTACACCTTCTTGTCTGACAAAAGCCTTCTAGGCTTTGCTAGAAACAAACATTCATGCACAGTAAACTTTATGGGCTGTATGCAATGGTGAGGTTGATTGGGGCATCTCTGTCTAGCTGGATCTTTTTTTAGCAGAATCAGCACTGGTAGGATGGTGAAGGATAGCGGGAGAAATACTTTCAGTGTTGACTTGTATCAGCATGTCTGCAGTAATCAATGCAATAAACAAAGGCTGAGCTAGGAAAGGAGCAAGGTTCTTCTTGAAGAATAAAAATCTCTAGAAGGTCCCTGGATGTATAAAATTGGTTTTTAAAACTTTCTAAACTTATGCACAGCCTACCAGACCTGATTGTTTCATTTCACATGTGCATATTTTTAGTTTTGAATAAAAAGTTTGCTGACACATGTAGAACTGCTCTTTGTATATTTGTGCGTGTGTATGTGTGTGTGTGTGTGTGTGTGAAGTTTTCTCAAGTCTTTCCATGTTATTTCTGCCTCCGATCCCACATTTTCTATTAAAGAAACAAAGTCACGGAACACATCTGCTTCTTTAACTGATGTGTGCCTGTCCTCCATTCATTTATTACTTTAAACCAGGGCTGGGTTGTAATCCTCAGATCAAACTGTCTGTAGCCCAGTCTTTTTTTTGACATTTCAGGTGTGACATTTCAGGCACATGGTCAAATGGTGCCAAAGATTTTTGTGATTTTTGGAGAGCTGAGAGAAATGTCTTATACAAAATAATGTCACCCCACCTCTGCAAAAGCTTTTCTGTTGCTTCCACAGTAAGATGGGGACAGTCATCTTGTTTTGTTCATTTAAGAAAGAATTCCTTAGGAAGCAATGCTATATCATGACAACATCATTCTCAATGGGTCATTCTTTGAAGAATATTGGGCATTTAGTACAGAGACCTAGCTGCTGTGGGCCTATTTTTTTAAGTCATTTGGATGCTCGAAGTAAGGTAAAGATTAAAAACTTGCATATATTGCTTCAGGAAATCTATTTAGGAATAAAACAGGAGGAAACACAAGAACGCAAGCTTTGAATAAAGAAACCCCCTAAAGTTGACTTCTGTGCACATGCTAGGAAAGAGATAGGACCATATATAACCACTCCTCTCTAAGCAAGGAAGAAAAAGACTGACAGATCTCTTTGATGAAGGAGAAAGCAGAGCAATTTGCACAACAGGCAGTCACAACCACCAACTAGAACAACCATTCTCTTTTTTTGACAAGGGCCCACTTGTCAAACAGGGATACAACACAACCAGATAGACAGAAAATAGTTTATTATTGAATGCCAAAAAAACTTGAACTTTCCAACATACTGCACAAACCTTTTTAAAAGACTGCAACGAAATTAAACATTTACCAAGCTTGATGCGATTCTTGAACTTGGTGCTTTTCTGCAGGTTTCATGATATCGGCCAATGACAGTTGGAGGTCACCTCTTGTCACAATATCAGATCTGTTCCTGGGTTCTGTTTCATGACTGACTCGGAAGGGAGGTTTGTGATATGAGATATATCACAAAAGCCTCAACTTTGGTGGATTTTAGCTCCAAAATTGAGATGTGGAAGGAGCGTAAGCAATGAATTTACTGGACATACCAAATTCAGATGGTGTGTTAGAAAGATGTTATAAATATCATAAATAGGAGACAAATTATTGACTCCAATTAAGTCCATTTATGCACTACACTATTATAGTGCTATCACTCTACTTTCAACATCCTGCAGAATTCTGGGATTTGTAGGTTACTGAGGCCAAAAATCTCTCTGGCTAAGAATTCTAAAGGCCCCTCCCTAAACTGCAAGTCCCAGGATTCCAAAGAATGTTGAAAATGGAATAATAGGATTTTAAACAGTGTAGAGCAGAAATGGCCTAAATTTGCTGCTTGGGTAGTTCATTGGTTCAGTTAACAGGACCCCATAAACCCTTTGGGGCTCTTCTTTTCATAGTTTTCCATCTGTGAGTCCCTATAAATGTGCCAGGGTCCCCTTTGAGGATGGTTGACTAGAACAAGATAAGATGGAAGGCCAGCTGCTACCACCCCACCTAACTGTCTATCTCTCTGTTGGTGCCCATTTATTATAAATTAAATGGGCCAATGATTTTTTACCTGTTAAAAATTTGAGCAAAGGATGGTGCTGCACAGCTGCTCATTCTATCCTGACTGCCATTTTTAGCAGTGTTTGCCAGTCAAAAGACTTCACCTTAAAAGAGCTTGGAAAAGTTACTTGTCAGAGACTGCAACAGGTCCTGTTTCTGGGGGACTCTGGGAGCTGTAATCCAGGAAAGTAACTTTTAAGTTAGCTCTGAACCTGACTGAAAACAATACAATAAGCTCAAGAAACTCGAGGAGCCCAGTGTGGTCTGTACAGAGAAAGCTGATTTATCAAGGCTAGTGACTGACAGATTGAATTTAGCCCTTGAAAGTAATGGCCTGACTGATGTGGCAGCTTTTAACATGTCACTTATTTCGCTTATTGATGATGCTTCTCTTCGTTGTGCAGTGTGGGTAATATTTGCATGATTTACTGGGTGATGCGCAGCATTTGATTCAAGACTGAAGCCTTTGACTCAATAGGTGATGTGTTTAATGCCATCTAATTCAAAGGTGACATTTTTTATTCACTGGCTGATGTACCTGATTTAGAAGTTGATGGATCTAGCTCCTTGTGAAGGAGTTCAAATCCCCCATGCAACGTATTTACCTCTGCATGTGATGTATGGGGTTTAGTAATATAATGCATGTTTCTCCTATAGCTTATGTATTGGCATCAATTTATATTCTGACCTTCCTTAATGTGGAGTGAACCAACTCTTTCCAGCTGCGTTTCAGGTGAAGTTCACTAGGAATCCAGGGTAAAACAAAAGAGACCAAATGAGGTGATAAGAGGCAGACTTCCCTGGTGAAATATTTTCATCAAAAGTGATGTGTGGATACAAATGTCCTGTCACCACAGTTATTGCTGCTTCTGTACATGGAAGGAATATCCCAAATCCATTTACATTCTATATCCTCTCTAGGATTCCCTGAGCCAATACTTATTTCCCCAGAGCAGCGTCGACTTACCAAATGTTGTACTGTGATTACAAAAATCCCACACCTCAATTTGTTTTCAATATTTTCAATTTCCTTTTAAATATAAGGAAGTGTTGAGGATTAAAGCTTTTACAAGAAATGTGTTGAGATCTGGGTGAACAAGCTGAGCCACACAATGTACCTGGAAATGTACTGTGAACCAGCATTGCCAGTAGTGTGTGCAAGGAGAACAGTCCTTCCCATTTCCTAATATAACAGTCAGTTCAGCTATAAATATGAGCGTATAGGCTGGTACCTCATGTTCAGCCACGTTGAGCAACACAGTCAGCAAAGCCAGGGTAGCACTGGACATTCAGGAAAATCAGACGGCAAGGTCATCAAGCAACAGGAAAGATTTCAGCAACAAAGCTTTGGGGATTGTGGTCCAGATGCAAGATGCATCCCTCCAAGCCCCAAGAGAACTCCATCTTTTCAAAAATATTATGGCTGCTCTTCATTGCTGGAACTCCCCTGTGAAAGCACATGTGCACACATAATCAACTCTGCCTGAACCCTGCTTGCCATGGAAGAAGGGAAGGAAGCAGAGGCAGTAGCAGCTCTAGTGGCCCCACTCACAAGCTCCCAGCAGAGGAAGAGATGGGGCAACTTGGAGCCTGGCATTTTTTATAAAACGCCTTTGAGTGTGGACTGGGAAAAATCTCCTGTATTAAAAAAAAAAAAACCACATAATTTTCCTGGTTCCCCATTCCAAAGTACCTTAGGTCCACTAGGAATTTGAAAACAATGGGCTCTGTGTCACTCTGCCTCCTCTGCACTGTACAAGTAGGGCGCTAGAACTGGAGCTGCCCCTCTCATTTTCCCTTCTTCAATGGCAGGAAACTGGGAGTGGGGCAGCTGGCAGCCCTGACTTGTTGACAACCCAGGAGCTTGCCCCTCCCCAATCTGCCCTAGTAAATCATATCCTTCCTATCCTTTTGTGAAACAGTGACAAGAACTTCCACCTATTAATTGAACTAGCTCATTATGGGTGAGGCTAGCTTCTTGTTCTAGTTTTAGAAATGCTGAGTTTTCTCTTGTTGCTAATGCTTCTTTTTTTCAAACTGTGGATAATCGATTTAAACTGAAAGAACAATTTCCCTATAAAGTTCAATTCACTCCTCCATGATCCACGATGCCTTACTTTAATCAATCTACCCTCATGGATAAATGCGACTTACTGGGTGGCAGCTTTGTGATTCAGGGCAGCAGAGGATGCATCAGCATGGTCAAGTATGTCGAGGGAAGCCACTTCCAGCTTCCCAGCAGGCTGTACAAGTCACGCAGCCTTGGATTGGCTCCTCTGCTTCAGCCAATGAGTTTAAGTAGATGGCTTAAGCTCATTGTCTGCCCCTTTCCCAGGACTGATTGGGCTGCAGTTTTCCCTCTGGTCTGGAAAAGGGGTACTTAAGGAGATTTCCACAAGGCAAGAGCTCATTTCGGCTTTGAGTGTCATCCCACCGACTGTCACTTATTTCTTGCTTCATTGTACAATTGCTCAATTGTCACAATTGTATGTGCAGTTGGCATGGGCCCTGGATCCAGGTTGCAATTATGGGTGCCTTAAGGCAGGATATATTACTGACATTCCCTTGTGGAAGTTGAAGGTACAAGATTGGTAATGGGTGTGCACTTCCATTTCCTGCACACACGACTGACCGCATGGCTCCCAGGCAGGTCACCTCATTGGGCTCCAGCTGTGGGCCAGAGGGTTGGACTCATCAGCCAACAGGCAATTGACTGATGCCCAAATCTGGACCCATGCACATGCCAACCCTGAAACAGTTATAACCAAACAAAATTGAGGCCTGTTTTCTTCCCATAAGTCTTGTGTATTGTGGCATTTGCATAGCATCAATGCTCACCCCTGAACACACAAATGCTATTTCTTTACCTTTTTCTTTTTTAAAATCTGATTTTGATTCTTATTATCCCAGTATGGCAGAGACAGTCCCAAATAATCTTTTGCATTCCATTTTTTCAACTGCTTTTAAAATTCTCAGTTTCTCTGTCCTCTTACCACCTTCTTCCCTGGTCCTCAGCCTATTTCAATTGCTGCAAAGCATGTCAAAGTACAAAAGTACTTTGCATGCAATTAACCTAGCAAGGGGGAAGAGGAGAGGATAGAATCTTGTCTTTCCCAGGACACTCAGGGAAAAGCAAGCTGCTTTAGCCACTCCTAGCTTGTGTGTGTTCCCTCATTAACAACCTGTGTCATCTTGACCACATTCTGAAGTTTCTTGGCCACACATGTCATAGTTTTCATCTGTGAAACGTTGGAGGGAATGGAAGTTTATTCAGAACATAATTTTTCAAGTGGTGGCTATATATACTGGGCATTAGATAGGAATGGAAAAAAAGATAAGCCAACATAAGAAAGCCAGTTAGCAGAGAAAACATTTGAAGTGGAGAATAAAAAAATATGGTGAACCACTGAAATGTTTTTCAACAACAATGAAACTAAAATCCAAACCAGATGATTTCAAGGGTTCCATAAAACACCGATCCTTAAGAAGTTCTAGTACTTACTTTTCCCAGTTTCTAGCTATCTTTTTAACATGCCATCATTCTATGTTTAACCACTTCCTGTCCATTTTACTATATCCACTTCCCCATCTTTTCCAATTTAGATAGTAATTTCCCAGGTGGTACTACTGCATCAAATGCTTTGCTGAAAACCAAATAGACTAGATTGGTTGAATGCCTTTCCCTTGGCTTTAAACTAGTTCGTCTTCTCAAAAAAGGATATTAGGTCAGACCAGCAAAACCCACTTCTAGTAAAACTGCTGTATTTATAATCTGTTTCACATTTTTCTTCCAGTTTTCAGTTATTCTTAGTTCAGTCTCCTATGTATCTACTCAGAAGTACGCTTTGTTGAAATCAGTGGAACTTACTGTGAAGTAAATAAGAGAGCTAGTGTAGTGCAGTGGTTTGAGTGTTGCAGTTCAGTTCTGGGGAACAAAGTTCAAATCCCTGCTCATGGAAGCCCACTGGGTGATTAGGGCAAGTCACATTCTCTCAGCCTCAAAGGAAGGCAAAGGCAAACCTCCTCAGAACAAATCTTCCCAAGAAAACTTTGTAACAAGTTTACCTTAGGGTTGTCACAAATTGGAAACAAAGTTGAAATCACACAACAAGAAAAAATAAGATTACAGTCTAAATTTGTGAAAGTATGCTTATGCAGACAGAACTCACTCTATAGGCCAGGATCCAGTTTTCGAAGAGAGCATCTGAAAATGTGAAGATATAAGAGAAAGGTTTGAAAGACCTATCCAAGGGTTTTTATCTTCAAGAGAGCTGATTGGTAGCATGATAGCAAGTACTGATGAAGAAATAAATAATTCCCTAGGACAACCATCAAATAATTCCCTAGGACAACCATTTTCAAAACTCTGAAAAAGTTAGCCATGAATTAAACAGTGGAATATTACAAATGTAAATGAGAGCTGAATGCTACATTTCAGCTGGTACATGCAAACTAAAACTACTGCCCTGTGCCTTCTGCTCCTTCTACACAGTAATTGTAATGTGTACAGTGATTACTAATAGCTGGGCTCAAAAAAGAGATTGAGATAGAGCATCCCCAAATAGGAAAATCTACTTAATAGGAAACTTTGGATCCAAGTAAAACAAAAAGCAATACTTTATTACTTCAAGGTGAATCTACAGATATGCTGTTTGTGTTATCAAAGATTTGAGAACTCACTCTTTTTCTCTCAACTTACTTTTCTGGATTAAAATACTGTTACTGTCTTGAATATGGAATTTTCTTCTTAGACAGAATACACTAATGCACTCTGTGCTTAAGATAATATGTGTTTTAAAATATACCTTTCCTTTAACTTATCAGTAATCAAAAATTACCTCTCACTGCAATTTAAAGTACTATTGGACTCTCTAGGTTTTATTTTAGGAGTAATAACGTTCTTAATAATGGTCAAGATAAACATCTTAATGGCCCCCTTGCTTATTTCACTATCTTCTTTACTGGGGGGGGGGGTGGATGAGAGAACTGACTACCACTAACAAAGATGGAATGAAAACTGGATGATGTTAGTAATGCCAGCTCTGAAATTCAGTCATTAGACATCATTTGGGAAAAGGTACACATTCAAGGCTGTCAACGATGCTTGGCCACTCAGCAGATCTCCTTCTAAAAATAATACTCTTAAGGTTGAAATATGCAAGATTTCTTCTGTGAGCACTATGCTTACTATGCTTACAGCATAGTAATGAGTGAATCTGCTCTCTTTGAGTACTTAAAACAAGAGAGGGAAAACATTGGGAAGAATATGTTGTTTGTTTGTTGTTGTTGTGTGTCTTCAAGTCATTTCTGACTTATGATGACTCTAAGGCTGAGGCTGAGAGTAAGTGATATGACCAAGTGGGTTTCCATGGTTGAACAGGAAGAATATTCAACAGTATTTTCACTGAAACTGATGGAACACTCAAGAGTGGGTCCTCAGAATCAGAGCTCAGAAAAGATAACTTTTGGGGGCTACAGCTCCCAGAATTTGGCTATGTCACTTGAGGTACTCCAAGCTCTGTTCAAATGGGCATATCTAAGCAATATAATTAAGAGTGGTTACCATTTCTTTTTTTGGAGAGGAACTATGTCACAAGAATTATAGAATCATAGAGCTGAAAAAGACCACAAGGGCCATTTAGTCCAACCCCTTTTCATGCAGGAATATATAATCAAAACATCCCTGAGAGATAGCCACCCAGCTTCCGTTTAAAAACGTCGTAAGAACGAGACTGCACCACATTCCGAGGCCACTTGAAAACTGCTCTTGCCATCAGGAAGTTCTTCCTAATATTTGGATGGAATCTCTTTTCCTGAAGTTTGAAGCCATTGCTCTGTGTCCTAGTCTCTGGAACATCAGAAAACAAGCTTGCTCCATCTTCCAAATGACATCCCTTCAAATATTTAAACATAGCTATCAGGTCACCTCTTAACCTTCTCTTCTCCAGGCTAAACATACCCACCTCACTAAGCTGCTCCTCATTGGGCATGGCTTCCTAGTCAAATCAATGGCATGAAAAGCAGTCCATTTTGCCTGTGGTCTCTTGGTGTTGTTTTCCAGCTGGTCAAACAGTCAGCACTAGGGTAATTCTGCCACCATCGCAGGCTCATTTGGTGAGGACAGGAGAGAAAGCCTTCAGTGGCTGCTCCCAACCTCTAGGATTTCCTTCTGCAGGAATCTAGGCTGGACCCCTCCCTGCTTTTGTCAGCAGGCAAGAAGACCTGTTGTTTAAGTGGATCTTTAATGTATAATTGCTCACAGGGAGGTTTCTTATAGGAGAGTGTTTTACTTTTCAGGTTTCATATGCCTTTGAAATGATTGTATATTATTTTACTGTGATAATTTTGAATTGTTTTTAGATTTTTATTGTTAAGTCTTAATTGATTATTTTTACGAGTTGCCTTGGATCCCGTCTGGAATACAAATGAAATAAATAAATAAATAAGAAAAGTTCATTTTTTGCATTACGAATTCTACTATTAGCATGGTAATTGCCCATGGTGGCCAAGAAAGTTGGGAGATTGTAATTCCAAAAGCTCTGCTCAGAACATGTCCGTTTAAAGAATGTGGTGTAGCTTCTCTCAGTCCAGTGACCATGTTTTGCCCTGGATAGAAGCTGTAAAAATGCAGAGAGAATTGTCCACTAGGCTACAACCTTGAACCGATTGACTAGGCCCTTTCCGCACCGGGCTATTAAAACAGTGCAGAGTGACCTCCGACGAAGATCTTCTGCACTGTAGAGTGGACTGGGACGGACTACTTTTTGCAGTTCCGCACCTCAGTCTGCTCCAGAGCGACCAGAACTGGTCGCGCGGCGTGCGCACTAGTGCATGCCTGCAGATCTGCCAAGGGCGGGCTTTAGGCTGGTGAGCTCCTCCGGTTGGTGGAGAGCCTCCACCAACCGGAAGCCACCATTTTGGACACCGGAGCAGTGCGGAGCGACGAGCTCGCACTGCTCCTCGTCCCAATGGACTCAACCGGATGCTGAAAAAATCCTGTGAGTCCCGTTTTCACGGGTTCCTTTCCCACATGCAGAAAGGGCCTAGGAAGCAAGTTCCACTGAACTGTATTTGGAGATGGGTGATCAGATCAATTTCATATGTAAAGGCTCTATATCATGCTTTTTCTTCTAGCATTGCTGGGCTGTAAGCTGGAGGTGATGTATCTCTTCCAAAAACTTTCAAAGCACCAAGACAGTCAGCAATTGTCCTGCTTGCTGCTATGTCAGTGCTGCAGCTCTTTGCCTTTGCCTTGCTTCTGCTTGATTTACTGCTTCTTTGTGGAAGACAAACTTTGCTTGCTATAGTGGTAAAGAGATGGGGATGGGAGATGGGATTACTGGCATTTTGGGAGCCATACATATATAAATCCTGACTTGATTCTCTTCAATTAGTACATGAGACATTGTAACCCCCCACACCTCAAAATTCTCCTGACCACAAGACAGTAAGATTGTGTTTTGTTTTGCTTGTGAGGGCTATGACACCATAATGGTGGGTTTTGAGAGTGCTGAGCCTGGAGCCATATACTGGGCAATATAGGATCATGAACCCTCCATCTCTCTCTCCCTTTTTATTTTGCTTCCCTAAAGGAAAAGAGATTGGTTTGTATTTTATACGAATTGAAAATAAAATAAAATATGAAAATATGAAAATTAAAAATATAAAAATTAAAAATTAAGGGGGAAAAGGCACTTGGTTTCTCAGTCTCATACTGGCCTTAGGAAATACTAAATGGGCTATCTCTTCATGTCAAAAGAACATTTCTTGCCCAAATAGAGACAATGAGGAGACACGCCCCCGACATCTCGAGGGAGAAATAGGTAGTGTTAGAACAAAATGATTTCTTGAAATTTTAATTGAAATCTATTTTCAGTTTAAACACATTTAGGATTAAACCATTTAGAACTGGGAAAAGTTATTTTTTTTTCTTACAACACTCACCTCTCAACTGCTGAAACCTAGTTCAGTGTTAAAGAACTCGTTTTTAGTTGTTTTAAAAGTTATTTTATTAATGGGGAGAGGGAGCGAGTATATTTTATACCTTTAATTATGCAATTTTATAAGATCTCAGAGGACAAAAAAAGAAAAAAATCTGATAAAACCATTTCACCATTTCATTTTTTTCAAAGCAAATTTCTAACAGACGTTGTCCTAGAAACCATGCCAATAGTCAATGTAAATGTTCCAAACAATCTCATTTATTTTTATCCACCACTTTTTAAAGAACGGTCTCAATATTTCAGTTTTTAGAAGTTGATGGTAGATGCATGTTTCCCAGTATTAGTGTACTAGCATGATTTATTTTCTGCACCTCACAGAGCAAAGTTTGGGTGTTTATTTTATAGCCTTGCAAGGGACCTAAAAAGGGGATTACAAAATGTGAAAAGCATTCAGGAACAAAATTGAATCACCCCCTACTCCCCAGCTTTCCTCTTTGAAGTAAATAGGTTGGGTGGTGAAGAAAAAAGCCAGTCTGGGAAAGAAGAGGATGGGAAAGAGTACTCAAAGAGAAAAGAAAGCCTCATATTTTGTATGACATCCAAGATTTATTTTTGCTTGCTTTCCTTTAAAAAAAAAATCTGTGAGAGTTTCACAATTGCTCCATAATTCCATTCTTGTGAGGGTAAGGGAGAAGGGAGGGTTACCTCACCTTTTGATCTAAAACCTAACAATAGGACTACATCTGCTACTAAGCTGGCTTGTAAATGTCTTTAATTTTTATATTTCATCTGAAGGGAGTTGTTAAAATAGGTTTACTGTGATGACTCTTTTGAATGGAAGATATCATTTCTGAAGCTGATCTCAGCGTGACACTTCATTTTCACTCTAACAAGCCCTCCTAAAATATTACAGGGGTTTTCCTGGGGGGAAGGAATGTTCTGTTTGGTTTCCCTCCTCCCTTTCTTGAATTTGCTCTGACATCCTGTGTGATTTTGGGGTTTTTTTGCTGCTCTTTTTCTTCCCCCGAAAAAGAGAGAGGCAGGGAGGGGTGCATTTGAAGAAAACTATCTTTCTTCTCACTCCCCCTTTCCTTTTTGCACAGATGACACCAACATCTCTTTCACCTCAAGTCATATGTGCTTCTCTACTGGAGAAATCTCTCTGAAGTTGTTCAAAGCTAACTTTTAAAAAATGAGAGAGGGAAAGAGAGGGAGAAGAGAGAAGATATTCCTTTCCCTCAAGGCTACATCCAGGCAACTCTGTATTTTGTAGATCAGGTGTACCATTATATCACTTATGATTTCCTCAGTCAGGACCTGTGAAGGGCCTCAACCCACATTACTTTCTCCTAGGTCCAGGTTGGAGACAGACAATTGCTGTTTTCTAAAAACGGAGTTGAAGGTGGTATGAAAGAGGAATCATTGCCCATCATGTGCATCCACTCTCAACCCAGCTTGTCTTGGTTTGCCAAGTCTTTAGATAGTTTTTCAAAACAAACACAACAACAAAAGATGAGTGTTTGATCGGAAAGTAAAATAGAGCAAAAGGGAAATGTGTGTTCACTGCAGACATTATAGTATAGAAAGTGACATTAAAAACAGCAACATTCAGTTTATGCTTTCTATGTAAAAATAGACAGCGATCTTTGCATTTGTTTTCTACACATACCAGATCATACCAGATGGCAAAAAAATCAGTGATAAGATATAAAGGCACATCTGCTTTTCCTGACAGGCTATCAGGTATAAGTGCCTTCTGCACTGAAACAGAATAAGCTAATTTTGTGCACCAGTTGCTTATATATTCAATGCACAGATCCTCATTTCCACAGATTAAAAAATGGTCTAGAACCATTAATGTATGTATCCTTATTTTAAAGATCCTAGATTGGGAGACATATCTACATAGCTGCAATAGTCTCCTGTCCAACTTCTCCTCCTCCACGCCCACCTTTTCTCAGCTGCAGCCCCCTGAACTTGGCCATTTTCTGGCCAGTGGAAAGTGGGGAAGTGGCAGAGGTACATCCAGCAGTTCCTTGGTAGCTGTACAAACAGCGATATAATCCTCGAAGACCTTTGTAGGACTCAGGAAGCATCATAATATGCATGTTACTGTGCATCCAGCTGTAAGAAATTAACTGGGTGCTTTTTGGCCTCCTTCTATGCTCGCCACATGCTGGCAGGAAGGGGAAGCTGCAACAGAGAAAAGGTGTTTCTTTGGTGGGGAATTTTGGTTATGTCATCAGTAGAGAATTCCAGCTTCTGCAATGACAAAAAAGGAGAGTTGGGATGGCCTAAGTTCAACCTAGGTCATTGCAACTGATGAAGAGGATGCCGGTCTTTTCTCATAGGCCATTTTCGCACTATACTGTTATAATGCTATTATTTCACTTTCAATATCCTATGGAATCCTGGGACTGGCAGTTTAGGGAGGGGCATTTAGAATTCTCAGCCAGAGAGCTCTTTGGCCTCAGTAAACTACAAATCCCAGAATTCCACAGGCTGTTGAAAGTGGAATAATAGCGTTAGAACAATGTAGTGCGGAAATGGCCATAGTTTTCCTTGCTACAGAGAGTAGTGGAAAGGACTAAGGCCATTTCCACACTACACTGTTATAGTGCTATTATTCCACTTTCAACATTCTATGGAATACTGGGGTTTGCAATTTAGGGAGGGGCATTTAGAAACCTCTGCCAGAGAGCTCTTTGGCTACAAACCCCAGAATTCCACAGGATGTTGAAAGTGAAATATAGCACTATATCAGTTAGTCGGAAATGGCCCCTGTGATATCAGACAGACCTGCCTTATAGCATCACCAGGACCTGTCCCCTTGTCTCAGTTTTTGGCCCTGAAATGTCAGGGAATGGGATGTTATGGACTTGGCAACCCAATAACTTTGACAGACACATGTCTTATTGTCGAACTATATATATAATTCTTGGATAGTTTCCAACTGTTTCACTCAGTACTACATAGTTCAAGGTGGGAGCTGTGCAGTGCTTGTGATGTTCCTGAACTGGAGCTCCCAGTATTCTTGATATTTTGCTATAGTGCTCAGAATGGCAATTCAACAACATCTGTAGGGCCACACCATTGCATACCCTCCAGCTATCAGTCCTCTGATGCCCTATTTTTTTCAGCTAGTTTTAAAATGTCTCAGTTTCTCTTTCTTTCTTCCACTTTTCTCATTTGTCCTCAGCTTACTTCAGTGGCTGGAAACTGAGTTTAAAGCACAAAAGCAGTTTATACTCAATTCAGGAGAGGGATAGAGTTTGGCCCTTCTCAGTAGCCTCAGGTTTAAGCAAAATAGGACAGGGATTGAGGTAACGATGCAACCTGAGAGATATCTGCAACTGTGCAGACAAACTCTGTGAGCACAGCCCTTCCTCTTCCCTCTGGTTTGCATCTGCTCTTTTAAAACTTACTAATAATTCCCAACCGTTTGCCAAAGCTGTCCAGCTGTATCTTCTCAAATCACTAGCTAACCATGCAATCTGAACATTCAAACATTCCTGAAACTCATTTCCCCTTCCTATGCCAAGTCTCATTTACCTGACCTGCCATCTTTAAGGTAGCCAAATTGTCATATAATTCTAACACTTGCCACTCTTTAGCTTAATGAGAAAATGAAGCAACCAAATTAAAGGCATTGAATATTGAAGCCACCTTCACGAAAGATCAATATGAATTGACACAATTTCTCTGCTACTAGCATTGAGTGAGCCCTGAGTAATTCTCACCATATTGCACACTGATGCTGGGTTAACTTGCAAGAGAAAAACGTTCCTCTTTACTGTCCCATGTCTCATTTTTTTTCAGCAAAGAAGAAATGGGGACTGCAAATTAAAATACAGTTGATACAGTTTTTAAAGAGAATGCCCTGAAGCAGATTTTTCTGCAGCAACATTCTGAAGACCAAAGTAGGCTGTAAAATATCTGACTTGTTATCAAACAAAGAGAATATTATATTATCACGTCATCCTCTTCCTGACGTATCTTTGACTTCTTTTGCCTGACCGACAGAACAGCCAAGTTAAAATTGCCATTCTGAGTTGCATCAGCAAAAGATCTTGACCTGTGTCAGCAAAAGCTTCTCTCTGTAACAAGGTCTGATGTGAGAGGTGTAAGTGGATTGCAGCGTTAGCATGACTTTGTGTGAATATGCCTATCAAATGGCATAAGGTGCTGGAGTGCCATAAAGACCTTCACACTGGTGTATTTATTGCAGTATCTTGGTATCATGTGAGCTTCAAAGAAAGATTCATTCATCAGGCTCACACTTGACTGTTCAAGGTATCTGGTGCTATTAAGAAGCTAGCAAAGTACCCAGTGAATATTCTAAGCTTCTGTAGGGAGGGAGGATGACTTGTATATTCAGAGAACCTGTGGGATACATTGGGATCTCTGTGTTGAATATTAATTTATTTATTATTGAAATGTTTACACTCCACGCTATCAATGATCTCAGGGTGGCCTACCAAAAGCATTAAAACAAGTTACTCAATTTAAAACAATAAAATAATTACATAAACTAAAAATATATTAAACTGTACAGATTATAAAACATTTTGAAACTATGTATACCATATTTGGGACAAGTTAATGAGGCCCAAAGGCTTTGATGAACAGCCAAGGTTAACAGCCAGTTGGGTCTCCCCATATGCGTTGCACCCCATTTGAGATTCCTGTCAAAAAGATTGACCTACCTGATGTGAGACGCAGCAAGTGGGTTTATCTCCCAGCACAACAATGTCCCAAGCTTTTTTCCCCATATAAGTGTGTGCTTGCCATCCATTAATATGAGTGAAAATACCACTGGTGTGAGAGCTAAGTTCGGTCACACTATCAACCAGAGTTTGGAAGGACCACATGTTACACTGGGTGCACATCATATAGTTTGTCTCTTATTGGATGCACATCGGGTATGTATATCTCTTATTGAAGGGTGTGTCTCTGGAAAAAGGAAGAGGCTTTTGTATCTTTTCTGGCTATATGGTTATCTTGTGGATCCTTGAGACAGTACAGATAAGGCTAGTTTTCATCAGCTGCATGAACAGTAGAGGGACCAGTTGTGTTTTGGGGTTTGATATGTTCACTTGTCTTATTTGGTTATAGTTTAAGAATACCTCAGGCTTTCAAGTTCAGATCTGATTATTTTTACTAGAAGCCTGAGACAGACCAATTAATATTACTGGTAGAAATTACATATGCTTGGAATTAAAGAAGTCTCAATCCAAATATTTGTTCTAAACACCAGAATCAACAGCACTTACTGTTCTTCCACTCAGGATACCCTAAGCTTATTGTATTCAAACCACATAAATTTGGAGGGAGGGTAATTTTGCTAATGCTATTGTGAAATACTGGACTGTAAAAATCCTTTGCTGGCCTACTGCTAAATGTCCAGTGATCTACCTGCACAGTATCATGTATCTACTGAATGCATAATGGTATGTGGGTGTGAAAAAAAAATCCTGCCTGTTTTAATCAGTGTGGCAGAGGTAAAACTTGGTTGCAACAGGTCTGAAGTATTTTGCTGCCTAGGAAAAGGGAGCTCTGCATACAGAAGCTGACTGGACTAGCTGCTGAACTTTAACAGTGGCAATGTGATACAGTTCTCACCACACCTGGGGGCAGTGGGTCAGTTTAGGGAATGCATGACACTGGGGTGGCTCAAAAGGCATTGTGTGTCTTTGTGGGGGGGGGGAGATCATTTTCTTACTACTTTGGATATGGTAGGGATGGCCCTGGATAATTATAACACTATGATTCCACTTTAACTGTTGCAGTTGTACCCTATGGAATCCTAGTGAGGTGCTAGAGCATTCTGTCTGAGAATTCTAAATAACATTCCCAGGATGCAACCAAGGCAGTGAAAGTGGAATCATAGTGCTATGATTGTGCAATATGAAAGGGATCTTAATTTCCAGTTAACTGGAACACACCCAACACTTGGCTAGTCTCTTGGGGAGTTGCTCTCCTCACACTCTAGACCCACCCGGAGCCATATAACTGCCTTTCCACAGTAAGGACAGGAGGAAACTGCTAACACGGGAGCTCTAATGGCTTATTTAGCACTGGAGTAGTGGCTGAAGTGGGGTTATAATAGCAGAATTATGAACAGTCATGTGTCAGAGTCACAAACCTCTTTCCTATGGAAAAACTGGAAGTGATTGCTTTGCAAGGATTACTTTGCTATAGATAGGAGAATGTGTACAGACTAGACAGAACAAATAGTTATGAAATACATGGCATGTGCACTTTAATCTTGAGTATGTCCGAGTATTCCAAGTATGGTCGGTATTCTAAATCAGCTACTTAGCTACACAGCTACCTTACTTATATAGCGAAGTAGTGTCTCCCAGCCTGATCTCCCAAATCCTGGCTTAACAGGCAACAGCGACTGCATGCAATCAGAGACTGTTTTCCTCTTGACCTAGGCCTTTTCCGCAAGCTACCTTATCCCTGCAGTGTCCTGCAGGGATCCCAGCAGTAGCTCTGCCGGGAGGGGAGTGCAACGGGAGCACTCCCCTCCTCAATGGCTGCCTCCGTGATCCAGGAAATGCAGTGGCCCTGCCTCTTCCTGCCGCAGCACAGCCAAGTACCGTCCCAGGCTGTGCTGAGGCAGGAAGCACAGCCACTGCTCCGCACACCAGATAAACACAGGATGGCAGCACAATTACAGGTCATTGATGAGAAAAAGCTGTCAATGATTTATTCTATGATTGTTCTGCCTGGAGAATGGAGAAAGATGGGACTGTGACAATGTCATGTGTAACTGTTGTCACAGTCTTGTCCTTCTCCTGTCTCCATTGTGGGATGACAATGTTCTTTAAAAAGTGCCTCTGACACAGCAAATTGAGTTTTCTGTCTCCCTCCCTTCTGCAATCTCTGGTGTTAATGGCCAGAAGCAGGATCCCCGTCATAATTCCTCCATCTCCTGGAGGCTGCTGGAGTGAGCGTGGGGGGGGGCGTGAGAGCATTAGTCTGTGGTGTCATGAGCGACAGGAGAAAGACCCTGATCACTCACAGCAGCTGCTTCCCAGTAAGTCAGAACTGAGAGACCTTTTTGACCCCTATGTTTTCTCTACACTATTGAATAAATATAGATTGTGAATGTGAATCAGTTATGAATGTGTAACTTTGAGTTTCACATTTGCAGTTGTGATCATGAATTCCAGCTGAGATTATTAAATGTTGCTATGGATCTTGCCCACCTTAACAAAATTTGAAGGAACAACTCAGTGAGCTGCTCCCATAATGCTTAACAGTTTCATCTTTCAGTGATGTTGAGTGATTGGGTTGTTACTATTCTTTCACAGCATGGGATTAAAAAAAACAACAACTAAATTTCACGCTATTTATAAAGAGATTATTTGATTGAAGTTTGGACGTCAGTTTACATAGACCAGGAGGAAAATCATTGTTGCCCACAATGTGGTTTGTAGAAATGCTTATCTGTTGTTTGAATAAACTCTAGTCTTTGGAAGACTGAATTCTGAATTCATTGCCTTTTGTAAAGACTGGCCTTCTGGGTCATGACTGAAGCAGCTTTTCGAGCAGGAAAAAAACTTGCTGTGCTTAGACAAGGATGACCTTTCAGGCTTAACACAAAAGGAGGAGTAGGGCCGTTGGGGCATCTGTCTTGAACACCCTTTGCCTATCCCAGGATTTCATTCAGAGCCAGATATGAACAAAGAAAGGGTGTTGGATGCTGGCAGTAATGAAAATCCATGACTCGGCTGTGCATTCATAATTATTTTATAAATAAATGTCTGCCGGAGAGCCACATCTGTCTCTTCCAACAGAGTGTATGTCTTTCATTAATGTATCATAGGGTGAATGAAGCCAGCCTGAGTGCTTGGCTTGCATTTTTCCCCCTTCCCTCCATCATTGTCCACCGACAGGTTTTTGTGGTTCAGAAAGAGCTGCAAGCCCCACACTTCTCTGCAAGACTGATGGCTCGTCAATAACATTAGCCAGCATTATGGGCCGCATCAGTGTAGAACAGAATCGATACGGCCAAGTAAAAAGTCTAATAAGTTGACATGACCATCCTCAGCAGGGCTCACGTTACAAGAAATGAGTTTTTTTAAGGAATCAGCGTCAGTGCTGCTTATTCACCCCACAGTGAGATGCCTTGACTAAGATTTATTGCTCATGCTTTTTGCCAGTAGTGCTGGTCAAGCTGGCAAAAAAAATAAAAAATAAATAATCATTTGAAGATAAAAGAATAATATATATTTTTAAAATAAACACTGACCACTGAGAAGGTATGAAGGCTTGTAAGAACAGTAGTTTGGTATTGTGATGAGAGCCAGGATTTAGGGAATAAATAGGAACTGAGCAGTATAACCTGGGGATTTATTTTAGTTATCTGAGCTGGCCCATATATATTCTCTCTCCATCTCCCTTCCTGCTCTGTCTTGGTCCCTCATGTATTCCCTTAGGCTTTGTTCTTTAGGGTATGAGATAATTTAAAGTGGTGCAGTTTTCGAGTAAATCCAGTGGACATAATGACATTACTTGGCATTCCACCTGGAAGCAGAAATTGGCCCCTAGAAACTAATAGTAATAGATATGGACACACATGTTCTGAAAGGAAACAGCTTTACTTAGCTCTGCAAGCAATCATTATGAAGCTGTGGTACAATTTTCCCTTTTCTTCCTCCTCCAGACCTAGTGGAATGCAGATTTATCTGGTGCATCAAACCAACGAGGAAGGTGGCGTGTGTGCACACAGGTAGGTTGAGCAGAGAGTGTGCTGGGAAGTAGCATTGTGCTTCTTTGAATCCTGCTTGTTATCTTCCCTCATATCCCTAGTCATCTGAGGCACAGCCCGGTTCAAATAGTTAGTGAAGACCTGTCAAGCTAATAAGCCCAAACCCCTGGGCTTATTTTAGTGTTCTTGCAAGCAGTGTGTCACTAGGATAGGAAATGTTAAATTTTCAGGAATATTTCCTGGAAGTAAGGAAGGGGAGGAGAAAGAATCTATGCAATCTGTTTATGAGTGAAAGAGTGGATGGGTATTTATTTGGTAGGGCCTCTGTCATTAGAAGGGCAAGTTAATCCTAGACTGAAAAAAGAGGTGCTAGAGGAGGACTGAGGAAACTGATTATAGCTTACAAGTTCATCGCTTATTGGGAAAATTAAGTGGTCCAATCTGACCAAGCAGTCTTGACTATGAGGATTTGCTTGAGACTTTACAGAACTTCAGAACATTACTTGTTTAATGAGTGGAGACCCAAAAAACTCAGGTGAGCCTTGTGTGTTCAATATCTTTTTTAAAAAATAACATTAGAAAACAATCAGACAAAAAAAAAAACCTCCCCTGTCTTTGTACTACTGAGCCACAAACAGGTGTCACTATTCCATTGCTCAGTTAAGTTCATTATTTGATGAAACCCAGATATTCTATAAATTTTATCAATCAGCTTACTCATTTCTACCTGTTCTCAAAAACTCAAGACTGTAAGAAGACAGAGCTTTTTCCAATAGCACAATTTGCAGATATAACTTTGCAATAATAGCAATAGCAATAGCAGTCACATTTCTATACCACTTATCAGTGCAAAGCACTCCCTAAGCAGTTTACAATGTGTTTTAGCTAATTGCCCCAATAAGCTGAGTACTCATTTTACCGACTTACAGAAGGATGGAAGGCTGAGTCAACCTGGAGCTTGGCAGGATTGAATTTATAACGTTGTGGTTGCAGTACCAGCATTTAACCACTGTGCCACCAATGGGTCTACTCTAAGCATGACTAAGTTTGGATCCAAGCCACTGGCCACAGTCTTCCCTTGGGGTTGTGTAACATAGGTGTCCACATACAGAGTTAGACATTGATTGCACTATGCAAACCTTGCATGGAATGGCGACATGGTACAACTGAATGCAGATCTGTATGTGCATCTGGGTGCACAATAGCACTGCATGTGCAGTTTCCCTTCTGCAACCTTGAACTGAATGCAGGTGTAGTCCACATTGAACAAAAATGTCCTAACACTTTGTAGGGGAATTTATGCACATGTAAGGCACCAAGAGGATTCTATTCACTATTGAGGTTTTAATCTGAAATGCTGGAAACAGCGTGGACACATCAGAATCTATTCTTCCATGGAAGAACTGCCCTTTTTGGAAGACACTGCCTTTTGGTATGATGTTCTAGCCAGATGTAGTAATATAGTCCAAACAGAAATGGATCCCCCCGTTTTGCATAGGATAGAGACAGCTGCTTAGCTCTGCATAAAGAATTTCTGCCTTGTTTATTTCTAGCAGCTGCAGTTTAGGCAAACTAATAGAAACAACTTGAGGTTCCAGCTTATAAAAAATGGCTGCTTGAAGTGTGAAGTATTAGGATAACACACAAGCTGATCTGCCAGGCTCTTGAGTCTAATGACTGTTCCGCACTATACTCTTATAGCGCGATTATTCCACTTTCAACATCCTATGGAATCCTGGGGTTTGCAGTTTCAGGAGGGGCCACCTGCCCCCTCCTGAAACTGCAAACCCCAGGATTCCATAGGATTTTGAAAGTGGAATAATCGCGCTATAAGAGTATAGTGTGGAAATGGTGTACAACTGGAAAGAACCTCTCTTCTTTTTCTAGAGATATGGTTCTCATTCTCATTTTCATGGACCAATAGAAAAGCAATTTTTTTTTTTTTTGGCAGCACCATAAAGGTATTTATAGTTCTGCAGCACTATAATGGTATTTCTTTGTACTAAGGTGGGAGAGCTGAAATTTCTCCAAGACCCTTTATGACCCCTCCTTTTTCCTCCCTGTGTTTCTGTCAAATCTTCACTCTCTGTGGTCTGTACTGAGCTGAATATTTTGTGAATCAGTTCTGCCCACTGATGCAGACAGTTAATGAGCTGTTTTACTTCAGCTCTCCCTTTTGTTTTGTTCTCCTCCTTTTCTTTAGTTGCTATAACCCCTATTTTCAAGTCAACCCAAATTCTGTCTCTCAATTCAGAGAGCCTTGCTGATTGCCATCCTGGTGGAAAGTATTGCTCCTGAATGTCAACATGGTGAAAGAGAAAACAACCCTCAGGGATTAAAGGAGCAGGGAGCCCTTGGTGAGAACACAGCAGAAAAACAAGTGGGAGCATACTTCGAGAAACTATTAACAGATAAGCCAAGTAGATGAATAGGGGGAACAAGTGGTGGATGCACACGAAGTGTCTGTCTTACTGGTGGGCAACATTAGCCCTTCAGACATTTTTTGGACTGGAGCTCCCAAAATCCTTCACTATTGACTATGCTGGCTACGTTTGTAGGCCAGCCCTTTTCAAGCTGTCTGATGTGGTAGGCTGGCTAGTCTTCTTCGTGTGCCAGGGATTGGTACCCTATTTGTACCATGTTATTTTTCTAGTTGCTGTTTCCTGGCAGCTCACCATGGACTGCCCCCCAACCTCAGTGGGCTATCACTTTGAGAAGCACTGTTGTGGCCAAAAAAAAAGCATCTAGAGGGCCAAAACTGCTCACTTTGGATCTACAGGTTACTAAGAGCTTACACTGCTCCTATCATCAAAATGTCCAGGCTGTAGCACGATACTGGTAAGTGATCCATGCCCCCTATTTTATTTTATTTTATTTTATTTTAGAGGCGGGGAATAGCTCCAGTGCATTGGTACATATCATGGCAGGCTGACATCATACAGTGCAGCTTCCTCCTTATTGCCTAACTGTGGCTTCCATTTTCTCTTGGTCATAACAGCTGCTCAAAAACCTTTTTTTTAATATTAAAATAAATTTTATTATTAAATTCATATTTAAAAATGTACAAACATATAATTACATACATACATACAAATACAATATACAGTGTACAATACCATACAATCATAATCATAGTACAAAACAGACAAACTAAGAAAGAAAAAAGACACATTAAACACAATTTACCAAAATTTTTAACACAAAACACGCCAAAAAACAAACAAAAACAAAAACAAAAACATTTACATACATCCTTCAATTCAATTCCATACATACCTTGACTTCTTTCTTTATCACTATTGAGTAAATTACGTCTTGTTTTCTTTTCTATCCTGCTACTATATATAAGATTCCCCTATTCTTTATAGCAATTTCTATACTCTAACTTCTACCTTTTGCTCATCATATCTATTACTTAAATATTCTGTTACTATGAAATTTAACTCTTAATAAGTCTTAAATGTCTTTATTCAAGTATTCAAATAATTCTTAAATTCTTTACTTCTCTTTTTCCTATTCTCTCATATTCTTCTATCTTATTTCTGCCTATCTTATGCCTACCATGTGTCTGCCGTAATCCATACATTATACATTATGTTGTTATATTATATCTTATTCATACAATCCCAACATTGCTGATTTCCCCCAATACTCCTCCCATAAGGGGTCTAAAATTCCCCATTCTTCTTTAAATGCACTATTATTCCTGTTTTCTAATTGTTTTGTCAGTTTATCCATCTCAGCCAGTTCATATAATTTATTTATCCAATCCTCTATTGTTGGTATATTCATATCCTTCCGTTTCTTAGTGAAAACAATTCTAGCTGCACATGTCATATAACATGACATTTTTGAGTATTTCCTCCTTATCTTTACATCTATTTTCTCAAATATATTTAACAAAAATATTTCCGGTAACATTGGAAACTTGATTTTTAGATGTTTCCTTATCTGTTCATGTACTTTTCCCCAAAACCCTCTCGCCTTATCACATGTCCACCAACAATGAAAGAAAGATCCAACTTTTTGGCATTTCCAACATTTAGCTATTGACTTTGTTCTCTTCATCTTGGCAATCTGCACTGGAGTTAAATACCATCTATAAAAATTTTTTAAAAAATTCTTTAAATTATAGTTTCTTGTAAATTCATGATTTAATTTCCATGCACATTCCCATTGTTGGAATTTTATTGAATACCCTATATCTCGAGCCCATTCTATCATATTGTCTTTTATAATTTCCTTTTCCAATTCCAATTTTAATAATAACTTGTAAATTTTACTCATAGGGCGCTTAACATCCACTCTCATCAATTTATCCAATTCTGTTTCCTCTAATGATATTCCCCATTCTGTTTTATATTTTTCAACTAATTTCCTGTGGAGAAGCCAGTGTGATCTATACCCCTCCTCAATTAGTTCTTCTCTACATTTAAGTCTTATATTATTCCCCTCTTTTTTAATTATATCTTTATACGTTATCCATTTCCCCATTTGATTCTTTTCTAATCGATAAAAAGTTTCATGTGGGGACACCCAATAAGGCATCTTTTTGTACAATTTATTTTTTAACTCTCAGCCATATTTTTAAGATTGATTTCCTAACGTAGTGGTCCAAAAATTCTCTACTGATTTTATGCTTATTATACCATAGGTATACGTGCCACCCAAAATATAAATTAAATCCTTCTAAATTTAGCAGTTTTTGATTTTCTAATGTCACCCAATCTTTTATCCAACTTAATGCTGAAGCTTCATAGTACAGTTTTAGATCTGGTAATGTTAATCCTCCTCTTTCTTTTATATCTTTTAGATATTTTATTTTGATTCTTGGTTTTCTCCCGTTCCAAATAAACTTACTCAGATCCTGCTCCCATTTTTTGAATGGTTTCTCATTGTGTATTATGGGTATACTTTGGAATAAAAATATCATTTTGGGGAGTATATTCATTTTGATTGCTGAAATTCTACCTAATATAGAGAGATGTAATTTATTCCATTTTTCATTTCGTTCGTAATTTCACCCCAAACCTTTTTATAATTATTATAGCTGCTCAAAAACCTTTTGAGGTAGGGACGGCAGTAATTCTGGTTATGAAATGGAACTGTGCTGGCTTAAACTGTGCATTTCTTGGGATCCCTATTTGGTTGGACAAGCAATTCAAAAAAGAATGTTATAAATATTGACAGAATCCTGTTGGGGAGTTACATGTTTGTGAGTGGACTTACATCTGTAGAAATTAGAACTGGGCAGTTCTGTAACATCAGTATCCAGTAGAGGGCTACTGCTAACATTATTATGTAGCAAAACAGGCAATGTGACTGTTGAACAATGGGGCTGATGCACAATGGAAGGAGATGCATTGCATCGATCCTGATAACCATTGCATTATCCCAATGCTCATTGCATCAGTCCCAATGGGCATCGGGCACCAGTGCACATCAGACACTCTTGCTGGTGTCCTGTTACACATCTTTGCAATTCATGAACATGGCTTGTTTTATTTCTTTATTTGTTTAGTGTGTTTATATGCCTCCTTTTCTCCCTCAGCGGACCCAAGGCAGCTTCCAAAAAAGTTTTTAAAAATATTTTAAAACAATTAACAATTATATACAATTATGAAAACTTACAACTTAAAAAAAAACAGCTTAATAAACAAATAAAAGTTCCCCAGCTTACCCATTAAAAACTTGCTTGAAAAGAAAGGTCTTTCTTTGCTCATGAAAGAAAAGCAGGGAGGGGGGAAGCCTAGCCTCCCAGGGTGGGAGCAGCCACTGGGAAGGCTCTGCCCTGCGTCCTCACCCGGCGACCCTGGCAGGACTGAAAGAAAGCCTTCCCCAGAAGATCTTAGGGCTCTGGCAGATTCACACAGGATGATACGGTCTTTCAAACAGTCTAGACCTAAGCTGTATGGAGCTTTACAGGTCATGACCAGCACTTTGAACTGTGCCCAGAAACAAACAGGTAGGCACTGAAGCTGTTGTAACAAGGGAGTTATGTGATCCCTGTAACTGGCATTCTGGCTGCCACATCTCTGCTACATTGATAAGTATATGTAAAGTTATGTAACATAGATGGTTATACAGGATTCTGGCAATACATATAAATATAAATAAATATAAGAGCAAGGTAGATATATATGAAGTGAGAAGGGTAGAGCCATACCACACCTCAGTGTCTAGAGCAGATTCCTTCTGTGTTTTAGTTGCTGAATCGAAGTTGGGAGGGCTCAGTTGAACAGACACAAGTAATTATTCCCAGCTAAAAAGAAGTATCTTAAGGGATGCCCTTTCAAGTGCCATTTTTGTTTCAAAGTTAATTCTTCTGTAAGGTACTAATGTAGCAACATTGGCTTAAAGCAGTTTATTAACATAAGAGGCTGACTTGAAGGATTCCACTGAATGTAGTAATATCAGGGGATTCCTTCCTCTGAGAGGCAAATGTTTCTCTGCTTTCCTAATGCAAATGGAAGCTTTACTTCTTCAGCATTTGGCAGGTCTAAAAATTGTTTTGGTTCGGTACATAGGCTTCATACAAGTGAACAGGGTATAACAGGCATCTCCTTTTAAAGAGAGTTGTCCATTTGATAGTCCATCAAGTGAAATATCCTTTTTCCTCTGTCACTTGGAATTCATAGTTTGCCCTCTTAACTCCATAGTGTTATGCTACATAATACAGCCAAGCCACCCTTATTGGAAACGGTCACTGAATGTGTTGCAGCTATCATTCTGGGACCAAAGGTCTGTGTCAAGCTTTCTCTGTTGAACATCTTGAGCAGAATCTTGTTACAAGCTGTGAGGGAAGGACACTTGCTGTCTTGCAGTCAAACTACGCTTAAGATTCTGCATCATGGGCTACAGTGTGAAAGTTTACAGAGACCGTTGTATGTGGCTGGTATGGTACACAACCATGTTAGAGAACTGCAATGATGAGCAATGGGGTAGCACACAAGGTGTTGCAGTGGGGACTTTGACCACATAATGGGGCATTACACAAGATGTTGTGAACAGGGGCTTCAGAAAAGAAGGTAATATTTTCCCAGCTGTGTTCAGGGCAACCATGATTTTCTGCTGTTCTGCCTTCTGGATTGCCAGTATTCTGTGGCTCTTCTGGAGACTCCTTCTCCCTGTTTCTTTGCACTGTCATTGTTCATGGACAGCCTATCCTATAAAATAATGCACATTGTGACTGTTGTACATCTTTAGGAGGGGAGGGGAGAGAAGAGGAGTGTCAGTTGGTTTCATGAGTCTTGGTAGCCTCTGCATCATATCATGAATCCATGCTCTGGGAAGGCAACGCATTTCCTAAGCTGCCTCCATCTTTTTCAATATGAATTCTACCAGTCACTGTTGCTGTCAACTGCTTTCATTCCTCCTCATATTGGTGGTTAATTTCCCTCCATCTACACAGGACTAAGAATCTTCCTTAGTGTTTTGTGGAGTATATGGTGGTGTCCCATCTCCAGCTGCCCTACAGCTTTCTTCCATGGGAAGATCCTGGTATTGATGGTGTACTTCCAGAGCCGCACATTGTCTCCTGACACACCCTCCATCTGGTTCTATGTGTAACTTTCTTCAACTCCTCTACCTCTTTGTCTTTTCCTTTCTTCCTGTTTCTTGGAAGCCTTCCCCTCCGGTGCTTTTTTAGGTGGACCCCTGTATCCTAACACTTCCCTGAAAAGCTGAAGCATGCAGAAGCATGGTTTATGTTCTGTTCTGTTTTCTTTTTCTTCTAGGGAAGCTACTTGCTTGCACTTGCTGCAAGTGAAGTTCTTGTAGCAGATTTTCTTGTTGTGGAAGATTTCCACATGGAAAGGCAAACACAGCACATACTCTGCACCCTCTGCATCCGTGACACTAGTCACTCCAGTGACCATTTCCCTGAGCTCTCTTTCAATGTTCTGCATTAAGCTACTACACAAAACTCCCCTTTTTGTTCATGTTCCCTTAAGTTGTCCACTTCCTGGAAACAGAAATCTTTGGTCCTTTTTGCAGGATATTGTTGTCCCACCATAGGGATTGGAGAATGATGGGATCGTGACAACAGTTATGCATGACATCATTGTGGTCCCATCCTTTTGCCATCTCTAGGTTGCAGGATCATGGATTAAATCATTGACATGTTTTCTCCATCAATGACCCATGATTGTGCCACCATCCTGTACTTACCTAGTGTGTGGAAGGCCCTGAAGCGCAATAGCTGTGCTTCCTGCTCCAGTGCAGCCTGGGACAGTACTTGGCTGTGCTGTGGCAGGAAGAGGTGGGGGGCCATTTCACTTCCTGGATCCCAGAGGCAGTCGTTGGGAGGGGAGCACTCCTATTGTGCTCCCTTCCCAGCACAGCCCCTGTTAGGATCTCCACAGGATACAAGGGTGCAAAAAGGGCCTTTACTACTGAGCTGACCTGCTCTGGATAGCCCTAGTTGTAGCTTCAGACTCTTATAGCCAGAGGCTGAGTCAAATGACCCAATAGCTAAAGCGGAGGTGGAGTTCATGTGCCCCTTTGGTGGCTACTGGAGTATAGCTCCCAGCATTCCCTACCACTGGTTGAGCTGAGCCGAGTTGCTGGGACTTTAATGTCCAACAGTATCTGGTTCTTCACCCCTGGATTAAAGCCTGGATTAAAGCTCCAGGCTCCACGATGCAGGGCTGACATTTCTTGTTTATTTCCTCATCAGCCTGAATAAGCAAAAGGCATTCCAGTGAGAAAGCCAGATTTGGAAAACTGCTGGCACCTAGACTATGAGAACACAATTAAAAGTTGCAGTAAAAATTGACAGTTCTCAGCAAGGAGAGCAGAAAATACATTACAATCCCAATCAAATGATAAATAAAATATCTTAAATCTTCTACAATTATGGATTAAAAGACGTTGGACTTAATGACTTAGAACACAAGGCATAACATCTGAAATGCTGCCTGAGTCTAAACAGCTTATTGTAATAGAATATATCATTATCATATTATCTAAAGGCTCCTGCTGATGCACACCAGCACAGGGAATGTGGAAGAGAAAAACTCTGAGGAATGCTCTGTGTAAAAATTGCCTTTGTTTTACGTAATGGCAAATTGAGACTTGAACTGGGAACATAGGATACTATAGGATTATAGCTGAGATTATCAGTCTCTTTAGCACAGTATTGTCTATGTTAACAGCAACTTTCTGGGATCTCAATCAAAGGTTTTCCCCGTTGCTTGTGACATGCTACTTGTAGAAATCTGAGATCAAACTTGGGACCTCATGCATCCGAAAGCTGAGCTATGGTCCCTCTGCTATAAGACGGCTCACAGCCACTGCACATTAACTATACATTAACTATAGTAGTATAGTAGTTTTTATTAGGTCCCCAGGTATTTCAGGTATAGACAGCACAGGTAGGATGCATAGAGAAGGAAGGGATCTTAGCCACATTTCATAGTAAAGTTGCATTGGGCAGCACTGCATTAAGTCAAAAAGTCAAGAGAAGTAATAGTCTCACCATATTCTGCCCTACTCAGACCACATCTGGAGCACTGCATTCAGTTTTGGGAGCCTGGTTTTAAGGTAGATGTAGAGAAATTGGAGTGGAAGAGCAACAAGAATGATAAAAAAAGTAGAGAACAAAATATAGGAGGAAAAGCTGGGGCAGGTGGACACCTTCAGCTTGGTGAAGAGAAGACTGATGAATGACATGATTGTACTCTTTAAATCTCTAATGGACTGTCAGAAAGGAGGCTGCAGATTTTTTTTCCAGAAGTTGAATAGTTCTAAGTTACAGGAGGGTAGATTTGGATCAAACATTAGAAGGAATTTGATGATGAGAGCAATTCAACAATGGAAACAATTACCGAGAGGGGTGGGTGCAGGTCTTTCTCTGAACCTGTTGGAAAAAAGGCTGGACAGCTATCAGATGGGGATGCTTTAACTGGAGTTCCTGCACTGAGTGAGGGGTTAGGTGACTTACAAGGCCGCTTCCAATTGTATGATTTTATGATTCTAAGACCCTGGCTTTTTTCTTATGTTAAGAATATAAGGGGCTGCTGAGGCAGACTAGATTTCTGTCTTGCCGTAACAGGTTACTGTGATGGCCAGCAATTTTCTAGCATGAGGATGAAGAGTCAGTAGCCCCCAAATGATGTCTGAGTTCAATTTCTTTCAGCCCTAGCCAGCATAGACAACACAGATAATGCTGAGGGATGATGGAAATTGAAATCCAATATCAGAGTCAGTCACTGCTCAGCCCTGTTCTAGGGTTTCAGGCAGTAGTTTTCTATGTATCGCCTTATTCTTTCAGTTGCCAAGATGTTAGTCCTGGGGTCTCTCCATGCATAGCATAGATTGCCACTCAGAGCTTATATATTACATACACTCCAACTGTCCCAGGGACATTCTCAATTAATCCTCTGTTGCCCCATTTTAAAATGCCTGAGTTTCTCTCCTCCTCTGTTATCACATCATACATCTCCACTCTGCAGGATGTGCTATTTTCATAATTGGACATATTTATGGCTGGAACACATGTTTGAAAGCACGCTGGCTGTAAGCATATGCCAGGTCAGGATGACCTCAGACAAGATCAGGTCATAAGTTCAGAGAGGATTAGGTGGGGAAAGCCTGATGCTGATGATCTTGGGACAATCCTTTCAAAAACTGTAAGCTACAAGCACTCCCGAAAACAACAGATGGTGAAACTGTCCAGGTGAAGCAATCAGGGATCCTACTGTGAGTATATCCTGCAGAGACCTTCCTTATTCACATGACCTGCTCCAAACATTAAGAGATTGTCAGGACTCCCATCAATGTTTTGTCACATAGTTAAGACATTCAGCTCATTCTGGACTCCTTTGTCAACCCCGTGGGAAAGCCATTATGACTTTGTTCACACACCCTCCTTCAGGGCAGGAAATAGGGTATAAAAACTCCAGCTCCTGCCCCAGTAAACTGTAGTATGTTGGGTGTTGTGCTGCACATGGTACTCCAGATTCCTGTTCCTTTGTGCTACCCTCAGACATGGTGTCTGAGCCATTCTACTTCAATCTTCTGCTTCACGACTGGTAACTATCACCCTTTCCACCCAAGCTCTCCCTATCCAACTTTTCCTGCCTCACTTTCTGATAGCTTTGTATGGTTCTTGAGAGTGTCTGATTTCTTGTATGATTGTTAACTCCCAATAAAATACTCTGTTTAACCTTTTAAATGAAATCCTCTCTACAGTTAGTACTGGCATACATAGGTGAAAAGATCCTGCCATTACCCTCCTCTTGCAGGCCCCCTTTGAGCTATAATTCCTCCTATTTCTAAGGAGATGTTAGCATTGTGGGTGGACTCCAACACCCCCACCATTTAGGATAACCCCCCTACTTTCCCCTTTTGTCCTCAGCTTGCTTCATTTGCTACAAACTGACACCAAAGTGCAAAAGTAGTTTGCATTCAAAAGTAATTTGCACTCAAGGAAGGGCAGAAACTTGCCCTTCCCAGCAGGTTCAGGCAAAAGCACAAAACCACATTCTTCCTAGTTAATAACCTTTGCCATCTTAACCAATGTTGCTTGGCCACCATGTTCCAGTTTTCATCTGTGACATGTTGGAGAATATGACATTACTATATTCAAAGATGTCTCTGGTGTAGTGTTGCACTAGTTTGCCATGAGTTAGAGGTGTACTTCTTACAAAGCTTGCAGAAAATTTTTTCAAAACGTATAGTTTGCCCTCATTGTAGACATAGTAAGAATATCCATTTTCTGTCTCTTTATATCCATCTGTTGCAACCTTTTTCAAGATGCAACTTCAAAAAAGTAGTTCCAGGAACACTAAGTAGCATACAATCCCTCCAATAATCTCCAACTCCTGGTGTGAAAAATCTGTTAAAAAAGAGTTTATGACTAAAAATATCAAGAGGTAAGCATTACTTACTTAACAAGAAAAAGAAACATTGGTCCTGTCTGCAGAATGTTGTCATTCCGCACTGTGTATAGGAGAAGGGTGGGACCTGGATGATGGTTCTGTATGATGTCATTCAGGTCCCATCCTTCTCCTGTCCCCAGGTGGCACGATTGTGCCACAAATCATTGATGAGTTTTCTCTATCAATGACTGGTGAACATGCAGCCTTCCTGTCGCTCGCCCACACTTGTCTGGTGTGTGGAGGCCCTGGAAGCTCAATGGCTGCACTTCCTGCCCCAGTTTAGCCTAGGACAGTACCTGGCTGTGTTACAGAAGGAAAAGGCAGTGCCATCACACTTCCTCTATTTGCGGAGGCAGCCAATGCAGGGGGAGCGCTCCTGTCGTGCTTCCCTCCTGGCAGAGACAATGCCAGGACCTGTACCGGATATCTCCGGAATAAGATAAGCTGCAGAAAGGGCCAGTAACTGCAGCTGAGTATCTACAAAATTGGTATACAAAGCTTTTTTTTAAAAGAATAGCCTTTAATATTATTAATATCTACATATGTAAGAATGAAGTACTTTGAGTGTGCAGTCTAAGCACATGTATAAAAAGTCATTGAATACCAAGGGATATATTTCTGAGTTAATAAAAAATTTGATTCACCTATACGATTTGGAAACAGTGTCAGGATTTCAGATCAGTCACACCATGCACAAAACACCAACATTCAGTTACTTGGACTAGAAGCCCAAACAGTTTAGTAATATGAGACAATATTGAAGACTTATGGTTTTTTGAGATGATCCTTGATAACATATAGCAAGCACTCTTGAGTTGATATACATTTGATAAGCTTTTTAAAAAAAATGTTAACATGCTGGTAGTTTGATCTACCATGCAGTTATTTTTCCTAAGTAAGTGTGATGTGTGAGTGTAGACTATAACTCAACAATTATATTAAGAATGCTAGTGAAAGCCTGCCTGAGTCTTACAATTTTCAGGAGAGAGCTTTCTGTCTGTCCCACCACCCTCAGAGTCTCAGTTGATGAGGAAACTGGAAAGAGCCGCCTCGGTAGCCGCTCTTGGGTTATGCAACTGCTTCCCAGAGGACAAAAAACATTAGCTCTCTCTGTTTGCTGGCAGGCAAAGACCTTCCAATTAAAACAGGCCTTCTGGTTTTAACTGGTCGGACTAGAAGGATGTGCAATGTGTGTGCTGTTTTTCTTTTTAATATGCAATATATATTTAATGATTTATAATTGTTTTTTACATTAATCCTTTATTTGGACTGATTATTTAATGCAGAGATGGGCAAATGTGGAAGAGTAGCCTTCCAGGAGAACTTGGAGGGCAACACCTCCCACCATGCCTGTCCCCACCCCCCAAAAAAGAAAAAAAATCAATCTGTTTTGCCTCTGAACACCCCTCAGAGGGCATGGGGGTTTCCTGATGTCCTAGAGGACATTTGGGAACAAAAGAAAAGAAAAGAAAAGAAAAGAAAATCACAAAATTTCATTTTGACTTCGGGGGGGCAGGGGGTCCAAAAGCCTCCACACATGGTGGAAATGCCCCCCAACCCCTAGAGTTCATTTTTGAGCATTTTGGAGCAATAATACTAATGCTACTAATAATAGGAATACAAGGAGGAATAATAATAATAATAATAATAATAATAATAATAATAATAATAATAATAATAATAATAATAAAAAAAATAATAGAGGAGGAGGAGAAGGAGGAGGAGGAGATGATGATTTGGGGGCCACAAATGGCCCTAGGTCCACATGCAGCCTGCATTTTGTATTTTGTCCACCCTTGGTTTAATGAATTTTAAACCTTTATAACTGCACACTGTTTTAGCTATTTTGTTTTAACTTATTTCTATTTTATTTCATTCTTTTTGTACCCCACCTTTTTCACAACAGTGGAACTCCAGACCATTTGTTGTTGCTGCCTGGCTTCAAGGTGTTTCTGACTTATGGCAACCCTAATGCAAACCTATCACAGCATTTTCTGGAGCTGAGAGTGTGCGTGACATGGCTAGTACCACCCAATGGGTTCCATAGCCAAACAGGGAATTGAACATTGGTCTCCAGGGTCATAATCCAGCTCTCTAACCACTACATCACACTGGCTGTCCAAGTCACTTACAACTTATTAAAAACAATACAGATTTTAAAAAGCTACACAAAAACATAAAAAAGTATACATATAAACATTATTGCAAAAAACAATTGAATGCATTAGAAAGTTAAACCATTAACATTTCTAAAAAATATATCTACAAAGCAACAAAATGTCACAGCATGCCATCAAAAATGCATCACAATGACTTTCTAAAAGCCTGATGAATAAGAATATTTTTCTTTGCTGGTGAAGAAGAAGTAGAAGGGAGTCATTCTAGCCTTTTTGTAAGCTGCTCTGGGTCCCATATTGGGAGAAAGGTGGGATATTAAGTAAGAGGTAACAAAAGGGAGTAGGAGGCAAAAACTGATTCCTTTAGTTTTTTAGCTCTGTCACTAGTGATCTAATGCATCTTATGTATGTGCAGCTTACCAAAGGCGGGTAAAGAGATGTCAGGAAAAATTTTAATACAAGGGGCATGAACTGAAACTGAAACTAGTTTGTGTATTCTAAGAGCCAAAGACATCTCACTATTCATGTAATCAAACATGTATGTCTGTGTTTTTATTCAAGACCAAATGGTTGACAAGGAGTGCTACTGGCCCACACACACTGCAGGTTTGATATGGTTTAATTGGCAAAATATAATTCAATTGGCAAAATTTATTAATGGATGCTGATATAAAATGGATACTGAGGTGAATGGGAGGTCAAGCTGGGCAGAGGAAAATTACTGACTGAACACATTGTTACCCTGTTTCTTGGGGGTCCTGGGAAGGATGCCCAAATGACCAAATATTAACATAAAATTGGGGAAATTAACTGGAGCAAACTCAATGGCTAGCTAGAGGCAGGGTAACTTTAGCAGGACCTTTTGCCCTATGTATACAGCGTCAGACCAGTGAGCCAAACAAATTACAGAGTAAACCAATTAATGTTTTATTGAAAAGTAAACAAATAAGACAAACAATCACACCACTAACTAAATAAGAAATAGGAAAATGGAAATGAATTTTAGGGATAGGCAATACGACCTGATCACGTAGTCCTGAACAGCTGAAGAAGATGAGACTTAGTAGAATTCCTGGGGAGCTCGCTATACAAACTGGCAGCAAGGCGGGGTGAAGCTCAAGAAGCGGCTCTCTCAACTATCAGAACTAGGGGTTTTTATAACAAAAGTGTGCCTGCGATCCATGTCATAAACTTTGAGAACAAAGTTAACTTTGAAATGCACCAAAAGGCTTAGAAGTGGATCAAAACATCTGTGGTAGATCAATCATGCAGCCCATGTGCCAGTCAGTGGGCACTTTTATGGTCTTGTTATTTATGGGCGTGAATCAGGTATCTTGTGAGATGAAAGGAATAGGTTATCCAGATCCTGGAACAACAGCCAAGGCTTTGAAATGCCCGCCTGAGAGAGGGGAAGTTGGAATTCCCGTCATTAAATGGCTGCTCCTTGTGTCTGTGTTTCCTCGGGATCCTGGTAAACACATGAGCCAGGGTGCCATGGAAAGGTCAAATTATTTGATATCACAAAGGGATATCTAGTGCTATCAAAGTTTATGCCTAAATCACAGTTACAACACGTGACTGCAAAGTAGGTCAAAGATCCCCTCTAGGTGTAGCCAAGGTCATTGTTAGGAAGATTACCAAGCAACTCCAGAGATAGTAGGCTTAACCTGAAGCTGTAACATCTCTGATTCCACACAATAGCAAAGGGAAGTTCCCACCAAAACACTGATTGTTTCAGCCCTTCCTCCTTGTTCCCTGTATTGTCCCCTTACTTGACCACAATTACAGAGCTATTACAACAGCCATTAACTCTTTGTCACCTTACACTAAGACTATTAACTCCGTCTGGACCCCATTGTCCACATTGCAACCCCCATTGTTTGCTCAGCCAGAGAGCCATTCACACCCATACCCTCTAGGCAGATTTTGGGTACAAAAGTCCTCTGTTTTGAGCAGTTCAGTGCAGTATTTCACTTGCTGAACACCATGCTATTGCTCTGATTCCCAACTGAGAACTGTCCTTAGGCACAAGTCTAAGCCACATTGTACTCTTTTCTGCTCTCCAGATCAGTAATTCTCACTCATTCTCTAAAAACTCCGCTATCAACATCTTTTCTCCCTTTATCTTTTGGTTAGCTCTTGTACAAGTGTATGAGTGTTTGGATACTTGCATTCATGACTGAACTCTTCGATAAAACACATTTTAGTTTATTTTGACTGGTTTTTTTCCATAAACACTGGTGGAATATCTCACTAAGTTACCCCATCCCCCAAGCAGGCCTCCTAATTTGAGCTAATTAATTCCCCATTATCAAGTGGCAGTACTGATATCGTAGGTGGGCCCAAGTCACCCATGTCTTGGGGTAAAAGGAAGGGTGTGGGATTAGGTAGATGTCAGCCTTTGCTTTTGGTGGGTTTCCAATGAACATTGTGCTTCCTTGTGACCTCTATTTGCATTGAGAAGAAAGATACCATTGCCTTTCAACAATTAAGATTAGTCTATCAGATGCAACTTAGACATAGTTAGTCTGACTGAAGCAGTCCATGTTCCAGAAATATTTAGGGTTGAGTGTGATGTGTTACAGGAGCAAGCACATTCAGTTCAAATTACAGTCACCAAGTTAAAATGGAACCAGATGTTGGCACATCAGTTCCAGGAGTTAAAGAATGGTCTGGCTGCCACTCCATTTCTGGACAAAATGCAAAATGTTGATGGTTACCTTTAAAACCCTGCACAGCTTCAAAGGCCTGGATCCCTAAAGGACAGTTTCTTCCACATTTGCCCCGATGTCAAATGTGTCTTCCACACTTGCTGTGTTGGTGCCTACCTTTCCAGAAAGGCTCCTCTGACAACCACTTTGTTCTCCTAAAAGGCCCTCCAAGGCCTTTCGCATTCTGAGTTGTAAAGTGTTTCAATCCATTCTTTTGATTGTCTGTCTTTTGAGTGTGAGCTCATGTTAATTTTACTGACAAAAATTGCCCTCAGAATGTCCGTCTTTCTTAATCCCTCATACAGTCCTCAGATTTACGGACAGTGTCATTCATTGTGACTGAACTGTAAGCTTCTCTTTCAATGAGATAATGCTTTGCCTTGGCTGCAGCTACAGACACCCGAGAGACATTTTCCATTCCGCCTCACTTGTCTTAAACCAAAGTGACACACAGAGAGCTAAAACGGCCCTCTCTAGTGAAAGTCTTCCTGGGTAAGGGGCTAATTGTCTGCTGGCTGCTGAGTCCTTTGCTCTTTGGCTTGGAAGCTGAATGTTTCCTTGGAAGAGTGCAGGTTGAGACACCCGTGGCTGAAGCCATGCACTGACGCAAGAGGTAACGTTTATTCACTCTGTCATTTCTTTTTCTTCTTTCAAGAGAGCTTATAGCTAAAGGTCAAGGGAGAGCCACTGTCTATTTTTTTCCACCCTCGGATACAAAAATCAATTGAAGGATCTAGAACACAATAAGTTATGCTACAGCGCGGCCCTCGTGTGTATCCCCAAGGGAGACCTATCAGCGTGAGCCAGCGCTGTTGGGAAATCTCTCCAGCTGCCCTAGCTAATCAATACCTTTGTTCATTATACTGTCTCTGATGAATATGGATGATGATTGGGTGGGCAAGAGTCAGGTGACTAGGAATAACTGCACCTCACAAACGATTAATAGATATATTCCCTCCTCCCCAGTATCAGTTCAGGCTGTTGAATAGTTTCTCTCTCCCCCACTATTTCACATTGCTGATGGATTAACATCACTGTAGGACCTGTTATATTACATTAGTTGCATTTATTCTACCAGCACATTGTTCCTACCTTTGGAGCAAATGAGGAGGCAGCAAATGTTTGCATAGCCCAGTGTGTGTGTGTGTGTGTGTGTGTGTGTGTGTACATTTACTGCCAAACACCCAAGCCATTAAGCTCAGAGCAGTACCTACAAACTATTTTTGTGGATGCCTGCTAATCTTCTTGCTTGCAAAATCTTTGCAAACACATACATACACACTATTTGGAGAGAAATTAATGCCAATTATAATTGTGCTGCAACAGGCAAAAAGATCAGAAGAATGTATATTTGCTCTAACAGAACTGTATGAACAAATTTAGGGCACTGAGTAGCACATGATGATAGATAAATGTTTCCATAAAGATTTGCTTTCTCCTCTAAATTTTTTTATACAGTCTGAATAGTTCCCACATTAAAACACAGATAGACACCATCCTTCAAGGGTGATCTATATGGAAGAAAAGACTTCTATATCTGCAGTTGATATGGTTGTACATCCATCTCATATTGCAATTTGGGTTATTGTCATGTGAGTTCAGCTTAACTGACTCTCTATGTTTTTAGCACATATGGTAGCAAACAGAATGGTAAAAGAATAATAAGAGAGATGGTGATGATAATGGGAAGATCTAAAGCCATTTAAACCAAATGGCAAACAGAACCCAGGATTGATGGGCATCTGTAATTTCAATATAACAGCTCATCATTTGAGCATCAGCCCATATTCTTCCAGGACCATCTTAACCCAATGCATCCAAAGAACAAAGCACTGAAGATGGTTCTTCAGAGTAGCATAAGTACAGGAGGACCCTGTTTGTATACATTTTAATAATTTAACATAATTCTTATAGATTCTTTTTTTTGCATTTAATTTTCATCTGATCTCCTGCTTTAGATTTTTTCCATTTACACTCATATATTTACATATATTTTTTCCAGTTACACTCCATTTACGTATATCTTTATCTCTCTCTCTATATATGATATACATCTGAAAATTGAGAATAACACTTTGTTCAACTAATAAAGCAGGTTCTAGTCCAGAAAGCTCATATAACAGTATAGTATTAAGGTATTACAAGATTCTTCATTGTTTTGGTGAGACAAAATAAGTTATCTCCACTTAAAAAAAATGAAAAGAGAAAGGGAAAGTGGACCCTTTCCTTCAATCTTTTCATTAGTTCACATGCTGAAGTATACCCATCACTGTCCAGGTTTGTAATTAAAACAGACTTCCCTCACTTATTAGACAGGTTAGGGACTAGAGCACTGTCAGAAAACAGAATTGGTTGAAAAGTTGAACCCACGTACTGTATTGTAGGGAGCATGGAGGACATCTGGTGGCTCACTTGGGATCAATCGCACTTGCTGCTTGCAAAGTCTCACAGCCATCTTACCACCTTTTTTACCTCCTCAGCTCACTTTCCAAGCAGCACGTGTGTGGAAGTGGTTCCAATGAGCCTCCATAGGCAAGAAGAACTGATGAAAGAGCAGAAATGGAACTTGTCCTTAATTTGGAAGCATCAGTCATTACATAACCAGGCATCGAAAGGTAGAGACTTCTGTAAAAGGATCTGTGAACTCCCTTGTGATACTATAACTCAGTTGAAGAGGAATAAAAACTCCTTGATACAAGGGAATAATTGAGAGCCAATCCCAGCACAGCGAACTATGTTCGGAGAGGAAGGGGCTCCAGTGAGAGGGAGGAGGATTTAAAAAAAAACACACACCAGAGAGTTCATTGGTGACATTTGGGAACAGACTGTTAAAGGAGTCAGTTGTGAGAGTCCAAGGGGAGTGTATGAGTTCTGAGTGTCTAAGCAGACTTAAGGGAAAAGGTCTCATGTAACTTGAGCAATGTTAATTGTTTGGAAGTAAAAACTGGAGCCTGACAGCAGTCATTTTGCCTGTTATTAAATAAAGTTAAATTCTCATTTTGTAACACTGACTTTGGACAGCATCATTTACCTGGAAACCAGAGGAAGTCACTCTTACCTCAAAGAAAACAAGTCTAACACACACCTTAATACAAAGAGAGGTCACCTGAAGGCCTAGGACTCCAGATCCAATGAGAGAGATATAAAAGGAGCAGAGGGCAAGATGGCAGTGACAGGACTAGGAGACTAGGAACTGCAATGCCTATCTGACAAGGAAATACATCTTACCCCTCATTTCCTGGGGTGCCTTTGCATAACACAATTACAGGATTACGATTCCACTTTAAATGCCATGGTTCCATCCCATGAAGTCCTGGGATCTGCAGTTTAGGGAAGAAGATTTACAGAGAGCCCTAGTTCCTCAACCAAACTGCAAGCCCCAAAATGCTACAGGGTCCAGCCATGACAGTTAAAATGCTGTAGTGCTATAGTGTGAATGTGAATGTCAAGAACCTTAGCAGCAGTGCCTTAGCTCACATCTGATTTTTTTTCCCCTGTTGGGAATTAGAGTTTCCCAGGGTGTTAGCCCTTTGGGAAAATCCTATGAAAGCTAAAACTGTTAGGAATCAGCCTTCTTGTAGTACAGTAGCAGCAAAAGCATGTCCTAATCTCTGTATCACTTGCCTGAACTGAGATGGACTTAGAAAGCAAAACAAGGCAGGCAGTTTCAGGTTCCAAACTTAGAAAAGTTTACTAATGAATTTTACAGTCACATATGCATTGGCGAGCCTAGATTCTAACTAGTTAACAAAAAGATTAGGTAAGATAGTAGCTTCATTCTTAACATCTTCTTGGTGGAGAGGTGAAACATGGTCAGAAGGAAGGAAGTGGACTCAAAATGGCAGAGGGCAAAGAGAAAGAGGTCTGAAAAGTGTGGTAAGGCCAATGACCCAGGGTTTATCCTGGGTCACATGGTCTGATCACTTGGTTACCATAGCCATGCATTTAAATAACACAAAAAGCGAGAGTGAGGCTTTAGATGAGAAGACAGAAGGTTTTGACATGCAAAAGAAGAAGGAACTCTATGCTAGCTAAGCCCCACTTGCCTTAGAACAAGGCGGGGGTGAGGGAAGAGAATGCCTGAATTTTCCAACATTTCCAGCCTCAGGAATATTGGCAGTTGTGTCCTAGAGAGCTCCATGCAGTTTTCTAGCTGAATTGTGTCTACTGCTGTGTTTGTAGAATAAGCAAAGATTAGGATGTAGTGGAAGGCAGAGGATGGAATTAAAAGCTGCCCTTGCACTAGCAGAAGGGTAGCAACTGCATGACCTCCCAGACATTGTGAGAATCCAGCACCTATCAACCCAGCCAGCAGTGGAAAAGAATGAGGATAGGAATCTGTTAACAGTAGGACTGCCACAGGTTCTTGACCATTATGCTGCTAGAACCCTTTCTTGCACTGTTTGAGAAAGATGATCCAAAGTCCAAATAAATTCTTGTATTTGTAGCACTGATGAATTTCTTGGAATTCTCACTGGTGTACAAGGGGAGCTCCAGATCTCATCATCTTGTAGGCGCAGTAACTTAGGTACTTGAGCAGGTAATGGCCACTCTGGGAAAAGACCAGCATCAGTGGAGGAACATAACATGCCCCAGACTTGAGACTAGATTCATGTTCCTGCAAAGTTTAAAATGAAATTTATTGATTTAGCTAATAGGCATCACACAGTTTTACAGTGGGGAAGAAGCTGAGAAGAAAAGGAAAGTCATTCTGGTTTGTGGGTTCATGGTCTTTCTTGTCAAACAGGTGTTTTATGTTTTATATAAAATAGCTTTACAGTTTAATTTTACAGTTATGGAGGCTTACTAAATGGGGTCAGAAGAATTTCCAGTGATTCAAGTATTGCATCATGCTGCTGCATTGTGTTCTATCTGTTGTAGGATTTCATATGGTAAAGGTGGATGGGCGGAGGATGTGTTTTGTATCACAGGCTTGTAGATACAGAACTTTAAAGTAACCAAAGCTTGCTATCCTAGTCACTGGTGAAAACTGGGAAACTACAGTTACTTTTTAAAATAGGTAAGTGCAACAGTAACTAATGGAGAGCATATTGGAAATATAACTTTGACTAATTAGTTTTGAAAATAATTTTCCAAGGCAAGCACTAGTAGCTTTGCTACAAAGGTGTTCACAACTGTCTCTTCGATCTTGGAGAGGGTTAACAGTAGGCTAGAAAAGTCCAAAGACGGATTAATCTTTCATCCAAATGGTTTTTTAAAAAATTACAAGAAACATTTAGTTTTAAAAAAATTACATGAAACATTTGCACCCACTATGATTAAAATCCAGTCATGGTTCACTATATCTTTAGGCATATGCTGTGAAAAGGCACCCTGTGATACAAACAAATATATAAAATGAAATACCCAATTAACTAACTAATTTTTGTTTAAACTACTAATGGAAAAAACTTGCTTAGTGCTCTCGTAGTATTTATGAAGCGGCACACTTTTTAGCTCCCTTGGTGAAGCTGTGCTTTGTCCTGTATTTGTTGAATTACAAGCAGTAGCCTATGACAGTACCTCCCAAGCTATCTGATGTGAGGGACCAAGATTTTCTTTTTTCCAGTCTATGCCAAGGACTGGTACTCTGTTTGTGTCTCTTGGCTACAATTGTTCCTTTCTTTCCTAGAAACTTGTCAAAGACTGGCAGCCAATGGCTTGGGGAGCATGATCCACAGAGCACCACTTTGGTTTCAGGGCCTTTCCACACTACACTGTTATAGTACTATCATTCCACTTTCAATATCCTATGGAATCCTGGGATTTGGAGTTTAGGGAGGGGCATTTAGAATTCTCAGCCAGAGAGCTCTTGGGCCTCAGGAAACTGCAAAGCCCAGAATTCCACAGGATGTTGAAAGCAGAATAGTAGCACTATAACAATTTAGTGCGGAAAGCCCCTCAGACTGGCCTACAACACAATTGAGGAGGCAGAGTCATTGATAATCAGAGTCCAGAATGTTAGTTTTAAAAAAAAATAGCTCAGTATTGTTATTCATTACTGCTTTTGAAATGTAAGTCTTTGTTGTTACTTGTTGTGATGTTGAAAGGTAAATGGTACATTACTCATTTGTGCTACCCCTTCCTATACAAAAGTAGCCATGATTTGAATGGGAAAATGATTGGAAGGATTTATAGGAGAATGGCATACAGCTTAAAGAATCCCTGTCAAAATGTCTTTAAAAATGACATTAAAGGGATACTTTTGAAAATAACAAGACATTACTTACTACACCAATAAAGTAACTTCACTCTGGACTTATACCGTCACTTTTGAAATGTAACTTTCCTGCAACTTTGTTACTCAAAAGAAGGCTCAGTACAGAGAGCTGCTGTGCTTGTAGTTCTTTCCTACCTAGTTCTTTAGTGACCACTAGAACTAATCTTTAGCCCAACTTTGTCCTGAATAGGATCAAAGCTGAAGACCTTGTGATTTTCAGACACATAAGACTATTTTGCACACGGAGGCTGCTGTACCAGCAGAGCTGTAGGGTTTCAGTGGGTTGGTGAAACAAGGGGTCACACCACCTTTCCATGCTAAGGATGGGCTGGAGCTCAGTGACAGAGTGTGCGTATGACATGCAGAACGTAACAGATTGAATCATAGGCATGTGCAATTATGAAAGTAAAGAAAGCTGGCAGACCTGTTCTCTGCTGCCCCAGAGGGTAGGACCAGCTCTAATGGTCTGAAGTTACAAGATAGTAGATTTTGATTGAACGTTAGAACGAACTTCTTGACAACAATGTAACCAATTGCCAAGAGAGGTGGTAAGGTCTCCTTCTATGGACATTTTCAAAAACAGGCTGGGCAGCTATTTGCTGAGGAAGCAGGCTTGCTGAGGGAGCGGGCTTGTTTTCTGCTGCTCCAGGACAAGGAGCAACAGATTCAAACTACAGGAAAAGAGATTCCACTTAAAACTCAGGAAGAACTTCCTGATGGTCAGAGCTGCCCAGCAGTGGAATATGCTGCCTCGGAGTGTGGTAGAGTCTCCTCCTCTGGAGGTTTTTAAGCAGAGGCTGGATGGCCATCTGTCGAGGGTGCTTTGATGTGGGTTCTGACATGGTAGGGGGTTGGACTGGATGGCTCCTGGGGTCTCTTCCAACTCTATGATTCTAGGAGTCTTTGAGGATGCTTTAGCAGGCGGCCTACATTGAGGAGGGGGGTTGGACTCAATGGCCCAGGAGGACCTTTCCAATGACTCTATGACTCTTAATATCTTCCTTCTTCCATGGGTCAAGCAACAAGTAAAACAGAGCAACGACTGTGGAGAGTGTTTCCTATTTCCCCCTTTTTGCTTTCGGCTGCCAACAGAGTCTGCCGTGCTGATTTCCAGCAAGTGCAGTGAGGCTTAATGCCACCATAAAGCAATTAGTTTCTACATAAGCAGGCAAAAGCCCCATCACCGACAGCATTTCTCAGCTGACCTTTTGTTAAGAAGTCATCTTGTTACTGTCTGCCTGATCATGGGAGAGAGCAGACACGGTGGCAGGCCAGGGCTTCCCAAGGACAAATCGAAGGCCTGCAGCTGGGTCTCCCTTCTCTCACGAGAGATGTTTGAGCACAGCACACATGCGCACTTCAGGGAACCTCTGAGGGAAGGCCCAGTTCCTTGTACTCAATTTCCCCTTCACAAGGGATAAACAGGCAATTACGCATCCTTTTATAGTTGATGGCCAAGTGCTGAACTTGAAAGGAGACTATTAGTTTGTGTCCCTTCAGGGCCAGCGCAATAAGTAGCTGGGAGAGATGGGGCCGAGGAAAAAAGGGTGTTGTCTGCTGTTAGTGTGACAGTTTTGTCAGTAGCGTTCACATTAGTGGAGGGTAATAAAGTGACAAGCAAGTTATTAGAAAGATATGAGGCGAAATTGAACTGAAGCTTCTTGCTGCTCGCCTCGGCTTTTTTCCTGTTGGGTAATGGCCCACTATTTGTTACAAACTGAGCCCTTGGCCTGATCTCTTATATATATAAAAAACAGAAGTATTTATTCTTTGTAGTAAAGGTCACATGAATTTATTACAACACATTAGAAGAGAGAAATGAAAAAAGGGTGTTTTATGACAACTCTAGTACGTCAGAAGTTAAAAACAATACTGCTTCTTCATAATGAACAATCATACTGTCAAGAGAGAGATGACTTCTAGAAACTGCTTAAAAAAAACACTTCTGTGTCAAGGGACTTGTCCTGTCCTCTGTGAAAATACCAAAATGCACGAATTTCAGTTTTGGTGCTTTTCTGAATTCTTATCTTTGCATGGAATACTCAAGAACTTTTTATTCCCTCAGTCTATCAAAACATCTTGAAAGAAACAGATTGCTAACTACTTATGCTTCATATATTAAATCACTCTTCTGGGTGCGGGTTATATGCACAAAAAGGTGTGTGTGAGACAGAGAGAGACAAAGGAATAGGGAGTCATGTGGCAGACTTTAGATGGTTTTCCACATCATATATGCATGTATTTTGGGGTTAGTCAGATTTGGCTGCATATAATGCGCAGGGATGTGAGATCAGTTCCAAATACTTTTTCCTTTTCCCACCCTCAAAGCTTATCAGTCTGACCAAACCTTGCCTTTGAGAGGAAAGGAAAATCTAGCTTTGTGTTTTGTAGATGTTGTGCAGTAATCACAAACAAATGTAATCTACAGGAAATGGTCTTACAGATGACATGTATGGAGGAAGATTTCTGGAATACAGCCTTTCTCTAATTGTCTAGTGTATTTCACTTTGTGTGTAGAGTTCTGTTAAGATGATATATCATTAGAAAACAAATTATTAAAATGTAAGTTAAAATTCTGCCCAGCCCTTCTTTTTCCTCCCTCAGCCTAATGACTGAATGCCATTCCTCAAAGACCAGCATAAGAAGAAAGGACTTTTATTAGTGATTTTGAAGGATGCTCAAATCTGGATGGGTTTCCTGATGAAAAAAGTACCACAGGTATAGGCCTGTCACTAATAAATAAAACATGTAAACAAATAAAATGGAATTCATCTTATTTTGAACTACCCACATGGTAAATACAAACAACCATGACAGGATTTTAGGGCCTGGCTGATGCATGGTCTCATATTATAGTGTTAGCATGGTGTACGGTTCTGAGTGTTGAATTAACCAGGGCTTGAATCTGTGCTCAGCCATGGATGACTGGGTGAATTTAGGCAAGTCACACCCTCTCAAGCTCAGGGCTTTATCACACTACACTGTTACAGTGTTATCAATCCACATTAACTGCCATGGCAACATCCTGTGGAATTCTGGGGTTTGTAGTTTAGTGAGGTCCAAGAGCTCTCTGGCTGAAAATTCTAAATGTCCTTCCCCAAACTGCAAATCCCAGGATTCCATACTATGTTGCCATGAGAGCTGAAGTGGAATAATAGCACTATAGCAGTGTAATGTGACAGGGCCCTCAGAGGTTGGCAATGGCAGACTCTCTCTGATCAAATCTCGCAAAGACAATCCCATGAAAGAGTTTCCTTAGGGTGGCCATAAGTTGGAAATGGCTTACAGGCACCCAACAATGACAACAACATAGCGATGTCTCACTCACCATTTAGTCACATTTCGATAGCAGCACACTAGAAATACACAGTAAGGGCAGAATGGAGCCACACATACTCTCAAGAGGCATCCCCCATTCACCTTCATGCCTTGTGAGATGCCAGCAGTCTCTACCATATATGCTAATGCAGTGGTTCTCAACCTGTGGGTCCCCAGATGTTTGTGGACTTCAGCTCCCAGAAGCCCCAGCCACTATGGTCAATGCTCAGGGCTTCTGGGAGCTGAAGTCCACGAACATCTGGGGACCCACAGGTTGAGAACCACTGTGCTAATGGAAGCTAGTCACCTTACAAAATATATATTTATGGCTGGCTTAACAAAAATAGCCGGTGCACAAGGAATGACAGTAATGTTTCACAATCAGCTGAAAATGCAGGAGGAACATTCTAAACTTATAAGAAAATACTTCCTCCCACCCTCCTGCAAATCTGGGGTATTCTTAGTGGATTGAAAGGGGGTTCTCTATAGTGAAATCCTATACGTTGCCACTTAATTATACCTCAATTAGTTCAATGACAACCAGCATGGTGTAGTGACTTGAGTGTTGAACTGTGGCTTTGGAGACCAGGGCCATTTCCGGACTAGACTGTTATAGCGCTATTACTCCACTTGCCAGTGGACCCCTCCTGAAACTGCAAATCCCAGGATTCCATAGGATGTTGCAAGTGGAATAATAGCGCTATAACAGTCTAGTGCGGAAATGGCCCAGGGTTCAAACTTGAAGGGACACAACAACAGCAGAAACAAAGAAGAATTTTTAAAAACACACTCCTTACCTTCCAGGCCAGAAGGTCTTGTGTTTTCTTTTCAGAGCAGCTATACACACATAACCATTTCTGATGTTCCCACTTTTCGGTTTTCAGCAGCTTATAGAAAAATGCACACCAGAAAGGTATGTGCCACTGTAAGAAGAGCAATGACCAACAGTAACACTGTGTGGCCTGTAGCCTATAGTTATTTCGAGTTAGGGATGTAAATATTCAACTATTTTGTCCTGGTGTATGAGAATGAATAATATCCTGTATTCTCCCCACTGCAGGAGAAAATGAATTATTTTTGCAGTCTTGCATGATATGCACACATATTGAAGTGTTTCAGAAATTATTTTGTACACAAATCTATGTGGGTTTTAAATGTGAAAATCACATTTTTGTGCAAAATCCTCCTGTGCTGTTTATGTAGAGAACATTGGCCAGAATTCTGTATCACATACTTAGCCATGTAACCACCTTAGTTATGTAGCTAAGTAGTATCTTCCAGCCTGATTCCCATCATCCTCACTTACTGGGCAGCAGCTACTGTGAGCAACAGAAGTTTGTTCTCCTGCTGATTGGGAAGCAGCTAACTGACAATTCCGCCTCCTGTTCTTTAAGTGATCTCCAGGGTAAGGGGGAATTGCATCAGGGACCCTACTTCTGGCTGTCACACCAGAGATTGCTCATGGAAAGGAGGATGAAAATATCAGTCAGCTATTTCCTGATTGACAGGGGAACAGACCCTTGCCATCTGCAACAATATTGTGATTAACTAGTGATTGTGAATATGGAACACTTACCTAGATTTACTCATCTATAACTGTTTTTTATTTACACTCACTACTTAATCATAATTGTGGTACTGTTGCCATGATCATTAGACCTCTCCAAACTTTGCCAGACATCAGCTCCATGGGAAGACAGAGGTCCCTTCTGCTGTTGATCATGGCACAGTTGAATGATCTTCTGTTAGGTTTGGGAAATGAAGCCAGAAGAGGTTAGTTGAGAAAAAAAAAATCTAGTGTGGTTTGGTAAACAGATTTTTTTTTTGCAAGAAAAACATTTTTTTCCTACAAAAAATACATTTTTCCAGGAAACGACCAATATTGCAGAAATCCAGATGGATTTTTTTTTGATGCAAAATTAACTTTTTAATGCAAAAATCATGGCTGAAATCCTGCATCATCACTGCAACTACAGTGGTAGACCCCTGTCTTCACAGTTATGACTGACATTGCTCCCTTAGCCTACCTTCACAGCCTGGTGGTTCTCCGACCAAAGAATTTCTGGGGCATTGCACATCTGGGTTCTGGGAAATGAGATCTGCAGCATGCATCTGATTATGGGCTGCTTTGAGAACAGGCAGCTGGAGAGACCCCTTGGGGTTCTGCTACAACTGCTTGTACCAAGGAATCCCATAACTGGGAAAGGGCTGCAGATATAATTCCCAGTGTTCTGATCCACAGCACCTCAGAAATGCTTCAGTCAGGGTGCTACCAGGCTATGAAGGTAGGTTTGTGGGGGTTATGTTTTGTCTTGCAAAGTGATAAATGTGAATTCCCAGAAGTTATGATATCAACCCATCTTACAGCCTCCTGACTGCTGAACAGGATGCCAGTCGATTCTTTTTTGCTGAAAAAACCTACATGGGCTTTTGAAAGAAAAATGGTTTCTTGGATGAAAAAAAGTTTCTTGCATTAAAAAAGTTGTTTTATGCAAGAAAAGAGAAAAGTTTTTAGCACAAAGCTGCATTTACCACACAAAGCCACAAACTTGACTTTTTCCAAAAACTCATATGGGTATTTGTGCAAAAATCATGTTTTTCTGTGAACAAATCATGGTGGGTTTGTTTTTTTTAGACAAGAAATATTAATTCCCCCCTCCCAAATCACACCACCATTAGAAAACATTTGATTTTTCTCCCCACAAGAAATGTGGTTTTTGCACAAAAATGACAACCCCACATGTATTTCTTCACCTCTGGCAACATTTCAAGACGCTCTCGAGTGTCAGGAAACCCATCTTCTGTTTGGGAAACAAATAGCAGTGAATATTCTTTCTACCCTTATCTTGAATTAATACCTTTTCTGTGTACCTCTTTGCGCTGCCTGTTAGTAGTACATTTTCTATCTGTTTCCAGTAGCACACCTATGGGGTAGAGATATGATGCTACGACATATTGAGACAGACAATTAATCCATCCTAGCTCCATATCTTCCCTAACTGGCAATGGCCAGAACCCTGCTAGTGCACTATACCTGTTTAACTATGCCAGCATAGGGGCAGCAACAGGAAGGAAAAGGCCATGGGCACTGCTTGGAATAGACTGCTTCGAGCTGGCAGATTTTCTCACCACTGCTGCACAATCATGGAAAAGGTGCTGCCACTGGCATAGTGCATCATCAGTGTTCTGACCAGTATATCTTTTAAGGTTTTAAGTGGATGTCTTTCTGTGTTACCTACTATCCTGGATTCTTTAAGTGGATACTGTAGGGATGTGGAAACCTTCTGGATTCAGAGCATGCACTATACTACTGAGCAGCTGTCTCCTCTCCAAGACATGTACACAGCTGCCCATGCTTCCATGTGGCTTTGCTTTCCATATAGGTAACCATCTTAGGTGAAGCTGTGCTCAGCACTGACCTCATACTGTGTAGCTTGACCTTCTTGATTTTCTTCTCTTGATCAGTCTTGCTATCTGCTAGAGGAAAAAGAAAAAGGAAACAAAAGGAATTAGAATCTGACAATGAAAGCAATGTGAAATATGATCCTTTTAAAAAAAATAAACAGCTTTCATTGTCTGTTTCAGCAGGAAAAGACATGCTTAAGCTATGCATGTATGCAAAATATGTTGGAGCAGTGTTAACCATTGATTTAAGACCAGTCATAAAGGGTAAAATCCTATATGGCTCAGCATACTATAGTAGTCCTACATGAAGACCTATGCTAGGTTGAACCATATAGCAACTCCAACAGCCTTCGAATTTCCCCTACCACATGGCTATTCCACACGTCATGGGGAGTGGGCAAGATCACAGAAGAGTCCAGCTACATCTTCATAGCCAGAAGTGAAATGATTACAACATTTCTGAGACGTACAGGGAATCTCCGCAAATCATAATGCTCATGTCCTCATTTCGCCTCTGGCTACAGGGACATAGCCTGATGCTTTTGCGATCTTGTCTGCTCTCCACAAACCAAGGAATGGCCATATGGGGCATGGGTAGGTTTCACAAGCTGTTCATTAAATCAGAGGGAGGGGCTTTGAAGGGTGAAGAAAAGCAACATTCCAAAAAGGGCATACACACACATAAGTGAAATTTACACATGGATACATCCCTAAAGTGAAGCCAAACGAAGAGCAGTTAAAAGGGCAAAGATAGGAAACAGGTTTTACATGCAAGCAAAAGCAAGCTGGTAGACACCAACGTGTTTTACATTTCCATTTCACTCTCTCCTTCCCCATTTTTATATATGTCTTTCCACAGAGACTTCATGTACCTTGTGAAGTGGACTGGAGTCCACAAAAGCCTCATGTGAAAAATTACTTTTTTTCAGTTTTCTCAAAGATGCTACTGAATTCTTTTATGTCTTTTTTTAGAAAAAAAGTAAAGTTGATTTAAAAAAAAAATGATCCTAAAATGTGAAATTGCATATTTGAGATTTAGAATGTTGATTTTTACCTCAACATGTGAATTTTTTACTATACGGGGTTGTAAGATTGCCATAGCAATTGCAGGGGTTATCAACCAGATTGCAGATGACACTCTGAAATCAGAGGCACTCCTCCAGTCTTGGTTCTTAGTTCTCCTCCTTCCCTCTTGGATCTTTCCACAGCCCTTTCTACTCTGATGTCATGGGCGGGGGGGGGGGAATCTGGACCATGGTTGGGCAGCACCGGTGTGCTCTGCATAAGTAATATTCAAACAACCCCCTCTTCGCACACCCACATACACACTCACTACACAGAAGGAGAAGATTGAAGCCAGCCAGAGAACTGATCTAAAGTTTTCTGTGCTATTGCTCACAAAATTGGTGTTATTCCCTTTGTATAAGGCTTAAGACACCATGTGAGCTAAAAGAATGGTTATTTTTTGAACAGAGTAACTCTTTATGTTACAAGCATACTTAATCTTTATAGCTACACCATTCCTTTTCCTAACTAAAGGAGGCAGATATGATACAATATTCTGATAAAACCTGTGACCTTTTTGTATAGGGAGGTGTATATCTTCTTTCTTTTCTTTTATTTCTAATATGGGACAGTTTAATTATTTTACTAAACTATATATGGAACCATAATTATCTTGATTTCAATGCTTTATTTTTTCTATATATTCTACTCTTAGTAATCTTTAATATATTTATATACAATTGTAAACTTGGATCTTTTTTGTTTTCTGTTCAGTTACTGTTTAGACTATATATTTGTATTTAATCAATATTATTTGATGATACTTTTCTACTAGTATGGATAACTTAATATAAATAAAATTATATAAAAAAGATGCCATGTGAGCTCAGCCTTGGAGCACCCAATTTAGACATAAGATTGCCATGTGAGGCTTATTTGGTATCACTTTGGCATAATTTTTGTTTTGAAAGGTATAGATTATGAAATTTCAGAAGCTACAAACTATAGGATAATAAATTGTGTTGCATATTAAAGCTATTCGACACTGTTACATACCAGGTATTCAGAGTGAAGTATTTTAGTTAAATATCTAAAATTTTAAATATCTAAATATCTTTCAGCTTTAAAAGTAGATGAGAGCAAATTTTAGTTTGCATTAGGACTGCCTGATATATGATTTTTTATAAAATATACATGCCTTTGGCTAGTTTTTATAAGCTTGATTATTGGAACAAATGTTTTGTCTGTCTCATAAAATAATCAGTAAATACTAAACAGCACTTGGGAACTTGTGTCTTCCACATTTTGCCAATTAAGTTATGATTTCATGACTGAGCTACTTATATTGCACGCATGGCTGTTAGCGCAATGTCACTGCTAAGTCTGCAGCAGGTTAACTGATGCTTGTATTTTGCATTTTGCCTTTTTGCTTTTTAGAGTGAAAGTTGGTTGGAAGTCTGTGTTTTTACCTTCATTCTGTTGAAACAAAGTTGATAGCTATGATCTGAAGTCACACGCATCCAAAGATTTGCATATTTACTTGCCAAAATAGTATAATGGCTTCTTTTTTTAATGGTGCTGTAGTTCTGCAATGGTCAGCACATTGGCCAGCATCCTGTTAGTGACATATGCAGCTCCAACCGACACCTGTGTATGTCTTTTTACAGTCCCATCTATTTATGGGAATAAGTCCATTCAGCAATAACCCCTACCCAATCAAGACTCATCTTCTTCCTTCTGGAGGTCATTGGAGAAGCAGCTGGCTATGTCCCTCTAGCCAGAAGCAAAACGATAAAGATATCTTTCAGACCTTTTGCAGGTCCTCCTGGAAGATGACGACACCTCTCTCTACATCTGATACCCCCTGCTCTCCACCAGGCACTACATGGCCATGGGGAAGGGCTTTGGAGAAGGAAGATGACGCCTGTGGGAGGAGAGATATGGTGTAGTTCTGCCCAGGTGGGCCTTTATAGTACATCTCCTGATACAGGATCTTGGCCATCATTTCTTAATTTCTAGGCCTCGACTTAGAGATAATCATGCATAACGTGCGCATAGCTGAAACCAATGGAGATATTTAGACAATAGTCAGAGGTGTGCATTCATATTTCCATTTCAATTTGGACAGAAATGCATGACTCTTTTTGCATCACTAGTATTGGGATACCTCATGTGTATGCACTGCAGCTCAGATGCACATTTGCATCTAGCCTTAGCAAAGTCAGATCTAGTCTTTGCAATACAGTGCAGCAATTCATGTGGTTTTTCTGCCTTCAGTATTTTAGTTCATTGGCTGGACAGGAACATTATTGTGCAGTGCAGCAAAGGACCAATTCACATAATAACTTACTGCAAATTTCATTTGTAGTTTTCCAAGGGGTTCAGATCACAACTATTTTTATGCTGAAAAAAATCTGAAAAGAGAAAATTTGAAAATCAGAAATATGATATCGGTTGGGATGCTGAATGTGCCAAAAATCCATTGAAAAATCATCCCATACACCAGTCCCATAAGGAGTGCAAGCATGCAGAGAAACTTATGAAGGTGCAGAGCAATAGAGGTGAGCTCATTTTCCTTCAGGACATCAAGAAACCAGATTGCAATGACTGGAAAAATGGGCTGACAGCAATTGAATGCATTTTACACATGGAAAAGAATGTGAACCACTCACTTCTGGAGCTGCAAAAGCTGGCAACTGAAAAAAAAAATGACCCCCATTTATGTGACTTTAATGAAACTCACTATTTGGATGAACAGGTCAAATCCATCAAAGAACTGGGTGGCCGCATGATGAACCTGCACAAGATGGGAGCACCAAAATCTGGAACAGCAGAGTACCTTTTTGGGCCTTTCCTCACTACACTGTTATAGTGCTATCATTCCACTTTCAACATACTGTGGAATCCTGGGGTTTGCAGCTTAGGGAGGGGCATTTAGAACTCTCAGCTGGGGAGCTCTTTGGCCACTACGAACTACGAACTACAAACTACAAACTACAAACTACAAACTACAAACTACAAACTACAAACTACAAACTACAAACTACAAACTACAAACTACAAACTACAAACTACAAACTACAAACTACAAACTACAAACTACGAACCCCAGAATTCCACTGGACGTTGAAAGTGGAATAGTAGCACTGTAACAGCGTAGGGCAGAAAAGCCCTTTGATAAGCATACACAGGGAGAGAGTGTGTACCTGGTTTCTCTGTTCACATTGTCCACAATTGTATAAAAACAACTTTGGTTCTTTTTTGTGTTATATCTTATGCCCAATAAAGTGATTGGTTCCAGTTGTTAAAAAAAAAAAGAAGAAGAAGAGAAAAAAAGGAAGGAAAGAAACGGGAAAAAAGAAGGAAAGAAAAGAAAATCATCTCATGCTGTCTTCGTATCATGAGAAAATATCATATGTAAAATGTCTGCAAACTGAATACATTATGTAGCGCTTTTTAAAAAAGAAATCTACATTTCATGAGAGCCATACTAAATATTTTAAACAATGCATAAGGCATCACATTCAGCATGTGTATCATACAGGAAGCAACACTGATTCCTCCATCAATGTTCACCGTTTCCACTCAAGGCAGTGTGACAAGATTATAGAACCCTTCAATGCAATTACAATAGGCAACCATCTAAAACTGTTCAGAAATAAAGCTTCAGAAAGGAATGGAAAGTATACCTGTTACCACATTATTTCATGAAAAGAGTAATCTGCAAACGCGAAGATGTTTCTCTGCTGAAGGAATAATAGAATGTAGAATTAGTTCCAGGAATCAGATTAATTCTATATTTATACATTGTACATATTTCAAAATAAACAACATAATTCAGAAAACATGACATTAAAGAACTAGACAGATATGTTTATAGATGAGTCTAATCCCAACAAAATGAATAAACAGACCTGCTGGATTGTTAAGTCTTTTCCCCAGGAGAGTCAATTAATTGGCTTGGACTTCATGCTCAGATAACATCTATGACATGGACATCCCAATTCTTTTCCCAAATCAAATTCCTTGTCAAGACAAGCCACACCTAAAAGAGGACAAGGGAATTTTGTATTTGAAACGTATACCTCAAAGAGGTGGGCCATTTTCTCTTATTCTCAACTTCTTAATAGACAGCAGCCCAGCACAGTCATTTGAATTATTTTCATTTAATGATACCTAATCTACTTTGGCCAGCTCGCATGTTGCTTCCTCCAAATGACTGACCTACTGGGCTAATCCACATGAAGGATCTAATGCCATAACACTGTGTATATTTTCTTGGCAGAAATTAACGCTAAAGAGTGGGGTTGGCTTACTTTCGAGTAAAAATGCACGTGATGAATCCCCCCAGTGTTCTAACATACTGAGAAAATACTCTAAAGCTGAAAAGAATAAAAATAAAAATAAACTACAAGCAAGTCAACCAGAACAATGGACCAAAAGCAGATGTGGTGGTTTTACTTACAGAATTAGTCCTCTCCCAATGGTTTCGGACAGTTGGGAACCCCTCTGGTGATGGTGATTGGTTGGTACAGAGCGCTTCAGGAAGGGTGGAAGAGGTCTAGTACTCTACAGTCGGTCATCTACATTCACGAGCTTAACATTCATGGATTTATTTGTTTCTCCAACTTCTGCACCTCTTTTCTGGAGGAACCTTCCCTCTCCATGGCTCTGATAAGGCTGCACAGCCCTTAAAGAAACTCGCCTCTGATCCTCCTCCTCTTTCTCCTCTTCCTCCAGCCCTGCATGGCCAACTAAGGCCAGCTCACGTTTTGATTTCTCAGCACTACAAATCCTCTCTGATGCCTCTCCACACCCAAGAAAGGAGATGGGTGTGTGAGAGGAAATTAGGGCCACCATGTCAACCACCCCTTTTCCCTCTCTTTTCCCTGACATGATTTGGACCCTGGGTGCCTGGTCTCCCTACCATCCCTCAGCCCCCTTTCCACAGACACACACACAAACATCTTGATACTTGCAATTTTTTCTAATTTTGCAGGGGTCCCAGCAAATGTAGAAGGCTGACTTATAGGGCATATGCTAATGCAATGTTGGGTGTAGGCTGTGAATTTTAACAGCAAATTGGATATTCCCACTTCTGTGCTTGTTGAAATAACATGAGTGTATGGATAAGCTGCATTTTCATGGAAAAATAATTTGGCAGCGGCGGAGGATGTGCTGTCCTCGTCTACAGAAGCTTACTAACACAACCGTTGCTGCTATACCTTAAGCTTTAGAGCCTGGTGGAGGAAAATGCACCCAGTTTTGGAACGGGAGAATTGGTGGCTTGGAGAATAAAGCAAGCACCATCTGTCAGTCAGTTATGTGTGCATATGCCTTGTCCTCTCTGATATGTGCCTGAGCAGATAAGACAGGATTATTGACTAAAGTCTTCAGCGCCACCCTAAATTCAGCAAGACTCTGAGCACTTTCTTAAAATACTGGTTGCAAATAAATTAGGCAGTGTTAGATGGGGCTAAATAGAAATCTATCCTAAAAACAAAAAAAAAATAAAAAAATTAAAAAAATAAAAATAAAAATAAAAAACCACCACCTAAGTGTGAAAAATGTATTCATTTTGACGCTGAAAGACAATCATTAGTGTCACCATTCCATAATAATGTATAGGGTTGATACACAGCATTTGTAACTTCCTTTTTCTCCAATTTGTTTTACTCCAGAATTACAAAAGATTTACCCTTCTAGAGCCAGTTATAACCTGTCTCAAGTTAGTACTTTTTTTTTTTTAGATTAAACTTTTATTTTAAATGTTTTAAGTTGCCTTGGGTCTCTTGGTAAGAGAAAGGCAGAATATAAATTGAAAAATAAATAAATAAATAAGAAAGAAATTATCAGCAGTTGCAATGTGAAAGAACTCATTCACAAAGCATAGGTGTCCAGAGGACTTTCAAGATGGATCTTGTCTTCTCTTATATGCAGTCATAGTAAATACACAATAAACATGTAAGTTTTTTGAGCTGTAGATCTAAACATTAACCTGTTGCATTTATGCCAGTTCTTTACAGCTGTAGATTTCAGCTGCACAACATCCCTTCGCAAGCATGACTAAGACTGCATGGGCACCTGGACTGTATTTGCAAAATTAGCAACAACTTTCTCATTCTGTAAGCATTTGAAAGGATTACTGCCATTTTAAAAGACTGTATTAGAGAATTCTGTGTTGCTCCATTCCAACACCAGAAGACTCACATAGGTCACTTAAAGGTTCCAAATATAAGCACGTTTACCCTGCTGTTGGCAGCACTGTCCTCCTCAGGATGTATGGCTTTTCCTTGAAAACACGTATCTGAAAGAAGTGAGAGTGCTGTCTAGCCAGTGTGGTGCAGTAGTTTTAGTGCTGAAGTAGTATTCTGAGAGATAAGGGTTTAAATCCCTGCTCAGCTGTGGAAGGCAATGGCAAACCCCCTCTGAACAAGTCTTGCTAAGAGAACCCAGTGACAGAATCACATCAGGGCTTCCATTAAGTCAGAAACAACTTGAAGGCACACAATGCACATAAACATAGGCCATTTCCACACTAGATTGTTATCATGATATTATTCCACTTTCAATATCCTATGGAATCCTGGGGTTTGCAGTTTAGAGAGGGGTCACTGAGAGTAGAATAATAGCAATATAATAGTCTACTGCGGAAATGGCCATACATACACACTGTCAAGGACAGAGACCTGGGCAGCAAGCCAGCCCGGAGAATGGAGTGGGAGAGATAGCAGAGTCCCACCGGAAGGAGTCAAAACAAGCAATTACTCATAGGCAGTCCATTTACCTAAGCCAGAACACCAAGCAAAAGCTGTAGTCAGAGTCCAAAATCCAGGGGTCAGGAGCCAAGAGATCAATCCAAGATATCAGATGCTGGAAGCAAGGAACAAGCAAGGGAAGGACTTACAGAGTTTGCCACAAGCAAAAGAAAGCTTCCAGGCAGGCAGTTATATAGCCCAAGGCACAGGTGTGGGCAGTCACCACTTCTTGAACTTAATCAAGGAAGCCTCCCTTTGCTCAGCTCTCTTGAGTCTCCACCTTGATTATGGGCTGATTGAAGCAGGCTCCAAAGCATCTTCGGGATCACAGCTGGATCCCTCTTGCTCTAAATGAGCAGGCCAAGGAACGTCCGAGCCTGCTTGGTCCACGGCAGCAGGGGGAGCTCTTGAGCTGCAGGACTCATCTCCAGCCAGAGCCACAGGGACCAACAGCTGCTGCTTGTCATCAGCAACTTCGACAGGGGCTTCCGTTATTATACTCATCTAGCATTATCTACTGAAGGGCACTGTCCTGAATAGAGTTGTGCCGCCCACCTTCTTGACAAGGTGGCCAAGCCCTTATAGCTAAACCTTTGGTATCTTTGGCATAGTCTTTTTAATTCACCTTTTGACTCAAAAAATTGCCAAATAAATATTTTCTTGAGTGCTCTCCCCAGAATAATGGATGGACTTTCTCATTCCACGTGTGGGACAGTCCAGTGAAGTGCCTCCTTATGTCCTGCTCTCCTCTTTGTGTTGCTAGTCAGTGCTTAAGAATGGTGCTGGGCAGAGGTGGTACTCTGGGGGATTGCCCTGTGCCTCTTGGGTCTAGCATGAGCTATATCAGGAAAATTTACCCTACCACCCTTCTGCCACACAGATTTAGTCCATCTAACTCATTACCATCTGCACCAACTGGCCGCATTGGCAGGACAGGTTTCAGCTTATTATGGGCCTTGAGATTATAGTGGGGTCCTTATCTTGCTTGAGAAAGGGGGTAAGTTCTGCCCAGTTGTGTTGCACTGGTGAGCACAGTGTGGTAGATATATCCAAAATGATGGCTTTATTTTTCAAGACACACTTCAATTCTTTTGCTTCAACCGTAATGTCTGTCAACAGTCAACTTGGGGTAACTGCCTTATGCAGAAGGTGTGACAGTTTTAAACAATTCAGTAATATCTTTACATGTGCAGCTTGTTGCTACCATGGCCCTTTCCCTCTCAAACTTTCAAATGTTGAGAGATAGGAAAGAATGTTAATGCCTCAACTGCCTGCCTGTTCCTCTCTGATTCATTACAATTATCTGCCATCCTGTTTCATTTTGTGCAACAAACAGATGTTGTCTGTGCAACTCATTTGCTGAATAAGGTCTACTTGATGATGTTTAAGTTTCCAGTCTAGATTTACCAAAGCCACTTGACCTTTAGCAGAAACAAAAGTAAAATGAGAATGCAGAACAGTGATTTTTTTTTTCAGGAAAGAATTATTTATATACCTCAAATATGGTTTTCATTAAAAACGATATTTATTTATACCATACATACTTCAAAAACAGTGTTTTTTTTTGTTCCTTAGATATCATTTAGCCATTTGTTTGTTTTGCCTTTTCAATACTTCTTCTCACTTGGTTCTTAATAACTTGGGGGTGTTTGAAGAGACAGTGCAGTACAGATAACACTACAAAAGTTCATATGGTTAGGAAGAACACACCTTTACTTTTCTATGTTCCCTTTCACAAGCATACGGTACATACGCAGCATAAAACAAAAAAACAAAGCATCTCTTCATTCAATTTTATATAAAAAAAGTAATTAAGACTTTGGAAAAAAAGACAAAGCACAATGAAAAATAATCAAGTCAGCAAAAATTGTGGAAGTTTGATGTAAACATATTTTTGATATAAACGTATTTTTGACACACTGGTTGGTAACACTTTAGAGTCTGTATGAATTCTGTGAATAATGTGTTCACTATTTGAAAAGAAGCAACAAGTGTGGCCTAAAATAAGGCATTTGACTTTTTTTTTTTTACACACACATGGAGATACAGTAAGTAGTGTTTCTGTTTTATTTTTTAAAACTGCTGTGGCTCACAGTGTCCCTAGTTAAACTAAAATTAGTCAGAACTAAGTCCCATGGAAACTGATGGGAATTTTAGCCATACCTAACTATAGCTTTGGGGCAATGATGAAGAGGGAATTTCTTGATCTAGTGTAGTTTCCTCTAGTAAAATTAAGACTGGTTTGCTGATATGCAATTAACAGTGGCTGAAATTACGCAACAGACTCAAATTGGAAGCTGAAAACAGCCGAGCATTTCTGGTTTCGCAGTTACAAGAGAAATGTTCTAGGAAAGAAAAACATTCTCTTTGAGCTAGAAATACACGGCATGTGGAAATATTCCTTTTGTATACCCCCCTCCGCCTTTTTAAAGGATCTGTTATATGACACACACCAAACGATCTTGGCTGTAGACTAAGCTTAAGTAAATATCATCATTCAGTCAGTATGCTGTGGTAAGGTAGGCTGCCAGTGTGGTTTGCCATGCTCAGACAACATGTGTAAACACCAGAAACAAAACAAAACAAAGTAAAACAAAAGATTTGGAGACCGGCTTCTCCCTGTCTTCCTTAATCATTGGCTTCCTCTCTGATGTGCTCTTTCCTAACTCTAGTGTAATTCTTCTCTGACAAATCATGTCTGGAAAGTACAAAAGGCCATTATAAATTGTCCTGGGTACCCCCTCCCCTCCCACCATCACCAGCTCCACCAGCTTCCGATTTCTCCAATAGGAAAAAAAAAAAATAGCACATAGTCTCCAAATTGTAAGTGCTTGTGCCATTAATGGTTTTTGATTTCTTCTATAAAAGCTTGCCTTAATCATACTATAACACACTCTGGTGCACATCGAACAGAGGTCAGAATTCTTTTTGCTGTTTAATGCAACTAAAGCCTATGTCTTCAGGAGAGAACACAGCACTCCGTTTCAGGAATTCACATCCAGTCCTGAGGCTCACAGCCACAATCTCCATAAGCATTATGGGTAACATCTGGCTTTTGTAAACCCATCTCTCCCACACTATCTTTTGACATGTGTCTCCACAGTAATGTTTGGAGAGGAGGGATACGTGATAGAATACCATCACATTCCGTCTTTTGAAACATTCTGCAAGTGGCAACCAATGGACTGGAATGGAAAAATGCTAGACCTAATGAGATTACATCACATGTTACCTTCTCTGAAGGTCAACTGGAAATGTTATGGGGGTGATGATGATGACAATGATGTCAGCTTGTGGCAGCCATGCAACTTACAGTGCAATCTTATGTATATTTCCTCAGAAGTAAGCGCCCTTAAATTCTATGGGACTTACTGCCAGGTAAGAATGCATAGGAGTGCAGCCCGTGACACTTATTTCCCAAAAGCCTCTCTATTCTTATTTGAAGAAACGTCTCCATCGTCTCTCACCATGTAGTTTTCATTTCCTTTTTAGAAAGAACCACGGCCTTGTTTTGTGGTTGTGGATAATATTTGGAACCTGAGAAGAACATTTCTGTCTATTCTTTCCTTCCTCCCAGTTTCCTAGGACTTTTTTCTTTCTGACTGCCAAAATCTTGGCCTGTAGTTAACAGCATTTGATTCTATTTTGGTTACCGAAAACTTGTGCAAAGTTGGCAGCTCTGTGTTAACACTTAAAACGTTTTGTTCGGCATTCTTGCTCCATATTGACCAGACCACTTGTAACAAAATGTACTATTTTTTTCTTTCTTTCTCTCTCTTTCTCTCTTAATAAGACACTGAAAGTATGGCAATACTTTTAAGGGAAAAAGGGGTATGGATATTATTACACATCCCCACATTGTGTAAGAAAAAAGTGCATGACTGGATTTATGTAATAGTAACAAGACCAAAACAAAAATAAAACCCAGAATAAAAATTAAAAAAACAAAACAAAAACCAACAACACACACAAAACCTGTATCCAATCAGGTGCTCTAAAGCATGCCAGCACCTCCTTATTACGCCTCTCTAGCAGGTAGTTAAAAAACAAGACCTTGTGTTTTTTTCTTTCTTTTTTTTTAAAAAAAAATGTGCACTGAAGCTAATATAAATGAATAGAGCGAGCCAGCAAACTATCCCCCCACCCCCACATATCTAACCGCTGGATGTAAATGTAAATGTTTTTTTTTATAAAAAAAATCCAAAACAAAAAAGTTAAATCACCATCGATACAATTGTTTTACATCACGAGCCCCTTCAAGACTCAATATATACAAGTGTAACAGCCATGCGCAGTTGATGGTCCTCTGAATGGTTTAAAATACAAAAAGGACAGCAGAAGTTGTTCTTTTATCCTTCCTTCCTTCCTTCCTTCCTCTCTCTCTCTCTCTCTCTCTGCAGTGCTTTGTTTCTTCGGGGTTTTCCCTTCCCACCCCCCTTCCTTTTCTAAGATGGCAGGCAACAGTCATAGGTAGAAGAAACAGTCTCTTTGGAGATGACCACGTATTTTGTAACAAAAGCAGGGCTTTAAAATGCACGTTTGTTTGTATTTTTTTGTTTTGTTTTGTTCAGAGCAGTGGAAACTTCATCCCAGGTTAAGGTATCATACCAACCCTCATAAAATAAAAAACAACCTTAACAAAACAAAACAGAACTTAGGGAGGAAAAGGGGGGAGCACCTGGTTTTTTTTTGTTTTCTTAAAAAAAGAAAAAAAGATATATATTTATATTCATATTTATATATATTTATATAAGAGTCTGTAAATGGCTGTTCAAAGAAGCCAGGCTCTCCTTGAGGGCTGGCGTTCACCAGGTCCACCTTTGAACTAATCTAGCGAAGCGAATGGAATGTTTTTATGCAGGTTTGGGTTCTGACTGTGCCGGTTCCGGCTGCGGACAGAGGAAAACATCATGTTGCATCCAGGGATTTTGCACTTGTGCATTTCTCGCAAGTGCACAGTCTTGTAATGCACCCTGAGAGTCCCCTTGTTGCTGTACATTTTGTGGCAAATGTTACACATGATCCCTCCATTGTTCATGGAAACGCCACTAAACATGAGGGATCCCGGGACTTCGGCACCCATGCCGACCCCTAAGGCTGGGGCGTCAGCTTTGTGTGATGATTCTCCACTGTCACTCGCCCCATCAACGTCATCGAGGAGAATCCCCTCGTCGCTCCCTGCGTCAGACTCTCTTGAGGAATGGATGCTACTGCTAGACTGGATGCTGGAGGTGGTGCTCAGGTCCAGCACCATGTAATCTTCTGACATGCCCCTTCCATACCCATTCAGATGGGAGTCCTCAGTACCTGCTGGGGAGGATGTGTCTTCCCTTATATCAAACCCCATCTGATGCGGGGCCCCATATATCTTCATCAAAAATTCATCACGGAGGTCTTTGCTAAGTGAGGGCTGAGAAGTATCCAGTCCCATGTCATCCAGTTCTTTGGTCAACAGTTTACGGTGCAGGTTTATGTTAGCACTGTGTCTAGGAAAGAAAGAGGAAAGGGATGGGGAGGAAGAAAATATACAGCATTGCTGATTACATTGATATTACAAGCCTTACACATTCAATCAAGATTGCAGCAAGTAACTATCATGCAATACAGCTACTAGTACTACTCCTCCTGCAGCTACTGCCCCTTTCCTTGGAAATCAGATCATTGCTAGGCAAACATCAATGCTCCCTACAAATTCAAGGCAAAAATATTACAAAACTACACTAATTCTCAGTCTTTTTCAAGCCCTTTTTGCTCCAATAAATCTTACAAAAATTGCATCTCTTGTGCTTTTTGGTTACCACTTTGCATGAGGCTAATCAAGAATATGAGTGGTTTTTTAAAAAAAGATCAATGGATTAACAGCACTATTTCCACAACCCTACTGTTTCATAAGAACCAGCCAGGGAGAAATAAAATCAATGGAATCTTTTTTGAATGTGCAACACTGGAACCGTTGGTTCACACTGTGATAGTGGGAAATGGCTAGCACAGACCAATCGAGGACAAAGGAAACTAGAAGAGAGTAAAAGTTTGGCTAGTTTATCCTCTTATCAATAGCAGTGAAACACTCACACAGTAAAATAGTTCTGAGCATTTATGATGTTTACATAGAAGGAAACGCCAAAATCTTTTCTGAATGGGAAGAAGAGAAGCCATTTTATAAGGGACAATGTCTTGAACCTATAAATATGTGCTTAAATTTTGAGCCCTCATTAGGAATTGAGAAATGGCATCCATGTTGAGTCATGTGGATTAATTTATTTTACTTTATTCTGAAGAGTTGTAGACAGTTGCAGTGAATGAATACAATTCCACACTGCTCAAAACTGATCCAAGTCCTGGTGGCACAAAATGTGGCCTTATTATTATTATTATTATTATTACTATTACATGTTTTTATTATAGCTGTTGTGGACAAGTTCAAATTGATATCCCTCCTTGTCTGTCTTTATTTCTGCAGTTAAGGATATTCTCTTGATCCTCAATAAGAAAGGCTCTACAGATTGAGTCACCCCCATTAAGAAAATGGTCAACTGCTGATTTTATTTATTTATTTATTTGCATCTAAAGGTTTCTTTGCAAAAAATTATTTCTACTAAAAACCTCGGTTTTGCACAAAACCCAACAAACTTGCACAGATGAGTGGCTGGCATCCTGAAAGTGAGTTATGATGGTATTAAAATTGGACTTACGTCATTCTGACTCACTTTTTTGGTCAATGCAGAGGTCAGTATACTCTACAGACTGAACAATGACTAGCCCCTCCCACCCAACATTTTCTCGGTTACAGATCCTCATTCCAACACAGCCATTTCTTGGCTGTTGGGGAGCAGCAGCTATCTTGCTATAGCTGGATGAATAGCAATGACATCGTTCAGCAGACTCCCATAGGCCTCTGAGGATCCTTTTTGCCAAGTGTCTAGTTATAGGAAGGTAGCTGGATGCTTGTCTGTCACCTTCTTCCACCCCACTGACAGGGAAATGGATGTGTTGAGAGGCTATAGCTGAGAAAGGGTGGGGTTGGAAACATATTGTGGCCATGGATCACAGTGATGTCTCCTGATCCATGGCCTCAGCCTGTTTTTTTGTGCAAGAGTCAGTTTTCTGTAGACTTTTTTTTTTTTTTTGCACACATACATGCCAGCTCCCCCTCCAAAACCCAGAAAAGGACAAAAGAACTGAAAAATGCTCAGAATCTGTGCAAGTTTGCCCACTGGGAAGACTTTTGCAGTCTTTTGTGCTCGCTTGTGAGAACAAAATAAGTGAAGAATTAATTAGGGGAATGTAGGGGAAGCAATAAATTACAAAAAAAAATCATGAAAATGAATGGAAAAAAATGGTTAAAACCAAAATTCTTATTCTTTTGAATCTGAGATTATTGGTCTCGTCTCTGCAAATCAAACGTGCAAATCAAAAACAGCATGTATTGCAAGATTTCTCTGGCTGCTGCTTTATCTATAAGTTTGCCTACTCCCAAACATAATCTTGCAGAAAGCAATGGGAAGAGTTGCAGAATGGGAAATCTACCCAGCATGCAGAGCCAAGAAACACAGTCACATAAGACAGCTGCTGAGAGTGGTGGTTCATGCACAAGTGCTGGCTCATAAACCATCAGCTGCCAGTTCCCTGCATGTTTCCAGGAAAGAAACAACTGTAGCCAATGGGGATGTTGCTGGTCCCTGGCACATTGGTAAGAAAGCTGCCAGTCCTTACACCAGATAGCTTAAGAAGCACTGCCATAAACAATCATATAAGCTATCGTGGGAATCTTTGAACTTGGCTCTGGCTGCAGTGAGGATCTTCAAATTCTGTACTGCCTTACAGCTCCAAAGTTGCACATTTAAATTAAACACATGCACAACTGCCCCCCCAGCAAAGAGTTTAATGGAAAGGAGGGATAGAAACTAAATAATAATAATAATAATAATAATAATAATAATAATAATAATACCACCACCGTCATCAATAACAGGCTTTCCAATCCAAATTTGGCTGTATACAACACAACACACTATGGCTGACAATATGCATTGCCAGCCACATTGCAATGAGGACGTAAATGAATGTTCTCATCCTTCTCTTGTAATTTCAGTGGGGGTTTCAATGGATGCCTTATGTCCTAATGTGCACAGTTAAGACTGATCCACATCTGGATCCAATCTGAGTGTGCAGTTCCTGACATACAAAGCCAACCGCTTCTGCACACAGATGTCCCTTGCAGGACTGGGATGGCTAAGTATAAAGATGATATAATTAGAATCCTTTATGTTATTTGAACATAGAAGCCTGTTCAAACAACATTTTCACCAGTAGTGTATCTCTCAACCAGCTGGGCTCTAAAACACAGCAGAAGAACTCAACTGTGCATTATAGCAAGGGAGAAAAGATAGAATGAGGTAAACTTAATTTTCCATAGCTATGTGTGCGATTCATCTTACCTTGTCATAACTCATTTACCATATTAAATATAGCAAAATCAGGCTACCAGCCTGTGATAGAAGGCAGGTGGCTGTTTGTAGTTAAATGGTGGGCATATATTCAAGGAGAGTAAATTTGGGTTCCAAATAGAGGTGTCTCCCCATGGAGAAGAGCTACTGAGAGATACATCTGTGGAGCGGGGAATGGAGTGGAAAGCATATACTGTTCATTCATTCCCAAGAGGATAACCATCCTTTCATAGCAAGTAATGTAGAACTGCTTTTTCTGAACATTGAAGTGTGTTATACATATCCCCCACACTGCACTTACGAAGGCTGAGCTTACCTTGTGATAAGATCAGCTTTCTAATCTTTTGCTAAATCGAGATCACAAAAGAAAGAGGGAGATAGAAAGAAAGAGATAGAGAGAAAGAGACAGAGAGAAAGAGAAAGAGAACAAATTCACATTCCAATCTGGTCACATCTGGCTTAAAAAAAAAGAGAGAGAGAATCTTAAAACAATAAAATACAGGCTAAAAATGCTTCAGCCATGAGATCATTTTCTGTCACCCCTCATCTCACTTACACTGTTGTACTGATGGTTACCGGACCAACCGCACAATCTAAAATCATAAATCAAATCAGACAAAGGCAAATTCACATCATCCACAGATTTGTACTGAACAGATGCACAGTGTTCATATACATGGATGACAAATAAACAAATGTGGGCCTTACACAGTCTCTTTGGCAGAATTATTTGTTGCCTATCCTGGTGTCAGATGGCAAATTACTCAAAGGGAAATGCTCTCAGGAAAATACAGGAAGCTCTAAACCGTGCCTGTCTGTGGGTTAAAAAGTATAGTTGCATTGCTAGTTATTGTGCTTAGGTACCAACACTATCAAGGTCTGTGGTACAATCTGTCTTCACCTATGTGAAGTGCAATCTATCTTCACCTATGAAGTGTGTTCTCCCCTGAATGAATCAGGCAAACAAGCATGGTGGCAATTGCCGCTGCAAAAATATAGTGTTTGTGCCATGTGGTTAGTTCATGAGCCTGCTAGGAGAATCCAGCAGTTTTTTCCCATGGCTTTGGAAAGTGGAAAAAACTGATTGGTGGAGCAGGCCACTGCACATGAACTGCATGGCCTTTTGCTATGTTTACTTCCACTTCTTTCCCTGAGAAGCTCAGTATCACTTTTTAGCTTTGCAACTAGGCTTGCCAGATGACAACCTAGATCAGTGGTTCTCAACCTGTGGGTCCCCAGATGTTTGTGGACTTCAGCTCCCAGAAGCCCTGAGCATTGACCATAGTGGCTGGGGCTTCTGGGAGCTGAAGTCCACAAACATCTGGGGACCCACAGGTTGAGAAACACTGACCTAGATAATGTGTATGTAGCTTTAAATTCCTTGAAGCAGCAAAAGAAGCACCACTACTGTTTCTTCTGTCAAGTTATCTCCCAGTTCTGCCTGTTGTAACAGAGGAATCCAGGCACGTTTTACAGTGGGCAGGGAAAGACTAAAGAGCATTAAGGTAAAAACAGATAGCAGAGACCATGGGTGCTTGTTCTCCTTGCTCATTGGAAACTTTAAATTTGCATGTTTGCTTTCTAGAGTGCAACCTAGTAACCTTGGTCATAACAACACTGTGTGGTAGCTGGTGACTTTCCTAGGGTCTGCTGAGTTTGGTGGTTGTGTGGTAATTTGAAACTGGATTTCTCACATTCTCAGCAGTTCTCATTTGGAGCAGCTTCCACATCAGCATTTGAAGGGGCAGTCACATCAGAGGATTTTTTTTTTTTTAAATGTGAGCAGAGTCTAAGTTTACTTCTCCCAGATTGTCCCTGTCCCATTAAAATACAGTGCAAGTTGACTTTTATATCAGTGTGACTAGAAAGTAGTATTCCTGTTATTCCTGAGATATTTTGTTTGCTGCTGATAAAACTCAACAACTGAGAACCAAAGGAAATTTACTAAATTAAAATTTACTGAAAGTATGGGACAAGGAAACACGAATCTTATATCTGTTGAAAAATCTCCAGTCCCCAAGTAAAGGTTGCTTTGCTGATGGTAACTTGTAAAAAGTTGCAGCCAGTTTCAGCTATCAATAGAAAGTGATGCTATAACCATTCACTTATCATTTATAGCAGTAGCTATCAGTAATCTAATTAAACTATGCACCAGCCCTTAATATCTGTCAGGCAAACGATGTGCAGAAATGTGTGGACAAGTTCTGGCACTTTCGTCAGCAAGGTCCCTTTTCCGCTGTCAGCAGTACCATTGGCTGCTCCTAATATAATTACATTGACTTTTATTCAATTAAGTGCCATTCCTAGCTTTAAAAAAACCTTGCTTTATCAATTGATTCAGGTGTAATGCAATAATAAAGATGAACTCATTGCAGTGCATTAGCCTTGCTGTTCATAACTTCTGAACATGAGTTCATTCATAGTAGTCGATTTCCATTATGCAACCACAGTTCAAAAGAATTGATTCTGTTACATTCATTTCTTAATCCATAATGCCGGTTCTGAAGAATCGCCTTCAACATCATATGGAAATCTAAACAGATGTATTCATCTAATATAGTGGCTTTTTAAAAACATTCTGATTTAATATTCAAATAATAGAGTTTAAAATCCATTGGAATTAGGACAATTCATTAAAATGCACACAACTGTTCATATATCTATGGAGAGGAAATGGGTGGGAACCAGCCCAATAAAAACAATGAGGCTTAAGTCAGAGTCTATGCTATCTATGAACAGACCTAGATCCACCAAGTGACTCCATATACGAAGGCCAAAACAGGCATGCCATAAACCAAAGCCGAATTGCCTGTCTGTACACATCTTCTACCATATTTAAATACACTGGACAGATGTGAGGGCCAGTTCCTATGACAGCAATCAGCTGCTGAGTGTATTGGTGGCCTGCCAGTACTGCATGCAAATAGATCAGTGCAAATGGAAAGGGCATTTAAAAATGGTAGTATCCACTGCTTAGTGCTTTATCTATGGATAGTTCAGGTCAAGTCTATTTCAGCTGCCACAGTTTTTGGTTATTTCTAGGGATACAGGCAACCTTTCTGGAAAAAAAGGTTAACTTGTTTTTAAAAAATGGGCTTCCATCTAGATTTTTCAGATGTTTCAATTGAGGACAGACATTTGATAATATCTTAAAATTTTCTTTAGGTAAAATCTGAAAACACTTGAAGTGTCTGAGACATGGTACTGAGGAATGTCATTAGTCTTATCAAAACTGTTCTAGGTTTCTTCAAAAATTCTTCAGATATTTCTGTTGAGGGAGAACCCCCACTGCACATTCATTTTGAATTTCTCTTTGAGTTAAAAAAAAAAATTGGTGTTAATTCTACTTATTAGTTTTCTATTCAGGCATACAAACAAGGTCCACTCCTAAATATCTAGTAAATACTAAAACTTTTCACTTCACTGTCACCTTTTTTTCTAGCTTGCCCTTAATTTCACATGATAAAAGCTGCTCATGTTGCTAGCACAGCTTTGCAAGGGTATCATTTAATCTAGAATCAGGACTTGGGGTTTGTTTGTCTGTTTTGACTGCAAGATGACTACCACATTTAAAAGACTTGGCCTAACTCTTCTTTTTCCTCAACATGAAGTTCAAGGTATTTGTTATATTTTCAGATACTTTCAGTTACCCTTCCTTTGAGTGACGTAAGTCATATATTTATTACTATAAAATAAACCAAAGCAAAAGCCTGAAACATCTGGGTTACAGGACTAATGTATTACTTTAATGAGAGGTTTAAGACCGCTAGCAAATCTTAATCTTATGAAGCAGGTACATTTCAGTTTTAAGTTTGTTGTTGTTGTGTGCCTTCAAGTCATTTCTGACTTATGGCAACCCTAAGGCAAACTTATCAGAGGATTTTCTTGGCAAGATTTGTTCTGATTAGGTATTCCTTTGCCTTCCTCAGAGGCTGAGAGAGTGTGACTTACCCTAGGTCACCTGGTGGGTTTCCATGGCTGAGCAGGGATTTGAGCCCTGTTCTCCAGAGTTGTAGCCCAATGCTCAAACCACTACACCATGTTAAATCTCTAATTCCATCTAGTGCTCTTTCATCCTAAATTTAGCTGGAGCGTGGTGTTTCCTTGATAAAACCATGCCACTTAAAATGTAGTACCCATTCACACTGCACAAGTATAGCACTATGGTTCACTTTAGCTACCATGGTCACTTCTTGTGGAATTGTGGGCTTTCGAATTTAGGGGTGGTATTTAGAATTCTCAGACAAGAAGTTCTAGGGCCTCGCCGACCACAAAACACAGGATTCCAAAAGAAGTAGCCACGACAGATAAGGTGGAATATAATGCTATAATTGTGTAGTGAGCACTGTGTAGTGGGCACCTAGGCACTGATATATCGGAAGGGAAGTCAAGAGCTCCCAATCAGTGAAAAACAACAGCCATAACAAAAGTCTCATCTATCTCACCAAACAGTCCACTACCATTTTAGCACTATCATTCTGCAGGCTACTCATTTGTTTGCCATCTTGCTGTGTATATCCAGGAGCTAACTGTATGTTTTGTGATGTTAAGGCTCACACACGCAATCATTTTTGACACATACAGTCACTAAAAGAAATTCTTATTGTCAACTTTTGCAAGGCAAATGGGGCTTGGAAGAAGTCTCATATACTTAACTTGGAAAACAACTGAAAATCACTACAGTGGGCCCTCGGTACCCACTGGGGTTTGGTTCCTGGACCCCGCTGTAGATACCAAAATCTGTACACGCTCAAGTCCCATTATATAACAACAGTGAAGTGAAATGGCAAAGAACTCAGCCTAGTGCTGGAAAGAGCCTGAAGATCTGTGAAATGGATGGGAGGCTACAGCAGCGTATGCCTGCACATCGACATAGTGGTTTGTGCATGGCAAAATCATGGTTTGCTTTTCGGAATCTTTCTGAGTATTTTTGAGTCATGGTTGGTTGAATCTGTGGATGCCAAACCCATGGATACAGAAGGTTGTCTGTGTTAGGGAGAACTATTGTCAGGGAATAATTACAGCTGTGATAGAGCCATTAATGTTAAATCATTCTAGAAAGCCACCCTGAGAACAGATATGTACACTTACTTAACTTCCCTGAAGAAAGCTTGGAAACTTTATGAAAAGCTAAGGCAACTAGTCTATAACTTCCATGGGCTTCCAGAGCATGACAAACAGTGGGAGATTTAGAGAGCTGTAGTTCTAAAAGACGGACCACTACAGAACATCTATCTCTGTTCTAGGGAATATGGCTTTGCCAACATTACCACAAAGAGTCAGTTCCAAAGGCACCTTGGAGGAAACCATGTCAATTTTATTGGTTTATGCATGTATAGTATAAATGAACTCTTAGTCTAAAAGGAAGCTAAACCTGATCTAAAACTGAGCCTTAACTAGTAATTTCATCAACTCTCTCTCTCTTTTGCTAACATACATGAATATCAGTAATCAGATGTAAATGTAGCTGCCTTGGGTTGCAGCATACAGATACAACAAATAAATAAGTAAATAAGTAAGTAAGTAATTTAATCATTACTGAAAAATATCTATTTGGATATAAACCTCAAAGGGTTTGAATGCTGACAATCTCATATGCGTGGCTATCAATATTACTTGTTTTTCTGAAATTTCAGACATCCAAAATATTACCTGCTACTGCACTGGCATCTAAATGTCTGCTATCACCAAATTTCAGTCATTCTTGTTACCTGAGGTGTAAAGCATGTAGAGTATAGGAACGAACAGATCCCTGTAGTTTTTTGGAGTTTTCTCATAAACCCTTCTACTATCAAAACCACTTAAATACAAAGAAGATGTCAGAGTCATTCATTTCCCTCTCCTCTCTTAGCTAGCCAAATTCCTTCAATTCCAGCAATACTACTTCTAGGAAAAGGAATGAGTAAGTAGACTGTCCCTGATTTTTTTCTTTTCACATGAAGAGAGGAGGTACAAATCATTCACAATCTGAGTGACACAGAAAGCCTTTCCTTGTCTAGGTAAGAGATGGAAGAAGAAGAACATAGTGGCAGTCCATACTATAGCATAGTGGTTCTTAAAACTTTGGTCCTGCAGATGTTTTGGACTTCAGCTTCTACAATTGCTGACACCAAAGTTTAAGAACAATGGCTGTAGGAGATATAACTGAAGTCAAGGTCCCAGGAAAATATCCTCATGGAAACCTTTCTCGATGCTTTGACAGTTCACTGAATGTTATTATTTATATATCTTGAAGGGGTAATTTGGGGAATGAATTTGATTTTTCATTTATTTTTTTTTAGGTATGTGTCCTGTAACAGCTAATGATGGCTTAAAATGGCAGTTGCTGTGTAACATGCTTCTTCTCTGACCCATTCCTTTCTCTTTTTGGCAAAGTGATCTCAAGTGTTAGTGGACACAGTTCATGACTGTCTAACCTGTATGAGACTAAGGTTATCCTATTGTTTTCAAAAGGCAAAATGAAGTTGTTCTGTCTTTGCATTTTTTATGCTTGCATATTTACTTTGGCCTGATATTCAGAGGAAAGCTTAAGTGGTGGGGAACACCCCACATGCAATCAAATTGCCCTGGAGGAGTCAGATGTTTTGTGGTGATGGTGGACTAAAAGGAGGGTGGACTAAAAGGAGGGCAAACCACTGCAGAACAGCTGGAATGTCCAGTTTACATAACACATTCTAAAAGAACTAAATTATCCTCAAAAGAAGGTCAGTTTTAAAAAGCTTAAAATAAAGGCCCCACATTTCCCTGCTACTCTAATTTTTTTGAAGCCCTTGACCAGGTCACAGAAAAATAGAGGCAGCATAATTTCTTGCAAAGCTATTGAGTGTAACACTTCTTGCACGCTTTCCTTATATATCCACAAATGAAAATAGCAGAGTTTTTCAGGGAAAGTTCCCCAAATATATCAACATATCCTCTGTGGATATAGGATACAGCCCTATCTAGAAGTCAAAGGAAAGCATCAGAACTATTGTTTTCCAATATCCTTCAAAGAAGATGAGAAAATAGAGTTTCCCTCTGTCTTAAAGTAACGCTGGAAGTTATCCATTCTCATGAATTTGTATTGCATAAAGCTTTACTTTAGGACAGAGGTAAAGCTCATTTTTCTCATCTTCTCTAAAATCATAATGAATAGATAAATTATTTGACCTAAACAGAAAATGGAAAAGAATTTTCATTTCTTTGCCTTACATTTAATCCTATCCTCATCTACTCATATGTAAATCCTATTGAATTTAATTGGGCATCCTTCCAAAGAAATAGGTATAGCTCTGCAGCTTTATTTCCTAATGCTACATGTTTGGTCCTGTTTTTTCTGGTATTGAGAAAGAACATGAAAGAGAGAAAAGTCACCCAAGCCCATCTCATAAGAGACCCTGTTGTTGTTGTTGTTGTTGTTGTTATTATTATTCTACACACACATAAATATATGTACATCTTCTTTTTTGCAGTGTGCCACATCAGGTACTTCCATAAGTGATGATGCTTAGTGGGCGTTCTTTTCTTTGCTAACATTTCAGAACACTGGTTGGAGACAGAATGTTGTGCCACCTGGTGAAATATGGATAAATTTTACTCCAGTAGCATGTACAATGTTTGTTTCTAAAGTCTGTTTATGAATTGCATAGAATCTGAGAAAATATTAACCTTTTATAGGAAGAAAATCCAAAAGGTAAAAAACAGTTCAGCACCTATTAAAAAAAAAAAAGTAAAGAAGTGCTTATTAAATGCAGGAAATAAAGGACAAGCAAATTCTTGCAAATTAAAGACGTGGAACCCAGTCATTACAATCCCTTTCAATATGAAACAAATCATTCACACTGGTCACGAAGACAGCTCCCTCTCCACTCAAATTATTCACTTGAAGATAAGCTCTCACCAAACTCTTTAGGGGTTTAACTAATTTACTGCACAGATACAGCACGTCTGTTGTAATAACAGGTAGGATGTATTGGGGTCGACCATTTATCAGAATTAGACTTCTTTTCTCAATTCACAGTGAATGATGCTGCCTACACTGCTCCTCATTCTCAGAGCTTGCCATCCCCTTATGGCCCCTAATGTGGCAGGCAAACAAAATTGACAGTCTCATCTTGTCAACAAGGGGCGATTCTCCTGAGAAGCCACTTAACTTTGCAGAGGAAGCAATGTATTAATGTGCCTGTCCCAGGAATGTTAATCATCTTCCAGCTCCCTCTGACTTTGACATGAAGAAAATCACCAAATTTGTTTACTAAATGAATCGTAATATGCTAATAAGAGAGCATGACATATATGGTAAAGCCAAACAGATGGTTTGTTTACTCCACTTTGCAACTTTATAAATGTTGTAACTCAGAAGATGTTAGAAAGAATTATTGGGTTGTTGGCAGGGGTGATCAGGCCTTTTGCATACAAAATGCAGAGCCAGCATAATGCGGGGAAATGTTATCACTACAGAATGCACGCAAGTGTTAATAGCAATATGACACTTGGACAGACCGTCCATGGCCCATCTGAGTAGGTTCTGATTTTACCATGCCATCGTCTGTCTGCTATCTTTTGTGCTTGTGTAATTCTTTGTTAGAGTAAAATCTGAGACTCTGATGCTCTTGAAAGGGCTGGTAATTCAGTACATACCTGTTGAGGCGTTAAGTGAGATGGCTCTTACAGTGCGAACAGAATTACATTTTCCCAACAGCTGTGTGTGCTCAAAAGCATCAAGGTTAAGGCACACTCTTAATATATTACTATTGTTGTTCATTAAAGATCAAAAGGCATTACAAATGAGAAGCATAACCACTGGTGTAGTTGCCAGAGTTACTCAGTAATGGTGTAAGTTGTACTCCAACACTTCAGCCTCACACTTTGCCTGCTGCCTCAATGCAAAATGTCTCATTACAGAAGGCAAAAAAAGAAGTCAGGACATTTAAAACAAACTGATCAATAAAAGTATACAAACTGACTGAAGAATCCTGGCTAAAATAAGCTATATATGAAACAAGCAGCAATTATTTACTCCCCAAAATAAATTCATACACAATAGGTATCAGAAAGTAGTGCTGGCTTCTTAGGCTTGGTGGCGTAAGATTATCCTCAGTGCTCTCGAGGACTTTAGTATCTATCTAGTACATCCAGCTTCATACACATGTGTGGAACATAAATTTCAGTGGTTTTTATGAGCCCTTCTGTAGGACATGCACGAAAGGCAAAATATCTTCTTAATGAACATCAATTTCCTGAGATGTATTGCTTGGAAGATATTTTGATGTGAGAGTGATTTTAAAAATGAAATGGTTGGTCCAAGCTTTGTGCTTATTTTTCTCCTCAGAAATTACTATTCAGGAATCTGTGAACTGAATCCTCTAATTTCAATGCTGCCTTGACCATCATTTAGAGGAAGGGCAAGTGAGATGCAAATTTTATAAAGAAATAATAAAGAAATGCCTGAAGACTAAATATGTTGAACTTACTTAGTCTGCACCAGTGGCATCATATGCTTTGTGATGTTATACTGGTGTAGAAATTGGTATACCACCACAAAGAAAATGTTCCAGTTCAAATCTAAAAATAAGTCTGCAATTCCTGTTTTCCTTTTCCAAAGTAGCAAGATAGTTAAAAGATGTGGTGTGGCGAGAAATAAAACAATTCTCTTGTACCCACATTGGGGCCAGGGGACAGTAACACTGGATGTTATCTGGATACTTTGGCTCAAAGTGATGCATCTCCCTTTGGCAGGTTATATATTGACACAAACCTAGTAAAACAACTACACCATGGACATGCACTGCTGTGATCTTATTCCCAAGAGGCAAAAACTGTGCATCACACATCTGGAATACATTGTGAATTAAAAATCTGTTCAGATGTAGAACCTCTAAAGGGACCTGTTGTGAAGGCTTCCTCACACATGTGCAAACCTCTCTTGTTATTATGTATTGAGCTGTGACTCATGCCAAATGCTTGAGCTGGTTCCTCTGAAAATCACTGCAGGAGAATTGGTGGTTCACTTCTGAATGAAAGTGGTGAACATGCATATGTGGAACCATCTTGAAGCAGTTCCCAAAACTGATATACTGGAAACAGTTAAGACAGCATAATGGACCTAATGATAAAGAAACCTTTTAGGTCAGGGTTCAGATTATGGCTTGAAGGAATATTTCTAAAAGGGATGAAATTCTCAACTAGGTAAGTTGATTGGCTATTTATCAACGACATTTATCCTAGGACTGAAATTATAGGAAAACTTTGGAAGTCAACAATTTTTGGATAAATCTAGATAGTACCAATACCAGCAGACACACCAGATCAACTGTCAAATCCAATTGTTTAAATCCCATTGATTCAAAGTGTCTACTCTAATGGGGATTCAGACCCTTTAGTGAAAGTCCTACCATCAGTTTAGAACTTCATGACCATGACAAAAGGAAAGTTCAGAAAAGTCATTGCTCACTTCAACCTTTTCAATTATTTTTGGTAAAAAAAGAAGTTTGTAAATAAGTATCAAGGTTACTTGGACTGAGATTACATTTCAAACATCCTGTGCCAGTTAGACGGCTGTTTGAATTTTTGGTATGCAATGCATTGGCACTTTCTCTCTCTCATGCACAGTGTTTCTCATGATATTTTGATTGTCTAGCTGTGCTTCAATGGCTGATTACTGTCAGTAAAGTATCTATGCCAACTCTGGCCTTCAGTGCTGGGATCCCATGAAATGCTTCCATACTTGCTATTGCTATTGGTTATTAAATTCTGAGAGGCTTTTTTTTTTTTTTTGAAAAACATATTGACTGGGGACTGAGCAGAGAGGAAGTATGAATTCAGTTTGCTTTCCAAGGATTACTTTGGAGCAGAAACTGTTAGCAGCTGTCCCAGCCTGGCGCTTATATCTCATCTGAAACATCTACTCACTCCTGACCAACAAAGAAAATTTCAATAAAGTAGTTTTACTGGTTTAACAGCAGCAGGCTCCTGGGATTGTCAAAGTGCTAAGGCTTTTCCAAGGAGAGAAGGAATCAGCAGCTGAAATATAATTAACCTTCCATTCTCAATGCAAAACTGCCACACACATAGGAGCTCTGCAGTCTATTAGTGAAGTTATAACGGCCAACAGGCAGAAGGAAAATTGGTCAAAAGTTGGCAGCTGCTGTCATATTTTTAGAATTATGATTAATGACACTAATAATGCAGATGATTACTGATATGTGTGTCTCCTGCAGTTTATCATATTGCACTGGCTGCCTACGTCCACAATAAACACGATGCTATCATTTACCTCTTTATTGAAGGCAATCCTTTCTCTTGTGAATGAGCACACTCTAATTACTTTGTAATGTTTTATGTCTCGTGCATTTTGCAGCTCTGGATCCCAACAACTGTTTTGTATCTACCATTGATTAATTACAGAATGTTTAATCAAAATTTAGAACCTAATGTTGTCATTTACAAGCACCATGCATTGCCAAGGTACTTCAAGTCTTGTTCCAAGCGGTAAGAGAATGCTGGGTTTAGAGTAAGTCCCACAAAGGTACAAACGGCCAAAGACTTTTTCCTTTGGTATTTTGAGTTTATTAGTTCTTCTTTGGTTGGCTTCTATTTTAATTACCCATTGAACCTAATAGGCATGTTCTCATTGACTTCAGTACGTTTTGGAACGGACATGATAAATTAAGGTCGATTCTCCTCCAGTTCCCCTTTCTGTTTTTAAATTACACCATTTCCCTCCTTTTCTATAGGAAGGGAGGGAGTGGAGTGAAGTGAGAAAGGCAGTCTCACAATAATCTCTTGGGTTACCTCCCTTAGAGTAAAGGTCTCTCCAAACGACAGCACAGTTTTGAAGTGGTTAAACAAGTACAGGGGAAAAAAATGCAGGGACAAATACATAAGTTTTTTTTAATGTGGATTTTTATGGCACTGTCATACAACCATTCACCGTTGAAGTTAAGTGTTTTTTTAATACCATTACTGAACTGCTGAAATGGATGCTAATATAGCTTGGAGTGCTAATGTCAAGTCCTGGTAATAAAAAAGACAGACTGCTGAATGAAATAATTTCAAGTTAAAAAAAAAAAATAGAACAAAAGTGCTCTCGCTCTCCACTTTTATTGAATTGGGACTGACTGAGCCAATTGCTTTAGAAGTCTGTAAAACACAATTACTAGTGAGCCGAGTGACCCAGCTGTGCCCCCTTTGTGACGGTATGGGCTAAAAAGGCTGTGGAATTAGTGCTGTTTCTCTATCTGGCTATCAGACCTCAGAAGTTCCCCAGTGAGAAGGTGTTGTCCTCTCTACTAACACCTCACTCCTTTTCACATGAAATCTTGACACCTCATGGTATGAAAGCTATGGTATCTTTGTCACATATCAAGGGTCCAGAGAACTGATCAGACTAAGATGTGATTTTTTCTCTCATTCTTCCTTTTTTTTTTTTTTAAAAAAAGGCATGATTGGTGGCTGTCAACATAAACCTGGATTAAAAGATTTCTTTCACTCAATCTCTTAAATTCTGGATGAGCAAGCTTTGCTTGAGATGCAGAGGCATAAAATTAACTGTTTTCTGTTTATATTTTCAGCTGAAATGGCCTCAAGTTTACTTATGATGCTAAGCAAATAAATATGAGAAAGGAACTGAACTGGAGAGCAGTTCATAAAATAAGTAAGGGACTTCATAAACCATTGAAGTCAAGGCCACTAATGCCTTAATACTAACAGCCTTGCATCATGGGTTTACAAATCTAGTTTTAAACAATACATTCAGCATGGGGTTAAAATCCAGAAATGTTATGAAATTAATGACTTTAACTCAAAACTGGTTTGTTTCTAGGCACAACTGAGAGCGCTAGCTACAATCTATAAATTGCTATACAGCTTAGGTCCCTCTATCTGAAAGACCGCATTTCCTTATATAAGATCCTCAGCAAAGGTATTTTCTCAGCCCCTTCATTATCTCAGGTACTTTTGGTAAGGACACAGGAGAGTAGCTTCTCTGTTTCTAGACATTCCCTTCCACAGAAGGTTTGGTTGGTCCTCTCTCTGCTTTCTTTCCACGTTTTCATTTAAAGACATTCTCATTTAGGCAGGCCTTTGGATATTAGGAGGTTGTTGCAGAAGGGTCTTCTAATGGAGATAGTTTTTTTTATCTTCATTAAGATTCTTCAGTGTTTTAAAGCTGTTTTAAATTAGCGTTCTTCTGGGATCATTAATTTTTTTTTTGAACCACAAATTGTTTTAGTCATATTCTGTTTTGAACCTTTAGTGTGAGTTGCCTTAAGTCTCATATTGGGAGAAAGACAAGATATAAACTAAACTAAACAAGACAAAAGAAGTACATGAATCTGAGTCTGCTGTTGAATTAATCCATCTGTCTGTCCATCCTTCCTTCCTGTTTTTACAAAATCCAAGTACACTTCTACAATGAAATCTATGATTTTTTTTTTACAGCAGTATGGATTTTAGCAAATTGAAGGCTTTTAATTTTTTTTTCTTTCTTTCCATATCAGATGTCAGAAATCTCTGGGCAGAGATGTCAGTTTTAAAAGTTAAACTATTGCGTAATCAAACAAGAGACCTTCAAATAATGCTGAGGTTTTTTCAAGAGGAAACTGAAATGTGAAGTGATCACTGCCTTTTTATTTTCTCAGAGAATACATTCACTTTCCTATCTATCTAAATCTAATATTGTGAGTTAACACATCTTGACTCTTTATTTTGGAAACTTCCATTCTAAAAATTATAAAAGGAGTTCGTTTCAAATTTTGTCACATCCACCATTAAAGACGCAACATGCCCTGATCATCTTATTGTCCCTTTACTATCTCTACACAATAGTTTCAGAGATATGACAGTTGTACTGAATGGCCTCTTTCTAATAAGGTAGTAACTGCTATGACACAGTTTACAAAATAGTAATGTAAGTAAATGTTTAGCTTTTAAAAGCAGACAGCTGACTTAAAATGATAATTTTGTGACGTCAGACAAGGATTTAGAACTCAAAATCAAGAAGGCAACAATTCCAGAGAGCTGCTTCTGGAAAAGCCACATACTGACCATGCATGTTCAGTTGTACACATAATTCTCATCTGTAATGAGCATGAAATACATGCATTTGGGGATTTTCTTCATGCATGGCTTTGTTTAATGAGTGCTTTCAGTCTTTTATCTGTGCAGTTCCTATATTCATGGAATAGCACACTTATCTCTTTCTTCTTTGGCATCAGCATGTATAGTCCTCACTACGCCTAAAGAAAAGCAGCTACACCTCTCTGAGAAAAGCAATTAACTCCTTGGTTTAGTTTAACTTTCCTGCAATATCAATTTATTTGACAGGGGTGCATTATTTGAAAATTGCCTGGCTACAGTTAAATTGCATCTAGTTGTGAATTTAGATACTGTTCTAACACTGAAAACAAGCACTGAACAATCAGCTTTTCTATCAGCTTCATTATGTTTCTGCATACCTTGGTGAAGAGCAATTGATTTTGGCCAACTAAAAAAGCTGTTCTTTCCACTTTTTCAGGAAGGCTTCCAGGTGCCTTTAAAGTGACAGTGTTCTTTATTTTATATGACACTTTTAAATGCAATTAATAATGTGTGTAAAATAAAAATAGTTCTTACATGTGGTTTACAAATGGGCTACTATGTGACAAAGAGGATTTTCAAGGCTGACAAGCACCTAGGATGATCATGTTTGGCCAAATACCACCTTTCTCCAATAGGAAAAGGTGAAGAATTTTACAGGTTGTATAGCTTTCGTCACTCACTGTAAAGTTCTAGTCTTGCTGAAATTCCAAAACTACAATGTTCCATTTCCAGCAAAACTGATTTCTGAGCCATTTCCAAATCAACACTGGTTTGGAAAGCAGATCAAAACAACTGGACCAAAATAACAACAACACTACAGGTTGGGACCATTTCTGATTTTTTTTATGAATGTAAGAAAGTGAGTGGATAATGATGTGTGTGTGTGTGTACATGTGTATGTGCCTTCAAATCAGCTGCCAACTTATGGCAACCCCATGCATTTGATAGGGTTTTCTATGGCAAGGAGTACTCAGAGGTACTTTAGCCAGTTCCTTCCTCTGAATTATAGCTTACAGCACTTGGTACTCCTTGATGGCCTGCCAACAAAGTACTAACCACAGCTGACCCTTCTTAGCTTCCAAGATCAGATGCAATCTGCTACTACCCTTATGGGATTTAGATAGGAAGACAATATTAAACAGAAGGCATCATTTTCTGCTTGCATGGTTAATCTCCCAAGGCAAGAAGTTTCCACAGGCACCACAAAATGTGTGTCAGTATCTCAACATTTTTTAAAAAAGAAAATAACACATTAATGGTTTTAAAGTGTTCAGTTAAGTTATTATCCAAATAGCTGAAGTCTTCAAATTCTATATTTTGTCCTACGGAGTTTTAAATCATAGCTCTCTCTCTTTGTCTCTGTCTCTGTCTCTCTCTCTGTGTGTGTACATACGCTTAAAGGCATCACTAAGTATGAACTGGTTTCTTCTCTATAGTTATGGGCTCCTAAAGATCGCGTGCATGGAAAAGTAGACTCAAAAAGTTGGCTGTTCAAGTTTCAAAACATAGCGGGATGATTGGAAAAGGCGGGGGCATGGTTGCTATTGTCTTGAAGAGGTGATAACAGGAGGTAGGTAGTACGTTTTCACATCTTCACCTTTGTTGATAATGTATGCAGTGGTTCTTCAGAGGTATTTGATGTTAATTTATTCAAGCACACCTGTACAGGGCTGGAAGTCAGGTAACTAGATGAGCAAGTAGTGTATGCTTCCGCTTTTGATATAACTACCCAGAGGCCTATCTGCAAACAAATTTAGTTCTGGAAACATCAGCAGGATTTAATAAACCAAATACAGATGTCTTTCTTCATACAAATCAATGAGTTTACAAGTTTAAATCTGGATTGATTTAACTACCAACCTGATGGCAGAATCACACTTGGCACCAATAGTTGCCTCATATTTATTTATAAGTCACCCTGAGCAAATATTATTTTCTTTTTAAATTTATTCATGGGGTGAATCACCTTTCCCACCTTCCAGACAAACACACATGCTTTTCGTTCAGTGAAAATTTAAAGACAAACTTTAACAATTAGCATACTTTACTCAGAGGACGGGCAAGCATACTGTTCCTTTCTTTGTTACTTGGAACAGTTATTCCAACTGTTGGAAGTAAATCTATTTCACATCCATTTAGGACATGAAAAAGTAAAATAACATGTCTACATGGACACTGAACTCGAATGTAGCTGAAAGTAACAAAAATATTTACATGGTCGTTGCTGACTGCAACACAAAAAATTAAAAAAAAATTAAAAAATGGATATTAACTTAGTAGCATGGCTTAGACTGCTATAAAAGGAAGAAGTTTCCTCTAAGCATGCTACTGTAAACTGCATCTTTCATGCCAAATGTAATCTACTAGTCATATATTGTGGACCTCCATTTGAAACCTCATTGGGAGTAGAGTTTGAAGCAGGCAGCTAAAAGCACTTTTTATCGCACTCCCTGTGGATCCTTGTGCATTGTTGATAGGTTACATAAGGCTTGGTTAGTCATCAGTTGTGCTGGGTTTCTTTAAAGCTAATTAATCAAAGCAAGATCTTCCAAGAGGTCAGATTTCCAGAACTTGGAGACAGTAGTTTTCCCAGTTCTGTAGAATTCTAAGGCCAATCTAAAGGTTTTCTTAACTTGTCTGGGGTGGCATGGAGACAATAAACTACGATGAGTGGATGAACAAGAATGATCAGTGTGTAAGAAAATTGTCTCAAAGAATGTCAGCCATCTTGAATGGCTGAACCCCAAACTTAAAAAATAACAACACTCTAATAGAGCATTTTTTCCTTCTAGCACAGACTATATAACTTTGCCATTGAAGTTATTTTTTGCTGTTATTTTTTTCCTATGAATCCATCATGCTCAAGAAGAGTCATGCTTCCTGGTTTTGTGTATAGTGATGCTTTTCTGAAGGTTGGTGTATAATCTTAAGTTTCTCACTGCTGATTCCATATGATGCCAGCAGTGTGATTCGTTATAGTAACTGGGATAGGGAGAGCTAGGCAGGGGAACCTGTAGCCTTTCAGATATTGATGAAATACTCTTGATATCATCAACTGAATAAGGCTGATGGGATATGGAATCCATCAGCATCTGGAAAGTCACAGTTTTTCCCATCCGCGATTAAAGGCTGCAGTGTGTAATAGGCATCTGAATGTACAATATCCAATGAACCAGATTTTACTGCAAAAACCCAAATATTTCAGGTGAAATACTTATCAGGACACAAAAACTAAGCCTCATTTCTGTTCTAAAATACTTAAAGTTTAATAGTGGTTTTTAAAGCTTCCTACAACCATAAACTTATTCCTGCAAAGAACACCTATATAATGAGAGGACTGTTTGATTGAATGACACCGGGTGAACTTGTGAGTTTACCTTAGTAGTTAATACTACTATAAAGCAGCTAGCTAACTACTACTACTACTACTACTATTTCTCCAGAGATGTTCAATCAAATAATGTCCTACATAAAAAGTTAAATGTGATAGTCTTCATGTGTGCATTAGGTTGGATGTTTCCCATTTCTGGTACAGCAATTAGTGTCGAAATGGCTGTAATTGGGTTCTAAAGTTAACAGCCCATTAAGGTGACTGAAATAAGTTCTCCTCTCAGTGTTATTACTCTACTTATTTGGCAGTGGAGTCAATAAGATGCTATACACCGGTTTACATCTTCAAGGTCTCCTTTGCTATTTGAAGGGCTAGACACATAATGGGCTTTCTTTGTAAGATTTCTTTTAGGGAGTGATATCTAGGAAGGTCAACAAGAAAATGTTAAATTACACAAAGCTCACAGCGCTATGATTTTAACTCAAATGCTTACCCTTCTGTCTAGAGATAAGGAGTGACATAATGCCAGTATAAAGGGCTAACAAGAAAAATGAGATCTCATTTTCAAATGCAGTCATACACGGGCATGTGAGTACTTTCAGGATTTAAAAGTCTATGAGCAGCTACAAGTACACTGCCTAATTCCTTCACACCCTTCCTATCTCACATTTATTCTTCTGCCATAGTTGATCTCCCAGTATGGTTAGCACCAGATATTGCAATACGGACTTAAATAAAAACTGCTTCAGTGACTTTCTGCTCAAACGTCTGCAAAAGTTACCAGCGCTTTTGCAAAACCAGCTGGACTTTTTACAGCTTCTGTGGTCAAATTATGCAGACAACAGAAAACCAAAGCATCATTCACAGCTTATAGTTCTTTGGGTGTGTGTCAAGAACAACCAGGACACCACATGGCCTTGCATTCTGAAATTCATGAAACTGCTGCACTCATGCAAACCTATTTACGAAGGAAAGAATTAAGTCAGTTCCCTGTTTATTTTCTTATTAAGACTGGAGAGTGGGCTGGACTAGAGGATTTTTGTTGCCAGAAGAATGGATTCTATCCAAATGAGGAGGCTGGGAATCCTTTCTTCTCAGTGCAGTTGCTCCATATATTCCCCATATGAACTGTGGAAACCCCCTGGAACTGGTCTTCCAAAAATATGGAGCGCTGCAGTGGAAAGGAGGGAAGAAATTTTTAAAATATCTGCTGGCAGAACGTTTGGTGTAGCTCACTCTATTCTACAATACAAATTTACATAAATTGAGTTACAGAATTCAATGTAACTCTAATCAACAGACTAGCTAAATGGATGCTATTATCACAATATTCCTGTCTGTTCATTTTTCAGTATCTTTCAACAAACTTTTCATAAATGCATGATAGAATATGAAGTTTATATGATGCTGTGTCATCAAATATTGTTGACCAATTTGTTATATTATCCAAAGGCATTTTTCTAGAACAGTGGTTCTCAACCTGTGGGTCCCCAGATGTTTGTGGACTTCAGCTCCCAGAAGCCCCAGCCACTATGGTCAATGCTCAGGGCTTCTGGGAACTGAAGTTGAAAAACATCTGGGGACCCACAGGTTGAGAACCACTGTTCTAGAATATCCATCTGCCTCTCTGCCTCTATTTACATAGTTCTAAAAGCGTTTGCCTAGGAAGGTTAAAATATATTATATATATGTTGACTCAGAGCTGCAATGTAACTTGCCCACATGGAGCTTTTCATGAGGAGGATGAGCTGAAGTGGTCTTAACAGAACTTCGGAAAGCAGATTACTGGATAGCAGGTTTATGTTACACGGACAATGTGAATGGCAACCCAGATAAGCCAAAGCAAGATTTAAATCAAGTTAATCTTGCTGATTTCAAAGCAAGACCATAATGTTATGTAGACTTGTCTAGAAGTAATTCTCATTGCAGTTCTCGCTGTTCAGTTAAAAAAAAACAGATATTTTAACATGCAGTATCTCCATAGGGATTAGCTATTTGAGAGAGAAAAGTGTTAGCTCCCCCATGCTAATGGTTTCACAGTTCTTTGGATCCTGGTCTAGACTTGGTTTTGTACCACTAGCTGCAAAATAAGGGCCACTAAATTAAAATAATCCTAGTTTTCTATAAAGGCTCAATTTAGATCATCACCAAAACACAGTCTACATGATTGGGAATCAACTCCCCTTTACATTCACATGCTGGGGAGTGGCGAGTTATTCTGTGTGAAGTTTTTATATATAACTTTGGTAGTAACATACCACAGTTTCCTGTGTTCCTGTATAATATAGAGAACTGTGTTACACTCTAAAGTGCAAATGAAAGCATTTGTTTTTCACTTCCTGGGCATAAATGACAGAGTATGTACGTTGAAGGGTCACCAAAATTAATTCCAATTCGGTAATCATTGGACCTAGAACAAAATGTACTCTCAGTACAATAATCACATCTCCCTGAAAGCCTGCTGTTATAATATTTCATTTCTTCCCCAGTGACTTCTTTGTCACGTGTGCAGCATGTTTTTCGGTGTACCTTAAAAAACTAAGTAAGACATAAGAACTGACTGTGGTCCAACAGACTGTAGAGTAGTTGTTACCTTCCCTTATTTTGAATTTTAGTTTGTGGGAGTCAAGGGACTAAGCCGAAAGAGTAGCACTTAAACAGTGTATCTATTTTCATAATATGGGCTGAATCTTTTAATCTGCTTAAGCATTTTGAGAAAATATGATGTGATGTGTGTATGTGTTTAGAGCTATAAATACGGAATTGTTAGCATGCCGCTGTGTGGGGGCGGGGAGAGGGGAAAGAGAAAATTCGAAAAGGAAACAACTTGCAGACAACTAAAATGTTTTGGATCAGCTGCTTTTGTTAAACCAAACTACCTCAGAACTGATCTAACATTACTGTAGTGTGATATCATCTCTATATTTAATAGAATTAACAGTTTGATCAGTTTTAAAAAGATGTCTGAATTTCCCTATTTTTTTAAAAAAAGAACAGTACTCATCAAAGTGAATGGGGTTTTTACAAACATGTAGAGAACAAAACACAGCTATACATACAAATGAACCATCCACAAAACATTACTTCCTGCAATCATTTTAATGGAGGGGTTGCCTAAGTCTTCCATGCTGCATTTTGTCAATATTATCATCCATGTCAAGTACTAATAGGACACTTAGCAGGTTCCCACATGAAATAATGCAAAATATCATCAGAGGAATCGCCATCTGTTTTAGCATACATTTGAAAGGAGGTCTTCTCCCATGTACTTTTCCATAAACCATTTTTTCTTAACTTTGACTCCAAATAAGAAGAAACTGAATGTAACAGAAGGAACAGCCTATATGGACATGTTTGCCCTCCTGCATTTATTTTTTAGATGGCACAACAGGTTTCAGATATATGAATAGCCTATATAGGTTATCTAACACAAGAAGTTAGATAACTATTCATTTTGAGAGTCAGGAGTTCTATATGCGTAGCAGGACGTATGAGAAGAGAGTGAATTTGGACCCCAGAAATTTAATAAATGTCTCATAGTCTGCAAGCATAACAACAAAGGTTACATAGCCTCCAACACACTTTCAGATCTAATTCCAAGGGACCCATTATCATTTCACAGGGCACTGGCACACTGCTCGCACTCTGTTTTGAATATCTGAAGACAAAGTGAACAGAGGACTATGCACGTCACAGTGCATGCTACCATCTGTCTGTTTGGTTTAAACCTTATGCTTTGCTTTCTTCCAACACCTAGAAATCAGTTAAGAAATATGGTATTAACTGACCTGTCTCTGCTTCTCCGTGAGGGAAAAGCAGCATTGCAGCCAGCCACTGTGCAGACATGCATCTCTTTTAAATGAACATTCCTGTAGTGGAGCTTCACACTGTAAGAACTCTTGAAACTCTTTTTGCACACGTAGCAGATCTTGGGATCTGGGCTTGAGCATAAATCACCCTCAGGGGAGAATTTCTGGGGGCTATTATAGTTGAAAGTGGAAGTAAAGCTTTCATGAAGAGCAGCCATGCTGGCACTGCCTCCATTGTAGAGTCCATATTGGCTCATGTAAAACATTTCATATGTAGGGTCTGTAAATTCTTCTTTAACTTTAACTTCATCATGATGGGAAGTATTGTGGTTTTCATCTGCCCTGTCATGGTTCATCGTAGGCTTGTTATTTCTTTCTTGCATCATGTGTTCATCTCCTTCCATGGATTCCTCACATAGCTTTGGTTCTGAGGATTCAGACTCATTTTCATAGTCTCTCTCGTGTTCTTGGTCTTCTGAAGTCATACTATCTGCTCTTCTTAGCTCTGTTCTTGAGATGCACCTGTTTCTCCCATTTTTGGAAAAATCTTTCACAGACAGCCCAGGGCTCATCTCTTCCTGAGAATGGCAGTGATTGTCATGCCCACCATCGTTAGCCACACTTCTGTTATCATTCACCTCCTCATCTTCATCATCAAACTCATCAGCAGTGTCAATAACTTCCTTCTCTATTTTCACAGGCATGCTTGATTTTCTTGGCTTTTTCTTTGGAGCAAGTTCAGCATTTGTTTCTTGGGCAGGCATCACTACTGCAGGTAATGTTGATTCTAGTTGAGGAACTGGAGGCTGCTCAACCACACCAGCTGTTGGCATTAAAGGACTAGTAGGTAATGAGGTCGGAGGACTCACCATCTCACCAGGGGTAAGAAGACTCCTGTAGAAAGGAGGAACAGGCTGTACAGTCTTTAAAGCTGGGAACACAAGTTGGCTAGGTAGAGGATTTTGTAACACAGGATCTAGTGGGGGAGTGGTAAAACCCATTGGAGGCCGTCCAGGACTTGTTAACGTTAGGTTGGATTTTGTACTTGCTATGACGGGGGTAGCGGCACCTGACGTAGCACGGATCAGATCCTTGTCTCGATTGTTCCTTAGCATGGGCATATGGAGCCGAGGATTGGGGTTAGCACTATGGCGGTTGCGACTTCTGAGTGAGCTGAAGACCATGTTACAACCTTCAATCGTGCACCTGTGTTTGATCTTAAGATGGACTGCATTGTAGTGGATTTTGAGGGTTCCCTTGTCATAAAAGGTTTTGCCACATGCATTGCAAAATACTCTCCCTTTCCGTGATGCTGATCCCATCCTCCTCATTCTGTGGATTCTAAAGGAGCTTTTTGTATGTTCGGGTTTGGATAGATCATTGACTGGGGTAGAAGCCTGAACTGGGGATGCAGAAGCTGGCTCAGGTTTGGGCTCTACATTTGTGATGCTAGTTAAGGCATTTCTGCCGGACGTCTGTTCATTCTTGAAAGGTGCTGGGGAAACTTCAGATTCACTACTTTCATTATATTCATTCTGGGTTGAAAGGCTTGGTTCACGCAGTCTCAGCGCTGGCTGTTCCAGCAGGAGACCGTTTGGAGGCAAGCCCAGCAGAGGAGCCGAGACTGGATTTATGTATTGAAATGGAAGCAGGAATGCTAAGCTGTTGGGGATGTTTTCAAAATGATGAATGCTTGAAGGGTTGCTGTTCTCCAGGTGAGCAAGGAGACTTGGGCTCCTGGTTCGATTATTGCTTTCAATAAAAGTCCTTATATCTGAGTCTGTCTTTGAAGATGGTACAGCCACTGCCTGCCCTTCTTTTTCTTGAATTGCCATCAGCTCCACAATGGATTTGGTTTCTCCGAACCTCAGAAACTGCTGAAGGGTAATAATCTCTTCTTCCCTGGACATGATGGCCCAGCGGTCCAGCACTTTGCCTGCAGCATCCTAGAGGCCATATCAAACAAATAACAAAGACAAACACAAAAGAAGAAAACCTTATTGATTCTGCATAATTATTGACTTCGATTGAAAGTGCTGTACTGACTGCTCATCAAACACTAAGCTCAGAACACTACACTCAAACACTGTGTTGATAGAAGCTGAGCCACAAAGCAAAATTTCCTATCATGCAAATACAGTAATTAGAGTCATAGTTAAAGAAACAAAGAGGTTTAATAACGTCAAAGCAAACAAGAACGTAGACCACTAGGGCTTTGTGATTGAAAATACCCTTAACACTAAAATAACACTATTTTAACAACAAGGATCTATGTACTGTGCAACTATTTAAGATTCATTAAAATGAGAGATGGACTCTTGGTGGGCATGACACTACTACAAGTGAAAAACACTACACTTTAATCTTTATTAAACAGTGCCACTATGTGAATTTAAATAAATGCACTTAGAAGATATCTCAGAAGATATGGAATTGAATGAAATCATCCTAAATGTGAAAAAAGTAAAATTTGTTGATAGGAATTATAATTGACTGAGGTAGACATTTTAAAAAGCCAGCATGAAATATTAAGAAAAGATTTATTTTACTTTCTTCCTTCTAGAACATTATTTAAAATTTAATTTTATACCAACTCAAATCAAAAGACTTGGGCAAATCCCACTGTTTGATTCATAGATCTGCTATGTTAATTGGGAATTGATTGTTACCTTGTGATCTGGATTTGGCTAGGCTTAAAGCACAATGGCTTTGTGCAATTTTTATTAAACGACAGTTGCAAACATTGTAAAAAGTAAACACTGGATACTTGCAGATAATATAAATCAGTAAAAATGTTGTTTCTTAACACTGCCTTCTGATAAGAAGAGGAAAGTCCAGGGAGAATACACATCAGTAATCATCAGACTATCTGTTGTTAAATATACATTAAAAAGCATTTCATACTTTCATTTTTGCTAGTAAGTATGAGATTTGCCTCGAGGTAGGACTTAAAAATTCTGCACTGTAATGTCAGCCTATCTACTGCAGTATGGATAAAAAAAACATTAGAATGCTTTAGATAATAAATACCTCATTTCACTGGCAACTTTTCCATTTAGGTTAATGCCATCTATGTTGCCACCTTTGTAATTCATGACCAAACTTTTCCCTGAGCACAAAACAGAGAATGGCTTAGAGACTCCTGCTGAGATGCCTCTCCAGATCAGACCTCTTATCCCGTTTTTTCCTCCCCTTTTCTAAGCAAGATTTAAGAATGAGTACAGAAAAATCTTGAGATCATTACTCTCTAGCAATGCATAGAATAAGCAAACATGCTTATTAGTAGAGGAAGAATGACAATGGAAACATAAATATGAGGCCTACTTTTCATTTCTTCAAGTTACAAGGGTGACATCATAGAATTTGTGTGGAAAGCCACAACAGATGGAGATGGGCACTGGCCTGGACACATTAATAGAAGACAGGTCCAACCAATGATTCTGAGCCATGAAAGTCAGATGGAAGCTCCATGCTTCAGGTATTATGTCGTTATATATTGATGCTTATTTTAAGCTTCTCAGTTACTTTGGATTGGCCATGTGCTGATGCAAAATATGTTCTTGATCTGGTTGCGTTCTTATTTTCTTTTCTATATATATATTTGAAAAAAATTACTTATTTTATGGCACAAACAGGCTTGCATACTGGGTAGCCATATTAAGAACATTTACTCAGAGATAAATTCCACTGAAATCACTTTACTTTTGAGTAACTGTTTTCAAAAGCAAGTGTTTTATTTAGGGTTGATTCTGAACAAATATCAGAATCTCCCAATGGCATACCCTTCCTAGAAAAAATACATGTGTATATCAGGATGGAATGCAAGTCCACATTTGCATTCCATATGGAACATTTTTTATGTATATTGCCCAAGAGGTATTTCTCTGTGGAGGAAACACATTATGCTGAAATTAGTCTTCAAACCTGTATGCAATCCAGTTAAGATGGCCATTGTGACACATGATCATAGGAATTTAACAGATGTTTACACAGTGAGGAGCTAATGAGATTAGAGTTTAACCACTAGAAGTTTACATGAGGTTTCCACACAAGATACAAATTGGGCTAGAATTTCCCTCAATATGCTACAAAGATGATGTGTTAATTCAATGCAATGGCTCCAGAGGTTGCTGAGAGGAACGGAGAAAACTGATTTGATCTCAAATGTCGTATGTGTGTGTGTGTGTGTGTGTGTGTGGTTAGGGACACTGGGGTTCCTAAAAATTAGGAGGAATTCTTTAAACATCATGAAGTCTTTATTTTACTTTCAATACTGTGTAACTCAGGATAGTACTGGAGAGAAGTGAAACTACATTTGAGTTATACCACTGGTAGCTGGCTCTTTAGCACATGGCTAGGCTAGCTGGCACAACTCATCTGGTAATTTGGATGTATTCTTAGTTTTTACATCTTAATAAGTCTTACTCATTAAAGTCCTGTTCAGTTTCTTCCCTAGAAACTCTAAAATTTTGAAGCTCTGCGCATGCACTTGTAAATGGACTAGTTGCAGTCTGAAGTATCAGCAGATAGACTCTCTTCTCACAAACTCCCACACAAGTCTTTCACACATATAGGAAATCCCTGAAAGGGAGGGTGGCTCATGCTAATTCACCCTGTTTCCAACCTCCTATATACCTATATACTTCTATATACCCTTGTCCTGCCAATTCCTCTTGCATTAAAGTGAGCCTGTCAGTCAAAGGTAAACCAACACAATCCTGATTCCCATCACCCATGCACTGACTGTGAGAAAACGGCTGTAGTGCAGTATCATAGAGGCAGATACCTCAGTGAAATACTACTGTGTTTTAGTCCCTATGGGTAATACAGCCCAGCTTTGGTCTGTTCTTGGAGAACTATGACAACTGTGTGGCCTAATTAGGTTGGCTTCTGGCACTGTGCTGAACTATCTTTTCACTCTGGTAGTACAGCAAGATGCCCTTGGCTCAATAATGCAACATGCTGGAAGAAAAGTATATTTTCAGTACAAGACTGGCAGGGAATAAATGAACTCCTTTCATCTAACAGGAATCTTCTGTCTATATTCTTTTCTTTCTGAAATTTGGATAACCTTTTGAAATCTGCTACAAACATGCAGGCCATTGCTATTCCTCTTTACTTAGCTGCAAAGTCCCTGCAGGGTTCAATAGGCCCTACTCCTCCTTAAGTGTGTATAGGATCACAGTCTTAGTGTTGCTCAGGCTAGAGCGTCATTGACCGAAGGCTGAGGCCCTTACCACATGATGTTGCCATCCTGGCATGGCAACGTGTTTCTCATGGTTCAGACATGTGCCATTGCACAACATCGTTGCGGTTCCACTGCTGTTGCATTCCCATCCATTATGATCATGCTGCATACCATTACTGGAAAAAAATCCAGTAATGGCCCCATTTCCCATGATGATCCCTTCGGCTGCGGGTGTGCAGTAAGGGCGGAAGCCCTATCAAGTGCTTCCTTCTGCGGTACAGCACAGGAAGAGGCAGACTGTACTGCAGAAGGGAGAAGAGTATCCCTAATACTACCCATCTGCTGGCAGCTGGCCAAGTGCGCTGGAGAGCGTTCAGGTCCTGATCCCATCCCGGCAATGGCACTGGCAGGATGGGATCGGGAGAAAGTGCTATTGGGCCATAGTGCAATAAAGGCCTGATAGTATGGCTGGCCTCCAACTCTTGTGATATGGCATGCATATCCTGAGCATGGTTTGTATTCAGACTGGCAACCTATTCAGAGTTTACTATAGTTCGTCCAGGTTTGTACCATTCACTGTTTCCTACTGCACCTGTTTCAAAAGAATCCAACCATTATAAAGTCAACTGAGCATAAATCTACAAGTCCTTCAGTAAGTATCTGCCAGTTGGATTAAAATAAAAAAAGATGTGGCCACATAGTGCGTGCTATATGTTCTTCAAAATTTGTACAAATCAATCACAGGATTGTTTACAAAAACAACAACAACAAATTATTAGTTGATAAGTTTTCTTTTCCATTGATGGCAGCAGCTATACATGCTATCTTCTTGTTGAGATGTTTAAATAAGGCACTGGTTTCTGTTGCAGTTGTTCACTGGTTGCAAATTTCCCTTGCTCTTATGCTATGGATAGATACATTTCAAACAATACTGCAAATATGTACTGTGTTATAATCAACACTCAATATTCATGTAACACTCACTAAATGAAATCTGGCAGTGTGTTATAATTCAAAACTAGATAAGGGGAAATAGGAATATTTTAAGATTAGAAGTTATTGGAAACAAAGACAAACATCCCTTCAGAGCATGCTATGAGCTAGCTTTAGATTCCTTAGTGTATTGTAACAGTTGGCGTGAGGCTCACATAATTTCTGACATGTAACTGGTTTCTTAATTCTCTCATGACCTCCCCCCAATGCCATTACATTTTATCAACATTTACATTTTTTCATTACAAAAGGTTCCCATTCATATTATTTCCATCAATTCATTACTGAATAGGACAATTCTCTTGTGATTGTACAAGCAAGGAAATCACGGGATGCCCATGCTAAGAAAGTCTGTAAGACCCGCATGCCATACCTCTGTAGCACAACAAAAGGATGCTTCTTTTCTGGCCTTTTAAGACTGATTTGTACAGACTGGTTGCTCCCTTTGGATTTCAGAAAAAGGAAAATCTGTTAAGATTAACTTTAGACAGTGTAGATTTATAATCTTACATTATTCTTTTCCTCAGTCAAAACACACCCAGACTTTTCTCTCTCTTTCTGTACAAATAAATGTTTCTAGATCCACTTTCACAGTGTGTTTATTATTGGGTCAGTGAAATAATGTCAGAGTTAATCATCTTGCACTTATCTTCTGATTTTTTGTTGACCTATAGGTTAGGATGAGATATGCTGGGACATGCTAGGATTCATCTTGTCCTAACATGTGGTATCAAAAAACAAAGTGATGAGTTTAGGATGATTATCACGGAGGATAAAAATAGGGTTAGAAAGGATGACCTCTCACCCAAACATTCAGTGTAATTTTCAGCAGTTTAATTGAGGGAGGGACTGTCCTGTGGACAGAGATGAGAAAATGGGAGATATGATTTCCTAAGGGCCTTTCCTTCATAAATAAAGTTTCTGATATAACACGAAAGCTTTCAGACCATATTTAAGAGCCAGGCACATTTCCCAGCAACACTTCCAGCAATACCTTGAACCTTTGTTCTCAAATAATCTTAGATTTGATTTTTTCTTCAATGAAGATATTAATAAAGATTTGAAAATATTCCACAATGTATCAGCCACCTGCTAATTATTATATATCTATCAGTGTTTGCAGGTCTGCTATTATCGCTCTAATTTACCTCTTGGCAAAGCTATCTGAAGCTAAATATATGCATCCATGCATCCACGTCTTGCATGCAATGAAAGATAATTATACAGAAGCTGAAATTAAGAAAAAGGTTAAAACAAAAACCCTTCTTTAAAAAATTATAATTCTGGGAAGCACTTAGGGAATACTTTCTATCACTATTGCGATCATTTCTGAAAAGTACTCTAACTTATTTCAGCAGCATTTATTTAATTAAGGAAGTGTGTGTAGCTATTTGGTATATAGGAATCAGGTAACAGTACAGCAGTGATGAGAAGATAGATAATGTATACGGTTAAAATTTTCCAGCATTTGTGATGCAATCACTTACCTGGGAACAAGGCCATTTAACTCAGTGCAGCTTGCGGCTCAGCTGTGAGATCCAGAGGTTTGAACTCTTAGTCAAATACGTATCTCAAAACATGTGGATTTAAAGTATATTATTGTGAAAATGCTATCAATGCTCTACCTATCTTTCATTGTGGGCTAGGTTTTTATAGCATTCCTTTGTTCTGTTTCTCAGGAATATCTTTTTATGGTGGTTTAAGATGTTAAGTCATTCTGGGTTTAGGTTTGCAGTCCACAGACTTTCAACATGACATAGGCTGGGTAAGGCTAACCAAGATCCATGGGTATATCAGTTCACTAAAGGAATCTGGCACAGACTCGAAGGTTTAGATCTACGGTCTATTTTATAATGTGTAGATTCAGCTGGTGACAACACAAGACTTATTGGTCCTATTGGATTATGTTCACAACAGCAAAAAAAAAATAAATTATTGACCAGATTAACAGCAAGATACAAAGGAAACTGGTTCATACTGTGCTCAGTACTGTTTTCAGTGACTAGCAGAGGCTGACCTATTTTCAAGCAGGAACTTTTCCTAGCCTTCTCTGAAGACTGAACCTGGGGTCTTCTGCATACAAAGCGTGTGTTTTGCCATTGAAACTACTGCTGTATGCCAGTGAATATTGAAACTACACACAGTATCAGTCAGCTGCTTGTCAGAGAAGATAGTAAAACTAGTCTACAAACTGATATGGCTGCTGTGATAGAAGTGCCACACTAGTGCAGCTGTCATCTGGCTTTGTCTACACCTTTTCTTGTTTTTGTTGTAACTTGTGATTGATTCTTTTCATTCCATGTCAGAATGCCAGCAGTAGAGCCTGACGCCATAGTCTCAGTTCAGACACAGGAGCAAAATTGTCATGAAGTTCTGGAGTGCATTGTCTGAACTGGAAAACACTGACCACTGATCCATGTGGAGAGAAAACACTTAGGCCATTTCTGCACTGCACTGTTCAATTCCTATTATTCCACTTTCAACATTCTGTAGAATCATGGGGTTTGCAGCTTAGGGAAGTGAATTTAGAATTCTCAGAGAGCTCTTTGGACTTGGTAAACTACAAACCCCAGAATTCCACAGGATGTTGAAAGTGAAATAATACCAATAGAACAGTGCAGTGCAGAAATGGCCTCAGAGGCTATAGAATTGAAAGAAAGATAGAGGTTAGCTGAGAACAAAAGTTTAAACGACTACCACATCTAAGCTAACACATGCTACAGAAGCTATATCACAAATCCCTAGCACTTTGGTTTGAAATCTCCTTTTTAGAAGAGCACCTTCAGCATCAGAGATCCTGTCTAACAAACTTACTTAAGCACTGGTCCTGTGCTGATTTCAAAAAGGCACAATCTACCAGATCCCCAATTAATACCGCCACATTCCAGATATGGATTTTCTCTAGAGGTCTCCAGTAATTCTTATTCTGATATGAATCTTTCCTCTTCCATAAGTCTACCTTAAATCTCCATAATAATTACTCTCTTTACAGCATTCTGAATACTTGGCCCTAAAGGACTGCAGTATAATGAGGTGAAGCATTTGCAACAAATTATATGAAAATGCACAAAGTGAAATGAATGTGTCTCTCTTGATTAGATGAAGTTCTGGCACAGAGAGAAAACTTGGAAAATAGACAACAACAAAGAGAATAGGTTGGACACTGCAAGTCTGCATGAATTTTAAGAGGCAGGTTTTACTTTACTGTGTACATCTCCCCCACAAATCAAGAGACAACCGGCAGCATGCTAACCAATTGGGAAATACAGAAATGTGTTCCCTTAATTACTATTGAAGGAGTAGGCCAATTATTTAGTAAAAGTCTTAATAGTGTTAGTAGTAAATCTCTACACAAAAACTACCTTAGCACAAATTGGAACAGTTATTACTATAACATAAGACATTAGTATAATGTATCTTGCCATTGTTTGTTGGACTAAGTAGATGATGGATGGATATGTGTCAAACATGCAGCCACAAAATAAAACAATTAACCAATGCAAAACTTATTTGAGACTCTGGCTCAGATGCTCTGGATGTTCATAAAGGAGTTGCCACAATTACAATGGTTGCATACATAGTCCTCATGTAGAAGCAGTGCTACATGAAATTCTGCTTCCAAATCTCCTCTAGCATCACTACTGGTGCTGATCATGGGAGCACCACTGCTTACTTTCACCAATGATTGTATCAGAACAGTAGAATGTGTCTCATTTGGGTCATGGATTTTGTAGCTCACTTGTTGTCTTCATCTCTTCCTCTCATGTCCACTATTGTTCTCCTACAGTGGTCTATGTCTGAGAGGATTTCTGATGTGGATCTAGGGCCATGCTCCTCCCTGCCACTGAGGGAAGGACTTGCCTTGGTTGTTGCTCCATATCCTTATGCTTATCTTTAGGCTCCAAGTGACAAAGGTGGGGACTTTAAGAGGAGTCAAACAACATTAAATCTTTATCCCCACTCTTTGGAGTTGGGGAGAGGAACAGAAAACAAGACTGGAATCTACCTTTCCCATGCAAACAAAATATTCCCAAGCCCATGGATACCAAAACCCAAACCTGCCTCTTCTTGTTGTTTTCAAAGGCAAACTGAATCCTTGACTGTGAGACTGGCCTCTAAGATGTCCCAAGACCCTTTCTGACCTCATCTTTTTTTTCTACTTCCTTTAACATCCCTTCCTATTCATGTTTCTCTCATCAGCAATGCCCTCTGCCAGGCACCCAGTGCTTCCCTGCGATGGCTTCCCCTTGTTCCATTCTTCCTACCCTTTATTTTGATCTCCAAGCCTCACCGATCTTATTGACCTGACACTCATTTGTGTCCCTCTTCCCTGGCCACTTGGACCTGTCTTCACCCTGTTTAAACTGATCTTGCTTCGCCAAGCTCCTGTCCTTCAACAACCTGTAACTCCCCTTTCCCTCTCTCCTCTGTATTCACAGTCCTGACACTTTCCTTGTTCCTTCCATCCTCCTCCCAAATTTCTTTTTCTCATTCCTCTTACTCCACATATTCCTCTAGTTCTTTTGCTCAACTCATCTTTCCTCCCCCTATCATGGACCTCTTCTCATTTTTCAAGCTCCTGCTGCCCTCTAAAATCCCACCCCTCCTTCCTCTTTCTACAACCCCTTCCTCCAAGCTATGTTCAACACTGGCAGCATGATCTGCTTGTTCTCCTCCAGTTTAAGCATCACCACCTCCTCTCATCCCCTCCCAAACTCTTCATCATGATGCCGAGTGGTTAGCAAGCGTCGTGGTGATGGTGAACACCCCGCCCTATCACACAATCCATCTGAAGTGGCATTTGAGTGTTTTGAGATTCTAATGCAGAAGAGAAATGTAATAGCTGAGGGTGTTCTAAAGGCAAATTCAAATGAAATTCCTGCCATGCCCACATACACTTCAGTCACTGTTAAGAGTCATGTGAATACAACTCTTGACAATGAATAGGTAAACTTGCTGACTGCAGGCCAGATTGACCCAGACAATTCTCATAAAACAAGATTAAATGGTGTACTTATGCAATTAGGATTTGCATAGAACTTGAATCACAAGGTGATTCCATAAAGTCCCCACACTGTGGGAGTAAGATTGTAGGTACCCCAAAATCATTTTTTTTATTACACTCTTCTGGATTAGTAGACAGTGGGCAGATACACAGTATCACTTAACCCCCCCTCCCTGGAACACTCCACTTTCTAGTAATAATGCAGCAATACACATGCACAGAGCTTCTCACTTAGTTGGAGAAGAAAAAGAAAACTCCTGTCAACACTGTCAAATTTAACAAAGATGCACACTATGAAAACCAATTCAAAACAATCCTAACTTACACAATTCAGATTTGCTTTGACAAAAGGAGCATTTTCCTTCCTGGCTATTTTCCTTGAATTCTGTAGTTCAATCTACTTACAGAAGATAACACTAGTTACTTCAACTCTCTTGCAGTAAGAAGCAATGCTGATCTCCTTTACAGCCTTTCTGTGACCTTAAATCATTGATAAGGATGGGAGCTGAAGGTATAAAAGCTGCTGAAGATATAGTTCTGCAGAAGGCCTGTTATGGGCACATGCTTAGTGAGAAGGTCAGAGAAAGTTAACACTAGTTACCTAAAGCACTATGTAGAGTAGGTTCAGACCATTCCTGAATGATCCAATCCTGAATAATCAGAATTAAGAGCCTTCATCACCTGAAGGACTAAAGATTTTGTGGTGGGTGCTTCAGAGCACTTACATCATTTAGAGCACTTAGATAATTGCAGGTGCCAGGCTGTGTGAATTAACAGTGAGGATCACAGCCCAGCTCATGAACTACTATTTGTTTAGTCCATTTATACACTATCCTGTGTTTTCCAGCAGACTGCAATAAGCAAGCACAACAAGAATTTAAAATAAACAAAATTTTTTAAATAAAACTATATACCAAAGGCAACATAAAATGCAATAAAACAAAACACACAGAATCCCAAAGTTAGACAACCAGACTTATAAAACTGAGGGACTTTGACTACATGAATTTTGACACTGAAAAGATAATAGAGATATTGTTAGGCAAATCCGATTGGTTCATAAGTGGGATGCCACTACCAAAAACATCTTTGGTTGTTTTCTGCTTAATTTCATTCAGCAGAGGCACATGCATGGCAGTGGTTCTCAACCTGTGGGTCCCCAGATGTTTTTGGACTTCAGCTCCCAGAAGCCCTGAGCATTGACCATAGTGGCTGGGGCTTCTGGGAGCTGAAGTCCACAAACATCTGGGGACCCACAGGTTGAGAACCACTGGACTGGACGCTATGAGGAAGATCTTAAGATTTAGAAAGGTACATATGGAGGAAGATAACATGATCTCAAGCTCTTTGGTGCTATAAAGTTCAGAACCAACACTCTGAACTAGGAACAAATGCAGCCAACAAATAATAGGCATACTATGTATTTGGAAACGCACAGAAAAATTGGGTGTGTATCAACATAGAAATGGACTAAACATCATTGGTTGGTGGTTATATTCCTCTTCAGAGCCTATAGTGGGATTAGATTATTATTATCATCTTTGTGTCTCCACTGGGATAATCTCTTGACTGGATTCATAGCAATGAAGGAGCCGCTGGCTCTGCTTCCTCATTACTAAAGGTGGTCTCTTCAGCTTCCTAATCAAGAAGAAAAGTAATTGCTGAAGTTATAGATTGTCCCTGGCAGTGTCAGTGATTCAAGCATAAAACGAACATGTCCTTATCTTGAGCCTTGATGGGTAGCAGGCTTGGTTAAGCATTCATGTGAGAAAATTTATCTATAGGGTCTCTCCTTGTTCTTTTGAAAAGAGGAGGACAAAAGTTATGTTGGGTCCTCCTTTTCCTTCCTGAAGGACTGAGCATGGCCTTCTCCACCTCCTAGCCATTTATGGATTATCTTGGTTTTCAGATTTAAAACTGCCTGCCTGGTGGACATCAGAACCAAAACCTTTGCAGAAGGAGAAGTTCCACTGTCTACCTGGTCAGAGTCCAGTTGCTTGGTGGGATTAAATGTCATCTCATTCTGGGTCTAGGACAGAATGTAAAGGTAATAGGAAGACAACACATGGAAATCTCTGACAAGAACATTAAGCCAAATGGAAGGGTATTTCTACCAAGTAACTTTGAAGAGGGAATAATACAATCTGAGAATGAAAATGCGAGAAAAGAACCAAATGGACCCAAGTAAACACCTTCTAGCCAACGGGGAAGAGCAGCCTTAATAGGATTCTCTCACCATATTCATGAATGTGGGAGTGACACAGAATGGGAACACAACTGGTTCATGTTTACCAGCCAGCCACAGATCCCACTGTCTACTCAGAAGATGCTGTGGTTGGGGACTTATTCTATGAACAAAACAGTGGAAAACAAATTTTTTTTGCATAGAAACTGTTTTCTGTGGAGTAAAATGTAAAATGTAAATGTAAATTTTGTGCACCAGTCCATGATTTTCCATATCAGAGTCTCTCAACACATGAGAAGCACATTTTTGACCATTTTTGAATATATTCAAATATTCCTTCTATCCCCAATGGATCAGTGTAAAAAGTTATACAACAAATCATATTTTAAAAGTAACATTGCAAGGTCTGCTTTGTGTAGCCATATATATGCAAATGTAGAAGTGTAAACTTTCTGGAAATTTTTGAAGCCATGGAAAAAGCTTTTCGAGGGAGTTCAGAAAAAACGGAAAATTTTGGATTTTTTTTTAAATATAATATTCGCATGCTTACAAAATGAAAAATACTTTCTTATTTTAGGAACATAAAATGAATTGTATACTGAGAATAATACAATTACATATTTTTGTTTGGCATCAAATTAACATATTTGATATATTAAAAGTACAATTTATTCATACAATAGTTATAGATGGAATTTACCTTTTGACATTTTAAATTTTTTTTGCAAATTGAACTACTGCACACAGAACTGTAAGGTAGTTCTTTGGTTTTGCCACTTTAGGAACAGGCAGAAAACAATACAAACAGAGGAAATATCAAAATCATTAAAATGGAGGAAATTACTGTCTCATTTAGTTTTCCATAATATCAAGCAGATATGAAGCCTTTATTCCTATGAAAAGAACTGAGGAAAGGTTAGGAAGACCAGGAATTGCAATGGCAAGAGAGTGCACTTTGTCTTACATAGAAGTCTTTATGTTACATAGTTTACAGAAATTATACTATGGGAAAAAAATATATGAACATTGCTAAAATTATGTATTGCTCTCTTTGGGAACAAAAGAATTACGTCCGTAGGTTCCATCTCAGTAACTGCCTTAATGTAAGTCAGTTAGTTTTCCAAAAGAAGGTAACTCAATATTCTGTTCACTGTCGTCACTTTTTTTCTGAGGGAGAACAAAATTTGGAATACGGAAAATTGACGAAAATTGGGGGGGAAATTGCTCCTCAAAATTCCTCCAAAAATCATTTCAGCACTCTCATTATACTAAAAAAGTGAGGCCATTTGAAGTTGTCACATTGTTTGCAAAACAAACATTATATATAACCTAGTTCCTATGCTGGCACAATTAGTCAAATGTGGTAATATAATGACACCAGTATGTGGAGGGCAGTAACATATAGTTACTGATTTTTGTGTTTAGCTTTCTTTCAGAAGTTTGCTAGTTGTAGTACAAGATGTGAAGAAGGCTTTATTTTCTGAATATTTTTGATTGTTGACACATGAATGCAACTATGTATGTGTCACTTCGCACACTTTACAAAGACATAAAAAAAACTTTGTGGATGGAGTGAATGCAGGGAGTAGAAGAAATGAAACGGCGTGCAAGAATAATGCATAAAAAGCTAGGATTAGCAAAATATTAAAATTCTATGAATCATGCATTGAGTTATATATCTGTGCATATTACAGACTGTGAAACGCAAAAGAAAAGTGGAGAAAAAATATGTCGTGGCATGCAAGGTAATAACGATGGTGCCTCCATGACTTAATACCCTCTTGTCCCAGCAGTCCTGACTTTGTAGGCAGCCCACTTCTCCACATTAACAGTAGTCATTTGGAGAGCAGCAAACGTGCCATTAGAAGCACTTTTACAAGTGTATATTCATCCACCAATTAGCTTAATGTGGCCGCTTTCTGCATATTTTCTATCCAGGCCTGCACAAATCTTATTAATATTTCCCCCTAGCGCTTTGACAGATTACCTTGTCATTATGCATCCTGGAGCCTTTTAAACAATATGGGTAAACTACTGTTTGCGAGGTTAATGACAATTATCCCCTAATTACTGCATAAGTCACTCAGTCCACTTTATCTCATAGGCAGGGTTCTGCTCTGTGTATCTGCCATTGTGTCACTGTAAATGAATCTTGTATAGCTATATTTATCTGTCGTTGCCTTGTAAATTAAGCTGACAGAAGAATGAACAAATTACTGGGTATCATCACTTAAATACCACTTCTGAGTTTTTAAAGGGAAAACTACGGCAGCAATGCTCAGTTTTTCTGTTAAGCTATTGTGCACTGAAATAAATAAATCTGAGCACTATACTATACTAACCATACATCATATTTTAATTCTACACCGAGATGCTAATAGGGAAGGATTTGGTAGGAGGGCTCAGAAGTGGTAAAAAGAGGGATAAAAACAATAACAGTAATACTATTATTAATCTCTGGTAGCTACCTCAATCATATTTCAATGAACTGATGAGAGCTCACCCTGGTTCACTGAAGGAATTTTAAGTTCTCAGTGTCTGCCTACCTGAAGCAAAACGTTAATGCATTTGTGCATACATTGTCTAGATGAGGGAAACTCCTCAGAAAAGTAGTCTTGTGTGTAGATACTTTCTAAGAAGAAAAGCAGTGTGGAAATATTACCAGTCAGAATCTTCCAGAGCACTGCCATCTGATGTGTGGGACCAGCGGTCTTCCCCCACCCCCCAGTATGCTAGAGGCCAGTACCATATTTGTGTCCATTAGCTGCAAATTGGTTCTTTCTTTCCTGGAGGCTTTCTGTGGACTGACAACAGATGGCTCATAGACTGCCACTGTTCCAGGGACCACCACTTTGAGTAGTACCAGACCAGATCACACAGTCACCATGTTCCAGGGGCCACCAGTTTGAGTAGTACCAGACCAGATCGTACAGTCACCATATCGACTGGAGGTTCTAGGAGCTACGGTCCAAAAAGTCATTTTTCCAAACTTAGGGAAAAAAGCAGCTGCTCAGCTACCACCCCACCCCTGGCCAGCTTATTCCTAGGGCTACCTAGGTTACTGAGATATCAGAGCAGGTGATGGAATGAGCCATTACTGCCAGGAGATTTTGATTCTGCTGATGCTCTATTGGTAACTAAACTGACTTACAGGGGGCACGTATTCCCATGCAATCACTACAGAGTGATTTGAAGCCAAGAACTCAGATACTTGAAGGATCTGGCAGATCCTTCCCTCACTGGAGAAAATCCACCCCCGTGAGCAATTAAGGTTTGTGGGTGAGTATCCTTCAAAGACTTTGTCAGCCACAAAATGATCAAAGGTATGCAACCTTCTCTGCTGGTTTTTTTTTTCATTTGCTTTTATTCTATGTTTGTTTGTTTGTTTTTAATGGTGGTTCAGGTAATGCTTCAGGTAGCTATTATTGGCTAAGAATGAGGTTTATATTTTTAAACAAATAAGTAACACAAACAACAGATCCTGCAGAATATGTTTGGACTGGCCAAGTGTGATGTGCTTGTGTATGTATATGTGCATATAATATATACACTATGCATACACACACACACGGAGCCTGGTTTTTCACTCTTTCCTGATTCCCACTTAATTCCCCATGACTTGGGTCACAAGTCACTAGTGCAAGCTATGTGTACTATTAAGTTTGAAGTATCAGGAACACAGCCCCAACATTTGGGATGTCTTCTAGATAACTTCATTGTAAATAGTTTTGGGTTCCTGTAGCCTTCAATACACTTACCAAGGTATGAGTCCCATTAAACCCAAAGGTACTTCACTTCTGAACAAACAAGCTTAGAATCACAGTGAGAATTAATTTTCTGGTAGCTGTTGAACATGTGCTCAAGGGAAGCCAGGCTTCGACTCAGAGACAAACCTTAGTGGCTTATAAAATTCCCCTGAAAGAACGATGCTCAAAATCAGCTCCTGTTATTTCTCTGTCTAGGATTAGAATCTGAGCCAAAACATAAATTCCTGGCTTAACCATCCAGCAACCCTCCAGAACCTATCCCTCTCATGTACCATTAAGCTCTCAAATCACCTTTTCCCTTAAAAATCTCTTACCTGGCTATGTGGGACAAAAAAAAAATAGGATTAGAGGGATCTGACTTTTTCCTTCTCTTTCTGGGTCACCATAGCCTTTCTTGTTGCTCTACTACCAGAAGATTGGAGAGTGAACTGAGAGAGTAAGAGAGATCCCATCATATCCCCTGGATGGATAGGGAAGGGATTACTGGAGAACAAGTAGATGGGTGGCTTGGTGATTTCTAAAGGTTGTGGAAAGTAAGCCAAGCTATTCCTGGGAGAAACAGACTTATTTTCCAGGCAAATCCAACACAAGCCAGAAGAAGCCAAAACACATCTCTGATGACTTACAGAAATTCATACCCTGCATTGTGTTGCTGGTGAGCCTTGTTGACCCAGATATGGGTCTGTCTTATATGTAATCAAACTGTGTAACTACCAGTTTCCCAGTGACTGCAAGCAGAGATATCTTAAACATACCAAACACCAGATATGGCTAGTTCTAGACTCTGACATCACCTCCTAGCCAAGGAATTAAATGTTATGGAAAGCTCTGCCTGGTCACATCAAAAGCTGATTAATAGTGAAATTTAATCTGTGAGTAGTTAAGCAAGATAGCCCTAAGGAGGAAGGGAAACTCCTGTCATTTTCAAGTGCCACATACACCACTACACTAATGCCATCTGTTTACTTGAAAACTGCTACAGAGCTCTCAGAGGAGGGAGCCACTTGACAAAAGTTCTAGACGTGAAGTGGCTAATCAGAATGTGCTGAGACCTGTCATTCTTCATTAAATAAATGTTCCAAGAGATATAGTGGTAGGTGACAGACTGACAATCACAGAAATTACAGCACTTTTCCTGTCTATAGGACAGATGTCAATAGGAACAAAGGCATCTTTATAAGACCACAGCCCGGCTAACATTTCCTTTTGCTGAGAACCACTGAGGGTTTCTTCATTCTCCAGCTCCACAATGAGCCGTAAGAAGGGACATGTTATAACTGACTAAATTGATTTGACCACACATGGCTTCACTAGAATGGAAAATGGCAATTTTTTTTTTAAAGAAAGTACAGTGGCTGCTTTCAATCAACTCTGCTACAAGTATAGCAAGGAGCAATTCACCTTTCTTTACTCAGACTTGTAGCCAATTAACTACATTTTTCTGCCCAGTCTGTTACGACTGTTCACTTTCTGCCATGATGATTCTAGGGTCCTTTCTGCACTACACTGTTATAGTGCTATTATTCCATTTTCAACATCCTATGGAATTCTGGGGTTTGCAGTTTAGGGGAGGCATTTAGAATTCTCAGCCGGAGAGCTCTTTGGCATCAGTAAACTACAAACCCCAAAATTCCATGGGATGTTGTAAGTTGAATAATAGCATTAAAACAATGTAGTGTGGAAAGGCCCTAAGAAAATTCATTTTTTCTTCTCAGAGCATCACACATACAATATAGCAGAATAACTAAAGTGGATAGAGACTTTTCCCATCACTGTATCAGGAAATCACTGTTAAAAAATTGGAATAACTATAAAAAGAAGACTTTTAGACAAATAACAATGTGGATTTCCCCTCAAGAAGCTTTTTATGGTAGATGGAGAGGTACCTCGGAATGGTTAAGATTCAAGGATATAATTGATAAATCATCATCAGGACTGCTTAGAATTAAAACTAGAAAGAAGTTAGAAGAAGAAGGGATTGTACTTAATTGGTTTCCATACCGACAGCTGGCGGAAAGATTTTGTATAGATTTAAAACTACAAGGTTTTGACATAAAGAAAAAGGTTGGCTTGATAAAACTTATGTTTGAAAATCCACCTCATTTATTGGCTAAAATATATAATGAACTTTTGAAGCAAGAGAGGGAAGATGAAACATTTAAAGTAACAATGATCACCTGGGCTCAAAATATAGGACATACAATGCAACTGGAACATTGGGAACATAGTTGGAAAATCACACATAAATTCACAATTTCCCAGAACCTAAAGGAAAACTATTTCAAGATCTTCCACAGATGGTACATGACATCAAACAAACTTAAAAAAATACACAATACAGGCACAGGAATCTGCTGGAAATGTCAAAGGGAAGTTGGAACAATGTACCATTCATGGTGGACCTGCAACAAGGCCAAAAAGTTCTTGGACAACATACATAAAATAAATAAGATTCTACAAATTGAATTCAATAAATCACCTGAAATCTACTTACTCAATATGCTACATACGATTGATCAAAATATAACAAAAAAATATTGGAGGATCTTACTTTATATGATAACGACAGCAAGAACTGAATATGCCAAACTTTGGAAGAATGAAGAGATCCCCAATGTGGATCAGTGGTTATCCACTTTGTTAGAAACAAAAAATGCTGATATAGTAACTTGGAGACTTAAAGGTCGAACAGATGAAGAAATTGATAAAGAATGGTACCCTTTGAAACAACTCCTTCAAAAGCGGAAAATGCAAAATTGGATAATAAATAGTTCTGATTAATTTGGTAAAGGTAAACATTTAGGAAAATGAGGTAACAAACTTAGGAAGTTTACACTCCGAGAAGGAGGTAAAATATCTATCTGACTTTATATTAATTAAAAAAGTGCATTTAGATTTGACAAATGAGATAAAGATGGCAGATTAGACTAAAATTAAAACATCAGATAGATCAAAATTTACAGAAACAAACAAGTTAATTGAACGAATATATGTGTAATACGGTTAGAATTTAATAACGTTAAGAGTATTTGGTTCTAGTAAGGAATGGAAGAAGAACTATATGAAACTTCAATGAGCTACAAAATTTTTACTGAATGTATTTTATATATGTATATATTTCAATAAAAAGTATTACATATACACACACACACACATATATATATAGCAGAATAAAGAGCCAGTGCAACTTAAGTAATCTGACGACAAGGAGGGAAAGTGACAGAAAGAGAGAGAAACAGACAGTTTAAAAGTCTTTGAAAGAGTGGGATGATTGTGGATTAACTGGGGCTGTCTCTGCTAAATCAGGACAGTTGGAAGGTACGAAGTAAAATAGCAGAAGGATCTAGAGCCAGCACAGTGTAGTGGTTTGAGCACTGGACTGCAACCGTGGAGATCAGGGTTCAGTTCTCTGCTCTGCCATGGAAACCCACTGGGTGACCTTGGGCACATCTCACACTCTCAGCCCCAGAAAACTTTAGGTTCACTTTAGGGTCAGCATAAGTTGGAAGTGAATTGAAGGCACACCACCACAACAACAAGAACTGTAATACATAATATTCCATCTGACATTATGACTAACTTTCAGGGACTTATAAAATGTTACCTTAAGACATTATCAACAGAACAGGGTAGACACACTGAGAATATGGAGCTAAAAGTGAGTGGTGTGGTATTAGAAAAGAAGTTTAACCCTTAAATGTTATTTGGAATAGAATCACTCTGTGAAGTGAGTTTTTTTTAAAAAAAGAACTGAAGGTTCAGTTAATATAAGTAGCAGAACTGCACAGCAGAAATGTTTTGGGCTATGTTACAGTGACATATCTTTTTTCAGCAAGGTTACAACTTTGTTTCTTTCAAACAGTGGCAAGCTGATACGTTCAGTCCAAAATTGTATGCATGCATATATACAGTATCTCTCATATAATGGTTTTAGGACAGATGGGAAGAATGAGCTGTAGCAGAATGGAAGGGGTAACGAAAAGTCCATATAGATAGGAAAACTGATAATCTCTACCACTTTTCAATAAGACCCTTCCACTCAACAGGGCTAATAGAAGCGTTTGCGGAACTCAGCACAGAATGTTTGAAGAGAAGGGAAAGTAATAACATAGTTATTGCCTCTTTTTCTCTTAGATATGTAAAAACAAAAGACACATAAAACTGCCTTCAAACCCTGAATAAGTGGTTGAAAATATGCATTAAAAAACTCCAGTAATTAAAAACAGTAGTTTGGATGACAAGTCATTGACACTGTCAATGTGGAGTTTCTCTGGCCTTTGACTTTTCCTTGCAGCAGAGTAAAACAACATGACAGAGACAAGTGTTGCATTGGACAAGTGGGCTGTGCCATGTCAGCTAAAGGTACAGGTTAGAATCCCAAGAGCATGCTAATCAGAGAAGGTATGAAGTGGACAACATGGAAATTATATCAACTAAAACCCTATCTCAAACCATAAGGGAGCCCAATGCACACTGAGGTTTGGAGGGCTGTTTTAATAAAGGTTGTTTCTACACCCTTTAGTAGTCTTTCTGCTGAGTTTATTTGGGGACCTTTCCTTTTCTTAGCTTCCTTATGAACAAATTAACTGCTGTAATACAACAAATGTTAAACTATCCTGTAAAATATCCAGAGGTCCTAAAGTTGCCATTAAATCAGAAGGAAGCCGTTGGAAATCTAGCCTGTAATGCTATGACTGCTCAGGCTGGTTCACACATCTTGAATTTAAATTTATATCTCTGCTTACCTTGACTTTTACCAGCTGCTGGGTTTGTTCAAGCAAAGTGCCACTGCGCTTTGAAATTGGTATAGATAAAAGAAATTACTTTCAGAGAGATATAAAATATCCTTGGTAAACCTAAATAAACAGGGGTATTTCCATGGGTCTTAATGAGACCTGTGCAAAGAAGTTCATTTTCTCTGGAGAATTCATAAAGGAAGCTGATGAAATTAGCTTTATATATACAAGAGGGAAGGCTCCAATTAATTGAACACTTTTTGCCTTTTTTTTTCTTATGCTTTTGTGCCTTGGAACTTTGCTAATATAAGATTTCTACATACTACTTTTATAAACATTTATTTATTTATTTGATCTACATCTGCCTCACATATCTGCTACTTGCCCCCATTTGGTAAAGGCAGTCTTCATTATTCCTGTGCAATGCCACTTTTCCCAGTTTCTCTCTCCTCTTCTCACTTTCCCTCTTTGTATCCAGTTTACTTCAATTGCTGCAAAATGAATTCAAAGTGAAAAAGTAGCTTGTACCCAATTAACTCTGCAGGGAAAGGAGAGAAGGAGGAGAAATCTTGTTCTTCTCTGTTGGATCAGGCAAAAGCAAACTGCTGCAGCCTCTCTGACATATTGCCACACCACAAACATGCCTGCCCCTCTCTCTGTCTCTCTGTGTATTCTTTCTCACTACTAACTTTTGCCATTTTAACCAACTCTGATGTTGGTTGACTACACACGTCCTGGCTTTCATCTGTGTAATACTGGAGGGTATGGCCTCATTAATGTGCTTTTTTAACTGGCTTTCTAAAATGTAAGTAGCAGTCTAAATGTATGCAGTTCTGTAAGTCGATACCCAAGTGTAAGCTCAACGGGACTTACTGTGAACAGAACTATTATGTAAGGGTCTGACTTCTAGTAACAGCTGGTCTTCTAGATGGAACTGAATATGATCTATTCACATGTAAGTGGGGCCCAAATTTAAAGAAGAAAATGGGCATCCATTTGAAGAGGGTCAATGTGGCAACCAAAATTCCCAGTGCCAACAATATTTTACTTAACTGTAAGAAAACATGGCTGTAGCACTGTTTAGGATATGTGTAAAATAATATAAATGGGATATTTAAAATCATGATGCAATGGTGTGTGGTGCATTTTCTAGGCACAGGGTAACTTTGCAGACATAGAGCATTTTCCAGGCATAGAGTAATTAAAGCCCTTAATTTTCCTCTCAGATAACAGAGAACTGGTGTTAAACAACATACTTTTATACAGTCCTCTATACCTACTACAGTACTTTTTTAAAACTCAGCCCAGTAGTTCTGCTTCCTTTAATGGAACTTCCACAAGCTTCTGGAAGTTTGCTAATAGATTGTGAAGATATCTCCAGCAGACTGAGAAGCATCTTGTCACTTTCTAATAATCACTGGTACAGTGCCACTTCATCTAGCAACCACTACATTGTTGCATCAGCCTTTAAGATTAGAAATAAATGTTCCAGTGAAGAAGCTCAACTCATCCTATGTTACTGGTACTGTAACAGAAATTGCCATTCAACCATCTGATGAGGTGCCCTTTCCTCTGACTGCGATAGCCAAGCTCTAAGATGCAAACTGATTGCAGGGATTTAAGATGAAAAGACACAGATCAGTGTGAGATGAGAATGTTTTAGTCAGAGCACTCTCGGATTCCTTGCATCCTAGCTTTGTTTTCATGAACACACTTGCAAACGGGAGCACAATGGTTTTGTCTTAGCAAAGTGTAAGGAGAAACACAGCTAAAGAATCCATCTTAAGATCTAGCTATTTGGCAAAATTTAAATATATTTTCTATTGTCTTGCTGCAGTTCATTTTTGGGCTTCTGGTGTTTTTTCGTTCTTCCTCTGAGTGCAGAAAGAGAGTTCCATCCTGGAGATCCAAATTCATTAACCTTCTCTATGAGGCTGTAGAAACTTCCATAGTCATTGTTTTGCAGTGTCAGAGTTGCAACATTAGGAAAGTGGAAATGGAAGAGCTTAAGTGTTGTTTGGTGGCTTAGAGAAGTTGTGGATCTGCAGGATTCAGAACCCCTCTCTTCCCCTAACAGAACATGGAGGATGCCATCCAGGAAGCAGGAGTGATTTATCTTCCTCCCATTGGAATGAATACGGTGGGTGGGCGGGTGGGGAGCATTTAAAAGCAAAAGCAAAAAAATTTAGATACCAGACAACAGGGGACAAACATACCTACTCTGTCCTGCCAGCAAAAGAGCAGTGGAACAAAGAGAAAATTGCAGACTCCTTCTCCCAACTTGCAGGATTGTAAAAGTATTTCTATAAATATATATTTCTTTGGTATCTTTTATTGCTTTTGAGGAATTCTTGAAGTTATTTTGAGAAGTGTTATAAAAGACACTTCCAAAGTTGCCCAAGCTAGCTTTGGAATTTCTTCACGGGTTGCTTTAACACAAAACTACTTTAAAAGGGAACAGGAGGAGGGTAATTAACACCTTTGTTTGCCAAGGAAGGCACTTAAATCCTTTGCATGGATCATTTGTCCCAAAAGCCCAGCACTAAAGAGAAAACTGGCACGGGTATTAAGAAACCAGAGAAAAGGAAAGATGAATTTGCTTATCAATTTAAGCCAGAACAAATTATGTGGGAAGATGTTGCCCTGAAATTAATGCAATTCTAATGCTACAAAAATGGGTGTATTAGACTCAGTGTATGTATCTGTTACTTTAGTGTTTACCTGATCTTTTCAAATTAAATCAACAGCAAATTGGTTCTCTGTTTTTTCTCTTCAGTTAGCAAAAAGAAAAACCAATGGCTTAATAAAAGCAACATGGAGAAGAACTGACTTCTTCCTGCCCCTGTCTTTTTCTTTTACTATTTGAATTTCACTTTTTTCCAGCATTAAATTGTAAGAAGATGCACTGCATTTTTAAAGTATATATAAGCAAATGTCAAACGATTCTGGGATTGAAAATGAAAGAAGAACGGAGTGTGCATGTGTGTTTGTGTGTGAAATCTTGGAAAGCAAGTAGACTTGCACCATTTGTGTGCCACAAAATATCTTTATAGAAAGTCCTTCCTCAAACAGACTCATGAGAAATTAATTCTCATTAAATTTTGGGCAAAAGCACTTCAGCAACATGTGGTTTGAAAAGCGTCTGTAAAATTGTGTGCTACATCACTTGTATTCAAGATGACACACATCCTTGGGCCAATAGCAGTTGATAAAGCACATTACCAGTGCTTCAATTTTAAAAAATCAATACAAAGGAGGCTTACAAACCTCTGTGCTTTTTCTTTCACAGCTAAAATGCCAAAGAGGCTAAGGCCACAATTCTGTGTATGCTTACCTAGCAATAACCCCCTCTGAACGCCAGGGGATTTACTTCTGGGTAAATGTACATAAAATGTAGCTGTAAACAGCTTGTGTAAAGTCAGAAATAACAGTATTTCATCCTTTAAACTGTAATTTATTTGCAGCACACGAAACAGGAAATGCACATCTTCATTAGTTCCTTTGTATGCTTCTATACTTTATAACACATCATTCTTAATCATATAGGTACCATTGTATAGTAGGAGCTATATAAGGCCATTTCTGCACTAGCCTGTTATAGCGCTACGATTCCACTTTCAATATCCAGTGGAATCCTGGGGTTTGCAGTTTTGGGAGGGTTTTGTGTTTGTCATCCCCCCAACACTTTCCAAAAATCCTTGTTGGATGTGATTTCTGGAAAAAGCACTGTGGTATATGTGAATATTCAGGCTTAGTGCAAGAAAAACCACCCAGATTTTTTTCCCCATGAAAAACCCTGCTCCCAAAATCCACCATTTCCTGAAAAAACTTTTTTTGTTCGTTGTTGTAAAAATAGTCATTTTGCCCTAAAAGCATGATTTTTGCATTAAAAAACTTCATATGTATTTCTGCATGGAGTAATTTCCCAAAATACTTTGGGAATTGCAAATAACAAATGAAAATTTTGCAGAAATATTTATTTTCTATTGCACCAGTGAGACGGCTGTGGAAATTATTTGTTTGCACATGCAAGAACAAAATAGTCCAATATTTACATCCCTAAACCAGCCAGATGAGCCTGGATTTGTCTTGCTCTCTTTTTGGATGCACACTATCTTGAATTAGATACTTACAGCCGTTCTTCCTGCAAAACAGAAAGGAACGACATGTATATATAAGTTGCTACTTTTGTCCATAAAACTATCTAATGCAGGTGATTGCAATTCCCAGAAACAATACATGGTGCTTCGCAGACTGTATCGAGATAGGAATTGTGTGGCCCTCCAGATGTTGCCGCACTGGAGCTCCCATGAAGCCAAGCCAACACAATCAGTGGTGAGGAATGCTGGGAATTACAGTGCAACAACTTCAGAAAGGCTACAGTTTCCCTAAATCAAATCTTGTAAGTTCAATCTTTCTCTAAAAAAAAAGAAAAGAAAAGAAAAGAAAAAGAAAGAAAACAGAAAAAAAGGAGGGAAAAAAGGGAAAAAAAGATTAATTTGCATAAAAATCAGCTCCCCAACATCCTAGATCACCTTCCTTGTTCACTGACCTAGCAATACTGTAGCTTATCTTGCTGAGAGTATTCTAACATGAGCAAGGAGCAAATCTTGAGACAGGCTTCACCAGATTAACAGGTAGGGCTGTGAAGAAGAAAACAGGTTTGAGTCTTCATGGTGGGAATTTCAAGGTGCTCAGTAAAGGCTTAGCTCCACTGTAGTGGTTTTCTTTGATTTCATAGAAGCTTGTTCCTCTTAAGGAAACAACTACCCCTCCCCTGCCAAAAAAGTTACATTAAAACAGTGTCTTTGGACGACAAAGTTGTGATGTGAGTCTGCATTGTGTTTCTGTATTCTAGGGATGAGAGCCAGTGTGTTATGGCAGTTTTAGTGTTGGACTATGATTCTGGAGACCACGTTCCATTTCCTGCTTGCCCATGGAAACCCAGTGGGTGACTTTGAGTATGTCACACACTCTCAGCCCCCAGAAAACCTCATGATAGGTTTGCCTTAAGGTTGTCTTAAGCTGGAAACAACTTGAAGGCAAACAACAACAACAACAACAACAACCTTCTAGGGATGATGGCAATAACAAGTTATAAGCATACACTCCGCAAGTCATGAATATGTACTTCGCCCCTAGACATTTTGCATGTACTGTATTGGTTATGTGTTTATCTTGCCCCTATTGTAAGCATCACAGAGTGATGTTTTAATCTCTTAACAACTTGACAGGATAGTACAGCGATTCATATCAGGCCACTCAGAAAGTATCCTCACAAGGGCCACTTGAATCTTGGCATATATATAAGTTACTACATAAGCATCTTGCCTCAACTGTTAATCCAATCTCATCTATTCTAACAAGAACATTTCAGTTGGGGCTCGTGACTGTATTAGTAGTTTTCATGGATGAGCACAAAACATGCTAAGACATAAACAAGGATAGAATAAACTACAGTAGAAAACACAGGATGTAGCCAAAACTATGGTCCCACAAGGCTATTGGCATGCCAAACCTGATCCTGTAAACCTTGCAGGCAATCTTACAAAAGTCTGCTTAGAAGTAAACTTCATATAGCTCAATGGTGTTTTGTTCCCAGGTAAATGAGCATAGGATTGCAGCTGTACACACAAGCGTCCAACCAAAAGAGGCTTAAACCGAAAATCACGTACTCATTCTGAGTTTGGTGCTTCAGCTTCTGCCATCAACATACAGACGACTTTTAATTTCAAAATGCCCTTCAGAAAAACACAAACATTTAAATAAATACAGTCTTGGCTGCTGTCTGAAATGAGCAAGATGTCCTTGCACAGAATTTGAAAAGACATAACCTTATGCAAGGTTAGCCATGATTTGCTAAAATAGGATATACCATATAAACTGTCCACAAAGACTGTTTTGACACAGGAAAAAGTGGAGGGGGAGAAGCCACATGCCTATGAAACAGTGGAAACTCTTGAATGAGTTTTATGCACTTCTGTGAACGTATGCCTCACTTCATATGGAGATAAGATTTTTACATAATATGTGCTGCGTTCAGCTTGGAGATACATGGGAAGTACTCCTAACATGCCAAGTCATGTTAAAGCAGCAACTTTATTGTTGCTATGGGACCAATGGCGGCATTTGTTTATGACTGACTGCATTGTAATTAATTCAAGTTGGTGAAATTAAATAGTCAAGATGACCTGATACCTGGTGGTCTTAATCAACTCAGGATGAAGATGAGAGACCACACCTTAGAAAAATCCATTAATCAAATCAAATTACAGTATGTTAGGAACATCAAAGCAAGGCTGCATGCACTGAAGTAATCACAGAGCGCAAACACAGCAGCGAAGGCCTAGGAGGCAGCCATGGCAGCAGTAATACTGGCAGTGCCAGCAGCAAAAAAGAAATAAAGAGAAATCAGCAAGAGGATTTCCCCCCTTCCTTCTATATTACTCATCTTGAAAACATGGCATTTACATAGTTAACAACAATAGATCATGTCACACACAGGAATGAATAACTGTATATTTTAACAATGGCTCATTTAATAAAAGCAGGGGTGACCACTGACCACATTGGTTACAAAAGGTGCAACTAAAAGATTTTACTTCATCTAAACAGGCACAACAGTACTTATCTATGGCAAAGAGTCAGACCTTTATTTGTGCCTGCCCCTTCATGACACACTACTGTCTCTTTTCCAGTCCAGTAGACTAAAGAGAAAATCACACTAGTGATGCAAATGTTCCACCATTTTGTCTTTGTTTACAAAGATGAATAATTTCCACAGTTTTCTTCATGCTGTGGGAGGAAATGAATGTTTTTTTCTGAAGTTCGCACTTGGTATTCAGCAGTTTTTCACACACACCCCCCATGTGGCTGCCTGGAAGCCGATTTTTTTGGGGGTGGCACAGAAAATCCTAAAATACTTTTTTCGGGGGGCACAAAAACATTTTCTAGGTAGCCATATGGGGTGCATATACACGTTTTTTTTTTGCACAAAAATAACAGTGGATCTTATAGGGAGGGAGCCCCACAGTTTTCATACAAAAAGCTACATGTATTTCTGCTCAAATTAATTCCCCCAAACACTTCAGAACGAAGAAATACCAGGCAAAAACTGCAAATTTCATGCTATCATGATATTCTTTCTGACCAGAAATGAATAATGGCAAATACTAATCTTTCAACCAGGAAATAAATAATGGCAAACACTCTTTCCACTTCTACTTTGTCATGTATACTATATACATGCTTTGAAGTCAGTCTTCTTATGTCATATTTGTGTCAAGGTGTGGACACAAATGATTTAAAATCTTCCCAGTTGACTTTATTCTTTATTTGTATCAGTGTGGATATCAGTAATTGCTTCTGATTATGATCTCCTGAAGCAGGTTAGGGAGATGAAAAAGTAGATTACATGCATTTTGCAAAGAAAAAGTCCTCCTGGTTTTAAATGAAAGGTAAAATAATATTTAACAATTATAATGGGGCCAAAAGTGTTACACCATGGTCAGACCTGAATGTTAATCTTATTTCCAGTTCTCTGATCAAACAGTTAACTAGCATCAGAAGTGTGTGTGTGTATGTGCAGGTATGTGTGTATACACACACACACACGTTGTGTATACACCTAAAACACTGTGTTAACACTTCATGCATCTGATGAATGTGCTGTAGACCACAAAATCATATGCCATGATACCTTTGTGAATGTTCAAGATGCATAATACTGTCCTGTTTTTGTAGCAAATGGAAGTGGTTCTCATGACCTCTCCAGTTGCTCAGGGAATACAAAAGTATGTATTCAGGTACAGATGGGACATTTAAAAGTGAAGGGTTGTTTTTTTTTCTTTTGAGGGTCTACCAGGATTCGGCCCAAGATCTTAATTCTAACTTCTTGTATAGAAGGCAGATGCAGTGTGTGCTGGGTCATGAATACAATATATATATGTATAGATGTCCATCGGGGGGAGGTAGCTGCGATACTCTGCGTAGAATAAAAAAGATCTGTGAAACTTCAAAAAGGAGTAAGTTTGATTCAGCATAAACCTTTGTGGACGCTAGACCACTGCATCTGATGCAGCAGGCTGGAGACTGTGAATATGTTGTTTGCTATCACTTTGACTCTGACTTCTGCCTTGAAGAAGTCTGCTCTGTTCAAGTCTTGCAAACTCAGGGCTGAGGCTTCCTTGATTGAGTCAATCCACCTTAGTTTGATCTCTCTCTCTTTTCTTACTTTGACAGAAAAAGGGGAGAAGGTCTCCTCACTGGCAGCTCTTAGACTTTTGAGAGTCCAGAACGGCTCCATCCTTGCCCTGCTTCCGTAGGCTGGTCAAACATTTTTGTGCCATCACGTTTTTATAAACTGACTAGTGTTGGGCTTCAAATGCTGCAGTGCTGCTTTTAAGGTTTGTATATAGTCTTTCAATGAACTTTAATTTTTTAATGTTTAATATTTTAACTATATATTTCTACCTTATGCTCATGACTCACTTAGAGTAGCTACGAACAAATAAAGTAACAATGGACCAATAATCTAAGAATATAAAATGTATTCTAGGAGTGGACTGTGATACAAACAAGGAACTTCTAATACCAGAAATCAGAGTAAAGCTAAAGAAGAACACTAAATCAGAGTGCCAAAATACAATCTAAAGAAAATTCCTGTAGAATTTAATGGCCATTTAAAAAACAAAGTTGTACAATCATGAACTAGAAGAAATGTGGACTGAAACCAATCAGAAAGAACACAGAAAGACTCTCTTTGTAGCAATTAAAAAAAAAAAAACCTTCTTGGGATAACTGATGACTTCTGGCTAAGGACAGACAACAAGCAAAGGTAAAAGGTGACAGAAATACAATAAGAATCCTGAGTGCAACTGTTCAGCATCTTACATTTGGGGACAAAGAGAAGTATTAAAATAATCAGTACAACAATATACAAGATAATAAAAAATAGCAAGAGACCTCTTCCTCAAGATCTGTGAAATCAAAGGGAAGTTTAAGCTAAGAGCATGGGTGCTGAATTATCAACAGAGGAACATATTACATGATTCATACAAAATAAAGGCAATGGAAGTGATACACTGAAGAACTGTACAAAAGAGATGAGACGAAGACAGACTCTTTCAAAGGGGAAATGTTTGGCAACCTGCAACTTAAGAAAGTAAAGTGGAAGCTGCTGTTTTCAAAGCACTTCAGAAAATTAAATCCCCAGGAATAGATGGCATACCATTAAAACTGTTTCACTCAATAGAGACAGAATCCATCCAAATTCGAATAAAAATCTGCCAGCAAATATCTGCCAGCAAATACAAAAAACAAAACAATGGCCCACAGACTGGAAATGTTCACAGTCCCCAGAAAAACAAAGTGATGTTCAGGCTTTTACAACAAAGACTTTTACCATACGTGGGATAAGAAATGTCAGACATTCCAAGTAGATTCATTAAATGAAGAGCACTAGAGATCTTATTGCAAACATGCATTGGCTAACAGGACACACCAAAAAATTTCAAAAGAAGATCTACTGGTACTTAATAGTTTACAGAAAACCTTTTGGCCATGTAGATCATGAAAAACTATGGATCACTCCAAAAGAAAAGGGAGTGCCATAGCATTTGATGGTTCTGATATATATATAAATTATACTCTGCACAGGAAAAGTAGAAAAACAGAATTGCTTTTAACTGGCAAGTGGAGGGTCAAGCAAGTGTGCATTTTTATCATTCTATTTCTTTGATGTATAAGTAGAACATACTGGTTGGAAAGTGGGATTAGATTCACAGGAAGAAAGTGTGAAAATTGGAGGAAGAAATACCAACAATTTAAGATATGTGAAGAATGACAGCATGGGAGTTACACTGAAAGTTTCTGAGTTTGTGGCCCTTTCCGCACCGGGGTATTAAAATGGTGCAGAGCGACCTCTGATGGAGGTCATCTGCACCATGGAGTGGATTGGAGCAGACTACGTTTCGTAGTTCCAACCGGAACTGGTGCGCAGCGTGTTTTTTAAAAACCTCTTTTCAGAGGTTTTTAAAAAGCACAGAGCGCGCAGCCCCGTGCAGCTCCATCGCCACGCTCCGTTGCAGATTTGCAGGCATGCACTAGTGTGTGCCTGCAGATCTGCCTGGGGTGGGTTTTTGGCTGGCGAGCTTCTCCGGTTGGTGGAGAGCCTCCGCCAGCCGGAAGCCACCATTTTGGACGCTGAAGCCGCCATTTTGGATGCCAGAGGACTGCGGAGCAGCGAGCTCACGCTGCTCCGCATGGCGACGGATTTACCCAGCTGCCAGTAAGCTCTGTTTTAGCACATTTTCCCCGTTTCCCCCTCCACGTGCAGAAAGGGCCTGAGAGGCCCTTATTTTCTTATCCACCCATTTTTTTATTCCCTTTCCAGTCATTATCAATGAGAAATTAATATCTGGCAGAACTATCAAGTGTGTTCAGTTCATTTACTCAGCTCTGCTAACTGTGTCATGAAAAAATACCAGACCAGCAAGAGCACTGTTCATTTGAAAGCAATCTGTGTCACCACAGAGGAATTGGAAAGATTCTGATAACGTTGCATTTCTATTTCAAGGTTTTGATGCTGTCTTGAAACCACAAAAGCCCATCCCTTTAACCCCAAAATGGGATATTGGCCTAAGCAATGGAAGACACACCCACTAGCCTCAATGTTATTAACAGTATCTTACAAAATCAGATTCCATACAAAGCGAGAAGAAAGGAGACAGATATATGGGTGAGTATGCATGCACTACTGGTTTAACAAAATTAGTGCAATCTGAGCAGTTGGTGCAATGTAGGGAAAGCTAGAAGGACACTGCATGTGTTATTCCTCTACAGATATGGAGCCCCCCTTCTGTTCTTCTCATTATGTAGTTCTTGGACCCTGAAGGAGGCTTTTGACCAACCTTAGTGCTGAAGTAGGAGCTCATTTTTAGAGATACCACACCTTTTGTTGCCTACAAAAGGGTAGGAAGACTGCTGCGGATAAAGCCCTGCACATTTTTTGAGTCAGAATTATAACAACAACAATAATAAAGTGAAGCTGTATTTATTTATTTAACATGGGTCTGTATGGCACTTAAGATGTAGAAAAGAATGACTACAGATACAAATCAAACTCAAGTGTCTTCCTACATGACCACAATGTTATTTTGCTTTCTTATCATCTGTCTGCCTGTCTATCTGTTTATCTGTTTATATCATGAAATCTCTGGGTGGTATACAAATAAAATAAATTTAAGCAGTTTAAACAATTTAAAATTAAAAACAAGAAAAACAAGAAAATAATAAAAACAGACTAAAAGCATATTAAACTGGTGAAACAGGTTAAAAAGCAGGTTAAAATCAGGTACATGTACATTGAGGAACAGGGATGTAATTCTCCACCAATTTCATTCTTGAAGGAAAGAACTAATAAATTTTGCAATTTTCTCCCCAGTGAGAAAAATTTTTCTTAGACTATTCACAGTTCAGGATTTATTCTGTGCAAAATTCACATGTAGGAGTTTTGTTCAAAAAACAGCATTTCTGCACAGAAAATAAAATTTCTGACAGATAAATTATTTTCTGTGCAGAAAACTCTATTTCCTGCTCAATAATTACCGTAGTTGCGACTTTTTAATCTGCAAAATTCACAATTTTGGACACATAAAATAGTGTTTTCTGCACAAGAAACAGCATTTTCTGTGCTGAAAATATTTTTGAGTAGAAATATTATTTTCTGTGCAGAGTTTGCTATTTCTTTCACAAACATATTATTTTCTTTGCCAAAAAAATTACATGCAGATTTTTGAACAGAAAAAGTCCCAGACTGTGAACATTCATATCCGTTGAGGGTTTTCCTTGTCGGGGTTTATTGACACTTGTGATTTTTTTGGGGGGGAGGGGACAATGGGGGAGTATTTTGGAATATTCTTTCCATTCCTGTATTGGAATAAAACAAATTGGGTTGCAAAGGTTTTAATTAAAAAAAAATGTTTTGTGGCACCAGATTGAAGCCAGTGTCAGTACCACTGTCTAGTGCAGTGGTTCTCAACCTGTGGGTCCCAGATGTTCGTGGACTTCAGCTCCCAGAAGCCCCAGCCGCTATGGTCAATGCTCAGGGCTTCTGGGAGCTGAAGTCCAAAAACATCTGGGGACCCACAGGTTGAGAACCACTGGTCTAGTGTGTGTGTGTTCCACAACTGAGGTGCCACGGCTGAGAAGCCTCTCTCTCATACCTCCATACAGTGTATTGCTCCCAGGGTTGGGGCACAAACAAGGGCCTCTCCAACAGAGTTCCTTCTTCAAAGAAGGAATAAGGTATTTATGTCTCTAATTATAGAAAAATAGTCATATGCTTCTTAAAGACATGCCTCTTTCAGAACAAAGGTGACATGTTAGCACATGCCTCTGTCAAGTGCTATCAACTTTTCATAGCTGGAGAAAGCTTCTGGAGTTATGTGAACATTTTCTAGAACTTCTGTTCAAGTGTGAAACTATGAAAGATGTGAATGAGAATTAATAAATCCATTACATTTAGTTTCTCTATGTGTATTATCTCATTCTAATGCCAGGTATGTTTTGTTCAGCTTGAGCATCAGTGTATTTTTTTAAAAGGGTCCCAGATAAATCCGTAGCCAACTTTCTGTGCATTTCCCCTAACACATGCACTTTGTATTATTTTAGCTTAATGTGTGCATTTTTGAAAGCTTTGGAAGAAATTAGTTCTGGAATGTTATTTTCATTCATATACACATTTTTGTGTGTCATTTCCCCTAATACATGAATTTCTATGGATTTTTTTAATGGCAGAATTAGATTACAAAATTCAGTAAAGTATGGCCATCAGAATATAACTGCATTTTGGCTCATGTATGGATAAAGGGAGTTGAATTAATTCTCTACCACCTTATTGATGATCAGCTTTCCCTTTCTACTTTAAAACTTGATGTGACACAAAGAGCAAGGGCTGCAAGTCCACAGTATATTACAACTAATCCATAAGGAAAATAATACATCACACATTTGTACAGATCTTAGGTCTCAAACATGGAATTGATCAAATTAGCTGAATGTGTCTGTAAATTTCTGCTAATTTCTTTCACAGTATATATCTCTTTTACAGAGATTATTGTTAACCTGTAATAGTCTTATCGCAGTAGCTTCTTGTTAAGAAAAAAATTTAGTGTTCTGCTTGTATATACATCAGTGATGGACTCCATACACAAAAGAACTCACCACCAAACTCTTAATTCTGATTAATCTCTCTCTCTCTCTCCCTGCCCCTCCCTCCCTCTCTCCCTGTGTGTGTTTGCCTATGTACATGTTCTTATTTCACAGCTATGAAAATATACTTTTCAAAATCCATGTTAAAGCTCAGTGACACAGGGCTAAACAAGAGTATGTAAGTGTGTCCCCTTAATCTCAAGGTATAAACTTCTTGTCAGGAATGCAGATGCTGGTGACATTTCCCCTCACTTGGGACTGACCGCTCCGCTGATTCAATAAGCCTACAAAAGTGCAACAGCCCTTGATGTCAGTTACATGGTTTTACATACCTACCATGTCAGTGGTTCTCAGTCTCCCTGGGAATTTATTCAGATGTAAGCGTTTTCAGTCCATAACAATGTCTTCTACCTGCCACAAAGCTGCAAAAATACTCATCTCTCATGAATCTACATGGTGGGTGATTGCTAGTGTTCGACATGATTTTATGCATAACCTGAAGATTTATTCTAGATTTTTTTCCCTCCAGCTCTTTCCTTGAAAACAGATCTTGAATTTTATTTCTCACACCCCAAAAGTACACCTGATAAAGTCAAAGGCCAACATTAATTGCTAATCAGGAAACTGCCTCAGCTTGTTATATTTATGTTTGCTTTCTAATTATATACTAAAACAATCATTAGGCACACCAAAGGATTTTACACATGCCCAGTGGGTTTTCTGATCCTCCGCCCTCTGAATAGTAGGCTACCGTGTTCTAATATAAATTGCTTTTGAAACTTGAACTTGCAAACAAGTTAGCTGTCCTGGGCTCAGGAGTGATTTTTCAAAAATTCAGTTCCAAATTCTTCTTGAATATGTGGAGCTATTTATGCAATTATTTGTATATGGCAATCTGGAAAACCTATGAGATACACAGTTTCTAATGTTGTTGTGTGTCTTTAAGTCCTATCTGACTTATGGAAACCTCATGGCTAAACTATCAGGGATTTTCTGGGGCACCATTCTGTTTGTATGATGCACCCAAGGGTACCAAGTGGGTTTCCACTGCCAAGTGGGGAATCAAACCCTGGTCTCCAGGGTCATAGTCCATGCACTAGCTGTCAGACATTTTCTACCAGTTTTCTGTAAAATCTATTTTCAATAGCTTTCTGATTCCAATAATGTTAGAGAACTCTTCATTTCTGAGAGCTTTAAAAATAAATATCTATTTTGTACAAAATAATAAAATCCCCCCTTCTCTTTACTAACTTCTTGTCGTCAGGCTGAATTGGTAGACATGTTATTTTACTATCAAACATTTTGCCGTCTTTGGAAAAAGAAGACCAATAAATTAATTAAGAGTACACCTTTTCCCCTTGGCATAAGAAGATGGCAGTGCAGCAGAGTAATACAAATACAGAGACATGTGTGAACTTCTACATCTTTTTTTACCCTTCAATCTACAGTTTATAAATGAGTTTTTAAGGAACTGAAGAGAGGACAGGCGTGATTCATTCAACAAAGGTTCACGGTCAGCAGTTTATTGGCAAAAGTTCTCTTATGTTGTTAATTCCTTAGAATCAAAGAGGGCACTTGAGTATGTGCTATCTATGCAGGATCACAGCCCAAAGGCAAAGTTCCTGACCCATGTGCTTGCTCCAAGGCCTACACACCCAAGGATCCCACTCCCTTAATGTAAATTTCAGTGCACATGGCTAAACAAGCCTGTTTGCTTCCCAGGAGCCTAACCAACTAATGAGAATGCCTAGAAACTATGTACCAGGTGTGGCTTGCCTCTAGCACTATGCCACCCTGGTTATTCATATTTCAAGCGTTCAGTTTCAGACTTCGCCATAGCTGAGCTATATACTGCTCAAAGGGCATCCAAAATTTGTTGCTGTTGCAAAGCCAGTGGAAAGGCACAAAGAGATGCTTTTGGTGTATCTAAGGGAACTGGTCATATAAAGGATTAATTCTTTGCAAAAACCTTTGATAAGAATATTTGTGCAGTTCTTAGAATGCCTGTCTTTCTAAAATATTGGATGTAGAAATATTTTCCTGAGATTTGGCTGAGAGTTAACAGAAGAAAGAATTGAGGACACATCAACAGCAATTTTTAGATAAAGTTTCAGATGCTGCAATAGGCACTCATCTCTTTAGAAAAGCTGATAAGGTATTTCAGCTAGCCATTTCCCCATGACAGTCAGCATAGCTGAGGGCAAGAGTGGGATGACTGCAGAAACCTACTACAGAGTTTGGAGGTCTGGTTTGTCCAAGGGCATAGTCCATTAGCATGGGGCCAAAGGGTCTGAGTGTACCAGGACCATTTTGAAGGCTCTTCCCTAGTCCCTAGTCATCAACAATATTGTTGTTTACAGGTATACTGTGGAAAATGGAAACATACAGCACAGTGTTTCGAAACGTTAGACAACATGGTCCACTCAATGAAGCAGATTTGAATTAAGATCTGAAACAGTTCAAGTCAAAGAAAGAAGTATGAAATTATGAAATAAATATGCCACAAAATGATCATTTGCTAAGAGGTAAGCAAACCTGCCTCTAGAGAGGCTCCTGCTTTCTTTCCTATCATCTTCACAGGTACTGTGAACACAGGTACTGTGGGAACACAGGAGTGGGCCTTCCCAATGGCTGCTCCCAGGTTCTGGAACTCCCTTGTTAGAGAGTCTAGGCTGGCATCCTCTTTGCTGCTTTTCTCTAAGCAGGTAAAACCCTTTCTATTCTGACAGGCCTTTGAGAATTGAATTTCAGTGGGCAATGGCCTAGTATAATGTACTGGACTTTTATTTCTTGGTGCTGTTTTTAATTTGCTTCAATTGGTTTCAGATTTTATTATAGTGTAATTATTTTTTATCTTTTGTATGCTGTTAATTTTTAACTATGTTTGTTTTAACAGTTGTAAGCTTCCTTCAGTCCTAAACTTGGGGAAAAGGTAGGACATAAATAAAAGGAGGAGGAGGAGATTAAGCAGCAGCAGCAGTAGTAACAGCAGCAGCAGCAGTAGAGGAAACCAGCTTGGAAAGAATAATGACTGGGGACAAGCATAGTTTCAGAAGATTTTTCAAATGTACTCTCATGAAATCTAGATATAACTAAGATGTTTGTTACTCTTTGTAGAGTCAGTCTGCTGCAGTGGACTGATCAATGGACTAAGATTGTGGAAGACCAGGGTCTAAATCCTCACTAAGAAATGGAAACCCAATCCATAGGGAAGTCAAACTCTCCTAGCTCTAAAAGAAAATAATGGCAAATCTCCTCGGAATTAATCTTGCCAAGAAATCCCAGTGACAAAGTTGTTGTAAGTCAGAGTCAACTTGAAGTCATAAAACAACAAAAAGAGGAGAGAGAATTTGTGGCAGATAGCTTTATCAAGCACTCTGATTGCCTACTGAGCACTGAAATCTGAATGCTTTAGATTGCCTCATGCAGGGACAAACTGAGGAATACTAACCATATTTTACAGCTGCAGACTTCTCAAGAGGATCTGGCTGATTGCTACTGGAAGCATACTACTGCATTGAATAGACATTTGACTTGATCCAGCAAGGTAATTCTTATACTCTTATATTGCAAGCCTCTTCAAAAAATACAAGAGCCCTTCCAAGTTACATCCAAACAGTGAGCGTCTAATCTGGGAAAAGGTTCAACATTTTAAAAGTATGACAGTCATTTTCAAGTATGTCTATGTAATTATGTTGGCAGACTGGGTTGAATTTAGAAGATCATCAAAACTAGCAAAAGTGAAATGTCATTAAATTAGTAGGAATGTTTTTTATTTTTTCAGTGATCAAAGTTAGAACTGGATACCGTAATTTTGGCCACCCCTTGAGGACACATGTGGAAATTCTACTTTGGAGGGGGAAAAGACATGACAACAGTTATTTCAAGATGAACAATATGTTGCTATGGAGCATGCCACTGAAGAGAATAAGCTAATGGCCTCTCTACTTAATGTGATTAGAGCCATTATTGACATAATGCCAGGAAGATGCAGAACCATTAGCATTACGCTACAGCTCACTCCGGCCTCTGTTCAGATTTACTATTTGATCCACAATTTTAATTTTCTTCCATCCTATTCAGAATGGCATTTTGCAAAATGTGTAATTAAAAGCTGCTGTTATTCTCTCTACTTCACAAATTAAAAACACAGCAAACATTTGTAGATCAAACTCTCTAGAAATTAATAAATCAAACATAGTACTTTAATGCTGGTTCCTTTGTACACATCAGACTAAATATTGAAGATATTTGCCATACAACATATGTAACCATCATCCAAGAGAGAAACAAGTGTAGGAGTCTGTTTGGGCAGACAAAAGATCTGTCCAATCTATTTCTAATAATGGCATCCCAGAAACTCACAAACAGTAGATGAAGTCTGCTACCATCCCATTTACTGTTTCTACTGAAATGCAGTTCACTGCTTGAACATGGATATTCTATTTAGCTATCACAGATAAAAAGCACTGACAGAGCAACCTTCCATGAATTTGTTTATCCTCTTTAAAGAAATCTAAGTTAGTGGCTATTGCCAGACATTACACCCCTTTCAAGCTAGACCTTGTGCCTGGTTTGGGGAATGTCTTACACTATTTATTGGTCTGAGATCACTAGTATGCAGATGACAACTAGTATGCAGATGACAACAAACTATAGTTGTCCTTTCTGCCTCAAATTAGGACAGTTGTTGAGGTCTGGAAGTATTCTGTAAAGATGTTATCCAATGAGATCTGGCCTAACATACTGAAAATGAAACCAGCTATGAAAGAGGTATTAAAACTGTTGCAGGAACGGCAGCTGGCTAGTGCTGAATGAGATATAGTATTCACCTTGAAAACAAAAGGGAATATATAGTTTTCCAGCAATTCCAAAAGATTCCCCTAAGTTATGAGTCTTCTTTCTCCCCTTTTGCTGAGACATTTTTTTCCTTTTATCTCTGCTAACTGAACACATTGGAAGATCTCTAGAGTACTGATCATTGCTTGCCTCAATCAACCAACATTAAACCAGCCACAATTATTGTGGCTTAGAATCACAAAACTGTACAGCCTGAAGAGTCCTTAATTCACCCCACCCCACCCCACCCCACCCCCGTCAATGCAGGAAACCTGCCTTTGAGGCATTTCTGACAGAGGGTCATTGAATATCTGTTTAAAGGAGAGTCACTGCTTTTCAATGGGTCTCTTACACTGCTGAATAGGTGTTTTTACCAGGAAGTTCTTCCTAAACTTTAGTTGAAATCTATTTAGCACACACTGAGTCAGGTCCTACCTTTGATGGCTGCAGAAAACCAGCTTGTCATCATTGATATAGCAGTTCTTTAAATATTTGAAGGTCAGTCAAAGCTCATTCAAGATGGAGAATATTTTCAGATATTTGAAGATGCCAGTCATACTAGTCTTCTAAATTGATTGAGCATGTCTAACTTTAATCTGATGTACTTAACTTGATCTACAGTGACCTGACTGATTCCACCTGATGCACTTAATTCAGTCTTATTTAATTCCCCTGCCCTATACTGTGAGATGGACCACAGAAAAATGGCTTCTAAATTGTTTCTGGATATAATTTTTTTAAAAAATGATGAACCCCTTCAAAATCTTGACTAGTTTAGGCATGGATAGGTAAAATATTAACTTCTTCTGCACGTGATTGACATCTTCAGAGGCCTTCTTGTGTGACCTTTCTACCCTGCGATAAACACAGCTGGCAGAACAGAGAGAACTTTCTCAGAACAGTGTGTCCTCCATATATTTCAGGAATCACCCACGAACTGTGAAATTTGCAAATGCTCACATCCTTTTACATTCAATAGTGGTGATGCATGCACAGACGCTTTAGTGCATCTGCATACATGTCACCATCATTTAGGTACAGGATGTGACATGCCCACAGATTCTCAAATTCGCACATTGGGAGACGGCAGATAAAGACGGCCCACCGTACCTGCATCAAGGCATCTGAATTCCTTTTTGAGGGAGCCTGATCTCAGGTCCTTGTTAATACCTTGGATATATTGCAAGGCAATTTTTAAGACCCTTTCCTACGCCACCAGTTTTTAAAACTTAAAAACTCTGTGTGCCCTCTGAGGAGCATGGGTGAAAATTTCACCATACTCTCATCTTCTTTGGGCTAACTTAGGTCAGGGAAGTTGGAGCTTCTTCCCCATACCTGAACTGACTTCACCAGCTAGTGCTCTCCTGCATCTAAAACAGCCGCAGGATATGGCAAAAGTGTCCCTGTTGCCCCCAGAAAGTGCAAGAGGTCATTTGGAAGAAAAAAAACATTTTTAAATTTTTTATTTTTTAAAAAATAAAAAATTGAAAAATCAGAGTGGTGGCATGTCATACAAATGTGTCATTTTGAACTCAGTGAGGTCCTCCAGATATCTATTAGTTGCCCACCCTTCAAAGAGAAAGCCATGTTAGTCTGTTTTAACAGAAGAAGGCATAAAGTAATTCAGAAGAATTTTCAAAAACAACTGGGAAAAAAGAAAATTATAGAAAATTATAGAAATTTATATCTGATGAAGTGGGCTGTAATTCACAGAAGCTTATGCCTGACATTTTTTCCCCGAGTTAGTCTCAAAGTATGAACAGTATAACTGTGTAAGCCTTTATCATGTATCACATTAATGGTTTCCGCTGTTCTAGGTTGTTTAAATTCCTTGATCAATTTGGTTGCCCTTTCTTGCATTTTGTCAGTTCTACAATATCTTTTTGAGGCAACACCATTTCAAATGGGCAACCACAGATTTCCATAAAATAGCTGTTGACCTCTACAATAGTAGAGGTCAACAGCTGGCTCCGCACATTTTGCCACCACCAACAGTTTGGCTTTTTGGATCATGGCTTGAAATTCCAGGAACATGGGCTTCTGGCAAGGGATGGGCTGCACCTCACGAAACTTGGCAGGAACGTTTTTGCAAACAGTCTCACAAGGAGGATTAGGAGGGCTTTAAACTAAGTACAACTGGGGAGGGAAACAAGATTATTCAGGACAAGGACTCGGCAAGTGCAGGGGAAAAAGGCCCAAATGATATTGGCCAAGTAGGAATAGCATCCAATCGTGAGAGGGGTGGAAACAATGCTATGGGACTTGCAGGAAGGGCACGGGGACTTAAGTGTCTCTACACTAATGCACGGAGTATGGGAAACAAACAAGATGAATTTGAACTCCTAGTACAGCAAAATAAATATGATTTGATAGGCATCACTGAGACCTGGTGGGATGAGTCTCACGATTGGAATGTAGGAATAGAGGGGTATAGCCTATTTTGTAGAAATAGACCAAATAAGAAAGGAGGAGGAGTAGCCTTATACGTCAAGGATGTTTTCACCTGTGAAGAGATCCATGACTTGAACACCGGAAGCCAGGTCGAGAGCATCTGGGTAAGAATTAAGGGAGCGAGAAACAATAGGGATATTATAGTGGGGGTTTACTACAGACCTCCAAGCCAAACTGAGGACCTCGATGGCGCTTTCATAGACCAAATGACTGCACATTCAAAAAGGAGAGATACAGTAATAATGGGAGATTTCAACTACCCGGATATATGTTGGCAGTCAAACTCTGCAAAGGCGGCAAGGTCTAGCAAGTTTCTTGCTTGTCTTGCAGACAATTTCATGGTCCAAAAGGTGGAAGAGGCGACAAGGGGATCAAATATTCTGGATCTGATTCTGACCAACAGGGAAGACCTTGTTAATGACGTAGAACTGGTTGGATCTTTAGGAGAGAGTGACCACGCCCTATTAGAATTTGGCACTCAGTGGGGAAGAGAAGGCAAGTGTAGCCAGGCATTCGTCTTAGATTTTAAAAAAGCAGACTTCTGTAAACTGAAGGAGCTGCTGGCTGAAATCCCGTGGTCAAGAATAGTCAATGAGAAAGGAGTTCAGGATGCATGGGAGTTCTTTAAAAGGGAGGTACTGAAGGCACAGGCTAAAACTGTGCCATTAAGGAGGAAAAATGGAAGGCATCTGAACAAACCGGAATGGTTGACTAAAGAGCTCTCAGCTGAGCTAAGTATTAAGAAAAACATGTACAGGAAATGGAAGAAGGGGGAAATCACCAAAGAAGATTATAAGCAAGTAGCCAGGAGATGTAGGGAGAAGGTCAGAAAGGCTAAAGCACAGAACGAACTTAGGCTGGCCAGAGACATTAAAAACAATAAAAAGGGCTTTTTTAAATACGTCCGCAGCAAAAGGAAAAAGAAGGAGACGATAGGGTCACTGCTCAAGGAAGATGGTGAATTAATAACAGGAGGAAGAAAAAGGCAGAACTCCTCAACACCTTCTTCGCCTCACTTTTTTCCCAAAAGGATAAAAACACTCAACCTGGTGGTTGGGGAGCAGGTGAGGAAGTGGGGGAAATGCAGCACAGAATAGATAGAGAGGTAGTACAGGAATACCTGGCCACACTGGATGAATTCAAGTCTCCAGGGCCAGATGAATTGCATCCTAGGATTTTAAAAGAACTAGCAGAGGTCATTGCGGAACCTCTTGCTATAATCTTTGAAAACTCTTGGCGGACCGGAGAAGTTCCGGTAGACTGGAGGAGGGCAAATGTTGTCCCCATCTTCAAGAAGGGAAAAAGAGGACCCAAATAATTATCGCCCAGTCAGCCTGACATCAGTACCTGGAAAGATCCTGGAGCGGATCATCAAACAGTCAGTTTCTAATTACTTAGAAAACAATGCCGTAATTATGAAAAGTCAACATGGATTTCTCAAAAATAGGTCATGCCAGACTAATCTTATCTCTTTTTATGATAGAGTTACGTGCTTGATAGATGAGGGGAATGCTGTGGACATAGTATATCTTGATCTCAGTAAGGCCTTTGACAAAGTTCCCCATGACATTCTTGCAAAGAAGCTAGTAAGATGTGGACTGGACAGGGCTACTGTCAGGTGGAGTTGTAACTGGTTGACTGACCATACCCAAAGGGTGGTCACCAATGGCAGATTCTCATCCTGGAGAGAAGTGACTAGCGGGGTGCCACAGGGTTCTGTCCTGGGCCCGGTGCTGTTCAATATCTTCATTAATGACTTGGATGAAGGAATAGAGGGCACGCTGATCAAATTTGCAGATGACACCAAATTGGGAGGGGTTGCTAATACGCCTGATGACAGGATCAAAATTCAAAAGGACCTGGACAGATTGGAGAGCTGGGCCAAGGCTAACAAAATGAATTTCAGCAGAGAGAAATGTAAGGTCCTACACTTAGGCAGAAAAAATGGTATGCAGAAATATAGGATGGGGGACACGTGGCTGGCTAACAGTACGTGTGAAAGGGATCTAGGAGTCTTCATAGACCACAAGCTGAACATGAGTCAGCAGTGTGATGCGGCAGCCAAGAAGGCCAACGCAATTCTTGGTTGCATCAATAGGAGTATGGTGTCTAGATCGGGGGAGGTATTGGTACCACTTTATTCTGCTTTGGTTAGACCTCATCTTGAATACTGTGTCCAGTTCTGGGCACCCCAATTCAAGAAGGAGATGGATAAGCTGGAGCAGCTCCAGAGGAGGGCAACCAAAATGGTGAGGGGCCTGGAAGCCATGCCCTATGAGGACAGACTTAGAGAGCTGGGTATGTTTAGTCTGCAGAACAGAAGGTTGAGAGGGGACATGATAGCCATGTTTAAATATTTGAAGGGGTGTCATGTCGAGGAGGGAGTGGGCTTGTTTTCTCCTGCTCTTGAGACCAGGACAAGGAGCAATGGATGCAAGCTGCAGGAGGGGAGATTCCGCCTGAACCTCAGGAGGAATTTCCTGACAGTCAGGGCTGTCCGACAGTGGAATGTGCTGCCACAGAGTGTGGTGGAGTCTCCTTCTTTGGAGGTTTTTAAGCGGAGGCTGGATGGCCACTTGTCGGGAGTGCTTTGAGGGTTTTCCTGCATGGCAGGGGGTTGGACTGGATGGCCCTTGTGGTCTCTTCCAACTCTACATTTCTATGATTCTATAAAATGCTATGGTTATGCTTATTTGTATTTTCAATTGTTTCTCTACTAATACCTTGCACTGAATTTGCCTTTTTCATTACTGTCACATATAAAGGTTCCCACCATCTGCCCATCTACCTAGATTTAAATGTTACTGAGAACTGAATGGTCACATATAGCATGAAGCTGTGAAACAGCTTCTTCACAGAGCACTGCTTCATGTCCCCAACATCTTTTTTCTTGTTAGTCTCTGTATGCTCAAATCCCACTAGTGTATATATTAAGTAAATACATTTATATATAAAATCTTTCTGCAGTACAAATTACGCAGAATGCAATGAGACCTACATATCTGGGTAAAATACTTGAGGACTTGAATCATTCCTTTTCTGTCTGCATACTTAGAGGGGAAATGCAGATTCTGCTGAAACGACAAAGTTGTTTGAGACCTTAATACATGCAAACCTATGTGAATTTACTTAAAATTAAGTTCCTTTGAGTTCACTGGGGCACAGGACTGCAGACCAAAATTTTAAATTACTTTTTAATTTACTTTTATTAACTGGTTTATTCAGCTGACATAGCATAGGCCGTGATGCTTGTCAGTTGGGGTTATTTTCATCAGTTTGGTTTCCATTTACAAGAAAGTACATGAATATAGTTCAGAATCTAATTCAACCTTCCACCCCAATGCTTGATGCACATCAAAAAGATCCTTCATATTCACAACAGAGCGCCTTACTGGAACTGTTCCATCTTTTATCTTCTTAGTGGCCATTCTGTGGTAAGATAAAGGACAAAAGAAGCAGAGGGAAAACACAAGAGGTTTATAACTGGAAGACAAAATTCTGTGGATCTTCCATTATATTCTGTGGATGATGTTGGTAACTTCACTGTAAGACCCTCAAAAAGCACAACTGGCTAAAAGCAGTTTCCTCTCCCAATAAGCTTAATTTCCAAAGTATGATGGAACAAGCAAGTTATTTCCTCACCTGTGTTCTGGATCAATGCAGACAAGGGGATGTGTTTCTTCCTTCCTCAGACACATAGATTAGACCACAGAAAAAGATAGACATGGCTAGTGTTCAATTCCCAGCTACCCTAGCTACCTACCTAGCAAATGATGAGGAATCCTGAGAGCTGGAATCTAACAGCATCTGGGGAGACCACTTTGCTCACCCATACCTTAGAGAGATCTTTCTGTTTAAAGTACAATGGTCTTAAGATTTTAACATTCTTAAAAGCATTTTATCATAAAGCTGATAGACACTTTCTGTGGTCTTCTGAGTACCATCACAATAATACTGCATGTTGTTAGGCCTCTTGATAAGCAATAGTAAGATATAAAACAACAATAAATTAAAAGTAAATATGCCAAATGTATTTAAGATAGCAATCACTGCAATACATTTTTTTACTGCCATTATTATTAATGGGCTAGAATATCTCTTCTGCCAAATGTATTATATAAAATCAATTAAAGAAGCCTAAAAGTATCAACACATCTTGGGGTCCCAAGCGTCTCCATTCATTTTGGCTGGCAGTGGGGCTAACAAACATCTATGGAAAGTAACCCCCTAAAGAAACTAAATTGATTGAGCACACTCCTGAACTAAATGTCATGATTAGTACAAAAACCATGCTTGTTTATTTTGCAAACTTACCTAACTTCAGCTCTGCACAACAGGTCTTCTTTGATCCATGACAATCTGTTTTTCCTCCTTTAAAATGAGCAATTGTATCATAGGATTGGAGCTGGCAACTTCTTTCCTTTATCACTATCCTTCTCTGTGGACAGCTGCTCTGATGAGATTGTCAGATTTACTGAAATACTAACTACTTGAGTGATAGCAAAACAGGACAGAGATAGTCATCCATATCACTCATATACTAACTCAGTGGTTCTCAACCTGTGGGTCCCCAAGATGTTTGTGGACTTTAGCTCCCAGAAGCCCCAGCCACTATGGTCAATGCTCAGGGTTTCTGGGAGCTGAAGTCCTAAAACATCTGGGGAACCCACAGGTTGAGAACCACTGTACTAACTGATCAGTTATGATCAAATTAAGAGTTTTATCATACTGCGAAAAATAACACCAGTTCAACATTTGTCATGGGGGGACCCTTCTCTTCCTGCCCCTAATGCTCCCCCCCCCCGTGGATCAATTAACTGCATTTGTAAAGAATCTTAAGTGTTCAAAGCTACGTACCCATTACAACCACATTGCTAAAGGGGCTGAAGTCAAGAGTGGCTTGAATTTTTAATTTTTCAAAAATAGTCATTATATCCCCAACATCTTGCAGGATTTGACCACTGTTTTGATGGTGTGCCTCAATGCATTGAGCCACCCTTCTCACAGAGGAAAAGAAAAGTGAGTAATCTTTCCATCCCTAAGGCCTGCTCAGTAATAAATCTGAGCTTAATGGGGTTTACTCCAAGTTAAGCAAGTGCAAGATTGCAGCCTTCATCATAACACTATGCCAGTTTACTGAATCCCTATATTTAAAAGTAATTTCATGCACATCTAGATGGACTGGAAAACACAAGAAGACCCTAGTTTTGCTCCTGTCATTTCTGAATTTTTGGGGGAGGGGGAATGGAAGAGATCTACATGATGTCTTCCCCATTCTGAAGTCCTCCTAGGGAACATCCAGCACTTACAGGAACTCTCCAGGTCCATTTAAATTAACTCTCTATTTCCCAACATTAAATGTACCTCTCTATGGCAGTGTGTTTCTGTTATCCTAGAGCTAGCTAAGATGGCCACCACCAAGAAATGTAGCAACTGTTCCCAGGATAGCAGATTTAACAGAGATCAACAGAGGGAAAGAGGAACGTTAGCAATAAAAGAAAATGATCGCAATGCTTAACTTGTGAAATATTGCTAAATCCCTTTAACAATTTGTCTATAGCTCTTGAATAATATCTAAAAAGGGCTTAGAGAAAATTGGTGAAAGTCAATTTCTGAAACATTGCCTGAGTCTAGATGTGATACATGATCAGTGGGAGGGGGAAGAAAAAGAACGGGGGGGGAGTGAAACCCTGAATATTTCAAAAAAGACATAGGTAAAATCAGAACGAAAAGAACTGGAAAGTCTCAATACTTCCAGTGATTTTGTTCCTCTGTAGATAAGTCCTTCAATAACTTTCACTTTGTAATTCTATTGTAAATAAACACCAACCTGCAAAAGCCTAAAGAGAACACCTGAACACTGGGACTTCAGTATCTGCATAGCATGCTTTTCTTCTATTGTATATGCCATGCCACAAAAACAAAACACATGTATCATGAACTCAAATAAAACACCTCACTTTCCAATACATTTCTTCTGAACACATGAAGAGGTCACCGCATACATTCCAGCTGTACTGACTACTAATAGCTTCTACTGTAACAGTACCATAATAAAGGCAACTGTTTAAACCACCCATTTTACATGAAAAGAAAGGGATTTCGTACTGATTCATTCTGTAAAGCAAGTGCTGAAGTCTACTACCATTCAGTTTTTGCCCTCTTTTTAATGGGTGGATTATTAAACTACCATTTTTATCCTTCAGAGGGAATTCCTCCTTACACAAAGATTCTTCAGCCTAAAAACATCTTTAGTGCATGTTAAGAGATTAAAGGAATGTTCAGTGCAGTAAGCACAGATCATTTAATGTGCAGACACTTATTAACAAGGAAGCACAAGGTATAAATTAAGTACATGAAGAGCTGTAGACGACACTAGCATACTCATGGTTGTGTCTGATCAAAATGAAATAAACGGTATAAGAATTCCATCACATTAATTTCTTCCACTCAGCAGGAAGACATCACTGTGATAATACCAGTGACAAAAGAGACGCTTTTGTCCATTGCAAAATGCACATATGACATTCTTTAATGGGAAAATTATTATTGTGTTTATAGCTAGGTGCTAAAACAAGGACTCATATTTCTCTATGAAATATTTCAAGATCTTTTACCATTCTCCATATGCCACAAGTATGCTGATGCTAATGAGACTTCAGGAGAGAATTAGAACAAAGAATGGAAACTGCGCACATTCTCATAAAGGGGCATGGCAAATAGCATTCTGAGAAAATTCTGAACATTGCTCAATCAAAATAGCAGTATTTCCTGTTCAACCTATTTTAAATAAATCCCATCGGCAGACACACATTGTCTGAGATCCTACACTGGAGCATAGCTCTGTCCACACAGTTCTGCATTCTTCTCCCATCCCTGCCAGCAGCTGTCAAGTTCCAGGAGGGGGTGAGGATTACCAGTGCTGGTAGCAGAAGCCATTCAGATCAGGAAGGGGCAACTGAACTCAGATGGGAAAGGGGGCGGAAATGATGGTGTGCTTTTGGATAGAGTACAGCCTCCTTTTCCTTTCCCCAGGAGCCCAGAACTTTCATACCTACATGGACTGAGGTGCCCTCCTGCTCCCTCCTCTTCCCACTGAGTAGAAGCAGCAACAGTCCTTGAAGTCTTGACAGCTGTCTGGGGAAGAGGATATTTTGGGATAGTGTACAAGGGGCATATGTGCATTTACTCACGCTTAGACATGTGCATGTCACTAACAGGATGCCAACCATTTTGTGTTGAACACATGAAGAGGCCATCATACAATCCAACAATATAGACACACTATTCATATTAGGAAATTATTGATAACAAAGTCACAGAAAAATACTATCTTTACGTGTGGCCCTAATCTGTAAAGAGGCATAACAATTACATCTGATCCAAACGTTTTGGTTTGTAACAGCTTTGTACAATCAGGCTTAACAAGGGCAGTACTGATAGCCATTCTACCTTGTACAATGAGGTCAGTACTGGTACCACATTTGGCGGCAACTTAGAGAAGAAGATCTATGCAGTCAGGGTACTTTCCGAGAATTTCTCCTTTTCATTTTTACCATTGTTCATAGGCCTGTCTGTCAATCCTGGTCCAATCAAAACAAACAGAATGACACAGGGTAAGGAGTGTAGAGACTCCTGCCCCTGCTCCATGATCTCCTTGCTCATTCAGTCACAGAGGACAGGAAACAACAATCCGGGGGAGGGAGTAGCAGTATCAGAGGTTCTTACTAAGTATACGTCCATCCCTAATACTGATGTTCACCTGGAATGATCCTTATTAATCCAAACATGCCTCAAGAAGAACTTTACACCTCTTCTATGGTCATTTCGTTTTACTCTTTTCTGCCCCATTTGGTAACAGTGTAAAATCAAAACTCACATAAGTACACTTTGCACTAGCACTGAGAGACAGGCTCTCTACATAATTTTTGTTCATCCTGTAAACCAGAACAGACAACTGTGATAGGCAGATTTTATGCCCTGAGTCCCTCTGGCTATCACAGGAACTACAGAAAATACCCAGAAACACACACCCAAATCTAAAGTAGTTGGAAGTCCATATCTTTATTGGAAAAATGAGTATTTTATAAAAAATGTTAAATAGCAATAAGGTGCCCCCATGCCTATTGAGAAGTTTTCCAAAGGCAGTTAACCCCCACCCCATTTTTGTCAGAAAAGGGCAGTTCAGGCAAAAGCCACATGAAGCACCAGGGCCGCACTTACCCGTAAATTGATAGATATAATGGAATCACATAACCTACTTCTCTTTCTTTGCCTCATCTCTCTATTTTTCTCAGAAAAATGATGGTATTTATCAGTATCAATCAGAATGCTGCAAAAGCTAGCTCCAAAGAAATCTTACAGCTGCATTAATGGTTTCTAGCTTTCTTGTGTTTTATTGTCTAAAAGTGAGCAAATATAAATTAGAGACAAATGAGGATATGTTGCAAACAGAACCATTTGTCCTCGAGACTACTTATTGAGATTTGCTACCTCAGGTTTAGTTTCAGCATTTTTTTAAATGCAAGAAAAAGCCAGCTCAGAAAGAACAAGGTAAAATATTTACTGTTGGCTGTTAAACTACATCTTTCAAGTTAAGGCTAATGTGCTTTCCAATACAGGAACATTACCAAGGGGTCAACATTACAGCATTAAAATTTTAGACACTGAAACTCTGAGGAACTGGCAAAGGTCTTACAAGCAAAGGAACACAAATAGAGTGATGGAGTCAACGAACCACAAATAGTAGTTTTTAAGTGAAAAGTCATGCAAAGGTACAAGGGCCTCAAGTCTCTGGTGTAACAGGTACATCTACGTCTGTCTCTCAACTCACTCAAGTGCTATTAAAGCCTGATCCATCCATCTGAGTGGGCCCATTTGCTCCTTGCAGGTACAAATGGTTCTTTGCTGTACAGATGCGATTACACACTCACTTCCTCTGGCCCATGATAACAGCATGTAAAACAAAAAAGTGCCATTTCGGATACACAAAGGCACTTATCTAGGCCCATGGGCACTGAATACCAAGCAATCTTTATAGATTGATGGTAGTGTGGTGGGGACACAACAGGAAATGGACAAGGGCACATTTCCCAGGTTAATAGCATAATGATTCTCTGTTACTAAAACCCTCAGCAACTCTCACTAGCTCTTCTACTGATGCTTCCAAAGCAGTTACAGGCAATGCTGTTTGTGTTCACAGAAAGAAATGCGATATGATACATCATTACTGAAGGTTCCTGGTCTGAACTGCATAACATAAAGTTCCTCCCCAATTTGTATCACCTTGAATTGTTTCCTGTATAGCCCTACCCCTCTTGCTATTGTTTTCTATAACTGGGAAAATGTTTTACATATACCTTCTCCATATATAACAACTTGTGATTCTTTTAAAGAAAAATGAACTCTAAGAATTACAAGAGGAGACAGAGGTGGCTGCTGAAACATTTTGTCTCCAGGTTTTGAATGTAATATCTTGAGCATTTACAACTACATGTGCTCTGGAAATATGAATCCCATGTTTCTGGAAAGCATTAGACTTTTTATAGAGATTGTAAGGAGTCACAATGACAAACAATACACAACCAATCCCTCCCCGCTGCCTTGTATTTGGTGGCAAAATGAAGTTGATGTTAGGATCATTTCTGACAAGTAATAGATGCAGAAATATCACTTGAAAAGAAGCTATATAATGGTACGGGAAAGTACCTGATGCAGCTATTTCACAAAACCTAGCGGTCTCTCGTCACTGGATAGGAAACCACCTGGCATTCCATGATAGAAAAAGGCTGGGATATAAATTCAGTAAAGATCCCTCCTCATTTAAAACATAGCTAAAATTTCTCTGCATATTTATTTTTCAACATGATTTAATTGTGAAGTGTTCCTAATTAATCTGAAATTAGATGCTGCAAACAGCAATTAATAATTCCTGTAGACTCGAAGTGAGAAGTCTTAAAGCTTCTCATCTTTGTAGCAACCCTACTTTGTTGTACCTCTCTTTGCTTGACAGAATTACTTTTGTGGAAATTCTAAGTTTTAGCACAAACCTTATGTAAAGTTTTAATGTGACTACACCGTCTTTGTGTTAAGGTATGCTGCCATGTTAACATTTTCTCAGCTTTCCGCATGATGTACTAGCTTTGTACAACACACAGAGATTGTGCTACAGGACTGCAGTAAACGTTCTTAAGTGGTGCAAGCTGTGGGGACTCTACCGATTGTGAATGCAAATCTATTCTGAGTCCTCAGCTGAGCTATGATTTGAATCCAGGTTTTCCAAGCACTCACCCAGGTTCTTCTATCCCATGATATAGTACTGTCAAAAGATATAGGTGGCATTCATATTTGGCTCCTTCCAGGTCTCACTGAATAACAACAAAACAACAAAATATCCTACAGGCTATTTTACAGTAATAAAAATCAACACATGAATGTGGAAATAGGATCTAAAAGTAGGTAGAGTGAAACAAGTGGATGGAATGAGGTCCCTATCTTTTCAGGCCCACATTCATTAAATAACCAAGTGATGGAACTGGAAGGAGTAATTGTTGTTTTACGTGTTGTTGTTGCTGCTGTGTGCCTTCAAGTTGTTTCTGATTTATGGCAACCCTATCATGGGATTTTTTGGGGGCTGAGAGTACATGACACACCTAAGGTCACCCAATGAGTTTCCATGACCAAGTGAGGAATTGAACTCTGTTCTCCAGGGCTATAATCCAATGCTCAGACCACCATGCCATGCTAGCTCTCGGAAACAGCCCTTAATCCTGTTAATTAATCTCAGCAAACCAACGCCATGGCATCTCTGAAAAGCAATCATTCAGACTCTGCTTACAAATTTTCAATAAAAGAAAAGATATCACCCTCTGTAGTACATTTTTCCCTTATAGAACACCCAATACTGACAGGAAGTTCCACCCCAGACCACTTTTGTCTTGTAATCTGAACCTACTCTCTGGAAGATGGGAAGATGGCCACTGTACCTCTAGGTTAACTATATGCAGTTTGCTCTGCATTTTCTCTCAATATTAATCCTGAGGCTCTTTGGTCACTTCTCTCTGGACATATTTTTAACTATTAATTCCTAATCATGTCTGTCCAAGCTGTTAGCAATCATACTGACAGAAACTGATGGTATATCCACAGACTCATCCTCTGAATGGGACTTTATACAAGATAAGGTCTTGAACTGGTATCCAGTATTCAGCTCTACCCTTTTTTTACCAGTTTTTTAGTTAATAAGATTTTAAATTTAAAATCTTAGAAAGGGCCTGTTATACCCCTGTCTACTCCTTCAGTCTTGCAGGTGACTTGGTTAATGCTTGGTGCTTTGTGACTTCGTCATATGTTAAAATTTTGAGAAATATTTGTCATTTATACCACAGAGTTGCAAGAAAGCAGCACAGTAGTTGTTGTACAGATGTGACAGGATGTTTTTATTCCACCAAAAAAAAGCACTCCCTGTTCTTGACACACTGGAAAATGTACAGCCAGAGAGTGCTTGAGGCAAAGAAGCCACACCAGCCTTACATCTGTCTGCTTTCATTTGTCTACAACTGTGCTTATAGATAAAACAAGCCTTCCAGATGTCATCACAAGCAGCGTTCATATGCTGACTTCACTGAGACACTATTGTTTGCTGCCAGCATAACAGAGTTGTAAAGCTAAAATATTTAAACTCTGTGCTACTCAACACAACTTTGAGTGTCACACAGGATCTGATTTCAGGATTAATTAATGTATACTCCAATAAAATAATCATGCGTTCCAAAACATAGCTTGCTGGCATATGCTCTCTTCCTCTGAACAACAGTTTGGAGAAAACATGCTGAAGCAAACACAGTTGCCTCTAAGGGAAACAAGGCATATACTGCTCGTAAATGTAGAATCCTGCTGTACTGTACACATTATTATCTTTCATTCTGTAGTATTTGCAATGATTGTGCTGACGGACTTTGTCAAAGGTAAAGTACCTGCAGAATCAGGCAAAGTCAGGATCATAACCCAGCTATACAATTGGACTAAGTAAGTAGCACATCTGGTTATTGGCTTCTTCAAAAGGGCTTTTTTGGTCCTTTTAAAGTTGCCTTGCTCTAACCTAGCATTTTTCCTCAAATGAACTACAAAGCCCATAACAGGGCTGCCATCTGTGAATGGTGAATATCCAACACATGGCAACTGTCAGATTGGGGGATGCTGACTCAAACTATGAGATTTAATTTCACACACCTCTCCAAATCCGTTGGTCATTTGTCTGCATCTCTTTTTCCATTCGACCAACATTAACATTAACATTAATTTACTCTTCAATGTCTTGTTGCTGAAGGTTAATAAGGACTAATTTATTTCAGTTAGTGAATACTGATCCACTGCAAGGATAACAATAAGTGGATAAGTACAAAGATTAGTCAGTGAATCAAGAATGTTGAATTTTAAATCTGACATTTTTGAGAGTTTCTAAGCACATACAGAACATTTTTCTGTACAGCCAAAGCACTGCATCTTTTCTACCTCTCCAATCCCAATCAAAGATCAATGATAGAGCACATGCAGAAGTCAGTGATCACAAATTGTATCTGTGGTATCATCAGTAGCATAGCTATGAACAGGCAAAATGTGGACACAGGTCCTCACACAGGTCCTCTGCCTGCCTCATGAAATTTCCTTTTGATCCACAAATTTCTAACATTGTAGCAACTTCAGCTGAACATTTATAAACAGAGAAAAGAAAATGGGTAGGCAAAGTTTCCAAGGGAATGCAAATGCAACAACTCTAAGAATTCCAGGTGAGAATGACTTCCCATGCTTGAGGGCACTGGGTTCCTGCTAAGCAAACAGATCACACACATGGTCCATTCCATCCCAAGACATTTCTTCTTTTCCATTATTTTTTTTCTTATTTTCCAAAGCTTAGCTCTTTTGCTCTGACTTGAGCTCCAAAAAGTTGTCCCTCTCCCTGTTGCTGCTGTCTTCCCGAAGAAATCACCCAGATTAGCTTGCCTAACAACAGAGCCATATATTACCTTTCTTCCTACTCTAATACTTCTCCTGAGGCAGCAGACCTTCCTGGTCTACTGAATGTGGCAGCGGGAGAGACACCCACCCTAATGAATTCTAATAGCCCAATTCACTAAAGTACATTTTTAATTATAGTGTTAATTGAGGAATCTAGTGAACTGGGGGAAAACTTTAGAAAAGCCTATGGAATAAAAATATGAGTTAATTAGCAAGTTAATTCTTAATTCTGGGAAAGCTTTATTCTGTTCAGTGTGTGAACAAGAATGTTTTAAATCTTCCCACTCTTGCTGCAGTCAAGAATATAATCATATCAGCTTTATGTTGCATATGGTAAAGTTAAAAAAAGAGCTCCCCTGTTAACAGTGGGAATCTTCTCTCCATTGCTATTAGCAACAAATGGAAAATGATATTTTGCCCTCAGCCTTGAAGTTGATGTAGGAAGGTTTAAATCTGTCCTTCTCCCAAAAGTATCCATCCAATCCAGGTCTGAGGGACACTTTATATTACTTCATCTTTTTTAAAAAAAATCATTCTGCAGGTGATACACTTAACATTATATGTAGCAAGAAATTTGGTGAAATATTATTAAGCACTATGCTGCTAGTTGTATACATAGAATCTTTTAACACAAAGAAAAAACATTTGTGAAATACTTTGGTACACCTTTATGGCATAGAACTGGGATTCTATGAAGCATAAAATCACCTGAAGTTCTTAAAAGAGACTCTTGCTACAAGCAATTCAAGGAAGGACAGATACAGTTGTTGGATGCAGGTTAGAATCCTTAGACAGATGCTTTTAAGGCATTGCTGAATGCAGAACCACAAGAACAGTTCCAAGAGGAAGAAACAGGTGGCTTGAATGCTCCATATCCCAAAATGCCTTTTTTGATTAGCTTCAAATTTTTTGAAAAAAAAAATCATAAATGCCTAGAGATTACCTGTGAGAACTTTGAGCAGGGGAAAAGCTTGCTTTCATGGAGCCTAACGAATAAGAACTGTCCAAGTAACTTAAGTACAGATTATTGTCAAAGGCTGAATTATATAGTGTTCATGGTTTAACCCATTGCAGTTTTGCCTGTCGTAATGATCACTGCCATGTTTATTCTTGTATAATGTAGTTGGATGTTCTGGTTGACCTGGAATTAACCTAAAAAAAAATTCCTAAAATGTTACTGTAATAACTTTTTCTGGAATTTCTGCAGAATCATCATGATTTTTCAGAATGGCAGCTGTGTTAGTCTGTGGCAACAAAAGGAACAGATTCCTGAGGCATTTTAAAGACTAGGAAATCCATTTTGGTATAAGTATTCATAAGCTAAAGAATCAGTCTGGTATCGCTCTTCTAGGACTCCTAATTTGTATGCATAATAAAAACAGAGACGGGAGATGTTAAACTGATCTAATTCATGGTTTCCAACCAAACTTATGAACCAATTGAATTACTCAATTTTTGAACCTCTGAGAATTTTGTGACACAAATGTCCTACCCAGAGCTAGGTAGAGAACTACGACAAATGCATATGAGTTGAATTTTAAAACTCCTACATTCAGGAAAACTGTGTACAAAAAGGAATACTTTAAAGAAAACTGTTTTTCAAAAGGCATACAGATTTCCATGCCTACCGATCTATATATGAATTTTTATCCACACATTCAAAAACTGATACAGACATGGGTTGGAAAAAATGTGAATAATGTAGGAAGAAAAACAGATAAAATTTAAAAGAGGCAGAGCAGGGACAGAGTTGAGCAGACAGCCTGGCTTTTTACTCAGTTCAACAAACTATGCGACAGTTGCAGATCAAACATAGGGCAGGCAGGCGCACTCCAAAATTAATACACTTGATTTTGTTTACAGAAAGAAAATCATGGATGTTAAGTTGCTGGAATTTGAAGATATTGTTAGTACTATACAGGTCACAGTGTCCTTGATTCAACTATATTGCAGGTCTATTTCTATAAAAAAAATCTGACTGAAAAATGCACATAGAGAAAGATTTTACTCCAAGTAAAGACTTAATCCCGAGTCACTCCAATCCTTGTTTTACTTTTCTCTTTCCTGCTTACACCATATTATAAGTACAAACAATTCTGAAAACTAACCCCATAGATTTTTTTTTTAATTTGTGCCTCTTTAAAAGTGCAAACATAGTTTGATAATTATGGACATCATTTTAATTTTGATATAGGATGTTCTGGAGCAGCTGTTTAAAACAACATAACTTGAACTCAGTATGGTTTTCACTTTATGATTGTACTGGAAAGCCCATTCTTCTTCTTCTTTAAAAAAAACCAATACAACCATTCAAAAATTCTTATACATGTTTTTATAAAAATGTATGAGACTGAAAGGCCACAAAGAGCCATAACATGAGCTGGCTCATTTACTTCTACTTTACTGCAGCTCTGCATGGCAGGCATCAGATTTTTCACTGAGTGTAGGACATTAAATCTTATTTTAATCTCTTCTAGCAAAGCAATATTAATGCTCTTTTTTTCCCCTTGATTGCTTAGATCCCATTCAAATAAGAACAAAGTAAGGGGGAAAGGGGTCAGAGTGAAAAACACAACTTTTCTCTCATCTCTTCATCCCCATTTCTGTTGGTTTATTTTGCTACTGTCTATCGCTTGTTTTCCCATATTGTAATCTGCCTGCAAGCTATGTGAAACAATGAAAATTCACCTTCTTTGCCCTCTTCATCCTTCTGCTTCTAGCCTTCCCCTCAGGGTAGTATTTCTTTGACTTTATACATTTATAGAGCACTTTCTCAATTCAGATGCCTAAATCAGCATACAGCTGCAATAAGAACTGATACAACACAATGGGTTGGTAACAAGATTTGCCTTCTGTTGACAGGAAGGCTCTGCTCATAAATAGTGCAGTCAGCTATTCCCCCCCCCCCCCAGGAATCCTCCCCTTCCCCCTTGCACCACAACTGCTCCCTATCAGGATCTCCTGATCGTCAGTGTAGCAGATTCAGGGGCAAGAGTGACTGTCATGAGAAGAAAGAACGGGAAGTGCATTTCTACCAACAGTGAGCCCCTCTGACAACATTCATATTTCAGGGGTTTGCACCTCAGTTCAATATTCTTTATGAAAGTACTGAATTCAGGAAAAAGAAGAAGAAGATCCTCCCTTATTTATTTATTTATTTAATTTCTTTCACAAATGGGAATCCATTAAATAGTATAATTAAATAGCATTTCTTTAATTGGATTAAATAGTAGAAATTCTATAACTGTATTTATTTAGCAGTGCGCTAGTGTGGTGTAATGGTTTGAACATTGGATTAAGACCCTGGAGGCCAGGATTTGACTTCCCACTCAGCCATGGAAACCCCCTCAGGTGAGCCTGGGTGTGTCACATATTCTCAGCCCCCAGAAAAAACCCTCGTGATAGTTTATTTTATTTATTAATTTATTAGTTATTAATTTTAATTAATTAAAATCAATGCAGTAAACTATTTATTTATTTTATTAAATTTATTTAGTGTATTTTATGGATGGTTGAGTAAGATGTGAAGATGACAGGAAGAAAATCAATTCATTTGAAATGTGGTCCTGAAGAAAAGGTCTACAAATAATGGTATTTGTAGAACTTTTCTTCAAGACCACATTTCAAATGAACTGATTTCAAAAAAGACAAATGAATGGATCCAAGAGCAAGGGCCTTTCCACACTAGACTGTTATAGTGCTATTGTTCCACTTTCAACACCCTGTGGAATTCTGAGGTTTGTAGTTTACTGAGGCCAAAGAGCTTGCTGGCTGAGAATTCTAAAGGCCCCTCCCTAAACTGCAAACCCCAGGATTCCATAGGTTGGTGAAAGTGGAATAATAGCACTATAACAGTGTAGTGTGGAAAAGCCCAAAATCAAGCTCAAGTGAAGATGACTATGCTGTGACTGTCATACTTTGGACTTTTGTCTTTTCTTGTGTATTGTGCCATCTCACCATGAGACAATAATGCTTGGTAAAGAGGAAGACAGTGGGACGAGAGGGAGACCCTACTTCAGGTGGACTGAGTCAATGAAGGAAGCCACAGTCCTGAGTTGGGAAGACCTGAGAAGGGCTTTCGGAGTTCTCTCATTCATAAGTTGAAGTCAACTTGAAGGCAAATAACAACAGGACTATGACCACGCTTTTCATCCTGGGGAGAACTGACTAATGGGGTGCCACAGGGGTCTGTCCTGCTATTCAACATCTTTATCAATGACTTTGATGATGGAATAGAGGACATGCTGTTCATCTGCAGATGACACCAAATTGGGAGGGGCTGCTAATATGCCAGAGGACAGGATCAAATTTCAAAATGATCTTGACAGATTGGACAGCTGGGCCAAAGCTAACAAAATGAATTTCAACAGAGAGAAATGTAAGGTCCTGCACTTAAGTATAAAAAATGAAATGTACAAATATAGATGGGGGACACGTGGCTGGATAACAGTAAGTGTGAAAGGGATCTAGGACTTCTGGTAGATCACAAGCTGAACATGAGTCAGCAGTGTGATGCAGCAGCCAAGAAAGCCAATGTGATTCTTGATTGTATCAATAGGAGTATGGTGTCTAGATCAAGGGAGGTAATGGTACTGCTCTATTCTGCTTTGGTTAGACCTAATCTGGAATACTGTGTCCGGTTCTGGGCACCTCAATTCAAGAAGGATATCGACAATTTGGAGCACGTCCAGAGGAGGGCGACCAAAATGGTGGAGGGTCTGGAAGCCATGCCCTATGAGGACCAGGTTAGGGAGCTGGGTATGTTTAGTCTGCAGAAGAGAAGGTTAAAAGGGGTCACGATAGCCATGTTTAAATATTTGAAGGGATGTCATATTGGGGAGGGAGCAGGTTTATTTTCCACTGCCCCAGAGACCAGGACAAGGAGCAATGGATTCAAGCTGCAGGAAAGGAGATTCCACTTGAGCCTCAGGAAGAACTTCCTGATGGTCAGAGCTGTCCAGCAGTGGACTATGCTGCCTCAGAGTCTGGTGGAGTCTCCTCCTTTGGAGGTTTTTAAACAGAAGCTGGATGGCCATCTGGGAATGCTTTGATATGTGTTCCTGAATGGCAGGGGGTTGGACTGGATGGCCCCTGTGGTCTCTTCCAACTCCATGATTTTATGATTTTATTTTTTTATAGTATTTACAAATAGAAATAATATTTAAAATTCTAGCAACAAATGATAGTTTTACAATGGCCCCTAAAGATATTAACAGTTGATTTTCTGCCACTTTGCACCACAAGATGACAAAAGGACTACAAAAAAACCCCTCCCTTTCATGAACACATAAGCAAGGGGCAGGATTCTGGATATATCTTCTGGTCAAGGGTGCCTCATGGATGACTCTTTTGCTTGCTAAAGTGTAGCCTCTTGGATATATTGGTCCTTTGTATTTGAAGAGCAACTGCAGTGAATGAAGGTGGACTCTGTAATTTGGTACGACGCTTCACAGGCATTTTAAGTAACCAGGTGCAAATGACACCTAAGATAATATTCAGCATACTCCCCTTTCACAGGTGCAGTTTTCTGCATTGTGGTGACTTTCTTTTTACAACTTGACAATCAAAATGATACTTCTAAACTAACATTTATTTTTTCCTCTTTCTCTAACCTTTTAGATTTTGCAACATCAAAGCCTGAAGAAGACTTCTATTGAACTTGAAAGCTCACCTTGCTTGTGACATTTTAGCAGCCCTGTGATGATATTTCTCCGTCTTGGATTTTGTTTCAATTTGTGGATCTCAGTCTTTTTTTTTTTACTTTTAATGTGGAGATATTAACTGAATGAAGATTCCTTTTCCTTGTTACATCTTGTGAGAATCAGTAGGTACATGTATGTGTGAGGTCCTGAAAAAATGTTTAACTTTTCACAAGCATAAAAACAAAGGCAAACTATTTAAGCAGGCCTTTCAGAATTGTAATAATGGTCATATTTGAATGTAGTCTCCAGCTGACTTTCTCCACTATGTTGAGTATCAAAGCCTTCCAACACACGAGGGAAGCACTGAAACAAGCAGAATGGTTGGAATGACCCATGAGAAGAGAGCCTGAAAACATTACAACTTGGAGGGGAAATTGTTTGCCATGTAGAAGTTGTTTTCAGTGCCATTCCCTAGTGACTCATGCTGCATGTTTTTAATATCTTGCCAGAAGTTTGAGTGGATTCACGCCTGAAGCAGGTTTCTCAGATTCTCAAAAAGACTGGACATAATCCAACATAGAATTAAATGCACTAAACTCTGTATTGAATTGTGGCCACTGATACTATAAAAATGTTTCAAAAATCTGTCTAAAATGTTTTCCTACTAAACTCTCATGTATTCATAAGATCCAGTTGCTGGCCTACTGAAGGTGTCTTTGCAGCAATATGCCCTCTCTGTTAATCGTCAGATTGATGCATGTTCGTTGCTATTATGCCAGAAGCAATCCATTCAATCGCATTTGATGACATTTGTTAGCATCTGCATGAAATCTCAAAACTCTGGCACAGTACAGCTGTCCAGTTTTGCCATTTTGTTTTGCCCTGCAACTAACATGTAAATAAACACTGTCGTCTCCATGATATCTCCATGTCTTGCGTACATTTTGAAATATTGATTACTGCTTTTCAGTACTAGTACCTCACACACACACACATATATAGAGAGAGAGAGACACATCTAATCAATAGTTCCTTTATAAATATTTTAAGTATAATTATTTAATAAATCACACCAACCACTCTATTATGACCAACTGTGGCATATCATTCCTTCCCCACAACAAGCTGTAGGCCTCTTAAATATATTTATAGGTAAAATGAATATACTCTAGATCAGAAGTACTCAGATTTGCTGGTCCCCGAGCCATTTGCCAGAAGCCATTGGCTGGTAACAGTAGCCAGTGGGCTCAAATACAGCACTGGTCCCTTGCACATTGAAAAAAAAATACTGGTCCCCAATATGAGATAGCCTGAGAAGCACTATAACAGATTTTCATTAAGAGGGAAAAATGCCTTGTGAAACTTACAGAAGACAATACGCAGCATATTCTTGATTTTAACACACAGGTATGAATCATGCAGTTTTCTAGATGTTGGACCGCAATTCCAAGCATTCCTCAGCATTGCCTTTGCTGGTTAGAACTGATAGGAGCTGCTGCACCAGCTCCAGGCCCGTTCTAAAGGAATACAAGGTTCATGATTTGTACTGTACATTAGTAGGACTGGACCTTGTGTTAGACTACAGCATTGGTGTAGAAAATGTCAGTTGTTTTATCTTCTGACCTAGAGCATGTAATGTTTCCTGCATTACTCTGTGGACACTAGTACCTTTGCCCCAACAACCATGTTTTATCTGAAATGGTGGCTGTTTGTCAGCAGAATCAGTACAGAAAGATGCAAAAGTAACTTTATGTGCTTGATGTATCCACACCAATAGGGTTTTGCACAGCCTACTAGTTGTATCAGTAGGAAAATGTGTCATAGCCATGATTTGTTATTACTACTATTCTCTTTCTGGTTAGAGTTTTTAATGTATTCTTTCTTTTCTTGCATGCCAGACTTTGCAATCCTTGTCAGAAATAGAAATATACTCTTAATGGTTGTAGGTAGAATTCTCAGGATAGATTCCCAGGTGAGGGACTAATACTCTTACCTATGGACTCCACATATGTTTTTAATGACGACAAATGAATGTCTCACCCATCCTTCCAAAGAACTCAAATAAATGTTTATGAATTTTGGCCAAATTCATGAGATTCTTGCATTATTATACAAAGCAATTTTTTTTTAATAAACCAGCGAGCCAGTTCTTCATAGGTTAGGAACAACAGCAACAGCAGCAGCAGCAGCAATAAAACAAACCAGAGAGGCACCCGTTACTCCACCAAATACAACTGTAACCAAAATGCAGGAATACATTTAGGTTATCCTCTAAATAGCCAGTTATTACGATAATCTTGTGACCAATTTAACAGTTTTTGAACCTCTGGTTAATGGTTCTCCCTCTGTTATCTTTGTTTATGCTACAAGTAAAAATCCAAACAAAGTACATTCCACATTCCAGAATGATTACTCGATAAGGAAGAGCCTGGCACTGACAACAGAACCAGCAGAGGGTTAGAAATAACAGGGCTCTGAGTAAGTGGAACTGCCCTCTGATTTATAGACTGCTCCTTGTTTTGCCCTTCTTGAATTCCAAGAGAGCCAGCACTCTGAAGATATGAAGGAGCTGCGTCTTAGATGTTAATTCTGGTACCTCAAGTCAATTATGCTATTGAAGGTGAATTTACCAGTTCAGTTTCTTAATTCTTGAACAGCGATGGAATGTGTGTCTGAGATAAAGATTACAAAATAACCATCATTTAAACTTCAGTGGCACATTCACTTACCCAGCAGAAACTCATTTTCCTTTATCTTGTGGCAAACACATAGCTGCAGAACATAAAAGCCTGCCTTCAGTGTTAATGATACCATCGACTAAAGATGAGGACATGTAAAAGATAAAACTGATGCCCTCTTGAGATAATAAAGAGCCAGGTCATCCTGGGTGAAATTCCCTGATATATTATTACCTACAAACTGTTTGTACCGGTAGGTATAACACCAATAAATGGAAATTACAAAATGAATTTGCTTACATCTGAAAATGAATTCTGAATGAATTTTGTGCAAACAATTTGAATTATGATTTTGCATGCCTATGGAAAGAACTTCATGGCAGGGTTTGTGAAGATTTTCCATGATAACTGGAAAGCTTATTTTGCCTCACTTAAAAATAGGCTGGGAAAAAAGATTTGTCTCAGAACTGCCCCAGTAAGATGAGTTTTCCTTTGTACGCTCTTTGGTATGACGGTAGCACACTGTCTATGGTTGCTTTGCACAATTGATTCTCCTTTCCCCACTTTCCCAAATTTCCATGGATAGATCAAAATTAGGGAAAGATTCAAAGATGGAAAAATACGGCGTCAAACACTGATGATCTGTATAGAGAGGGCACTACATTGGTCCATCTATCTATTATAGAGTGGGACATGACTGTTTAAACACTGGGAATGATCAGGATAAGAGCACCATGTTAGATCTGAGAAATTATCTCTCATCCCTTTCAGAACTATTGAAAGGTTCAAAAGTCCATGGCAGAAGTTTCCAAATTTAAGTAGGGAATATTCTCCAAAATCTTCAAAGGCATTCAGATCCCTTGTGTAAGGAAGATTAATGAAATAGCCTTGGACTTTGCCAAGTTGGTTAAAAAAAAACTCTTTTAAAAAACCCTCAAGAAACGCACACACCCGCGCACGCACACCCACACACCTTTAAGTGATTTATCAAAGAGTGGTGGGAAAACCACATCAGTGTTTTCCAAATGTTTGTATCTCCAAAACACCTTGTCCAATTATACACGCACCTTCCAGAAAAAAAGAAGCAAAAAAGAGAAGACCACACACACAGGAGACATATATCACGTGAAATATAGTTCAAGCTAAGAGAAGGGAGGGAAATGTTCTCATATTTGGCTTTCTATTGTAAACTTACTGTAACCTTAAGCAGAGTGTGGGCTTAACACTCTACATCCCTTTGCACTTAAATCTGGAAGCAGAAGGATACTGTGATTCACCACAGGTGTGTGTTCAGTTTCCTTGAGAATTACAGCAGTAAGCCACAGCCAGAGAAACACAAACATGCCCACACACCCTGCACATAACTTGAACAGTGTTGTTTATCCCAGGAAGAGATGGTATCACTGTCAGACAATGACACAAATTATTGGGTGCTATAACACTCAACATTATGGCACTGAAAAAATGTTCCAGAAATTCTGATGAGGATGCTCCATGCATGGTTGCCATCTGCAAATGTGTCAGCTAAGTGCAATGTAAACTGTCTGATTCAAAATAAATGGAAGTCCTGCAAGTACTAGAATATGTTAAGAACAGTTCCTCCACAATAAGAAAGTACGTAAGTAACGATGCCAAGGTCATAAAGACCTCTCATAGCTGGATAAGCCAAAACAGGCCACGCATGAAAACACCGCTCAAGAGGCAGTAACTTTAGTAGAAAGTGAAACATAGTAGTTACGGCTGCATTTGTGCTTGTACTCTGCTATGGCAGCAAAGTATATCAGCAGGGCCCTTTTAAGACACTGACAGGCTTGAGAGAGAATGTTCATTTGAGGATCCCTCCTGCTGCTTCCTTGTCCATTACGCATAAGAAGCTGAAGTTAACAGGATTCTGAAAGAAAGAGTTGGCAGTAATGAAGTAATTCCAATATTGTGCCAATTCATCCTCTTACAGGAGATCGGGGATGATTGTCTCCTGTGTCTCCAAAAAAGACCTGGGCCATTTCCACACTAGCCTGTTATAGTGCAATTATTCCACTTTCAACATCCTGTGGAATCCTGGGGTTTGCAGTTTAGGGAGAGGCCTTTGAGTGCAGAAATGGCCCTGGTACATAATGTCTGTAGTATCCACCACTACTAGTGATGTGAAAGCTTGGGGAGGAAAAAGGAAAAATTTTGGGGAAAATTATTTTCCATTTTTTTCCAGGAAAATTCAAAATGATCTAAAAATGGATTATGGAATATTTTATTTTAGAATGATGAATAAAATACTTAAGACAATGTACTCATACACTGTTACGGTGCTATTATTCCACTTTCAACATCCTGTGGAATTCTGGGGTTTGTAGTTTACTGAGGCTAAAGAGCTCTCTGGCTGAGAATTCTAAAATGCCCCTCCCTAAACTGCAAATCCAGGATTCCGCAGGATGTTGAAAGTGGAATAACAGCACTATAACAGGGTAGTGCAAGAAAGCTCACATTTTTACCCCACTGCATCACTGCATTTGACTTGAAAATTGAAACTGATAATATTTTACACAGCTCCAGTTTGCTATAGGGGAAAAGGTGTGATGTTCTCCTTTCATTAAAACATACTGATTCATTTTCCAATTTCTTCTTTTTTCCAGGACAGGATTGAGCAACTTGTGGTTGTCCAGATGTGTTGCTGAACTGCAACCCCTATGATCCCAACTCCCCCCACCCATTTCAGGTCATTAAATTGTGGCCAAGGATACACACTGCAGGTAGCCTTAGTGACAGTAGTAGTACAGTCATGTACATTGTATTAATCCCGTAGTGGTATTTATTTTGAAGTCTGGGGTAAGCCAGGAAAAAACAATCCTATTACAATGAGCAGCATGTTAATTTTTTTTTAAATTAAGCTGTTAACCCCACTTGTTCTAGCATTATTAATGACACAAAATATATTTTAACAGAATAACTAGAATGGAAACACTAAGAGGAAGCCTCCACTTAAAACTATTGCCCTGAAGCACAGAATACATTTTGGGCCCCTTTTTTTCTTAATTAAAAGATTTCAATCTAAGTAAATCTGCAGCCTCCAATTTAGGTCCCTTGTTTTCAGACTTGCTAGTACTAAGAGTTCTAAGAGAAAAGCAAGCTTAGCCCCTAAGGGAGGGAGTGGCTCAGGTCGCATACACAAATAGCTCAGTCTTGCTGACACAAGAGCAGCTGCGGAGGCAAGCTGAGCATGTGTGTAATACTCTCCCTCAGGTGTGCGGCCTCCGGAGTGACAAGAGTGAGAACAAAAAACTGAATTTATTCTCGCCTGGTAAAACTTCTTCTCAGTAACTCAGAAAAGCAAAAGTCTTGCATTACAGAATATTGTGTTATCAGGGTATACCTTACTTTCTAGATTTTCAGTTTTCAGAGTTTTTTTTCCCCCAGATTGGGAAGCCCCCCCCCAGACAGTGGTAGTCACTTTGGTGTGATTCACTTTAAATCAGTGGACAACCCTATCTGTGTCTCTCTTAAGTCACAGAACAAAGTCAATGTTTCCTGCTGAGGTGGGCAGGCTCCCAAGCCCCAAGGGCCTCCACAAGGCTGCGTCTGTCATAACAGCAGCCATTTTGGGCAAATGGAAGTAATGACTTGTTGCCTTTGGGGCCACTTCTGGTTTCCTTTTGGATCATTTTACATTTTATTTCTACTTTGGGTGGAACCCTCCCGCAAAAAAACAAAAGCAAAACAGTATTGTACAGCCCTACAAAAGGGTTTTGGGTGTCCCTGAGGTCTTTCAAACTTCACTATTTTCTTCAATCAAGAAATTGGGGGGGGTGCCAGAGACTTTGGGTGTCAGTGAGGATGCCAAGATTCATGCTGAATGCCTGAAAGGGCATGATGCAGCTCAAGCTCATGCAATTCCCATCCCTATTCTTGGTTAAGAAAAAATGCCTTGTTCTCCTCACAATAGACAGACTCTTACATGTTAGCAAAAGCTATAGATTCAAAACTCAAAGAAAGAAAATAAATTTTGGTGGAAATTTGTCCCTTTGATTTCAGTGGAACATACTGCTAAGTGATGTGCTTAAGCTCTAAACTGTGAATTGAATTATTTCCTTGATTTTGGTTGATACATTGGCAATACATCTATATAAAGTAATTCTGATTTCTGTTTGTGAGGTGGCTTTAAAATCTGGGCACCCATCTCTACCCATTCTCAACTTAGTGGCTCAGGATATATTTATACATATTGCACATGCACATACATAAGGATACCAAAAAGCCAGGAGTGCGGGAGAAGACAGATGCGTATGCCATTTAGAACAAGGCAGGGAGTGAAGATCTATTATTGTGACTCATGAAATTTCTTGTTTCATAAGCACTTGCAGTAGCAGAGCAGGTCTTGAAGAACTTTCCTGAGGCCTAGCACTGAGCCTTCCACAAGCCCAGCAGCAACAGCATAAAGCCTGAAAAATTCTCAATATGTCACGTGCTCTGTAGGTGAAGCTGTGTTGTAGGCAAGCCCTAGCAGGAATGGAAGCATCTGCTGCAGTTATTGGGTGCCACCTGCCCAGCCATAAAAAAAGAGCTTCCCTCCCAGCTTTGTGTTGCTGTATTACTTAGTCAGCTGGGTTTTACCAGGCTCTGGGGCCTGTGTAACCCTATTTTCCTCAAGAAGCTACCAGCTAGTTTCTTGCAATCAGCTGGCTGAGAAGCAGTCTTTTCCAACCCCTGCCCACATCACCTTTGCGATGTTATAAGGATCTCTTCCTTAATATGAAAAGAGCCAACCACTGGGCTCAGGATTCAGATTTCAGGGAATGGGATGCTACTGACCTGACAAGCCCATGCTTAATGGTTTTTGAATGGATACTTTTCTGACAGATATTCATACCAATGACACACACACATATACACCAATACTGCCTCAGTTCAGTAGAATTTCAGGTCTTTGTAGCTCAACAGTGGAGGTGTGGGGTTGGAATACATGTGTACACTCCAGGAAACAGTGCCTCAACTCTTACAGTATTTTGTCCGCCTCCAGCCCACGGCAACTGAGCACAGATGCACTTAGAACAGCTCCAGCAGCACAGAGAAAAGGCTGATGGGGGAGGAGGAATGAGTGAGACTGCTTACAGTGGAGCACCACTATCAGCATGATTTGCCATTTGCAGAATTCTTATGTCAAGAGGATCAGTAAACAAGTGTTAATATTTTCTCCTGTTGGGGTCATCCAAGGGGAATTGAACATAGTTAGCTGCAGAGAGCGAAGAATCAGATAGGAGAGGGGAATTGTGTCAGCCTTGGGAAGCTGGCAGTATGCATCTGACAGGAGCGGGAAGAAGAGCTGCTTCAAAGCTGAGTGGGCTGTGACCTGAATGCTGTAGAAACTGTGGAGTCCTTACAAGCAGATCAATGACAGCATTTGCTGAGCTCTAGGCATCCCCTGTGCTAATGAAAGGCATCCTTGAAGCCAAAAGACAGGGCCTCTAGGCAACGTAAAAAACTGGTATTAGCAGAGGTTTGTTATAAACCTTGTTTTCTGAGTGTGTAGAGTGCCAAAGGACCCCCTCCCTCCTCTGTCCCTCCCTCTCCCTCTCTTTCTGCTCTAACCCGCCACCTCCCCTCTGGCTGTCTGTTTAGTGTCACTCAGTTGGGATGGATCCTGTTAAAGATCTGATGCTTACTGAAGACTCTGAGGTTTCTGGAACGTCTGCCTCTAATCATAAACACTACAGCTGGCAAGGATGGGGTGGTGGGGGGAGATCACCTTGATCCATCACACAGCCCCTTTGATGTCTCTGCAGCAAGTCCTTTGCCCAAAGTAAATGGTACAGGTTATTTTTTAAAAAGAAAGCACACATGCATGCGTACACACACACACTAATAATAATAAAAAATACCCAACCTTCTTGACATTCTCAAATCATAACCATATGACTCTCAGTTCCATGCCTGGCTTCTCCTCCTCCTCCTCCTCTTTCCTTTAAATATTTTGTTCTGAGAAACTGAGAGAAGAAGAATCTGACAATGATAACATGAAACAGGTTTGAGAGATAATGGTAGATCCAGAAGAAAATGCGTCCAAAAAAGAACTGGGCTGCCACTACCAAAAATGGAAGAACTCTCCTGCCAAAGATCACTAACTATGGTGGCCTTAAGCAAGAGACTGTAACTGATTCCACAGGGGTGGAGAGATGGATTCCAACCCCCATGAAGTATAGTTTTCACTCAACCACTATTTTTTAGGAACTTTTTTACCCTCTTGCCCTTTCAAGAAAACCTAGTAAATAACATTTAAAAAATAAAAAAAGCTTTTTGCTCAGTACTTTGTCACCTGCTCAAATATTCATGGAGTATTAGGAGTAATTAACATCCCTGCTTCTCTATCACTAGCTCTAATTCAGCATGGGTAGTAGAAAAGTACATACACAAGAGAAGAAGTGAAGGAGCCACACTGAAACTTGTTATTCCGTTTCCCTATTTGCAGTATCTTTCCAAGTTCTATCTTAGTCAATGGTATATTAAATTGATTAAACCAAACTGCACATTTCTGGTCTAGTCAACTTCAGTTCTAAGAAAAAGTGTGCTGGAAGAAGATGGGGATTACATTTCTGGAAACACTGATATGTAGCCATCTGTTGACACCTATGCTGGAAAAAGAGAAACAAAACAAAACCAGCAAACAAACAGGAACAGAGCTCTAAAAGTTCCCTGACATTAAGGATTGGAGAAATGCATTACTTATCATGGGTACTATTCCAGTAAACTCCCATAACAATCACATCACAGTGCACACATGCCTATATAGAGAAAAGAAAAGAAGTAAAGACAAGAAAAGCTTTCAAGCCACACTGCTTTTCTCCTTTCTCTCTATCCTATGTAATTACAGGATGTGATTAGTCCTAAGGAAATAGCATACCTTACAACATTTCACAAATGAAAGCCGGGACATGTGGCCAAGCAGTATCAGAATGTGATCAAGACGGCAAAGATACAACAGAGGTAGAAAACACAAACACAAAAAAAGGATCTTTTTTTTGATAGGAGGAGGGTGGCATAAATGCCCCAGGGCTGAAGCTACAGTGAAATGCAAGATTCTGCCCCCTTTCCTCCTCTACCCTCTACTGAAATAATTGACTGCAGAGCTTGCAGCAATTTATGTAACCTGAAGACAAAGAGGGAAAGTGAGAGGAGAAAAACAGACATTTTAAAAGTCTTTGAAAGAGTGAGATGATTGTGGATTAACTGGGGCTGTCTCTGCTAAATCGGGACAGTTGGAAGGTACGAAGTAAAATAGCAGAAGGGTCTAGAGCCAGCACAGTGTAGTGGTTTGAGCACTGGACTACAACCCTGGAGATCAGGGTTTGATTCCCTGCTCTGCCAGGGAAACTCACTGGGTGACCTTGGGCATGTCACACACTGTCAGCCCCAGAAAACCCCATGATAGGGTTGCCTTAGCGTCACCAGAAGTTGGAAATGACTTGAAGGCACACAACAACGAGTTTCTCTGACCCCAGCATATAATATTCTTCGCATGGTGCAGCAGCTTCTTCTGAGTCCATTTGTGGTTTCACAGAGCTGCCCAAAGCACAATCCAGCCAAGTCAGCTGAGAAGAGCAGCAGTTCCCAAAACTGCCTGAACTGTTGCTTGTCTCTTAGGGCACAGGAAGCTCTCCTCTTCAGACTGGGCAGCAACATGCATAGCTGCCAACAGGCTCAGCAAACTGATAAGAAAGAGAACTGAGAGGTGTACACTCAAAAGAGTTAGTGGTTGCCTGGGAGTTACAGTTATCTCTCCTCCAGTGCTTCTTCAATATTCCCTTTTAGCTATTAGGAATGGTGGGAAGGAAAAATGAGAATGAAGGACTTCTGTTTTCTTGTGCCTCCTTCTCACTTCTTCCACTGACTGTAAACCATATTTTTGAAAACTGGTGGGGTGTGTGTGGCCAATTCATGGGCAATGGCCATTCTGTGCATTCCTGCTCTTGCAGCTTTTCAGATAGATAGACAGACAGACAGACAGACAGGTAGACAGGTAGACAGATCAGATTATTTTGGAATGTGTGTTAAAAGCATGACTGAAGTTCCAAAGCTATTTTTTTTTTATTCCTATGGACCTGATGTCCATATTATCTTCTTTCAACTTCTATCTCACTCAGGTCAGCAGCTAGTAAGCAGTGATGTCACTCAAGTGGTTGACAATAGTTCACCCAAATTATCTTCTTTCAACTTCTATCTCACTCAGGTCAGCAGCTAGTAAGCAGTGATGTCACTCAAGTGGTTGACAATAGTTCACCCAAATCAGCTGTCAAAATTTTTAGAAGCACAGACTGGGGAAATTAAAGGGAGAACCAGGAATACAAAGAGAAGGAAGACAAAGAGACTGGAGCAGATGAGAAGGACGGAAAGGTGAGAGAGTCAGAAAGAGAGGAAGGACCGGCCATGGGGGACAGCCAGGGATGTGGACACACCAAGCACCTCACCATCCAGTAAGGTTGCAGTTGAAGGGCTGGAGGAAACATCAGCCAGATTCAGGGAGCAACATCACTAGCTCCTGGGATCCTGGCAGCGAGGCAGCAGGTGAAGGGAGACTGGTGAGCCACATATATGCATGTACGCATTTTGGCAAAACAAACAAACAAACCCAGATGCATTTATTAATTATTTTGAAAGACAGTACTGCCTATAACTACACTTAATGCAATGTGAAACATGTTCACTATTAGTGCAGTAAGCATGCATTTAGGAACTTAATAGGGATGAATGCAAATATTACAATATCTATTTTTGCAGCTATTATTTTTTCACATTGAAATTTCTTCTTCCAAAATAATACCATCTCATCAAAACCTAACTTCTGATTATTAATATATAGAGCAACTGATATTATATATAGCTTGCTAGATCTCTAGGTCTTTATTTATTTATTTATTTATTTTAAAATAAGGTTAACTTTAAGTCTAGCACAGCCCCCAAAAGGAAGTAAGCAGCTGGAAGGCAGCAGTTCCAAAAAGAGGCACACAGTGCAGTGTGTGTTTTGATTAGACTTGGTATTAATGTGCAGGAGATCAAGTTACGTTGCTTCAAATTGGTCAGTGTCATCTTGACACAACTGAAGCAAAAGAGAAGTGACACACTGTAAATGAAGCACAGTGAAGAGCACAAGGGAGAGTAAATCACCCTACCATGTCACGGCTGGAAAATTGGGGAGCTGCCGTTCCAAGCCTATCTGAGATTTTGCAGGCTATTTGGACTGACAAGCGTTCCCTGAGATCCCACTGAAGGCTGCAGATTCAGATAAGATTCAGATTTATTAAGTTTGTGCACACTTGTACCAAGAGACAGTGCATAAGTATGTCGCTGTTGCTGGGGGAGGTGAACTTAGCAGGGTTGTGAAAGAGAGGTTTACATACCCCTATATGGCAATTTTTCTCTGACTGAGTTTCATGATATAATTGAATAGCAGACCCAAAATGTTACAGTATCTACCTCATTAACTCATTCATTTTCCCTCCCATATGATACAGGAGCTAGGTAGAGAGAAGCACAAATATTTTCTGTGCCATTCTACCATCCTTCCCCAACAAAGGAACAAGATACAATTCCACAAGCATTCAGTTACAATTCATAGCAGAACCCAATACTTCAAGGAGAGTAAAAAATCTCATAGACATACTGCTTTTGTGGATGGGATTTTTCAGATCTCAGACACTTTTACCAGGATGGGGTGATTGTGCTTTCTAGGCATAGAAGAGAGGATCAACATTGGGTAGGTCCCCTAGGAACTGACACCGATCATACAGGGATTTGGGTCACATTTGTTTGACGTGGAGTAGCTGTGCATCAGTTTCATAATCAAAGGCATTGCAGACTAGATTGCAATGCTCAGTTGCACATCTCACAAGCAAATGGCCCACACATTTCACTAGCACTGACATAGTAAAGTTTCAAAGTGACAAAAGAAAATTTCTGCAGCTTGATCAATTTGATGAACAATCAAAATAATTTCTTAAACACTGTTTCTTATGTAACCTCATCATTCGATTCCTTCCTAGATTTGAGGCTTAAGATTTACAGAACAGCTGCTGAACTGAAGCATAATAAATTAGTATTGAAATCTGTACTTCTTTAGGAGATATCTATCTAGAATGTGGCAAGACGTTTTTAAAAAAGAGAGAAATTTTATGGGGCAGCAGTTAAAAATAAACAAAGAAACCTAAATTCAATTGTGGTCCCAACCAAACCAATTGCTGCATGGTTAATCAAGCACTTAAATAAATTTAATATCGTATAGTTGGGACTAGCAGGTACATTGAGATCCTAGGGTTTCGTTTATTTTTTTATCCTCTAACTTGCAGACATATCTGCATGTGGGAAGCATCCAGTATTATTTCTTGTTAAAGAAGCTGTACTTATGGATTTTAAAAATCTATATAAATGTAATACTTTCTGCTTTCTAAAAGCCATCCCTTAATGTTTCCAAAATATTACTTTTATAATAATTTGAAATGATTTCTATTCTGTTCACAAAGACATAGTTTTCCTCTTGTGCAATAGTTTGTAGACATACATACATACATACATACATACATAGGCACACACACACATATATACACATAAACAAAATAACTGGGAAATGAAAAAAAATTAGACTTTGAGGGGAAAAAACTCCACATCAGCACTCCAAGATCTTAAGTGCTGCCAAAGACCACCTGCGTTTATTCATCAGAATCTTTTGTGGGTCTTGTGGAGATATACAGTCAATAGGAAAAGCACACTGACAGCAATTTACATCTGCTGATATCAAAGTAGGAAGATTTAAAATGCATCCAATACTACTAGGGAGGTGGAATACCAATTGTTGACCAGGCCACATGCCCAATCCTATTAGAAGTCACACCAAATGATAAGTATTTTCCCTAAAGGAAGTGATCATTCTCCTCCTCTTAACTGCAGGAAAGGTAGACCAGAGCTATTAAGCAGAACTGTGCTTTCTGTGAGAAGTGTGCTCCCTGAAAAACTTGCCTGAGATTTGTACTTTAAGGAAGCAATTAAGAGTGTGGTTTACTCAGAGAGAAGACGTCAGAAAACATCAGGGAAAGAACAAATAGAGAAACCACCCTTGTTACCCTCCCTGCCCCAAGAAATGTATGCTCCCTTCCCCTAGAAAAGAAGCTCTGAACTCCAACTTCCATGAAGCAAACATGGCTTATATCCAGAACACACTCTGATTACTGAAATGTGCAAGCTTGGTTATTCAACATAAAACTGATCAAATTAATCATGCCAAAATTTTTCACTAAAATCTCCACAGAAACTAAATCCTGTAATGATAACAAATTATAGAATGATAAATTACAGAAATATGACAACTTTACCAAAATGTGCTTAATTTAAAGCTTTAGAAAGTTTTGAAGTTGTAATGTTCACATTCCTGGAAAATTATTTATGGTGGTGTTTTGTTTTCATTTTTTTTTTTTTAAGAAATGGGAATATTCTGTCTGAAAATGTCTCTCAGACACTGGAAAACAAGCACTGAAGCCCATGGAAAAGTGGAATAGGAAACCAGTTGGAAAACGCTGTGGTTGTCCTGAGTTAATATAACTCATTCAGCCTGCATCATTTTCTACATTCACAGTAAAAACTGCCAACTTGTTTTCTAGGTTTAGTAGCACAAAGGCCAGGATCCTTTATAGACTACTGCATTTTCCCAATGTCTGTTTCTACCAAACCCAAACCCTTTTTATCTGTGTCATATCCCCTATGCAATTGGACTAGATAGCAAGGGGAGAGAAAGAGACCTATTTTGACACAGAGCTTAGGGGTTCACCCCTCCAATCCATTTCCACTCATTTGGAGAGAAGGAAAGGTATTGTAGCCCCTTTTGCAAAATATTTAAAAAGTAAGAGATCTGAGCACACATGTCTATCATCTCATCTAGTTTGGTCCTGAGCAAGGAAGGATGTCAGGCTAAGGGACAAAATAGAATTTACTCATAGATGTATATAATAATGTCCAAACAGTTGTGGGTATTGGTGTTGGAATTCACAGCAGCTTTGAAAGAGTATTTATGCAATGGAGGGGATATGCCTGACTCTTATATGCCAGCCATTTTCCTATCCAAAATTGACCCCTTCCTAGTGGCTTTTCCTCCATGGGGTTCCAGATGTGTATTTACCCTGGTAAACCACACATTTGGAACCCTATGGAGAAAAAAAAATAGAGGTGAGGGGCAATAATGAATAGAAAGGCAGCTGGCAGAAAAGAATTAAACAACATGCCCACCTGCTGATGCCACTCACCACTCTAAATTGCAGTTGCCCTAGGCTGCTTTTCATTTTAAAAAAACTGGCTGGGGATTTACGTGTAACATTTAGTTCTTCCCTCAGTCCGTTCAGATTCAACTATCATCAGCAGAAGTTGAGGCACACAGTAAATGGCAATGCCTATGAGAACCTGCAGGTACAAGGGTGCATGGCAATACATGCAGTCCAACTGCAGTTTAAATGGCATGTACTCCCTAACCACTATTAGGGCAATTACATGATTCAGTGGCAAAAGGCTTTGCTAATGCAAAGTTAAACAAATTCTGGATAATCCCAAAGTCAACTTTGATTTTCCAGCCTGAAAATTACAAACAACTGTTATGATGTTTAACTTCAGTTTGCTATAATAATATCAAACATGCTCTAAAACAGTGGCTTCTCCATGTTTGGACCTCCAAGATGTTTTAGACTCAAGATCTCCAAATTTATTTGGAGTTTGGCCAACCTGTTCAAAGCACCTGAAGGATCAAAGTTTGACAACCATTCTTTAACGTTATAATTTATATATCAAGTAGATATACAGGAATGCAGTTGTACTAACAATGACATATCCCAAAACAGCACAATCCATTCTTGAGATCATTGACCACATGCGTTATCCCTACAGTGGACTAGTTAATGCATATAAAAGGTTCTGGGTCTCTACAAACTACTGCAGGATCAGAAACAGATATGTGCTACTCCAAGCCTACTTACACTTTCCCTTCCTACATCTGTCTTCACTGTGGTTAAGAGAAGAGATGGAAAGAATATTCAAAAGTATTTGAAAAATGGTCATGAAACATGTTTTTTGAGAGTTGAGAATCCCTGCTGAGAAGAATCGTGGACTGGCAATAATCTTCTCAGTTCGGGACTTATTCTGCACTAAACTTGCATGTGGTTGCTTTGCACAGAAAATGGCATTTTCTTTGCAGGAAACAGCATTTCTGTGTGTAAAATAATATTTCAATTCAGAAATATCAATTCCTTGCTTAGAAAATGCAGTTTTCTATGCAGAAAATGCTATAATTGGAGATTTATTCTGTGGAAAATTTGTAGATGGTTGATTTTCATAGAAAATAGCATTTTTTTGCATGAAAAGCTTCATGTTCATCAAAGGAATTGATACTTGTGCACTGAAAAATTATTATTCAGGGGGAAATAAAAAAAAAAAAGAATAAGCTTTTTTGTGTGTGCAAAAAGTCACATGTGAATTTTGCACAGAAAAAGTCCTGACTTGGAAACAGCCATCAAAAACTGCATGGTTTTTTAAGGTTTTCTGGCAGTGGGAAGAAAATTGCTGAAATTACTCATTACTACCTTTGAGAAGACATTTGGTAAAGAATTACATCCCTATAAAAACAATGGTAACAAAATATTACCATTATTAATGGTGATAGTGGGTCAAGTTAAACCAGAATTTAAAATTGCAGCCAAATCCTGGTTAGCAGTAAAATCTGGTTTGTCTTAAACATGCTGAATAATGACTCTGACTTAAAGTTTAACTGTGGTTAAGCTGGGCAATATAATCAAGAAAGACAAGAGAGAGTGTGTGTCTGTGCTTTGCTCTTTAATTTATGATATTGAGACAGCTTCTTCACTACATTCTACACTACATTCACTACATTCAAATTACTGACATTGTACCCCTATAGGAATTTTGAATGGCATGTTATACATAGAAGCATACTTATATACAGAACAAAGAAGAATGGTAATCCAGAAAGCATTTTGTTATTAAATAATTATTTTGAAATTTTCTCTTTCGGTTGAAAAAGTGAATAAGGAGAAATGGACATTCCAAATATGTATGTTCTTTACTGAACCAATATGAAGGTCAATTCGTTCCTTAAAAATACTCGTACATAATGGGCAAATTCTAGGAAGCATCAGTTCTAAGCAGACTTTATACAGCCACACTTTTCCAAAAATTATCTACCAGTGGCATCCCTTCTCTAGGAATATTCACTATTTAGAGTTCAGGATGCATAACATGAGATTAGTTGGGTAGCCTGAAGGTAAAGGTGTAGTGTTGGACAAGGATTGAGGATACACAGCTTCAAATCTCTGGCTGGTCATAAAATTCATTGGGAATACTTGAGCCAGACATTCACCCTAAGCAACCTCAAAAGGCTGCTGTGAATATAAAATGGCTCCCAGATTCATGTATTCCACCTTGAAGCCCTTGGGGAAAAGTTGGGATGTGAATGTAATAACACATATAATTCATTACACCACAGAAGACATAGGTCCTTTCCACAATTCGCCCTGTCTTGGCTCTGGGGTGCAGGGATCATGTGAGCAGCCTCCAGCGAGAGGCTCTCGTGTCCCCGCTGCTTCAGCTCCTGAGCAGGCAGCGCAAGAGCCCCGCCTCTTCCTTCCACAGTGCAGCCTGGAAGTTTTCCAGGCTGCGCTGGGGTGGGAAGTGTGACCGCCGCAGCTCCGGAAGCTCCGCACATGCGGCAAGTATGCGCGGGGCCCTGGATCACACACCATTTTCAGCTGAACGCCAAAAATGAAAAAGTGCGCGAGCGGCACCTGCCCTACCCTGGAGTGTTGCGCAATTGTGAGTGCATCGTGCAGATCGCTCCTCACAATCGTGTGACGCTCCAGGCGCCCTTTCACATGGCAAATGCCGTGCGAAAAGGGCCAAAAAGTCAAGGCTGTGCAGGCCTAGGGGAAAAAAGAAATCTTTGTGGCTCCTAAAAGACCTCTCATCTTTATGTTGCTATTGGCTGCTCTACAAATTTCTGCAAAAAAATTCTTTTAAAAATATTTTTCCTCTTTCTTATAACCCTTTTAATTTTTTTAAAAAATTATTTCCACTGAAGTTTATCCTTTAAACTTCCCTATAGATAGCATTTAGCATCTGCTTTTCAAAATTCTGCTAGCTGTACATTCCATGCACTAAACCACTTTTCAGTTGCAGTTTTTTAAAAAAATGGCCTTGTGAGGTGGTTAAAGGCTAAATGTTCAGAGTTACAAAAATTTCTGTTTCCACTTTTTTCATTTCTGTTTAAAAAGGAGATGTGAGACCAGATTAAAGAAAAAGATTTTGTCTCCTAGTTGCCTTCCTTCTCTTAATTCTGTTTTTCTGAGACAATCTATGACACTTTCTCTTAGAAAAGAAGCTCCTGCCCACATAAAATAAGGAAACTAAAAATAGCCCTTGGCCAGAGGCATTTGTTCATTATATAAATCAAAAAAGCATACAGAAATGGACACAAAGTGACTGGTAATGCCCAGTGAATTCCTAATGCTTGGCTAAAATGATTTGGGTGCATTGCATGCAGATGTCAGGTATTTTAATAAAGAGCTCCATTGTTCAAGGCCCCTCTTACTCCTTCATAGCTCCCAGCGCTCCTTTAGGAAGGGAGGGAGGGGAAGGAGGGGGACAGCCATTCCAGCTGGGCTTGGATCCTTGTTTGAGTCAGGAAAACCACAGCTCATAAGCAAAGAGGAAGCATAATGTTCTACAAGGACAAAACATTAGCAAAAATGTCACTCAGCCCCAGTTCCACATGTTGGCTGCCATGGCCTCTTCCTCCAAGCATGCCCGACTGATATAAATTCCATCTGCTCAGCAGCCAAGTGACAGAGAAGAAATACCAGCATCTGGTCTCTATTGCTGTCGGGTTTTTGTTCCATGTTAAACCTTAGCTAGAAACATATGAAGAGATGAAGGTGCTGGCAAGCGACTAAAAGGCTGCACTGGCACAAGAGAGACTTTCTGATGCTTTTCACACTTCACTCTGGATTTTTACAGGGGAAAAGGCGGAGGAGACTTGATAAACTGCTCTCAGGGAGCCAAGAGGCCTGGAGGTCATTTGGTCTTTGGAAGTGTGTGTGTGTGTGTGTGTGTGTGCGTGTGTGTGTGTGTGTGTGAGAGAGAGAGAGAGAGAGAGAGAAGGAAAATGTGCCTATGTGACTTTCAAACTGAACAGTACTACAATTTTTGTTAGCAGAACAATAGCTAACTCAAACTATACACTCACTTACCTAGGGAAGCAGGCTCCACTACTGCAATGGGATTTACTTCTGAGTAGACACAAATAAAGATTTTATAGTTAAGTCACACAGGAATGTGACCCTTCAGCTAACCTCCACTTCCCCACCCCAAAGTCATTTTGGACTTGCTCCCAAATAACTTTAGATCTCCTTGAAGAACAGCTGGGAAATGGCAAAAGACCAGAACTGACTAGCTCTCTGTTAACCCCACTATGTCTGGCAAGATTGCTGACTAAGACGAAGGAGACCAAGAGTAAAGCTAACATGTCAAGAATACCAATCATTTAAAAAAAATTAAAATTAATTCTTTTCAACTATGGATGTTAAAAACACTTGGAAGAGTATGTGTACAGTTAGCTCTTTAATATTACCATCTGCAAACTGCGCAGATGCTTAGTAATATATCTTAGGATCGCAGCTTGGAAAAAGTTTTTTTTTGTTTTTAAAGATAGGTCCCAGACTCAACAGCTAACATGCTGGGTAGGGAATTCTAGAGGATGTCATCTCCCAAAGTAACTTTTCCAAGCCCTGCTAAAAACTGAACCATCTCTCCTTTTGATGCATTATAAGACATGCAAAGAAGACAATCACAGAAAGAAGAACAGAAAACAATGCAATTGTGTGTGGGGGGGACTTCACAGTCCCACAAATATTCAGGTATTATAAATACAATCAGATGTATATTTCATACACAAACATAACTTCTGTATACCCCATCTCACCCCCTGCTTCTGGGTCAGTGGGATTCCTTTTGCATCAGAATGTCATTTCATTCAGGAGAAAGGGCCACAAACCTGACAAGGGGAAGCGAAGCGAGTGAACAGCAATCAAATTGACATTATAATACACAAACGCACAACCAGGAAAGAACGAGTGAGAAAAGACAGCTAGTGAGAGCTGCTCCAGAGAATGCATAAATTTATAATAGAGCCTTAAAATGTTTAATTATTAATTAGAATAAAAGAAGCTTTTATTTAACAAACAAGAAAATGCCACCATGAGCTTCCCATCATCTATGTTCAGACACAGAGATAATAGCATGTGGTCTGACTTAATGATTTCCAGAAATGTCTCTTTGTGTTTTTAGAACTATATAGGCCCTCCTATGCAAGAAAAGCACCATAAAACTTTTGTGCCATTGGAAATGTGAAAGCTTGAATTGTACAAATCTAAATATTCAAATGGCTTTCATTTGAGGAAAGGAAACAATAATATTTGAAGCATGCAACATGCCAAAATTTCTACATACATTCCACAGTCAGAGAGAGAATTCCTTCCTTTTCTGCTTATGGACTTTTTTCTTCAAAAGCCAGGTGTATCTTATAAACTAACACACTTTTGTCTTAGGTATGTATGTCTACAATAATTTTTTGTAGATGAAAAATTCTACTGCTTTATAACTGAATAAACCTGGACTTCTACTTCTAACACATCTTTGTACAATAGACTACATAAGCAACATGCACTGGTCCAGTGTAGGTTACTTGTGATCTTAACACTGAGATTTTTAACATTGTAAGATACTTAGTAGAGTACCATAGATAAATGAATAGGCAACTGTTCAGGATGAGGATGATGACAGTGAGATGGAGTAATAACAATGTTTCACAAACTCAAAGAGATTGAAACCCCTTAGTACTTGATGGAAATCTAGTCTTATGTGGGCTCTGCTGTGATGCATTCATTATTATCTCTCTGAACGTTTTTATGAAGATAAATTTCTGCCCTGTGGAGCTCATGCTTGGAGCTTGGATCACATTTCTGTTTCAGATGAATGGACTAACCCCAGATGACTATCCCCATGACTAACCCCAGATGAACAGGCCATGTATTCCCTCAGTGGACAGTTCTTCTCAGTCAAGCAACACATTTGTAAACGAGCCCTCGTCATCTTTCTTATTTTGCCATGCGTATACCGCTGCATTATTTAGCAAACATGTACCAAGGGGGACTCTTATATATAAATTCCACAGTTCCTTATAACCATCCACCAAACATATTCACCACCCTAGCCAAAAGTAGAAAATGTTTTTTTTTTCCTGCACAGCTGAGACAGATTTCATGTTTGCATTGTGAAATTTTAAGATAATATTAAGTCACTCTGAATGCCATTGAGGTGGTCTGTATACCCTAAAGGCATCAGATCCCATCTGATCTTGGAAGCTAAGCAGGACCAGCTCTGGTCAGTGCTCAGACAGAAATGTAGTCTATGGCTACATTTAAGAGGAAAGAATTGGCAAAACCACCTCCAAGTATTCCTTGCCTAAGAAAACCCTGTGAAATTCATGGGGTTGCTATAAATTGACAGGTAACTTGAAGGCAACACACAGATGGAATGCCATTCATGGTAGAAGGATTGTATGCAAATATTTTCATTAATAATAATTTCTCACCTTCCACAAAGGATGGGAACAGAACAAGCCACAGGAACAAATGCACACTTGCTTCAAATGTTTTAAAGATCAATAATGAACTGACTGAGAAAGTAAGTGATGATATCCAAAACACACACACTTAGTCCACATTTGTCCATGAGATAACTTGAAGATCATCTGAGTGATCAATGCAACTGTAATTCACTTATCACTCCACCGTATGGTGCTTTTTCAATATCCTATCTTTGGAACTCTGACCTTATTACAATTCACAACTCTGGCAATACACTCTGAGCAATAGCCTTTTCTTTCTCCTAAAAAGCTCAGATCAGATGATGGTAAATGTCACTATCAAAGTTCTTTAGAAAGTGAGACAAACTTTCCTTTTAACTCCCACTGGGCAATCACCAGAACATCACAATCAGTGTGGTATATCATACAGTATTACATAAACCTCATCATGCTACACTATGGGCAATGCAAACTACGGGGGTAGCATCACTGAGATCAATATAGCTCACGCCAGAAATAACTCTCTGTAAGTTATTGCTCTTGTTGGTGGTCAATATGGTATTTCTTAAAAGCCAAGACAGAACTTTTTGAGGGCTCAGTTTTGTTCATGTGCACACGCATGGGACTAAGGTCGGTACGAGACTGGTACCTTGCTGTGAAATGCATTAATGTAATTTACTATAAGTCAGAAACTTGAAACAATACAGCTGCTGTGATGAGTGAATAGCTGACGGAGTTTGTGTGAGCTTCAGAAGCAGGCCAGACCATTGCTCTAGTGTGAATGACAAGTGATGGGCCAAATCGCAGGGGAGCGACCGATGAGTTATTAATGGTGACAGGTACACTACCTGGGAGACAGGTTGAGAGGGGAAGAAGATTATTTATAAGCGAATAGTTAACAGCTGTACCTACTGCTAAGCATTACATGGATGCCACAAACTGTAGAATTCAAATCGCGGGTTATTCAAGCACGAACTACTGCCTGTCACCAAACTTGCAGTGCATCGCAACAAATTAAGGTGGGAGAGATGAGATGAGGCTGGAGCGACGCCTCCATCAGGAAGGCAATGTCATCATGGAGGCAGAGATAAGAACCGAGAAAGGGGCAAGATAACTACAAGGTGAATTATGATTCTTAATAATAACGATGAATTGGCAAGAACAGCTTTTTAATTTTTCCTGAGGGCTTTTCATAGGAGAACAGATGCTGAATGGATCCAGTGCTGACAAAAAATAAATGAGGAGAAAATCACAATAAAGCGAAAGGAAAGAAAGGAAAGCAGGAAGGAAGGAATGTTTTCTGATAAGTTTTCTTTTACTGTGAGGAATAAATGAAGTTTGTTGGAAATTATTTCTAACCGATTTCACCACAAGTGCAATTCGTGCTTTGTCAAATTTTTGAGAAACAACACCAATTAGGAAGGGGCAGATAAATAGTTCAGAGCTGTATCCATTGCTGCATCTGTAATGGAGTTTATCAAAATCTTATTCTAGATCTGTCTCAATAGTACGAGTACGACCACATTAATAACTGAATTTGCTCACTGTGATAAACTACAAGTATGTAAGTATGATCTTCTCCCAGCAAAAGGACAAATTGTGCCTACTTGCCATTTCATACTATATCTCATGCTTCTTAAATCACCCTAGACCCTCCTCTTCCCAGAAAGGGAAAAACTAAAAAGACTGTGCACAAACAACAGAAGAATTTTCACTATCTCTGTTGACTTCTTTGCCACAGAGAAAAGCTTGAAAAAATTCACCATTCTAACAAGAATGGTTCTCTTCAGATTTCCAGGCTATCAGCGACGTTGTCTGCCTCCTTCAGGATATTTCATACCTGCCTCACCTTTGTTTTCAATTTTTCTTTTCCCAGTGACATGTTTTCCTCAGTATGATACTAGGTACTGTGATAGATAATTAGCACAGCATCAAATATTTGCTGTGAATGCAAGTGAGGTGGGACTTAACTTTTGACATGAGGTAGCCGGAGTTAATTTTTTAAAGATTTTATTGATTTAAATGCATGAAAGGAAGGCATTTCCTTAACTCTCACTCTGACATCAATGGAACTTAACTGTGGTCCCCTTTTTGCCAACATATCCCTAACTCTTTTTAAAGGTAAAGACATAATTCTAAGCACTTTAGAATCTCAGAAAAGTAAACTTGTGAAAAGTGCAGCTTTAGATTCTCCCTTATCATTCAGTCATTATAAATAATATGATATTATTGAAATGGAAATAGGTTTTGTCAAAGAAACAATCTATTGCACTCATTGCCACTCATGCCCCTGGGTTCTACTTTAGCTCTTTAGTTCCAAGATTTTAGTTTGAAAGCTTAAATGGGAGTGCACTAGAAAGAGAAGGCAGTTTCAACTGATTTATAAAAATGCTCACCCAGAACATATTAATATAGCTTGTGCATGCTCTTTTAAACATGAGTTGCCAAACTTTGCCTGTCTCCTCGAGACTGGCAACCCTCCACGCAAAGTAGGTGCTACATATTGTGTTCTGCTGCATTCAGCTTCTGGGTCTGTACTTCTGATTCCTATCAATGGGCTAGAAACTTTGAACACAGCCTCCAAGAAGATTGAGACTGCCTACTTTGAAGGTCAGTACTGTCCTCTCTGACCATTTTATTCAGGGCACAGTGGACCAAACATAAACCCTACGCTAGAGCTGATTTAGTAAGTTCCTGAAATGCCACGTGCAGAGGGGTATGAACCAGCCAAATGCACTGTACTTTTCCTAATCACTGCTATCCTCATAGACATGTGTTTTTTTATTTTGCTGGGAAAGGGCCTTTAAAAACAAACAAACAAACAAACAAACAAGTGGTGATATACAGCTGAGTGAAACTGGAATGAAGAAAGTAAACGAGTTTGCCAGAAGGCGAGGATATAGAATTTGGAAGTGGAAAAAAAAATGAGGCTGGCTAAGAAGGAAATTGACCAGCATGGTGCTTGCATGATCGGAAGTGGCTGCAGACAGTCTAATATGTACAAAATAGGGAGCGATGAAGAACACTCACTACATCTGCCTTGGGGAAGAACACACACCAACAGCAACAACACCTCCACACATACCTGCTGTGTCTTGCCTGACTGAACATTATGGGTCCCTTTCCCCAGGCCACTTACAAAACATTAATAAACGTGCCAAGTGCCTGTTATGACAGTGTGGCACACGCACGTTTAAACTGCTGCATTTCTAAAGGAAAAAGGAATGCAAAAAAACAGGAGCCAATTTCTTTCCCAGCTGCTGCCTTCACGTACTTTGTTGGGAAGAATGGAGATTTAAACATGCTATTCATACCCGTGTGCCCGGATTTTGTCTCAAGTGACATGACCCTGTGATTGGTCACAGTCTCTGTTACACTCTGGCAATGCCCAAACCCAATTCCCTGTCAACTTTAAAGATGCCCATTTTTACAGTTCACCCTTCTCCCATGGCAATTCCCTCCAGATCAGTTGAATTTATTTAAACATGCACTCTCTGTTTTAAAACCAGGTTTTCCTACTCACAGTGCTGCAGGCTATTGTGTAGGGGGAAATGGCAGTTCTGTTAATAAAAGCATTCTTTCGTGTTAGAAGCAGGCTTTATTTGCTGCTGCCTCTAACATATCAATAGTGATCTTGAAGACATTTTAAAAACGCCATAGTATGTATATGAATGAGCTAACCCTCAAAGCCCAGGAATGTTACTTTATCAAAAGGATAGGAGATTCAACACTAGTGACTAGAAATCTCAAGGGAAAAAGACCTTCTGAAAAAGCTGTAGGTGGTTTTATGTGTTTAGAAGTTTGTTTGTTTTTTTTAAAAAAAGAGAGAAATGCACTTAACCTCATTCATATGTCTAGCCAACTGATTAAGTTTAATTTACTTCTTCAACATGTAAACTTCATCACAGAACTATCAGAATGTTTGCATTCAGCAGGAACAAACAAACAAACAAAAAAGCAGCCACAAAATTATTATATAACATATGGTTTGCGCTGCGGCTGTGTTTATTTTATGACAGTTAACTTTATTTACAGTGTAATCTGGTAAGAATTAATTCTCAAAGGACTATACACAAAATATGGCCAGTTTCCCCCAACTCTCTAACCACGCACACCAGAGTTATGTTGTCGACTCATGTAAATAAATTCTTCTAAGTGGAAATCTCTTGTTTTCTGCAAACAAAATTGCATGTGTTTTTTTTTGTAGTAAATGTATTCATCGTGAATTCTTGAGTGACAAACCATATACATATCTAGGAGCAATAAAGCCATGTTAGTTAGTTAGGAGGAAGGTTAGTTTTTTAAACTGAACCAAGCTTTGGTGGAAACACAGCATTTTAAAGGGCTTCCTCTGCTCATATCTATTTCTTAGACTGTCTTGTTCTGTTCACATTAACCTGGTTGGTTGAGTATCTCTACAGCTTGAGAAGAGCTTTGTGCAAATCTCGTCCTTTTATTTCTGACAGAGGTTATTATTATAATCACATATTTCTAGAGACATTTGGAAGGACATAGAAACTCATTTTAGGGGCTTGTTATTAAGTTGGCTCAGTACTTCAGGCAGAAGTATTAAGAAGGAAAGTGCCTAAGTTACAGGGCTATACCTCAGGGAACTGAGGAAGCAGGGGGACAACCAGTTATTGATTTCCTCTAGGCCCCTCTTTTGCTTGCTCTAGTCTACCTGTGAGATACAAATACAAGGCTAGAGATTAACCTGAGGGAGATTATGCTGGCTTTTCTAACAGGGACTTTATTGCTTTTGATACAATGCTAAACTCCAAGTCACATTTACAAGAATGTGTGGTGTCTCCCCTTGCTTCTTGTCATATATGAGAAAGATCACTGAGGTTGAAAATACACTTTGCATTAAATAGGATCTGAATTTTCAAAGTTGTGCTAAATATGTCTTCTCTATTGAAGGAAATTCCCCAAGTCCTGCTAGTGTTTCTGGTCTAGTGCTACAGAACTATTAGGCAGAATGTTACTGGTGCCTTTGCTGATATTGTGCCACCAACTTCTTTGTCAGCATCTCAAGGGATACACTCTTCAAAAGCTACTGGGGGATGAAAATGTACGGACGTTCAGAATCACTATATGGAACCTGTTTTGTTTGCATTCTTGTATGATCATCCTAGGTGACTAATTCAATGTGTACTGCCCTCACTCTAAATTGGCTTGTTGTGCCTCAGTGTCAGTCAGGCATAGCAGATCTGCAGGGACATATGGCACCTTGATGTAAAAGTATTTAGTTTGACCCCTAATTGTCATAGTTTTCCACTTTCCTTGAAAGCAGCTGAGGCCAGATTTGCAACAAAAATATAATGCCTACTACTGGATGTATTAAATATAAAATTACAAGAACACTGCCTTCAGACAAGATCAAGCTATTGCTTCTGGAGGTTTCACCTGACTTTGCTGGGGATGTTTAATAAAATCTTGACTGCCCAGGTAATGTGGCAACACCTTCTGCTAGTGAAGACAGTGCCCAGGTGGCAGTCTTTCTAGGACAGAGAGGGCCTGGACAGTTATTTATAATTTGGTAAAACTAGATTCCTGCAATATTTAGCCCACGTTTCACCGAGTGTGAAATACAGTGGCCAGATTTCTGGTTAGGATCGGAGAAGTGGAACATTTGTTTTTATGTGCCTTCAAGTTGCCTGTTGACTTATGGCAACCCCATGAATTCCATGGGGTTTTCTTAGGCAATGAATATTCAGAGGTGGTTTTGCCAGTTCCTTCTTCTGAAATATAGTCTACAACAACTGGTATTTGTTGGCAGTCTCCATCCCATCCAAGGACTAAGCACAGCTGACTCTGCTTAGCTTCCAATCAGACAGGATGTATAGGTGAGATTCAAATAAGCAAATAACATCAGTGTTAACAAGGATAGATATGAAAATTCGTATCTTCAGCTTGTGAATTAACTACAACTCTCTCTTCAGTGCAGGGCTCCAGCATGTCCTTTCTGGGCACTCTACCTTTACTTGTGACTAACAGCCCTGTTTCATTATGGTTCTTCCATTAGAGGACCAATGAATGTCTATCCTGGCCCCAGGGACATCTCTGGTAGAGTTCCTGACCTTCTTGAAAAGAAACAAAGTCTCCCCCTTCCAATAATGCCCCCAAAGCACCAGAACCTGTCTATCTTGCAAGCTAAGCAGGATGAGCTCTGTTTAGTACCTGGATGGGATACCATCAATGAATACCAGATGCTGCAGGCTACACAGTAGCCCCTCCACATTTGCGAGGGTTCAGGGCACAGAACCCTCACGAAAGTGCAAAAACTGCAAATAGCTCCTCCTGAGATTCCTCTCCCATTTCCCTCTGGAGCTCCCCCCTCCCCTTCCTTTGCCTCTGTCCCTGCTGGCTGCAGTGAGGGGGAAGACAACCTGAAAGAATTACTGGTACTTTCCCCTCAGACAGAGAAGAGGGGAGTTTTGGAGTTTTAGTTACTTCCAGTGGCCATCTTGAGAAAGGAGCACCTGACCAATCAGCAGCCAATACACAGCAGAATGTGCAACCACATGGCAGTGAGGCCACACCTATAGCAGTGGGAGGGGGCTTTGCTCACCCAAAAGGAAAAAACTGGCCATTGGCCACACAAGCCTTGCAAACTTGGGGTGAGGGATGTAAGGGATGGGAGGAGGAAAATGGGGAGAAGGCAGGCACGTGCCTCACGAATAATCAAATTTGTGAAGGTCAAGCCCGCGAATGTGGGGGGAGGACTGTATTTCAGAGGAAGGAACCGGCAAAACCACTTCTGAGTATTCCTTACCTCAGGAATTCATGGGATTGACACAAGTTGGCAGGCAACTTAAAGGCAAATACACACAATATTGACTGATCTAAAATATCAATACAACAAAAATGTTAACTTAAAAAGGTCTTTTGCAAATAAACTCCTTTTTCCTCTTACTCAGAACCAGTAACTATTCTTCATTCAGCTGCAGCAGATGCTATTCAATATGTAAGCATTTAAACAAATGGAATAAATGCTATTTAAATAAATGAATACATGCTACAGAAAATGGCCACCAGCCCTTAACTGACAATGTGGCAAGCCTGGGCAGAGGCTATAAAGTTTCATTAGGGCAGGAGCTGGTAAAGTGAGCCCCTGGGATCACATGCTGCCTCTCAAGGCTAGTTTTGCAGCCTAATCCCACCACTGGACTACCTGTTTTTTTACCATTAAAATGCTCCCTTCCCCCCTCAAACCATAAATGGACGTTTGCTTTGTCTTTCTCTTCCTCCTCCTCCTTTGAACTTTTGGCAGTCCATGTTGCCCTAGCAAAGTGCCAGGGCCAAACAATTGTCCAATGGACCTGGTAAAGTTGCATACTCCTGTTGCATTAAGAATAGAAAAGCCTATATAATATTTGAACAGTTACCTAATATGACCATGTGCATATAACAATATTGCCACAATTCCAGCTTCTGCTTCTGCTGCCTTAATATTATGCTTTTAAAATACAGAGTTCCTGCTGGGTAATTTTATTCATCTGCTTTAAAATATATCGTCTTCCTCCTCCTCATTATTTCACAACCCCACCTCCCCCCTCCACCTATGACTCAAGGCAGCTTACAACAAATTAAAATCAATACAGATGAAAAAACATGCAGACACATCTTTTAAAATAGATAAAAAGTTAGCTTAAAATGGAAGTCAACAATCAGTAGAATTAAAACTATTCAAAAATGGTTAACACAAAGAATACAAAAATGAACAAAACATTACACCATTAAAAGCTCCTTGTAGTCAATTCCTAAAAAGCCTGTCAGACATGTGTAAGTGTATGTGCGCGCGCACACACACACACAGAACACACACACATTTCCTGCAGAAATGATAGCAAGATCATCTGAAAGACATTTAAAATAGTATCCCACACAACACTGATCATCCAGAATTTTTGAATTAAAAAAAAATCACACTTTAGGGAAAAAAAACCCTACCACACTGTAAATATTGGGTGATGGGAGCTTTATAATATGAAATTTTTAATTATTGGAAATAACTATATAGCTGTTGGGAGTAGTATCTTTCTACAACCATGTATTTTAATATTTTTAAAAATATAGCCTTAGAGGTTTTAAAAGTATTCCACACTAAAAGCCAGAGTTCCATTTCTCGCTGTCCTCAGCACTGTACTTCTGGCTGCCTTCAAGGCAACAATAAGTGTTAATGACATTTACCCTTCTAATAAGAGTCATTCATACTTCACTGTTATTCCTTTTCATTGCACAAGACAGGTACTAGAATCTCTGTGCTGCAAGGACCCCCTCCTATCTGTGAATTTTTTTTAAAGCACTAAATCAATGGGTGCTTGACAGATGGGAAGTTCGATTTTCTAGGGCTTTTCAGCCCCCACCATCTCTGTGGTCTAGGTCTTATGGCCACTGAAAACCAGTCTCACTGAGATAAGAAAGTAAAATAAACATAAAAACGAATTCCTCTTTTCCCAAGTTGGTGCACAGCCCAAGTCCACTCAAGTAGCCTGAAAAAAATCATGGTCGCATATCATATAAACTCAAACATTCAGGAATGAAATAACATGTAGTTTTAACTGGGGTGGACAAATTTGTCCATTTCTGGTCCATCTCCATTTTGTACATTACTGAGTCCTTGCTAATTTCCACGTCTGTCTGTGATGTAAAAGAAAACCCACACAAAAATGAAGATGTCTTTTTGCATAACATTTCTGCTAATATACCCAGTTTTTAGGTAGCCTTCCCTAATAAACTCCTTTAAAGTTGACACCTATATTGCAAACTGTAAGAGAAATGTACAATCCAAAGAATGACTGTGCTCTGATCTGTGCATTTCTCCAAGAAGGCAAACTAGGTAGGTTCATTTTAAAAATTGTCCCTGAGCCCTGGGTTATGGAATTATTCTTTTGCTTCTTGGCTGCCCTGTCAAAGCTTTAATAGACTACCTCTTCATATTGTCTTTAAGTTCTATGTTCCACCTGCCCGATAAATGAAAGAGTCAGATTTCCTTAGAGCATGTCCAGATGGCTGTTTTCTGCAATGTAGCAAGAAGATGATATAGAATGGTGATATTCAAAGTGGTGGTCCATGGATCAGTGCCTGTCCATTTGCTATTGGCTGCCAATCCCTGAAAGGTTACTAGGAAAGAAAAAGCTGGTCGCAATCAATGGGCACAAATATGGTGTCATTCTGTGAGATATTGGAAAACAAACCCCTATCAGTCAGATAACTTAAATAGCAATGCCGTAGAACACATAGGAAGCCACACAGAGATCACAGTGCGTAGCTTCACCATGAGAGTCTCTCAGCCAGCAACAACCAGTCCTTCTGGATTTTAAAGATGAGCAACACTGAAAGAGTGGATCCAATCTCCAAAATGCAGTCTATCATACATGTTCTTTTACAGTGAAGCTACCTGCACTACAAGTGTTCTTTCCTATGCCCAGGTGAACTGCTGAGTCTTCTATGGCTAAGAGACAAGAACAGCACTGGATTCTCTTCCTTTGGAATACTTGCTCATTAAAATAACAAACCATTTTTACATGAGCCCATTATGATGGAATGTCATAATTTTTCCTCTGCCCTGTGCCTTTTGGAGCTGCCCAAAATGAGCCCTGGAGGATTTCCCAGCCTTCCAGAGCAGTTGGGGGTGTGTGGGGGGGGGCAGTCATGGACAGTGTTTCCCTCCCTATTCCGCTGGATTGTGCTGTTCTATCAGCAGAAGTCCAGTGGTAAATCCTTCCCACAGACATGAATATTTAAGCAAAATTTTTAAGCTTAAAATTATTAATGTTTGACATATTAAAAGGTTTGAACTCAACTCTGCCCTTGCATACACAGGTTTATGGTTCTGATTTTCTTGGAGCTCTTTATGTCTCAGTTATGCCTATGATCTCAATCAGACCTAGAGTAGCAAAAGGGAGGAAAGTTAAACACTCCTTTGTTTTATTCTGTGGGTTTGTGATTTTTTTTTCCACCCAGGCTGTAAAACAAGTACAAATACATGAACTCAAACCTTGGCATGAAAAGAGATATAGTTTGTTTTTTAACTCTCCCACACCAGTGAGGTTGCCGTGAAGCTCTTCAACTGTTTGAAATACACGTATACTAGCACTCCTGATCCATTTCATATTTGATTTTTTTCTTCAGTCATTATAAATTTAGTTCTCCTTTGGTGCTTCTTTTCAACTACTGTTTAAGCCACTGTGCTACTGTGGGCCCATATTATCTCCCCTTTTCATTGTCATCTAGGGTCTGAGTAAGTCCTAGGTAAAATGGAACTATTGAACGCCTATACCTAGCCTAGCAGGGTCTATTCTCTCTGCAGCTTCTGCCCCAGCAATTTCTCAGAACTGACTAGGGAAAATAACTTAGCACTTTGTATCACAAATTCCAGCACAGTTCTACTTTCAGAATATTAGAACACTGTCATCCAATAAAAATGACTCACCATGGACAGAAAGTACTTTGCTATAAAATATACATTTATTCCAGTGCAATTCTTTGCACAAAAAGTTGTGATGTTTATTATCTTCATTGGCTTTCAAAAGCAAACAAATTCAAGGATCAACAGGGCAAATCCACAGTTATCAGCCATGGTAGCAAAAAAGAACTTGGGAGTTATACTTTGAACTACATTTTCCAGAATCCCCTAGCCAGCATGGCTTGCACTTGCCAGCATTGCCCGTGGTCATGCTGACCCGGAGAACCTAAGAGATGTAGTCCAAAAAATTAATGTTTTCCAACTCTGCAGATCTCGATATGCAGAATAACATGTGCAAAGCTACAAATTACAGGGAAAAGATAATGCCTTCTGGTTTTGTATGTGGGGCCCTAGGAAGCACCTGGCTAGTATCTATTTGAAACAGGATACTGAAGCCTTGCAGATCCATGTTCTTATGAAAAGCTGATTTGTTTTTTTTTCCAAAGTACTTATCTCTTATAAAAATTGGGAGGTGACAGAAATTGAAATGCACAATTAAAAGCAGTAATCGGTCTTTATTATAAGTACAGATTTCTATTGCTATAAATATTGGGTGAGGATGTAATTTGTTCTTTAGCACCCGATTCCTCTGCAACACACACTGTATTTATTAAGAGAACAAACAAACTTGAAATTTAGCTAGTAAAAGTTTTCCCTTTTTTTTTTTTTACTGCTAATATTCCCTGCACACCTTGACCAGTAATAGTCAGCTTCTCAAATTACATATGCATAGAATTAGGGAACTCAAGTAATAAGCATACTTTTGCCTAGGTCATTTACTGTATCCCCTCATTTGCCCAGCAACACAATTTACAGCCAACTGCTAACCAGGTCAATATGTGGTAAAGTCTTCCAACAGCTGTTCTAACTTGCCTCGATAATTATTCTTCTTTGAGTGAGCAAGTAGTCGGTACACTGTGGGATTCTTTCTTTTTTTTTGGTGGTTGGGGGGGCATAATAATCATACTGAAGCCTTGAAGGTTAGACTGTTACTGACTTTTAGCCAGATAAACTGACCTCCCATCTAGTGGTGCATTATGGGCTTTACACCATTCAACTATGCAGCTCTTGTGGTGTAATTGCTTATAATCCTGTTTATATAAGATGTGTTTAGACCTTACAGAAGTGTTGACGGAACTGCTTAGCTTTGCATTCATCCTGCGGCATAGCTGTTAACATTTAAAGGCCTGCCAATACATTTGCAAGGCAAATTGCTTGGGTCCTCACCGGCTATTTGACTGTCAGTCTTGATGCTGGCTAGTGGTAAACAGCATACATGATCATGTCCCATGTGACACATGATGTGCAGTGGGGGCTAAAAGTGATACTATTGCTGGTGAATGAATTAAAGAAGGGGCTCTCTGTGTCTCTATGTTCTGCTGAAAATGACAAAAACTCTACAGAGTCTTGTAGCACCTAAATGTCTTTGAAATCTATGGTCAGAGCCTGCTTCTTTAAGTTCATAGTGAGCAGTGGCCCACAAAAGCTTATGCCATAATAACTTTGCTAGTCCTTAAGGTGTTACAAGGCTCTTGGTTGTTTCTGATGCAAGAGACTAACACAGTTACCCATCTGGAGCAGGTTCTGTTGCAAATCATCCCTGCTAGTATACAATCATCCCAATAGATAATTTAAAAAGCAGACACTGGCCTATTTCTGTGACACTTACTCGGTACAATAAGCTTCCTGTACCACAAAAGCGTTACGGAATCTAGTCTTAGACTGTGAATTCCCTTTTCCTCCTGATTTTCACTGTACACTTCAAAACAAATGCATTTTTAAGATCCGTGTGGAAACCCACTCTACTTAACAGGATACTAGCCTTTTTACTCACCTTTTAAACAACATTATTCAGACCCTAGGAATTTACACTTTAATGTATAAGCACACATGGCATTGTTTAAGAGAGAAATGTACATCTGTGAGCACAAGGCATAGGTCTGAATCTAAAGCATATGTGAAGGCACATATCCATGTTTTCAGAGAGGAGGGAAAAATCAGTGACAATCTTTACACTGGATTAAAACTTAACAGTTAGGCACCTGCAACTCTTTAACTTTCTAAAAGCAAATTAATAAAGTTCGAGCAACCTTCTCCATCCACCCCACACAAATATGCTTATAAGGTTTTATGCAATAGTCCCAACTTGTCTGAAGTTAAGAGATGGGATCTGAAATAGGGAGAAAAAGGGAAAGCAAGAGATTATTAGAACAAATCTAACATTTGGTCTTCACTGTGAAGCTAGCACTCTGATCCCAAAGCTTACATTCCACTGATTTAAGTGGAACTTGTACTGAAGACTGCAGTCACAGAGTTCCACAGCTCATATGAGTCACAACAGTCATGGCACAAATCTGAAGTGAAAAGGCTAAAGATTTTGTGCAGCCTAATGCATCCCCCCCCCGACAGCTGAAAAAGAATGTAGTATAGAGAAAAGTCATTATCTTCTCAAACTTGTTCCTAGTGTTTGCAATTTGGCTTTTTTGAAATACCATATTTGCCAGCATATTAGACGCACTGGTGTGTAAGACGCACTCTATTTTCAGATCTTATTGTTTAGGGAAAAAAAATTTTAGTACCCAGCTGAGGCAAAATACATAGGAAGGGGGGATTTCTCCTTTCCTTATTTTCCTTTTGAGGATTCCCCTTGGGCAAATCCCATTCTCTCAGGCTCAGAAGCAAGCCATGACATCCTCCCCTAAACAAATCTTGCCGGGAAAACTCGTCCATAAACTGGAGCTGAGTTGCAGGCACTTAAGGAAAGCAATTGGGAAGGGGGAATGAAGACAGGAGCCCCTGAGCCCTGTGCAGAAAAGGGGTAAGGAGGAAGCAAAAAGAGGGGGCTCAAAGCATCTGGAGGCTGCTCCTCTTCTTTTTTTTTCTTGACTCATTTTCTTCCTCCACTCCTCTAGCAAGGTGGTGGAGGCTGGGGTAGAAAACAGGAACAAGTAGCTCCCCCGGAAGAAACTAAACCTCCCGTTCAGGCTGAGAGGAAAGAAAGCGCACTTCCATCCCACTCCTTTCCCCCCACCTTAGGAACAGAAACCAACAGGGTTCTGCAGTCTGTGCTGAGCAGGAGCCAACCAACTGGGGGGGGCTGGGAAAATGCCCTGTGCCACAGCATAGGCAATTCCTTGCTCCCCCCGTCCCACAGGTGATTGGCTCCAAGAAAAAGACCCAGCTAGGAGGGTTGAATGGGAGGATGGAGCGAGGGGCTGCAGCAAGGTGGGCTCTTCCTCTTTTAAGGGGCTGACAATGTATTCCCACTTTTTTTTTCTTAAACCCAGAGAACTTTACTCCCCACAAATCAATAGTCTACAGAAGGATTAAACACCAGGGGTAAGACTGTACAAAGTACAAACCCTACTCTAAGTCAATTGTTTACAGTAGTTTTCAAAGTACCCTGTTTACTGGTGTATAAGATGCACCTCATTTTCAGAAGGCATTTTTTAGGGAAAAAAGTGCATCTTATACGCCAGCAAATACTGTATATCTTTTAAAAATATTCTTGCTGAGCATACACATGCATTAGAATTGTTCCCCCTCTCATGTATATCCAGGGAGGCAATGCATATTGATGCTAGTGCACAAGCATGTGAAAACATGCCTGAGATCACATTGCTTCTTCATGTCACCTCTAATTGCCTGTCTGAATTTAAAAAATGACCATAAAAGCTTCCTTTACAGAAGACAATGATGAGGAAGAGGAGGAAGAAGTTTAGCAATAGGTTTAAAGAGATAACAGATTTTGCAGTGTTTTTATACTTACTGTAACCCAGCCACAGTTCAAAGGCATCTAGCAACATTTACCATGGTATAGGAGCCAATATACCACAAAGAGTAGAGTCCCCAGCAAAGTATAATGGGGAGGCAGGCATGGTTTGAATATGGATCTTTTATGGTGGAAAAGTGTCCCAATTTTCGTTGGTGAAATATATATATATACACACACACACACACATACACATTCATTTCAAAAAATTGTATAATCCCAGCCTCCATATAGTATATATTAAAGGTTCTAAGGCTATGATTCTGATTTTTTACTTGTAAGTAAGCTCCACCGCACAGTGTCTCAACTACAGTAAATCCACTGAATGGTAACTTAAGGCTTATATAAATCCCACTGATTCAACAAGTCCAGTCTAGTTGAGACAGAGGACCTTACTTCTCACTGCTTGGGTTGGTTTAGATGTAGTGTTTTACCAGAGTATATTAAGCAGATTGATTTTCATTAAATTCAGGCTTTATAATTTTGAGGACTGGGGCTTTTTCAGTTTAGATTAGGTAAGGGTGAGAGATGGGAAGAATATTTGCAAACATTTGAAAAATGGTCAAAAAAGTGTTTCTTGACTGTTGGGAAACTAAGAGAAAAAAATCTGGACTATTGAGAATCTTCACAGTTCAGGATTTATACCACCCAACACTGGCACATGGTTTCTTGCACAGAAAGCAGCATTTTACAGAAATCTTCACGTAGAAAATGCTGTGCAAAAGAAAAAAAATCCATGTAGGAATTTTATGCAAAGTAAGTCTCCAACTGCTGTACTTTCTGCACAGATAATATTTTTGCAGTGTTTCAACGCTTTCATGCAGCAGAAAGAAAATTGCTGAAATGTCTCATTGCTTCCTCTGAGAACAAAATTAGCTAAGAATTACATCCCTAGGTAGGACTTACAATTCAGAACAATGCAATTCAGGGCTGACCCAAGACATTCTTCAGCCTGAGGCAGAATAACATATTCCTCCATAGAGTATATCAAGGCACACAGCAGCCAAACCAGCCAAGTTATTTCCATGTATAAGGCAGAAGGTATCAGAACATCTCCCCAAACTCCCACAGAGGAGATAACAAGATAAATAATTAATTCAGTTGTCCCTCCCCATTCACAAGTGTGACCTTTACAAATTTGTTTATTCATGTGTTATCTGCTGCCATCTCTGCTTCCCTTGCACACTCACTCACACATGGGTGGGTGGGGAAGTGAGACAAAGGAAGGCGTGCAAATACATTTCCTCATGCTTGGATGGCTGGATGGGAGAGCAGAGGAGGGGGAGTGCGAGGAGGGAAGGCACATGTGTGCATGCATTCCCCCATGCTCAGCAGATTGGTGGTAGAGAAGGGGATGGGAAGGGGAGATGGAAGGTACACATGTGCATTCCCCTACACGGGTGGGTGGGGGACATGGGGATTGGATGGGGGAGCAGGAGGAGAGAAGGCACAGGTGTGCATTCCTTTGTGTTCAGACAGAATAGCAGGGGACATGGGTATGAGATGGGGCAATGAAAGAACATGTATTCCCTCTCTCACTCAGGTAGGCAGGGGAAAGATATTTTTATTTTTCCACTTTCGTGATGGTCTTGTGCCTCTAACCCTTACAAATACAGAAAGCTAATTGTAATTTCTTGCCATTTTATGACACCCCCAAATTTACTGCCTGGGGCAATCATCTCCACAATGGTTGGGCACCGTTCTTATGCAAACTTAGATGTTCAATGATACTTACTCTCAGCTGGTGTGTACAGAATTGCAGCCTAAATGTTGTCTATACACCTATGTAAGGACTTCTGCAGTTTTACCTCACTGTAATTTCATACAGTTAGTCAAACAAATGATAATGCAATCTCAAGAGGTACAATCTCAAAAGATATGGTACGGTAGGAGCCAAATTTTACCTTATATCACCCCTTGCAGGCCATAGTGTCCTGAAACTGGCTCCATGTCAGTCAATTTCCTCATCCAGAAGTGACCAGAAATTACCATAGGCTTCAATTTCTAGGGTTTTGGAGAGAGTGATGTTTTGGGTGTTGGGAGACATTAAACAAAAGTGGCCATTTCTGAAGGCTGCTGAGAGGTGAAATTAATCATGACAGATTTTTCTGAATCTTTTGGGAGGATGACTGGGAAGTCAGCAGGTTCTTGTGGACAGAATAAGGGAATGAGTCTTAATTTTCTAAGAAAGATGTCAACATTACAACGGATACCATTTAGTCATTACTGCAAAAATATTAGGGGGAGGGTTGAGGGTTTGTTTGTTTTGGACATTTAAAAATATTTACAGTAAAGTGCTAATAGAATGTTATATTACTCATTACTTGTGAATAATGAGTAATGCACTACTTGTACAATTTAACAGCAGACAAAATGCTTTTTTTTTTGAGTTACATTTCTGTCCTCTAAGCATCAGCAACCCCTCAAAAATGTCATCATTAACCAAACGGATGCAAGTAACTTGCACAGTGTACTGGCCTGAAATTTATAAAATTTAAGTATTATTTGTGTTAGGCTAGCAGATACCAAACTACAGCTGATGAACATGGTGTTGTTGTTTTTAAACCTATATACCTAATTTTTTTCCCCAGGAGGCCCAATACTACAAAACAGACTTACACATCATATGAAGTTTAATTTGTGTTCTCTTCTGTTTCTGTTTCTTTACTTATAATTATTTCAAACTCAGGACTATTAATTTGGCCTTCTTTTGTATAGAAGCCTTAATTGTTTAATATATAAGCACTGAAATGCCTCACAGTCTATCTAGGGTTTGCAAGTCACATGTTCATCATATGCTTGCCATGCTATAGACTACGTAGTGTAGAGCTATATACACAAGGAATTTTCTGGTGCACTTTTCCATAGCACTTAGCTTTCAATAGAATCGTTTTCTCTTTCCTTCTACTCTCAGTTACAGAGATCAAATCCATCCTACAGTACAATGGGCCTTCAATAAATGCAGGGGTTCCATTCCAGGAACCCCCATGAAGAGCGGAATTTGCAAATGCTCACATTCCCATTGTATTCAATGGCAGCAACATGTGCACAGATGCTTCAGCGTGTCTTCATGCATGTCGCTGCTATTTTAAGTATAGGGATGCAGTGCTTTCTGTGAACTAGAAATCATGCATACAGAGATTGTGGGTAAGGAGGGCCTACCGTATGAGAAAGAGACAATGTGAAGAAGTCATGTTTTTTAAAACCCAAAATCAGGGATCACCAATGAGTTAATTCTTACACTAGGCTGGTCCCTACCTGAAGGATGTAGCCCCGCACATAGTCTCGAAGTGTCCAGCCCAAACCATGCAGGATGTGCAGTACTTCTTCCTGTTTCAACACACTGAAGAGACGGTCCAGCAATATCTTCAGTCTCACTGGTACCGCCTGGGTACCATAGAGCATCAGGCTGCTGATGTCAAACACAACATTGGACTGTACAATCTCCACTTGTGTTGGATGGTAGAGATGTTGAGTGCTAAGCTTGTCCAAAGCTGGGAGAGATGGGAGAGAAAGAGAATTGAATGATGAGGAGAAGCAATTTAAATTTAGTGCAACACTAAATTGTATAATGTAGATTCCTGCGTATATGACTTCATTTGGGTTACAATCTAAAAACAAGACCTTACTCTGAAGGCAAGTTGTTAAAAGATCTAGGTGGGGAATGTTACATCGTGGGATGAAAAAACTAGTAAACACTGATATGTCACATATATATTTCAATTGAGCTCAATGTCACCTCTTTTTTTTTTTTTAAAAAATCTAAATAACCAAATTATCTTAAATTAAAAGAAACAGACAAAGGAAACGTTCTACAACAGTGACATTAATGGAGAAATTATAAATTCAATAAATTGAATGAATCTTAGTCATTTAATATGTTTCAGTATTTGAAAGACTCGAAAATTTTGCAGATATTTGTCACAGGCAAATTCCATACCTAGTTTTACAAAAACAGTCTTGAGACTCAAGTCTTCATTCTTTCCCACTCATAGAATCATAGAGTTGGAAGAGACCACAGAGGCCATCGAGTCCAACCCCTGCTATGCAGGAACACACATCAAAGCATTTCCCACAGATGGCCATCCAGCCTCTGTTTAAAAACTTCCAAAGAAGGAGACTCCACCACACTCTAAGGCAGCATATTCCACTGCCGGACAGCTCTAACCACCAGGAAGTTCTTCCACAACTCCTAAACCAATTTGGCTTCCCTTTACATTGATTTATTCATTAATTTTATTAAAACATTTATATCCTACCCTACATCCCAGAATCTCAAGGAGGGATACTGTAGAAACAATTTAAATAGTTTAAAACAATTTAAAACAATTAGGATTAATTTAAACAGATAAAAGCATATTAAACAATTTAACAAGTTAAAACAAGACAGTTTAAAACCAGTTAGAGCAGTTTAAGACAGTTTAAAAGCATACATACATGTTAATTGAGAATAAAGCTATTAGGCCTCAAAGGCTTTAGTAAAAAACCATGATTTTACTTGGCACAGGATTGGCACCAGAGTTGGTGCCAAATGGGCCTCTGAGGCAAGGGTATGCCATAACTGGGCTGTCACAAAAATGGATGCTTTATCTCATGTAACCCCGGAATATCACCCCTTTGCCCACTGTTGGGACACAGAGGTAGGCTCCTCTAGCAGACCTGAATCTGTGGGCAGGTATATAGGGAGACATGTCTCTTCAAATATTGAGACTGCAAGCTACAGAAGGTTTTAAAATGTTACCGCTAGCACCTTAAATTTGGATTTGAAGTACACTGTCTGCAATTCCTTTAAAGTAGTTTTATATGGTTGCCATATGGTGTTCCAGTCTGCTGCTATATTTTGCACTAGCTGCAACTTCTGATCAAGAGCAGTCCCGCATAGAATTCCACGGGATGTTGAAAGCGGAATAATAGCACTATAATAGTGTAGGGCGGAAAGGCCCTCTATGTCTATTCTTCCTTGTCACACTCAAATTCTAAAGAGAGCACTAACAGGGAAATGGGACAGAAGATAAGAAAAAACACCAGAAGCCAACTGATGCTGTTCCAAGGACAACTGCAAACATCTTTCCTATGGAATTTAAAACTTCATTTTGTAAGAAACAAGAATCCTTAATGCTTTGTAATGTTTAAAGCAATGAGCTTGCCCTATGGCACTATAGATATTTTAATGGTTTTTTGTCAGACTGTAAAATGATGTTGTAGGGGGTCTTCTTCCTCCCCATGTACTTTGGTATCTTCTTTGCTTGTGGTCACTGGAGAGTTCATGTACTCTTGATAAATTGCTTTCTTATATCCACAGCGTAAATGCCCTTATCGTTTCCCTGCTGGCTTCATTCAGCACACTTGCCCCTCGGGATACTTTGTCAAAGAGTTCTGGTTTCCTCATACTTCATTTCTTGCTACTGATTTGTCTGATCTTTCCTATTCTAGCAGTTTAGTCAACCTTGAATAAATAGGTTTTTAAAAATTAATTTAAAGTTCACAAAAGATAAGGGATTGGCAGGCTTGGGGATTGAAGTCCTCTGTCTCTCTGCAGAACATTCACACTGCAGAAATATGAAAGGCAATATTCTGCCAAACACACTCACAATCATTTTATTTATTTAACTGAATAAGACAACCACACTGTTAAGAGCCATATTTTCAATGTAGGCAAAAACTGTATTGTGGCAGCAATATATAGATATACCCGTGTGATTACTCCACGTATTTGTAAACTTAATGACTACATGAAAAACCTGAGGTTCTGTAAAGACTTAGTGCTCTCTATCGTTTAACTACTGCTATTCTTGTGTGCTTTCAACTGGTTTCTGATTTATGGCGACCCTAAGGTGAACCTATCACAGGATCCCCTGGGTATGATTTGTTCAGAAGTGATTTGCTTTTGCTTTCCCCTAAAGCTGAGAGAGTGTGACTTCCCAAGGTCACCCTTTGAGTTTTCATGGTTGTGTGGGGATTTTAACTGTGGTCTCCAGAGTCATAGTTTAATGCTTAAACCACTACATCATGATAGGTCATCTTCTGACTATATATACTTAGTATATTAAGAGTTTACTGTGGGCTCTTGGAATATAGAATTTGTGAAGCCTAGTTACAGGGAAGTTCCATAAGCACTGACTTGGCTTAGTGCTTAGTGGAGACATAATGTCACTCAATCATAACATAAGAGCTGATGTTAAGTGGAAGAAAATAGGCTGATGAGGGGTCACTGATTACATGAGCAATCCCTGTTAGCATTAACCATGGCTGTCACAAAATGCAAAGAGAAAGCCACATCACCTCTAAAGAAAACATTAGAAATGAGAGGGGGGAAAGTGTGGATTGAGCCAGCAAGCATGCTCTCAGGCTCTTTCCCAAGAACACTGCATCTGCAGCAGGCTTTAATCACGGAAAATGTTTCGTGTCAGCAAATGGTAGGTGCTGGAAAAATTCCTTGAACACATGTTTATCTTCATTCTGCATTTCTTAGCCAGCATTTTTTCAAATCAAGATATATTTTTGTGCAACCATAAGCTTGAGGTGTGACTTACGAAAGGTGAAGGGATTTGGGGTCTTGTTGTGAAAACACACTTTTAAAACTTTATACTTTTGGATTATGCAGTATCTGGTGATGAGTACATAGTGGCTAACCAGAAGGATATAAATCCTGGATAACTGCTTCTGTGTCACCTATCTTGAAGTGGATGTTTCAAGACACATACGCACTTTAACAATCTGGTCCAGAAGTGCAAGTTAGAAGGGTGTGCAGTAGACATAGGATTTCCAGATTTTTTTTCTCACCAATTTATTCACAGTTAACAAAAAATGTAGAGTTCATCGGTGCTACAATGAATTTTAAAGCAGCTATACATTTTCTTCAATGCATGTGTTTTCATGCATGCACACCTTCACAGTTCTCCTGTGGAGGCTAAGGAGATATGGCCCTGTAAACCTCTGGTTAACAAACCACGGAAAGGCTCTCTCACATATTTGGGGACTGCTGACTGGTAACAGATGGCAACAGAAGTTTTTCCATCCTACTCTTTTGTGATGACATTGCTATCTTCTCCATTTTTTTACTTTCAGAATGCTACTCTAGTGTCACTCCAGGAGTTCTGCTAAATGTCATTTTCTCAAGACACACATCCTCAGTCCTGTGTTCCCTGTATTCTGTTGTGATTTGAGTTGCTCTCCCACACACATACACACCTCTCTTTCTCCTCACTGCTTTCACCACAGCAGCCACCAGGAAAACAAATCAATGAATAACTGGGAAATCTGACCCACACAATAACTCAGTGCTCTAATGTTCATCTCATACTGAAGACATGCTGTACAAGGTATCAAACTTTGTATTCTGGGTTAAAGAATTGCAAACGCTAGCTATACCATCAGTTGCACAAAAAGGAACACTTGGCAGTACAGAAAATATAGAATGGTGTAAGCAGCAGCATAATATTTTGTAGATTATTCATAAATGGAACGAAGTATTTAAAACTGCAAACACATGGAACATGACATCAGGACTTGATAGAGGTATCCACTGTGTTTCAATTTTCAATAATATAATTGATATATAAATGTGAAGGGGTTGGGATAAGAATGACTACTAGAAAAAGTATAGAAATATATGAAAAAAATGGTACTGTAGTCTTAGTTTTTTCATTTGCTATGAGGCAAGCACATGCAACGCAGTTCATTTCAGACATGCTTCTGGGTGGATGCCAAAAGTGGCGTCATATTTTCCTTCAGAAAGGCTTCTACTTTAATGCTTTGGGCTGGTACACCCAAGAGACCCTTTGTATGTTTCAGGCACAATGTGAAACCATTGTCTTGAGTGCACAAAATCACTCTAAAGAGCATGATTTTAAAAGATAAAGAGGTGTGCTTGTTTTATTCACTCTCTGCATTTTCCTGAACAGAAGACTACATTCTGATAAATGCCTCATTTGATATAATTTTATACTGAAAAATTGCCTTCCTTTTTTCTGATTGCTAAATATATATTTTCCTATCTCCCACACTTTTCTGCATGCCTTGCATAAAAATTCTCAAATTCAGAATGATTTGAAATATAATTTTTTGGGAAGCAAATTTATGTGTAATTTATTTGATTGGTTAGGGACGCAGACCTACAGAAAACATTGGATTTGCTGGGATTAAATATACTACTTACTTCAATAATGTTTACGTTCATAGTTTTGAATGCACAATTTCCAGAATCCCAATAAAAGATGTGTGTTCCTTAGTAAGGATATACATCTCTGCCTATTTCATTTGCATATGCAAGAATGACCAAATTCAAAACATTTCTCAACTCTGGGTGAGATCATGTGATTTTTCGCGCATTTCTTGTATTTATTTATTTATTTATTTATAGTATGTTGGTCCTTTTTTGGTGAAATGGTTATGAAGTGTTGTTTTTTTCCACACAGAAGCACTGCATTTTGCATAAAATATTGTATTTTGTTCAAAGTAAAAGTTTTTATGCAAAATATAATGTTTCTGTGCAATCTTTTCATTCTCTTTTGAGGTTAAAAAACAATCTGCAGAGGTTGACAAATCAAGACATCCTTTCTCAAATGTTTAACATCCTTTACAACCCTGTTTCTTAGTGTTTGATTTTTGGCCCAGTATATTGAATGTATCTGCAAGTTTAAAAAATTATAGAGAGGATGATGGTAATTGCCAAGCCCTTTCTCCTCCTCCCCCCACTGAATCAACACTATAATTGATTCAGAAATGACCACAATGCTCAAGGTAAGACTTAAGCCTTATTTTTCTATTTTACAAAAATGGACTGATTTATGGTCACAAAAGTGAGAGGAAGTCTAGTAAGATTTTGGACCAGATGAAGCTTAATAATATAATAATATAATAAAAAGAAAAAGCTTGCATTTGAACTTAAGACTTCTTCCAGCTATGTTCTTCCATAGTACTGAACTTTGTGAAACTTGTAATCAAAACCTGTAAAAAAGAGTAACTCATTACTTGTTACTGCTGTGTTGAAGCCTGTAAGCAGACACATGATTCTATGCGCATAGGACTTCATGAACACTGGAACCCAAACCTTCACAGCTACTGGTGATATAAAAGTAGCAAGATAAGTCTCAAAATTTGAGAAAAAGAACAACTGTTTCCATTTACCACACAACAGAAAATTGTAGGACGTTGCAGCTGGAGATGGCTAACAAAGGAAAGTTGTAAAGTCTAAAATATTAAATCAGAGTGCAGGCAACAGTCTATGGAATTTTTGTGTAAAGCATGACAACACAAATGGAAACAGGATTTTAATGACCATTTGAAAAAGTAAGCTGCATGCGCTTCTGCCAAGTAATATTGATAAAGATAATGAACAACTCCTAAAGATTGTAAAGGCACTGTGCACAAGATGATTCATACCATAATGGAGACCTTTGGAGTCGAATTTAAACTAACAGATTACCCTACAACATGCGTTCAAGATGCAATGCCAAAGCTCACTTGGCTGCTTTGGCCTGCTAAGTCATAACATAGCACACCAAAGGTTAACATTATATTTCTTTTTCAACTGAAGGGGTAGGAAAGGGGTTTTCGATTAATATTTTATTGGGGGTTTGAGGCCCTGTACAATTCAAAGGAAATTAAATCCACACTGCGCATTAAAATAATGGCAAGTGGTTTGTTCAATTTATCAAGTGCCAGAAAGTGCAAGGCTAGATTCTTCTGTTGCTTAGCCAGTTAAGGTTAGATGTAGCTATGCAAGACCTCTTGGTGACCCAGAACTCCTGCCATAGCTATGGGCACTGCCAGAGTTCAGGGTGCCACAAAAGCTCTACCTCAGCTGAACATGTATTTAATTATGACACACACACACACACACGCACACACACGCACACGCTATTCAAGTTTGTAATAGAGACACAATTCTAGAGGCAATTACTGTTTGACAATATTCTAGAAGAAAACTTTGCAATTAAGGTGTGCAGGGTAAATTCAAAATTGCACACAAGCCTCAACAGATTTAAGAATGATAGATTACAACAGAATTTGGTGGCAATTCAGTATGGGCTGGCAACTGAATGCACATTATATCCCACCTTTTTCTTTGCAAAGGAGCCAAGGGTGATTAAACAATAAGGAATGAAGGTAAGAATCTTCCATCCCAAAAGAAAGTCCTGGGTTTTGTTTTGACTCTTTGTTCGTTTGTTTCCATTTTTATTACTCAATACGCAATGGGTAATGCTGGGGACTCAATTTAAGCAAGGCCAGGTTCTAAACTAGAAGCACCTATGTTACTGCCCAACAAATTCATCTTACACATTGAGTGGCTGTTATTATACACAGTTCAATAGCTCCAGAAGTTACTAGGGGTATTGCTTCAGAATATCTAGAAAGAGAAACCCAGTCAGCTCCAGGTTTTGGAAGGCCAGTCAGAAAGAGGACTGCACTATGTCCCATGTGCCCATCCATTCCATTGTGGCCTCTGCTCATTTACTTGACATCTTCGCCTGGCCAAATATGTACAACTGCAGAGAAGATAAGAAAAGTAGAGAATTCCCTTTCTCCCAAATTCTTGACACTGTTTTGTTTAACCACACTAAAGCTTTGAAAAGAGCATCTGAATGGGCATGAACATCTAGGAAGAATGGGAGCTGAGAGGGTTCCTACTAGGGGGCTAACCTTGACCAGTGCCTAATAAAACTGACCCAGCCACCACAATGGACACAGTTTGACCTACCCTGGGAACAATATAAGGATGTGGATAAGTATCTCAAACAAATGCCTTCATCCGTGATGGCTGGTGGTTTTCATGTTTAATGGAATGCTGAATCCACTCTGGGTTTAAATTCAAATTTTAAAGGAGCAATCCAAGTTGCTGAGCCATATCAAACAAGTTTAGGACCCTGGAATAGCAATTTTAAAATTCAGATTAATACTTACAGTGGATTCATTGTCCCACCAACATGGAAGGCACCAGTTACCACTGCTTTAAAACAACATCTGTCTGTCAACTTATCCATCCATCTACCCATTCGCCTATCCATCCATCTGTCTGTTGTATTTTTCGTTTCCCAGTACGGCCACATTAATTTTCTATTGATCAATGCATAGGAAATTATGAGTCTTTAGATTTCAGAAGGACACAAATTTGCCTTCTTTCCATATCAAAAACTCCTCAGGTAGTACATATCATGTTTGAGTAGAAGCATTGTAAATCATTTGCACAAGGTGTAGCATTCAGAAAATAAACTCCAGTCCATATTATTTTGTGGTTCCTAATTGAGAGGAGATCACCCAATCCCGTCTAGAGCAGGCGTAAGTTTTCCCAAGAGCAGGGAGAACTGTACCCACCTGCTATTAAGCTCAAACACAAAAGAACTACAGTTCCAATATTTTAGACGAATATCTTAAAAGAGTTAGGGCAGTAGGTATGAAAGTGCATCCTTATTATTTCAATTTACCCTTTTCATTTCTATCAATTTAAAATGTTTTAGCTGAGAGAAAGTTGCACTGTTTGTTAAAAATAAAGGAAGCACCAACACAGAATGTGAGGCAATGAACTACTTTTGTCTAGACTCTCCATCCTATTCCAAAACAGGCCAAGTTTCTGGATTCTTTTATGCTCTAAAAGCACGGATGTGATCTTTTAATTTGCACTTTGCACACACAAATGCACACACTCAATAAGGAAATAAATAGCTTTTCAAAATTAGAAGTACATTAACAACTTGTTTCAATTACAGCAAGACTGACAAACAGGACTCTGTCATGCTCAGCCATTTCTTTTAATTGGGCTGAAAAGAGCCCAGCTCGTAAGTCTTTTGAATTTACATAGAATAAAAAGGTTATTTAAAAACAGTCAACAAAAATCTTCATTAATTTCTGCCTCTGTGATCTGAGTCCAAGATGAAAAATTCAGATGGCTACTGGGTTTATGCCGCCGAAAGCAGAAGCAGTTTGTTCACATGTGCTGCCTGCTGTCTGCATTTTTTTTTCATCCCTCTGCAAAACTTTGAACCTCATCCAGCTTTGACACACTGCCTCTTCAGTTAATAACTATCAAGTTTCCCCTTGTCTCCTGTCTACTTTTCTTTGAGGCAATTGCGCACTCAGCACCCCGAGATAATAACACACATCTATAAGATAAAAGCAATGGCATTAATGTAATTGTCTGCCTCTTTCTCTTTAGCCTAATCTTTTTTTTTCCTTTTCAGTTTTGACTGCCTGTGTGACACCTGTTTTTGTCTCCTCTGATCCTACGACAGGTTTTCCGCTGACAAGGTTTTTGCCTGACAGAGATTCTGCCAGTCAAGAACATAATAAAATATGAAGAACTGCTTGTCAGAGTTTCTGCCAATGTTCGCATGAAATTTATAAAAAAAAAACCACCACTATTTTTTTTAGGGGGCCTTGTGATGGTCGCTTTGGCCTGTTGGGAAAACAGACTCCTTCGCCAACTCCTCCAAGCTAAACAGGTGTTTTCTTTTATATCCTCCCTCCTTTTCTTTCTTTTCAAAAATGACTGTGGAAAACATGAGAACTAAGGCAGAGGGGGCAAGAAAGCTTTGTCCTGAAATTCTGTGCTTGCAAAACAAGCAATAGAAACTACTCTGAATGTTTGAACACCCAAATAAAGGATATCCTTTAAAAACAGTAACTCCAAAATTCAGTTTTAAAAACTGCTTTAACTGTTTGCACGCCCAACAAATGATATTCTTTAAAAACAACAAGCACTCTAAAATCTAGTTTAAAAGAACTTAAGCCAATCCTTGCCTAAAAAAGTAGATTAAAGTGACATAAGTACTGGGAAGTACAAAAACTTCTGCAGCATCTTCTATTGTATTTTGTATTGTATTTTGTATTGTATTGTATTGTATTCACAACCAGGAATAATTTCCAGTGGGAAAAAATGGGGCCTATCTTGAATAGATTGTACAGAAGTGCAATGTATGTTTCATAAGCAACAGCCTATTTCATTGGATTCATGATATGGACTGTGAAGCCAGTAATGTATGTGCATGTATAAGCATACTCAAAATGAAGGAGAAATCAAAGGAAGTTAAATATATTTGATGTATTAATCCCGAACAGACATTATTTTTGATAGTGAAATATCATGTGAGACCATATTTGCCCCACTTAAAAAAGAACACTACTAAGCATATTCAATCTTTATGAAAAAAGAAGACAGAACATTATGATATCCTCAAAAAATGTAGTCAACTTGGTAATTACGTTCTTACTACAAACAAAAAAGTAGACAGGGAGTAGACTTTTTCATCTTTATACTTTGAAAAAGTAGACTTTTTCATCCCAATACACTCTATGTGCTATGTTTATGCTGCATTTAGTTTCATACTGTGGTGATAAACATTTATTTTTTGTTTGATGGCATAAGTTCCATGCTGTCATTCTATTAAAAGAATTCTCAGTTATAAGATTTTCAATACTTGTTCCATGGTCATTTTTCTACGTTGTTAGATTTTTAAGGAGAAGACTGCTTTTCACTCCTTCTTTAACTAACATAGCAGCCTCTCATCCCACTATTCTAGAGTAATTTGAGGGGGCGGTCTTGAGCACTGGAGTTCCTATGGACAAATATGCCTACTGGGGCTAAATCTGTTGCACGGGCGAGAAGACTGGAGAGGGAGATATAATGACTCCATTACTTTTGACATCTATCACCCATTATCGGTGCATATTAGTTTTTGTGCAGACTGCGGTCTGTGCACTATTTGAAGAGGTTGTCCACACCGTAAGTGATAGCACTGCTGCTGCTGTCCGTGAGGACAATGAGAAATACTCGAACCAAGTGATACAGATCCCAAACCCCTCACCAGGTGCTTACTATCTTGTGCCTCTTATCTTTGGTATTATTCCTGTCTCTGTTCAATACTCTTCAGCTGTTTGTTCATGAGAATGTAACTATCCTTTCTAGAATGCACTGCTCCACCAAAAATCAATGGTTCTGTTTTATAAGTTAAGCAGAGAGGAACTCTAGAACTTCCTCCGACAATCTTTTAGATTCCTTTGAGGCATAGTTATCTGTAAAGAAAAGCATGAAAGAATAACACAAAAAAACCCTGTAATCCACACATTCCTGAGTTCCTGCTATTCAAGTAACTAATGTTGATTGCCTTTGTTCATGCTGCCTGCGTATGCACTACACTTGCAGACTGATATATTCAGTGTGCACTGCTGGATAAATCAATAGTGATTTCAAGCATTGTAATTAGATGAATATAAGTTAATTAAGGTAGTTTTACAAGCACCCCTTCATAACTGACACTAGCCACGCTGTTATAAGGTTCATAAGATATGACGATCCTTGGGTCATGATTATCCTTTTTTAATCACCCTTCCTTTGTGCCCTGCAACTAAACAGGACACTTGCGCGCGATTGTCATAAAGCTCATCTACTGTGACCGTTTCACACTTCAGCTCCAGATTAAATATACTCCAGCAAATCTGACTGCCGTCAATTAGCCTGTAATTAGAGAAATCTTTAGCATTGCTAAGGGTACAATCCAGAATGTGTTCCTTGTTTCTGAAATCTGAAAGGGAACAGGATAATTAAGAAAGCTTAGGGGGACTGCTCAACTAATCTGAGCTACATTCCTTACTAAAAATAATAGAGATATAGCCAAATAAATTTCTTAGCCTGAATATAAAGTGTTATTGTCTCCCACCCAGGAGTTTTCTGACACAGAGGACAGCAATACAGAGGCAAAGTTATCCAGGCCAACATTAACACAGGAAGGGAATATGACATTTTTATTTTTGCCATCAAACAGTTCTGTTTTAATTTAATAGTGTCACATTTCAACATAGTGGTAGAGTTTGTTTCATTTGTAACACTTTCAATTTGTATTCTGTTTAACCCGGTGAACTTTATTTAATTAAGATGTTACCATAAACAATTAAGCCTCCTGTAGAATCATTAGTGAGATATAAAACTTTATGATGTAATAAAGTGCAATAAAAATGATAAAGTCACAGCGCTTCATGTGAAGAAGCATAAGGTGTTCTTAAAAGCAAGTAGAGTGCTGCCCTTTCTAAAATCCAGAGATTTTTCTGTTCAACACAACTTGTTTACATTCTGATAATCAGGATGTATGTCCTGAAATTCTGCAGAATTGAGTATTATCAGCATGCTCCCAAACATGGTGCAGCTAATTTTTCCCCTCCTTAAATCTCATCCAAGCAGACTGAACATTTGAATCTACCACAGTCACATTTTGTTGCAAAATTCATACAGAAGTAGGCTTACAAAGATAGGGCAAGAGCTTTCCAAACTGTGTGTCATAACATGTTAGTGTGTCTGCTGCAGTGTGTAGATGTGTCACCGCCGCTGCCTTGGGCTCAGAAAGACCCTGGTGAGGGCAGTGGCAGCAGGCCAGGCTCGGGTGGAGGGGCTGCTTCTCCCACCACCACTGCCTTAGTTTAATCTCCGGTTTGCTAGTAACTCTTTATAAGAGATATAGACATGTACATAAATTGTAATAACGAAATGTACAGGGATACAGCATATCTCATGAAAACCTTTCATTTATATTTTCAAAATATATTATTTATGCTTTATGCTTTATTTATTTATAATACATAAAACTGAATTATTGTGTCGTGAAATGATACATGTCTAAAAAGTGTGTCACCAACATGAAAAGTCTGGAAAGCTTTGAATCTGATAGGGATTTTAAGACCTTGTTTTCTGAAGAGTTGTAAACAATGTCTTTAGATTTCAACTACATGCCATGTATAGTAGCTGTTGCTGTTTTTTAAACACATAACAGTCACAAAATTTTAAAGACACAAATATTCAGTTCTTTACATTTTGCCCTCTTGGGAAAAGAAAGAGAGCTGACCACTACTGAAAAATATTACACCCGTAGATCCATCGATTTCCAGAAATATCCTTGTTTATGCAGCCACATACACACCCGTGGACATGTGGCTTTTTTCCTTGACCTAAAATACAGTGGAATTCTCACTGAGGTCAGAAAATGCATTACTGAATGCAAGTTTCTAAGAAATTTCCTGGATGACGGTTAATAGATATTCTGTGGGAAAATACAGGGACTACATGCGAAGCACAAACATTAACTTCCCCATTCCCCTTCCAAAAAAGTTCTGTGAACAAAGCAGGGTGATTAAACAATAAAATTCTGATCTTGCTGCCTCGCTTAACTTGGAAACACCATCTTTTCACTACTGAAATTATTGATTTTATGACTGTAAGAGCCAGCTTGGTGTAGTGGTTTGAACACTGGATTATGACCCTTGTTGACCAGGGTTCAAGTCCTCATTTGGCCAGGGAAACCCACGGAGGACCTTGGGCGCCCCTCTCTCTCACACACACACAGTCCTAGAAAACCCTGTGACAGGTTCACCTTAGGGTCACCATAAGTCAAAAACGACTTGAAGGCACACAACAACAACAACAACAACAACAACAACAACAACGTGTTGTAGCTTGGCATCCAAGTGAATATGTTGAATGAAAGCATATGTTTACATCAGTGAATATGCTTAAGATGGTTTTGATCAAAAGACAGGATGTAACAGTAAGTAAGAACAAATAAAAAACTTCAAGACCATTGAAAAGAAATTTTAAAACACTGTGCAAGGATGCCTTAAAAGGTTTTGTAAATATTTTACATGTTTCGTAAAATATGAAATTTTTCTTCTGTAATGGCTTCTCACTTTTCATGTGGAAGACAATGTGAGGCTTATATGAGTGCTCTATTTCCCCGTACAGAGAACTGGAAAAACCCTCCAAACTATAGATGCAAATTGTAAAAGAAACTTTAATGATACAATGATTATGCATATAGATAATATTTAAAAGAAATGGAATCTGCACAGCTCGCTGCAAAGCTTCTCAAGTCCTTTACAAATGCTTGAAGCAGCTTGAAAAATAGGAATACCATGTTCATTTTTAATTTGCAGAATTTGCTACTAATTAACTATTGAATCTGATAAAAAGGGCATGATATTCTTCAAGGGCCATGCCTTTTCTTAATACCTCCTTCCTTGTATAGAGAAGCTTTGAGCATTGTAATGTGTACAGGAAAAAGGGGAGTAAAAGAGATTTATGCTTTCTAGTAGTTTCATGTTTTATAGCATATTTTGGTTGTTGCATATACGCTGAAGTGCACATACAAACATACTTAAACATCTCTCATATGTGCCTGGATACTGCAATCACTTTGTACCCTTTATCATTATTTAGCTGATTTGCAATTGTAATAAACAAATAGATGATTTTTCAATTGGATATAGCAATAGTCTTGAACAATGATCTAACTTCACTATCCTGTTTTACCAAATCACTACCAGATTGACATGGTTAGAAACCCTTTAGCTCCCACACCACTGCGCTTTCTCTTTCTTTCTGCTCTTGCTCTTCCCATTGTTCTGGTTTCTTTTTCTTCCTCCCACTCTTTTTGTCCTTCCACTCCAATGCTCTTTCAGCCCTTCCCTTTTCTTCCTCCCCCATCCAACGCCAGTTGGAGTTCACTGTTTCCCCCTTTTTTGTACTGTCTAAAGAGTTCTATCATGTGGAGCAGCCTAGAGGCTCTTTGAAGAAAAGAATATGCTCGCCCTGAACATAGTTTTTTTCCCTTATGGAAGTTTAGGGAGAACTGTCCCCAAATGACTTAAGCTAATACTGCAGGCTATGGACAGATATTAATTAAGAAAAATTAATTGCTCATTATTGGAAAAAGATAACTTAGAGATACACACTCTTTGGTTCCCCTTAATATTCATGCAAAGATACAAGTGTCTAGGTTTCATGTTCCCTTTATGCAACCTGCTTTGTCACAGCAGCATCCTGTGGGGATCCCAGCAGAGGCTTTGCTAGGAGAGGAGAACGATGGGAGCGCTCCCCTCTGCACCAGCTGCCTCAGGGATCCAGGAAGCGCAACGGCCCCACTTCTTCCTGCTGCAGCACAGCCACGTATTGTCTCAGGCTCTGCTGGGAGAGGAAGTGCAGCCATTGTGCTTCCAGATCCTCTGCACACTAGGTAAGTGTGGGATGGTGGCATGATCACAGGTCAATGACGGGGGAAACCCATCAACAATTTAATCCATGATACATCGCCTGAGGATGGGATAATAATGTCCTGCAAAAACAGCCATAGTCTTGGGAGTACAGCAGATTCCAGGAACTGGAGCCTACAACATTCAGTAGAACAAAAGACCAACACACAGTTTGGATACAGTGGCAGTATCCATATCCACAAACACTTCTAATCTAAGAAAGTAATGAAATCAAGAAAATAAGATTTTTTAAAAAATACACAGCTATCAAAAGCTATCATCTATTACAACACTCTTGGGATAAAAATTTAAAAGAGGGTTGGGGTTGGATAAAAATCCAATATTTATTTATTACCCTACCTTTCTCATCAGAACTGGGACTCAGGGTGGCTTACAAAATAAGTACAGGTTTTTGAATACATACACACACACACACACACAAGGTTATTGTCAAAATGAAATTGCCATATATATAACATGAATACAGTAATAGATAAAGATGTTGGTTAAAAATAAAAATAAAAATAAAATATAAACAATCTATTTAACAGCAACAATTGATTAAAAGTATTTTTTGTGAAACATTCAGTTTCTAAAAGTTCTGGCTGCTTGTGGAATGAACATAAGGAATGAATCAATCTAGCCTTCCTGGGAAGAGAGTTTTAGATCTTCAGAACTACCATTAAGAATACCCTCTCTTCTTTCTCTACCAGAGGTACCACTGAGGATTGCAAGATGAGAAAATGGCTTCTCCTGGAGATGGTCAGAGTCTAGACAGTCTTGAAAGAGAAAGTATTATTTTTCAAATAGCCTGAACCCAACACAGCTAAGGGTCAATTCATTAAATTAATTTCAGTGCATAAAGAACACTCTTTAGAGTTGTCGACAATTTTTAGCAAATAGCTTGATTTAAAAATCTAGCAAACAGAAATAACATATGTCTCTAGAAGCCAAAAGCTCAACCACCGCATTCAGACAAACAGTATGTTTTGTTCCTGTTCCTTGACTCCCTCTACACTGTAGAAACAGCACAAGAATTTTTCAGGCCTGATGTCGACCACAGACACATATATACTTGTCAAGCAACTGATTCTTTAAGTGAAATGCTAGAAAGGACAACATAACAATTTTCTTATGTGATTATACATTTAACAAAAAGATGTTCAGGGGGTCTTGATGGACCAAGAAGAGAAAGTAAAGTAAAGTTTATGCTCTCTTTAACAAGTTAATTGAAAAACAGAGAATAGAATTAAGGGCCATTCCATAAAAAAACCCTAGAATTTCAGGAAAATGAATTTTCTGTTTTATAACGAAGTAAAACATTAATTATGAATGTTAACAGGAAATAATTGTGAACACTAGAGGAAGTGGTGGAGATGTCTAAGATAACTTAGTGGCAAAAGTACATTAAGCAAAATCAAAAGAATGTTATTTTTGATTTATTGTTCTCATTGAAATTAGGAAATGATATTTGAGGCATGAAGTAGGCATGTGCACATGAAAAGAAAGAATAATTCAAACAGATTTGAGCACCCTCAAATCCAGTTATTTCAGTGAAAGAAATCTAAGTATGTGCTTGTTTTCCTGGCTGAAATAAACAGGACTTAACATTGTCTTAAAGCACCAGTATTTTTTTTTTTTGGCTAATGCCACAAAAAGTGGCTGTTAAGAAAGTTGAAAAATAACTTTTCAGCTGTTACTCTCTTAGTTCAGTTTCTTTTTCCATCCTCAGTAGCACTGATCTGCATTAAATCAAAATGCTTATAAAATGCCAGAGTTAACTGTTTTTTTTAAAAAAAAACCACCCTATAACATGTCTCAAAATCTCCCTTTTAAAAAAATCTTGTTTGCCTGACAACTCCAGACCTAGGAAATGGTTTAGCCAATTTAAACCATTTCAAAAATAAATAAATCTTCCTCCAAGCTGAAAAAACATATGCCAAGTTTCTGCTGGAAGCAAATTAAAACAGTCTAGTTCTTTAAATCCTTTAAACACCAGAGATTCACACGAGAAACAACCAATTCCTTTTTAAGAGCAGCAGTGGTAAGCACAGGCCACTGCAAGCTATGGAACTGTTGGCCTGAGCATTAAAAAGCACTGATGGTAGGATTACCACTGTAGCATAAGGGTCAAAACTCGATAAACTGAATTAATGCCAACAGAAACACTTATTCTGCTACAAAAAGAACCTTTTGATGAATCTATTATTACATTGACACACTATATTTGCCACATCTAAAGAATGGGAGAAGGGGACCCCTAACTTCAAACATTTCCCCTCCACTTTGAGCTGGTTCTAAGCAGCTTAGGTGAAGAAAATGAATAGTGCAGAAGAACAGGTAAATCTAGTCACAGTTTCCATTAGTAATTCCCATCACAGTGGTATGCCCTCTGAGTTCGCAACCAAAAATCCCTGATGTGTTGCAATAGTCCCATGGTTCTCAAAGCATGAAAGAGTTCTCCTGAAAGCAAGAAGCAGAGTAGTCAAGGGAGATGTTTCCCAATAGCACATCCAACTGATATACTTTGAGCACTCGCTTGTTCTGTTGTGATGGATATATTTCAATTTGTACAGCTGAAGCATGAGGAGAAGGTTCTCGGAAGTGTGATGTTACTGTATGTGCTATGGTTGAATGGGTTAGGATGGTGTCTAATGTATCCCTAGAGACATTCTTTTCAGCCTTCCAATGGCTGTGTTTAGATACAGCATAGGATTGAAACTATTCCCACAGTACTGGATAAATACTGACTACTCTGAAATTTACCATTTTTAAGCAAAGTATTTGAACACATGACACATTTTAATCTAGTTTCAGGACCACTTTTGGGAGAGACAGTTTTGGTTTCTCATGGTAGACAATCTGCACTGGAACCAGAAAGTGGGAGTGTTTTCCTGTTGGTTCTTTTGGACATTTGGTGTTAACTAAAGTATTCAACTCAAGGTTACCTGGAAGCAATGGACCTAAAATGTTTATTTTACAACGATTCTTCCTTAAAGATGGTTTTTGGAAGGCGATATTGAGTGACTCTAATTCACTGACTTCAAGTCATGCAGTATGACTCTGGATTTGATTTATTTCCTGTTTTTTTAACAACTGTATGAAACTAAAGCCATTTCCGCATTATGGCCCCATCCTGGCATGATGATGTGATGAAGCCGGTCTATGATGAATGTTACCCCATCATGTTGTTGAGATCCTGCTCCTGTTACTTCCCCAGCTGTCACAATCGTGTGGTAGACTATTACCAGAAACAATCTGGTAATAGGCCCCTTTTGCATGATCATCACACCAGTTAGGGCTGTGCGGAAAGGGTGAAAGGGCTATCAAAGCACTTCCTTCCTCAGCGCAGCACAGGAAGAGGCCGGCTGCACTGCAGAAGGAAGGAGTGTGTCCCAGACGCTACTATCCACCAGCAGCCGGCCAGGTGAGAAGAAGAACACTTGGGACATACTCCCATCCCAGCAAAGGCACTGCAAGGATGATGCTGGGACATCATGGGATGCAGGCAAAGTGCAGAAAGGGCCTAAGAGAGATGTCCAGATAACTGGAGTGCACTGTCATCAATATACCAATGAAAGACAGCTTTCATTTTCTCCTTTTCATCTAATTCCATGACAAATGTTGATAACCCAAGTTGTCCCTAGAGATATTAATGGGCAGAATTCAAATAAGACAGAATTGCTCCTAGTTGGGAAGGAGACAAGATAGGTAAAAAAATTCTACCTATTTAGGATAACGTAGTATTTCCCCTGAAGAGTCAGATCTACAGTTTAAGAGTATTTCTGGATCCAGCTTTTCATTTGTATTCAAGTGGTCGCAAAGACCAGGGATATCTTTGTGCATCTTCAGATGTTGCACTAGTTGTACCCATTCCTAATTGCTCATTTAACAACCTACATTGTGAACATCTATCACTTTAATTTTATTCTCATTTCATACAATGTCACTGGTGGCGCAGTGGTTAAATGCCAGTACTGCAACCACAAGGTTGTGAGTTCGATCCTGCCAGGCTCCAAGGTTGACTCAGCCTTCCATCCTTTCGCAGGTCGGTAAAATGAGTACCCAGCTTGTTGCGGGCAATTAGCTAAAATACATTGTAAACCGCTTAGATAACACTAGTTGATAGGCGGTATAGAAATAAATGCTACTGCTATATTGCTATTTATACTGGGTTTTGAGTTCTGCATTGGATTGTAAGACTTTGTTTTTTCTTCCCATAAGGTAATTCATACTTACACATTTTTCCAAAGTACACTTTATTTCTTTAGTCCTTTCCTCTCTGCATTTTTTCAAAAAATATTTTCCTTCAGTCTCATTAAGCTTGTTTGCATTTTTCCATACACACATTTGTAGTTGTGTGCATTTTCGAAAGGTAAACACAGTTTTATTCATCAAAATGCATTACAAGCCTTGGGAATGCCTGGGTTTTAAAGGCAAAATGCACTTCATCCCACTGCCAGTTTTTGAAGAGTTGAAGTGAATATTTCATGCAGAGAAAGTAACTAAGCTACATGCTTTTACATCTCCCCTCTAATGAATTTATTATTGTTTCAACCATTGGGATCATATAAACCACAAAAAACATTAACAGATAGATTTAATTAGTAAAAGAATTTCTCCTAAAAATATTTTGCTTTTTTTAAAATATCAAGATACATCATTATATCAAGAAAATCACTGAAAAACCCTTTCTTAGACCTACCGTAGTTGCATATAGTTCAAAATGATAGTTCTTGCTTTTAAAAAGGCTTGGGCTTGAAATTAGGATACCTGAATGGCTATTTCCTCTCAGGAAAGTTTGTTCTTTGTCATCTAGTGACTACTCTCCTCTTTGTATCCCTCCTATGATAAAGGTGTGGTTAGTTCGATAAAAAAAAAAAGGCCTTCTCAGTGACCACACAAGTATTATAAAATATCTTAGCCCATAAGGTTTTGATGTCTGTTTTGATTGCTTTCTGCCATGTTGTGTAGACTAAATTTTTAAATTGTGATTTAAATTGATGCAATCAGCCTCGTATAATACACATGTATTAGAAAGATGCAGTATAAATCTGCGGATCTTCCCTGAGGGACATATAGGCTCTTCCAGAGAGCGGAGTGTTTTCTCTCCAAGTCTATTTGGATGAGGACATAAAGTTCCAGATCTTTCTGCTGTTGAAGACTACATAGTTATAGCACTATAATTCCACTTTAACTGTCACGGCAACTTTCTCTGGAATCCTGCTGTAGTTTGGTGAGGCACTATAGCTCTCTGGCTATAGTTTGGTAAGTGCTAGAGCTCAAAACCTAAACTGCAAATTCCAGAATTCCATAGAATATTGCTGTGGCAGTATAAGGCTTCATAACTGTGTAGCGTGAAAGAGTCCCAGGACAATAAAGGAGGCAGGACATTGCAACCAATGTGTGTATTGTTGAGGATGAAGTGCCAATGAGCTTTCCCCTTTTCTCCTCATGTTCTGTCTGCTGCTTCTCTTCATAGAATCATAGAGTTGGAAGAGATCACAGGGGCCATCCAGTCCAACCCCCTGCTATGTAGGAACACACATCAAAGCATCTCCAACAGATGACCATCCAGCGTCTGTTTAAAAACCTTCAAAGAAGGAGACTCCACCACACTCCAAGGCAGCATATTCCACTGTCAGGCAGCCCTGATCATCAGGAAGTTCTTCCTGAGGTTCAAGTGGAATCTCTTTTCCTGCAGCTTGAATCCATTGCTCCTTGTCCTAGTCTCTGAAGCACTGGAAAACAAGCCCGTTCCCTCCTTGACATGACATCCCCTCAAACTGCTATCATGTCCCCTCTTAACCTTCTCTTCTGCAGACTAAACATACCCAGCTCCCTAAGCCGCTCCTCATAGGGCATGGCTTCCAGACCCTTCACCATTTTGGTCGCCCTCCTCTGGGGGTTCCAGCTTGTTGATATGCTTCTTGAATTGAGGTGCCCAGAACTGGACACAGTACTCCAAATGAGGTCTAACCAAAGCAGAATAAAGTGGTAGCATTACCTCCTTTGATCTAGACATCATACTCCTATTGATGCAAACAAGAATCGCGTTGGCTTTCTTGGCTGCCACATCACATTGCTGACTCATGTTCAGCTTGTGATCTACCAAGACTCCTGGTTCCCTTTCACATGTACTGCTATCCAGCCACATGCCCCCATCCTATATTTGTGCATTTTACTAGCTTCTTTGCAAGAATGTCAAGGAGAACTTTGTCAAAGGCCTTACTGAAATCAAGATATGCTACGTTTACAGCATTCCCTTCATCGATCAAGCTTGTAACCTTATCATAAAAACAGACAAAATTAGTCTGGCACAACTTATTTCAGAGAAATCCACATTGACTTTTAGTGATTATGGCATTGCTTTCTAAGTAATTACAAACTGACTGATGTAAAGTCAAAGGCTTTCATGGACAGAATCCATAGGTTGTTGTGGGTTTTCTGGGTTTTGAGGCTGTGTTCTATTAGCATTTTCTCCTGATGATGTTTTGCCTGCATCTGTGGCTGGCATCTTCAGAAGACAGATGAAGATATGAAGATGCCAGCCACAGATGCAGGTGAAACGTCAGGAGAAAATACTAATAGAACATGGCCTCAAAACCTGGAAAACTCATAACAACCTACAAACTGACTGTTTAATGATCTGCTCTTCATCTATTTCATCAAATTGTTCCTGTGTTGGGAACAGTCTTTCATTCGATTTTTACATTAGGACTTCTCCTTATGATGAAGCTTGAAAGCTTCCTCTAGGAAGATCAGTTATGGAAGAAAACATAATGAGATAGGGCTATGCTGTAAAAGAGCTTTCACAAGTGGCATTAAGAATACCTCTAACTTCTCTCATGGTAATTCTATGTACCTTTTTGCATATTTGTTAACAATTGTGCCATGGCATAATACAAGTAAGATACTCATTTTAAATTTGATGATAACTGAAATGTGAATGTAGATTCACATTTAATGCCTGATGAGCTATTTTGGTAATCTGTAAATGAACATGGTCTTGAATAGATTTACAGCCATTTGTAAAATGAAGTATCTGGGTATCTTCCCTGAGGAAGGTATAGACTTTCCCAATTTTTAAAACAGAATTAAAAGGGATAAGGTTTATATTTTTTTAAAAGAAAGATGTCCTAAATAAGTATTAATACAGATTAATAAATTACTAAAATGACAGAAATATGAACATTCATACATATTAAATTAGTGTATTTACCCAGCGTAGCCCAGGATTGTATTTTCTCTTAAGTAATACTTGTTAGAAATACCTTAGGAATTATCTTACCTTACCTGAAGAATTAGACGTGGTTGAAATACACAGATTTCAGATCCACTGTGTCCAGTATGTGTAACTTCTCCCCATATTCCCCAATATAATCTGTATTCAGAGTCATTAATATACAGAGGTTGGGTTCCTGAGGGAATACATTGCCCTCGTACTTGTTGCCAGGCCTTGTCTCCATAGCAACTGGCCTGAGCTCTCTGGCTGAGAATTCTAAAGGTCACTCCCTGAACTGCCAATCCCAGAATTTCACAGAATCTTCATAGCCAGCCAATCATATGAGGTCTTCTCACCTCACACAGCCAATCATAGGAGGTTTTCGCCTGCCTGACATAGACAAAGAGACAAGTGCACTCACAAACTTTGACTTTTATATACAGTAATCCTTCCACATTTGCTAGGGTTGGGGGACAGGACTCCCGTCAAAGTGAAAAAACTGAATAATTCTAGGCCCCCCCAAACCATGTTTAACACTCAAAAAAGTATGATCACCATATCCAACCTACCATGGATTCCTTTGAGGCATCAGGGTTCCTTCACAAGGCAGAAGTGGGGGGCTGGTGGGGCTGACTGCCACCTCCACTGCTGCCCCACATCATTTTTAATAGAGACTTACAAGCCTTGTTCTCAGTGTCTCAGTCTCACAAAGCTTGCAGTCCCTATTAAAAATGGCATAGGGAGGCAGCAGAGGTGACAGCAAATAATCTGTGAATAATCAAATCCACAAAAGTGAAACCTGCAAATGTGGAGGGCTGACAGTAGTAGATTAATGCCACTATCATCAATATCTAGGTGTGAAGTATTTTTTTTGATAGGAAAAATCCATAAAAAGTTACTATTTATCTAGGGGATGCATTCATCAAATGAAATGTACCATGCTTCACACCAAAGTCAGGTGTATACATATCCTCTAAGTAGCTTTAGCCCTCCCAGCTGATAAATTCAAGAGCTATTACACAGTACCATTAACAACCTGCAAAGGGACTGGGAACAAAACTCCATATTTCAATAAGAAGCAATATTTGTGTTCAAGAAGCAGGTCCTATAAGTATGAGTCATAGATTTTGGAACAGTACTAGTGCTCTATAGGAATGGGCAAATAAATTAGTTTTATCATCACTTAATTTTCATTGTTTCCCCATTTTAAGTTTATTCCATGATATTTCCTCATCAGTTTATTCCATGACATTTCCTCATTTCCTCATTATTTTCATCATATGAAAATAAGACTTTTGGTGTACCTTTTCCTAGTATGTATTTTTGCATGCAATTTGTGCAATATTCACATTTTTGAAATCAGTGTTCTTTGACATTTAATATTTTATGCATTCATTCACAAATGTTTTCAGGTACATGTTCCCCAATATACAATTTTTGTATGTAATCTCTCCCCCAGAAGAATACTTTTTAATCTTATGAAAAGTGTGAATACCAAAAAATAAGTGCTTTCCAGTTTGCACATTGATTTGGAAAGTGCAAACTTGGTATGTGATATGAGAATTGAATCAGATTCTCCTCTATCCTTCATTGCTCTGCGATTTCAAAACCCAAGTGCTCTAATTGCAAAACATTAATTAGCCTTCAAGGAACATCCCTCTAAAGGTTTTGGAGAGCAGCTAAACTAAATAACTCAAGTGGACTTGCCACAGTCTTAAGGTACTAATTTATACACATATGCCTGGAATGTGTCTGAGAAAAATATATTTGTATATATCACCAGCATTGCTTTGCCACAAAATGTAAACACAGTGATTGGATTTATTCAAAGAGGACCAAGAAATTTAAGCATGTTGGCAGGATGCAGTTCTCCAATGTAAATTTCTGTTTATCATACACACACACACACACACACACATACATATATATACACACTCATCTCCTGAATGCGGATTTTAAATACTGAAACTCAGAGATGTGTTAGGAACATTTATTATGATCAAGAAAGACAAGGAAAAAACAACAACCAAAATGAGGAGGTAACCATATGTCTTCACAGGTCCCTTCCTGCTACACATAGTATAGAGTCCATTCCATGCCTTGAGAGAATTTGTTTATAAAACAAAGTGTCAGCTTGCACTGATAAAGTGACATTAAGTTTAACAAAAATACAGATGAAAGACTGACAACAGAAAACTTACATATTGGAAATTAAGTATATATTGAAGAAGGAGTCTATCCAAGAATAACTCTCAAAGCCAGAAATTATTTGCTGCATAATTTTTCCCTGTTCTTCCATCAAAATTCTCAAAGAAATCTATGCAGCTGTTTTCTTCTTCCCTTCCTCCAGTGATGTAGACTCAAGACAATTGACTCAGACTCAAGTCAGACTTAAATCACTTCAGTGACTCAACTTGGATTTGACTCAGCAAAAGTTACACACTGACTTAACTTGACTTGAGACTTGCATATTTTTAGTAACTGACTTGCTGCCCTTGGTTCAGTAACATAACACAGTCATCCAGAAATCTTATAACTTACTGGTCACATGACAATCTGTCTCAAGCCCAAAGTGTGGATACATTTCTCAGGGCGAACTGCAAATGGGCCTGAGGTAGGGATGAGGTCTGTTCAGCAGCCTGTCACTGCTTCATATAGGAGGAACCTTCTAAAACTTCTAAGAGCAGAAGGCATGACTTGTGTCCTGACTGCAGAGTGTGCATCTCAGAGGGGAACAGAAATGTATTAAGCAATGGGCTTCAAGAGGAAAGATCCTTCCTTCTAAAGCTCTTGAAGTTTCAGTAATGTGGAATAAGAAGGATCCTACTCCCCATTTCTGAAAAAGCCTCCAGCTTTACAAATGGGAAGTAAGAAAGATTCTATTCTCCACTTCCAAAGCTACAAATGGCAAAATCACAAAAATGGAGGGCCGACTCTACTTAAATTGTTAAAAATGACTTTATTCAACTCTGTCCAGAAGTTCTGGCATGCAGATTGGAGTATGAAGTTGGCTCCCAGACTTAAGACTTGACTCGAGACTTGACTTGAAGGTATCTTGCAAGGACTTGAGACTCAACTTGAGACTTGGACTAGAAGACTTAAATACATCATTGCCTTCCTCTACCCTATTACTCTCACGACAATCCTGTAAGGTAGGTTAGGTTAAGACCATGAATGCCAGTTGGCACCTGAATGCAGAGATGCTTGTAGTTATCATAGAGTTTCATGTGTTAATGCTAATACTATATAGCACCTATAGTTACAAAGTTTTCAAATTTCATATACTATGGACTTAAATATCTGAAGAAAGCTATTTCTATCAGTGATGCAATATGACCACTTAGAACTGGTGAATATTATGTAACCAATAATTAATAAAAAGCAAATCCTGACCATCAGCATTTTTTTAGAGAGCACTGAAGACACAATCTCACCATGTGCTCATGGCATGTAATGAGTTATTGTGCCTTCACTGCCTCAGATCCTGTTGGTAGCTCCAGTTAGAGCAGACCCACTGAATCAATGACTTACCATTCAACAACTGATTCAATGAGTCTGCTATAGCTGAGACTACTACTAGGATTGAGGCTACTGTGTGCATTGTCCTAACCCTAAATTACATATATTTAAAAATGCAATCCGTGACTTTTCTATGCAAATCAAGGTTTGGTGATGAGATTAAGGCAATATCCAAAGCATCTGGGTTAGATTTTCTGTTTGTTTTCATGATTCCTAAAATGCATTGTTTTGTTAAAATTTTACATAAATTATAACCTGGTTGGGACACTTAACTTTTCTAGGTTAGGTTAAGGAAGTTGTTGCTATTTACAAAACTTTTAAAGAAAAGCTGGGCACTAAAAACTTCACATCTTCTTCAATAATTGTGTGGTCAGTTATCCTGTCATCTTCTCCCACCTTTTCAGTTTTTTTTTTAAAAAGTTTAATTTTAAGCAGCCAGATTCTAATGAATGGGAAATGAAACCAGCCAAAATTTAGTGTCCATTCTGTTCCTAGTAACTTCTCAAAAAAGGATAGAAAAATGCTCTGCAGGTTGCCTGTACCATAAACCCCTGCTTTCTATTCAACCAGATTGTGAGACTGTGATACTATAATAATGTCTTCCCTCTCCCCGACACACATACATTTTATTTTCAGCTAGGACTTCAAAGGGGGGGGGTGTTTCACAGTTTGTTTAACCACTTCTGTCAATAAACCAGCCTCTCTGTTATTTCCTGGCTTATCATTCTTTCCAGACATGGCTAGTAACATACAAACAAGGTAGACTGGACTTTTTTTTTCCAAGAAGAGATTGTGATGCTAAGGATAAAATGTTTACTTAGATTTAAAAAGTGTATGTTGAAATCTTTCCATAGCTATACATTAATAATGTGAGAAGACCCTGAGCTGATCACATTGCCTCTAAGTTTAACTTGTATCTTGACTATGATGTAAATTCATGTACAGTACCTTGACATTATTGGCTCTGAAATCTATCAAAGATCAAAAAAGTGCAAAATAACATGAATACGGGGCATGTGATCAAATCTCTTTCACTGAAACCTGTTGAACATAAGATTTTCTACCTTCATTACAACAGCCATGGGACCCTTAAAATAGATAGGTCATTAAAAAGCACCTTGGAGATTTGATAAAATGGAGTATAAAAACTGCTAACAGTGAAGCACACTAACACAAATGCTGGACCGTTATATTAACACTGTTACCATGAGGATTAACTATAAAGTGCATCTCTGGTGGTGGTTGGGAAAGAATGTATGCAGTCTCACATACATGCAAGTTAGAGTTGTTGTACAGATTCAAGCAAAACATACCTTCCAGCTTGTGCCCTGAAGTTACAGATTATCTAGGACACTGGGGTACCTTTCATGTGGGTGAATCACGACCAAGGTTTTCACTTAACCAATGCAGAACACACCACCTCCTGCTATCCATGTTCTGAAAGACAGACTCTAATGTGTTTCAATTTCTATCAAAATTGATGAATTCTTTGCTATTTTCATATGCATTGAAAGCACCACAGCTGAGTGGTACTATAAACAGGACTAACTCTATTATAAATGTATTATTGGCAGCATATTAACTTACTAATTTTTCTAACAAAACAATGGGCAGCCAGTGTAGACTTTACTTACTATGGCTTGATCCAGATGTCATAGTAAATCAAAATAGGAATAGACAGCCCTGAATGGTTATTCCACTCTTTCACTCCCGGGGGTGCTTGCTATTTTGAAAGCTTTTGAGTCTGATTAGCCATAGCTTGTCATCATCTGAGATCAACAAACTTATTTCAAACTATTGGCTGTAAACCTAGCTTGTTTAAACAGTCTACACTTAATGATGGGAGATAACAGCATGGATTTCTTGGTGTACTGCTTGCCACTGTGGGTTTGGGAGGTATACTGTGTGCAAAGGAATCTCCACTACCACCTCTCATCATTAAGTGGAGTTTGTGGGGACTTCCCTCCTTCCTAGACTCCAGAACTGTGGCTTAGGGGAGAAGTGTGGCTTGCCCCAGAGCACCCATAGGTTGATGAGAGACATAGGCTTCCCTCTCCTCAATTAGCAATTGGATGACATTTGGTTTTTCCAGAAGAAGTTACTTGTCACTTCCTTTAAACTAGCTAGAGCCATGATTTAGAAGGGTATGTGACCATACTGCATTTCCACTTTTGCTCAGCAAGAGTAGCATTGCCCTCCCCACTGTGTGTGGGAAAACGTGCACATCTGTGAACTGTCTACCTCAGATACCAAGACATTTTATCAGACAGCTACTTCTGAACACTGACCTACTTTGCAAGGCTAGAATACATTCTTTATAATGTACTAGCATATTTATCTGGCATTTCCTGGGATTTTATTTTCTCATAGGCAACACTTGTTAGAAATACCTTAGGAATTACCTTACCTTACCTTAGGATTTAGATGAGGTTGAAATACACAGATTTGAGTTCCTGTATCTGTAATTCCCCAAACTGTCTTGTACCTGTAGCTTTTCTAGATATTCCCAATCCAATCTGTTTTCAGAGTTATTAACATATAGAGTTTGGGTTCCTGAGGAAATACACTGGCCTTCTCTTTGCTGGTAGGCCTTGTCTCCATAGTAACCAGCCTGACCTCTCCATCAGATATTCTAAAGGCCACTCCCTGAACTGCAAACCTCAAGATTTCATAGAATCTTCACAGCCAGCCAATCATATGAGGTCTTCTTGCCTCACTTAGCCAATTTTATGAGATCTTTGCCTGCCTGACACAGACAGACAGACAAACTCATCCACAAACTTTGCCTTTTATATAGTAGATTCAACACAACACTCATTGTTTCCATCCTCATAAAGCTATTTCTGTTAGAACAAAAGGATCCCTACTCTACTTTCCTATTTGGAAGACAGAACCCTGAATACAGCACGATGTATACCTTTTCACATTACAATGATACTCACACACACATATAAACATAGACAGAGTATCTAATGTCATAATTATTTCACACACACTCATATAGATTCACCAAGGTAAACACGACAAGAAGAAAAGAAAAGGAAGGTAGTTCTTACCATGTGCCACCCAGCCATGTTTACACTGATCACAGGTTCTCAGGTTTATCTTTCCTGGTTGGAAACACTCACATGTGCAATTTACCAATGTACATCGAATGGCCTAGAAGAAGAAAAGGGAAACCACCTTCTATGAACTTTTTATTGGAATCATAATCAAAATCATAACAGAATCAAGACAAGATCTAAAATGACTATCTAAAATGCTTCCAGCCATATTAAGAACGGTAGGAATCTGATTCTTCTTCCTGGAATCTATCCCTATTTCAGCATTATCACATGTTGCTCTGGAAAGTTCTCTTATCTTCCAGAGCTGATTCTAGGTGCAAGGAACAGCAACCCAAAAGGGGCAGGGGGAACAACCCTATATGAATGTTCAGAATGCCACGAATTTTTGGATATTGGGTATAAAATATAAATATCAAGAAGGATCTTGCTATTCTTCAACTATTTGCTGTCATTCTTACTTCCCTGTTGCACATACAGTACATATTAAAACAAAACATGATTTTAAATAACCTGTTGCTTAAATGAAACCATGTGAGAGATGCGTTTAAAAAAGGGTGCTTTTATCTTGTCATGGAGCCATCCCACAGTTACAGAATGCAAGAAGTCGTCATTGTCATCATCATTGTCATCATCATCATAATCATCCCATGAACATGAATAAGTATTTTTAAATGTTACAGGTCAAAGTCCACCCTGGTCTTTTAAGTGCAGGAGAATATATGTGTTGCACAAATCTTTTGGTTTAACTGTCAAATGTCCAAAGGGATTTTTAAAAGCAAGTTATGTTTTCACATTGCAACATGTCATGTTAATTATAACCAAGAATGAAGTAGATACTCAAATACACATAAATACAGAGTAAAGATCTCCTTCTCTAACCCTTGGTCCTCTTAAAAAAATTTTAGTCCCATTTTGTTTTGTTTTCTTTTGGAGACACATAAGACAGCTAATCCAGAATGGTAACTGACTTAGTGTGTTCTCAGGCACCAGTACAAAGACAGAAAAGAGAAGTTAACTCTAAACACACAGAGGAACTTTCATGCACTTGCACTTATCCATTTCTTTTACAAGGCATCAAGTGTTTACCTTTTGACAAGTTACAGATTTCCTTCAAAACCAATCTCTCCTTTTTAAAATGGAATATAACCAGGTAGGGCTGAAACACATCCTGTACACGTTTACTTTGGAGGAGAAAGTTAGATAATTTCTTTATATTATAAAGCAAATAAATAACGAGCTAGCTTTTTTTTTTTCAGGCCAGGACCTCAGTTTTTAAATAGTGCTAAAGTTGACCTGTGCTCCTTAAGCTACTACTAGTAAATTTATGGCATGCATTTAGACTTAATTTGCACACAGATTTTTGAAATGGAGGGAATTATATTCATCATTCACACATTAACAATGTACAGTAACTACTTGAAATGCCAGGAAATGATCACTCCACCAATTTAGATGCAACCAGTGATTATTTCAGGGTCAAAGGCAAGGGGGAGGGGGTTGCTACCTGTAATTGCAAGAACATCAGAATTTCCTGAATGCCTCCTCACTGATTTAGAGAATTGTGAATCTTTACATTGTAGAGACTAACCATCTCTGTCACAAAATGGTGATTTTTTTTGGCTACAATCCTATACACTCTTGGTTGGAAGTCTCATTGAACTTGGAGAGGCTTACTTCCAAGTAAATATGTATGAAATCAGGTTGTTTATAGATGATGTTATAGGCCTTAATACAAAGAGGCCTGTGTGTAAATAGATATTCCTTTTGCTCAGAGAAGCAGGTGGGGGAAGCACTTTTGCTTTCCATATTACACCCACTGAGGAAGTTGAATTTTATTCTGCATAGCCCCCCATGTTGCTCGGCAATGGACTACAATACATAATATAACATAGTCAATTAGACATGGTATCACTGTGTTGAATACAGACCATCTCTAAAAGTATTAATATAAAGGATGTTTCATATATTACTTCTCTTATTCAGTAGACTCAAATAAGTGTTGACCGTCTTTCCCCCCCCCAAGTGATTCTTGTCTTTTGCACAAACCTCATGTCTTTTTTCTTTTCAACTGCCCCTTTATATTAGACTTTAAAAAGCATTGTTGAATGAAGGGTGAGGGGAGAGGAACTTGCTGTATTACACCTGACATTTAAGTGTTCCAACTGACCAACTGTTCATTAGCAAGGTTGTAAAACACTGTTGTACCTATCACTGATTAAAGGAATTAGAAATATGAAATATAAGAGCAGCCATAAAATTGCTGACTAGGCAAGAATAATATATTTGATTGTAGGCTACAAAATGAAGGGAGGAAAAAAAAATCTACCAAAAGGTCCCTCTCTGTGTTCAATACTTTATTGACTCAGTAATATATCAGTTCTCCCCTAGTCAGTAATGGTGTCTTTCTCTAATATGTTCATTAATTAATGAACTCAGTAATTAATTGCACTGCAAAAAGGCAGAAAAAAAGGGGGAGCTCCTCATGCTAACACACTTTCTTTCAAAAATTTTGTTTTCAAAGTGGAATGCAGAGTTTGCTGGTCTTTATCCTATCAGCAGACGCAGCACTCACAACCTAATAAATATGTGAGCAGTGCTATAGTATCTCTACTACAAGTTGAGAATAATTTTTAGAAACCTCCTCTCCTGCCTTCTTCAAGAAAAGGTTACTGGGCTGGTAGTAAAAAATAAAATAAATTCAAGCTGAAATATAGTATTTCAGCCAAAAATTAAATGTTATTGTCTGAATTCAAAATGGCCCATTTAGCCATTTTTGAAAAAATTAAATTATTAGCAAGAACAAAAAAGTCTATAAACTTTATTTCTTTGAACTCACATTACTTATAAATGTACATCTTCAAATATATTTCAGAACATTTTAAACATCCCAAATCATTTTTTTTATCAAGTTTCAACAACAAAAACAGTGACTAAATGATCTGATTTACATTATTAGGTCCAATTAGAATACTGACTGGGAACTTGGTAAACCAAACTTTACATTGCAAAAAATCACTTGGAGGCACAGTCATGTAATTCCTAGGTATATCTACACAGATGAAAACCTCACTAAGTTATTTAGGATATACTCTCAGGTAATCATGTATGAGATTATGTTGTTTACGTTACATGCAACATAAGCCCATCTTGAAGATATTACTAGTACAGAAGAAGAACACTACATATCAACCAGCAATTTGTAAAAGCTCAACTGAAACAAAAAGTGACAATTAAAATGTCAAATACATTTCCATGTTTTAGCAATGTATTATTTTTCTTTCTCATTCAGTCAAGCTACTCTAATTGGTTGCTTCCAGATTATGGAACTTCCTCCCACATAAGGCTGAGGCCCTTTCCGCACCTTACCTTCTTCCGGCGCTGGGGTGTGGGGATTGCGTGAGCAGCCTCCGGTGAGAGGCTCTCGTGTCCGGGGTCCTTCGGCTCCACACGAGCTGCCTGCTCACATGACAGCCCCACCTCTTCCTTCCGCAGCACAGTCTGCAAGTTTCCCAGGTTGTGCTGGGGCAGAAAGCATGACCAGCGTGGCTCCGGAGGTTCCGCATGCCAGGTAAGTGCACGCGGGGCCTGGGAGCAACGCGCAATCGTGCACCATTTTTGGCTTCTAGCCGAAAATGAAAAGGTGCGTGATCGGCGCCTGCTGGCCCCTGGAGCATCGCGCAATTGGGAGTGTGTTGTGCACATCGCCCCTCACAATTGCACAATGCTCCAGGCCCTCTTTCACATGGAAAATGCTGTGCAGAAAGGGCCTGAGTTAGCTCCCCCTCTCCTTTCTTTTTGTTGGCAGGTTAAGACCTTCTTATTCAGGCAGGCCTTTGGTCAAAAATCTATGTGACAGATCTGTGTAACAGAAAGAGTTTGGCTCTTAGGATCATTGTTCAAATGATAAGACATAAGAAGCAAATGAGCAAAATATGCGCAATTGCTATTACAAAGAATATTAAAAGAGAACTGTCAAAGATAAAATAAAAGATTAGTTATTATTGCCTAAGTTCACTGTTGTAAAATTTAGTACGGATATAAATTCCATCTTTATAATTAGTCTCTTAGCGTAAATTGCAAGCTCTCTTTGCTGACTCAGACTGGAGGATACAAACGAAATATTACCATCACCCAACAAGACGCAACAACTGAAAAGCAGACAGATAATACAAATGAATTGTAAAAATGGATTCATAACCTGGAGACCAGAGGAGCATTCTGGTTTGCCATGTAAATAACCCACCACTAGGCAGAACATCAAAGATATTTTCTACAGGCAAAGCTGACACAGGATTTCTTGTATCTCTACCACGATTAAAAACGTCTCCTAGTTGATTGATTGTTGTGTGTTTTAGGGGGTTGGTTTTAGGTGGATTGGTGGGTGGGGAGAATTGGGTATGTTTTTTAATGTATTAATGTATTTAATGTTGTTTGCCGCCTCGATCCATGTGGAGAGGCGGGATAGAAATAAATACTACTACTACTACTATTATTATTATTAGGAACCTTTGAAATATCAATGGAGAAGTCATAATGCCATCAGATTCATCCTTACGCAAGTTATCTGAGACATTCCCTTTCTTCTTTAAAACAATATTTCCACTAAAATCTTGTTTTAAGAGGACAAAGCACCTGAAAATACACTGAATGATTTTTATCAAACACCAATATTTTCAGCAGTGCTTCTTAGCTATTTCCGCTTCAGCTCTGAGTCTAATTCAAGGATATAAAATGCTGTCTGATATCATATTACAATATGTTAGCAATAATGGTAATGCTATCCTTTCAATAACAGGGGCAAGGGATGTGTGGTGGCATGAGAACAAATGAATCAATCCTGTATTAATTGATTAAAATGCCAGCAGTGACAGTGAAAAGAATTGATGTACTGATACTGCTGTTGATGAAATTATTCCTGTTTGTACTGTGGTGGGAGGAGGAGAGGAACAATTGATGAACTGAGCTGGTATTAATTGTTTGAAAAGCAATAGATAACAATGAAATCTATAACTAGAGGTCACCTGAAAGTCATCTATCTGAACTCACCTACTTTAATTTTAGGCAGATCCTCAGCAGCAAGAAACAAGGACTTTTCTAGATATAAATATGGATTTATGAGAGGGCAATCTGATTAAACTTGTTGAATCTTAGTAGCACAGTGAGTGTAAAAGGAGAAAATAACAGAGTAGTGAAGGTCTAGAATTTTTTTTCCTGTATTTCTTTCCCCTAGAAAGAGTTTTGAATATTTCTAATGAAAAATTAGAAAGTATGGGAAACATAGGAAAAACCCATTGAAGGAATATTTTCTTTTTTGGAGTTAGGGAAAATCTTTTTCAGATAAGATTTTGCATACTCTAAATGTCAGGAACTGTGAAAAGGAAAAATGTGTATGTAAGACAGTCTAACAGAATGCTATTCAGGCAGTCTCTGAGCCCATTAGCTGCTGGTCCCTGGCAAGTTGCCATGAAAGAAAGAAAAATAACTGCACCTGATGGGCTGGCACACTGGAATAAAATAATTGCCAGTCCTCTGCATCAGACAGCCTGAGAAGCAGTGGTCTACACAATCAGAGAACCATTATCCCTGTACATAGATCATTTGTATAACAAAACCAGTACATTCTTTATTTTTTCACCTTTGTATTTTCCATTGTTTCGACTGCATTTTGTTTTCACTCACATTGTGTGCTGCCTTGGATCCCATATTGGAAGAAAAGGGGTATAGAAAATAAACAAACAAACAAACAAACAAACAAGGCATAAATTGTTTTTGTGTGCTTTCATGTCATTTTCAACTTATGGCAACCTTAAGGCAAACCTATCACATTTGGCATATTTATGAAACAGGAAAGATTTGTTCAGAGAGGTTTGCCATTGCCTTTCTCTGAGGCTGAGAGAGTGTGACTTGCCCCAGGTCACCTAGTGGCTTTCTATGGCTAAGCGGGGCTTTGAACCCTAGTCTCCAGAGTCTAGTCCAGCACTCAAACCACTATGTGATGATGGCTCTCTTAAGCAAGAAAGAGTCAAACCAGTGTATTTCTCCACTTTGTAGGTGTTGCCATCCTCATGACAAGAAAACACTGGAAAAGTTTTGTTCCTTGAAATAGTACACTACTGAAGCATTCAGTATGTTTAACACTGATTTAAACTTCACATCCATATAAGTTGCTAGCCCAGTACCTAAGGCTATGACTATCCAAATAATGCAGGTTTTTTAATAAAAAGAAAAAAATCTGGTTTCTGTTTTTCCCTCTACTTCTCACATGGCAAAAATTAAATTACTTTGGAAATGGAAGGTGCAACAGTTTATATCACTTGTTAAAGACAGAGTATGCTTATAGTTTTGATATAGAAAATCAAATATTTCATAGTTTTGAATTTCATAAATATGCCAAATAGAAGTTATGGATAACGTGATCTATCTGGCAAAAGTGGTAAAAGAAGTTTGGTATTGATGTAAAATAATTATTTTATAGACTTCAATTTTCCCCAGGAAAAGGACCAAGGTAACAAAACTGATCTCCCCTCCCAAATGGCTTTACAATTTCCTTTATAGAAAAAACAGGTAAAGTTTGTGGGAGGGAAAAGAATGCCATTTTCCTATAACGGGCTATTGTAATTCTCTTTTATTTATGGGGATCATGTTTGCAAACCACAATACAAAAACAAACATCTTTTCTCTTCAGCAGCTGAATGGGGAGGTAACTGTATAATTTTTTTTTAAATCACATACTGCTCCAGCATTTTAATAGTCTATTTTTAAATGCAAACAACCAAGAAACCCAAACCAAAATTAGCAGAATTCAGTGGTGCTCTCCAATATACAGAGCAGAATGGCTTTAATTATACATGGCAGATTCTTATATAGGATAAGGAATGCAATATTTGTACGATTGCCCTGTGATACTGCATGCAAAAGCCCTCCTCTCATAATGACAGTATTCTGCAGTCCAATGTAGATGTTACAGACTAGGGATGATGATCCAGGGATGAGGAAAAGCGGAAAAAATCAGAAACCAGCCCTTCCTGTAATCTGCATGAATGTATCAAACCTTCTATACTGAGTTTGTGTGCATACATCTGAACATATGCAGACTCCTTAAGTATGTTTCAGGTGCATTGAAAATGACGATTCCTGTATTGGAAATAAATTCTGTACACATTTGTGATGTATATGGGGAGGTCAGAGAGATGGGGTGGCTACTGTAATTACACACACACACACACACACACACACACACACACACACACCAATCTCAGTATTCATCACTTCTAGACTTAGGACATCCAATAAAAATGAATAGCAATCAGCTCTGGAGGAACAACAAAAGGCAGTATTTTATCAACATATAGAACAGTGGTTCTCAACCTGTGGGTCCCCAGATGTTTGTGGACTTCAGCTCCCAGAAGCCCCAGCCACTATGGTCAATGCTCAGGGCTTCTGGGAGCTGAAGTCCACAAACATCTGGGGACCCACAGGTTGAGAACCACTGATATAGAACTTCTACCATAAAGTGTTGTGGATGGCTAGCAGGATGGTTTTTTAGAAGCTTAAAGCTCACAGATGATAAATCTGCTCACTGTAATAACTACACTGACTCATGAACCACTCTATAAAACCCGAATGATAGCTGTAAATGAAATCTATGAATGGCTTCAATTTCTGTATTGAATGCCAATAGGGATTCTTCTGGATAAGCTTCAGGCAGAGTGCTCTACTTCAGAAACTGGACAGAGGCAGAGTGTTCCCTATGACTTTCAATACTATGTGTAGATCATATGTCAAGATTGAGATGACACTGTCTTATGATGTTTTGATCTTTCCTGAAGGGACAGGTTTAGAGTGCGGTGTCCACGAACTCCTCTTTGACTTCATGTTAATTGAGACTGTGATACTCCTCGATGTTCTGCCTTGTTACTATGCTATTTAATTTATTAATGAACCTGCTAGGAATGGTTTTGGAACCTGGTGTTCACAGTATGCTGGTGACATCTTTTTCTATTTCTACTTCCTGCCTAAATCCAAGGCATCTTAAATTGATAATCCAGAGGAAAAAAATCCAGGTACTCCTGGTCAGTCATAAGCAATAGGGATTTAGCTTATGCTAGAAGGTGTTACAATTCCTTTGAAGACTCAGACTTGGAAGGTCTAGATTCAACTCTGATCTGGATGACCAGATTTCAGTGGTGTCCAGAAGTCCTTCTGCACAAATAATACCAGTGCTTCATCTGGATTTGGTCACTGTGACATGTGTCTTAGTTAACTCCTGTTTGGACTAACATGCTCTTCAGGGATTGCCTTTGAAATGTTCAGCTTCACCAGAATGATGTGACCTGCCTGCTGACCAAACTTTGTACAGGAAGTATGTACAAAGTATGTATGTTACCACAGCTCCACTGACTGCTATTCTGCCATTGGGCACAAATCAAACTGCAGAATATGACCTATATAGCCCTATACAACTTTGAGCTGGGATATTGTATGGTACAGTGTTGGATTAGAGCTCAGGAGACCAGGGTTCAAATCCCCACTCACTACATAGTCTCAATTCAAGTTTATCACAGCCTTTGAAGAAAGCAATGGCAAACCTCCCCCAAAATAAATTTTGCCAAGAAATTCCTATGACTGGTTACCATAAGTTGGCATTGACATAATAACAAGAAGTTTCTTTTGCAAACCCAACTAGGATTTAAGATTTGGGTTTTGTGGGGGGTTCTGTTTTGGTTTTAATGCCCTTGTATATACATAAGGACTTTCTTATTGGTCAGACCGAGGCTTAGTAACTCCTTACTAAGTAAACAAGTAACTCCTTACTCAGTAGATCCTTACCACGTAAGGCCCCATGTCGACCATGATTCTACGAGCAGGAAAAAATCATTTTTATTTTATTTATTCTTATTATTGAGGGATGTATTTAGCATCTGAGATAGCTTAGGCCTGTGAAGAAAAGTTGTAAAAATGCCTCATTCTTGATCACAGAAGCTGCTTTAACATGATTTTAGTTCATTAAACTAAACAAATCTATTTTTAGAAGCCAAATAACCTGATATGTTCATCCATAGGATTCTTACAGTATGTATGCTGAGTTTCAGGCACCTAGGTCTTGGAGCTACTATGAAGACAGACACATATACTAATACAAACACATCTTCTTTCATTTGTGTAAATTAACAGTGTTTTTAATCTTTCTTTTTTTAATGCACGTACTCATGTATTTGTTTTTAGCTATTCTGAATGCTATTTTTCGCAAAGATATGAAAGAAAAATCTGTAACACTTTCTAAGTCCGCATGGATCTTAGTTTGGGCAGTGTTGATGCCAGACTTTCACTAACAGAGGAATGGATTCCAGTAGACTGGGAGGGGCAGTCATTCTCCTTAACAGCATCTCCCAAACACACCCCAAAACTGAATCTAGTGGTCTGGGGAAACCTCCAAAATTCATTTTTGGGCAGTACAGAGGGCTATAATGCAAAGAGGATGGAAAGCAAGTTGCAAATATTCTGCTCCGGAAGTGTTGTGTTTAGCTCTGTGTTTAGGAAAGGAGTTGCACTGATTTAAAGACAAGGGGTTGATGGAGATGGTGTGTCCCCGGCGGCAATTTTTGGGGGATGCTGCGGCTCCTTGCTTACCCTCCCCCACACGCTGTAGCCCTGCCCTCGTGTGCCGTAGCCACATCCCCACATGCTGTAGCCACAGCCCCATACCCCATAGCCCTGCCCAGCTTGCCATATCCCCACTCCCATGCACCATAGCCCCCCTGCATGCCGTAGTCACACTCCTGCCCCTCCACCTGCATGCTCCAAGCTCCGCCACTGGGGAGTTGTACATAGGATCTTACTATATGCAGGTAATGAACTGCTTAGTTGCAGTGCTGGGTTCTTTTTTCTTTTAAATGATTTAATCTATGCCTTCTTCGTTATTTATATCTATATCTATAGATCTATTATCTCTATATAAATATATAGATAGATATATTATATCTATATATTCATATCTTCTAACATAACTAGCAACTCATTTTCCTCCAAGAGTTTTCAGAAATATGACTTCCACCTTTTTTCCTGTCAATTCAGCCTCTGCTTTGTTAAGCATAAGCAAACACCAAACTTAACAACAACATACTAAATAGTTGAAGATCTGGCAAGCCAATGAAATTTTACAGTTACTTCAAAATTAGTATCAGTATATTACAGGTCAGATTTTCATGGCTGAGTATAGGGGATGCCTAGGGCTGTCATTTATTGCAGGGAGGGGCACCATCAATTAAGGCTCCTGTCTCAGTGAGGGGCGTACTCTCAGCCCTGACCATTTTTTCTTCTAGCAGTGCTCCCCTTGCTACTGTAGCCTCTTCACCTTCCCTTTCGGAGCAAACATTGAGAGACACAAAGAGAACAACCAACAGCCTCTGGTCATCTAATCTCTACGTCTCTGCAACATTACAGTCTGCTATAGAAATCTAAGACATGTAAATGAGAAATGGTGACACTGAAAAAGAAGAAAGTGGGCCCAGTGAGGGGCTCCCTCTCTTTCTATTTCATATTTACCCAGCATTGCTCAGAAGTTTATTTTCCTCTCAAGAACTCACCCAACTGTCTTCTCCAGTATCTGTAAATTTCCCCCATATTTTCCAGTGCAATCTGTATTCAGAGTTATTTACATACATAGTTTGGGTTCCTGAGGGAATACACTGTCCTCCTCTTGCTGATAGGCTTTGTCTCCATAGCAACCGGCCTTTTCAAGTACCTGAAACATTTCCCCATATTCCCCAATGCAATCTCTATTCAGAGTTGTTAACAAACAGAAGTTGGGTTCCTGAGGGAATACACTGTCTTCCTGTTGCTGCTAGGCCTCATCTTCATAGCAACTGGCCTATTCCAGTACCTGTAACTTTTCCCCATGGTCTCCAATCCAATCTGTGTTCTCTGGCAACACTGATGTACTGGATTTTCATTTTTTTACTTTCTGTTGAATTTGCGCAATGCCTTTACGTTTTTCTGGAAGCATTTTTGTTTTGAATTTCAACTTTAAGATTCCTCACATATGGAACCCATACAATCTACTGTGTGAGGCAAGAAGACCTTGTAACTATGTGGTGTATGTCACTTTAATTTTTCTTACATATGCTTCCCAAATATTTTCTGTCATCCTCATTGATGGTAGGCCTCATCTCCATAGCAACCGGCCTGAGGCCCAAGAGCTTTTGGGTGAGAATTCTAAAGGCCCATCCCTGAACTGCCAACGTCAGGATTCCAGGGAATCTTCACAGCCAGCCAATCCTATGAGGTCTTCTCGCCTCACACAGCCAATCATATGAGGTATTTGCCTGCCTGACACAGACGAACAGACAAACATTGACTTTTATATAGCAGATACAGCAGATTGCTAGTACTAAAACTACATCCTCAGGCAGTGCAGGTTAGGGATGGGTGATCCTCCAGATGTTGCTTCACAGCAATTCCCATCTGCCCTAGCCAGTGGAGCAATGCTGGGTGATGATGGGAATTGCAGTCCAACATCTGAAGGGCCACACAATTCCCACCCTGATATTACATCATCTTAGCAGCACCATTTACAGTTCAGAGGTTGTTGAGTAGCCAAGTTGAACAGCACTTTTAAAACAGAAAAAGAGAGAGAGAATGAGAGAGAGAGAGATCTTGGATTACCTTGTAGAACAGTGTATTAGTGCCACTGTCCCCTCAAATCAAGGACCCACCTCTGAGCTTCCATGAGCTTCTGCCAGTCTCTGGGTGGACCGCTGCCCTCACCTATGCTTCCATGGACATTAAGACATTCATGGTATCAGATCAGCTGTGACCATTGATGTGAGCAAGAGAAATATAGTTCTAAAAAAAGTTTAATGAATTTGTTCAGCAATGAATGGGTGGCAAATTTCCTTAATCTGAAATTTGAGTAATTAATGCAAGTTATCCTAGAGAAAGTGACAGTGAAAATGGAGGTTAGTTAAACTCTTTTGGGAAGAAGTTGTGAGGACAACTATAGCATATCACACACTGTTTATTGAGCGTGCTACACTTCACTAACTTATTACATACCTTTCATTTAAATCTGAACAAATGATACAAGAGAAGCACAAGTATTCTAATAACAATTATTACCACATCAGTTTGTTTGAACACATTAAGTGTGCTTTATTTTTCACCAAATCAAATGTTTCACTTCAAATACTCACAGATTGTTGGAACATTCAGATAATTTATTTAGCAAATGAAAACGCATGCTAAAAAGAGCATTGCACTGGAAGATTTTTTCCCCTAATTCTTATTTTTTAAAGGAAATCTCTCACCAAAGGCTCTAGCTAGAAAACACTACCAAAGAAGAGACAAAGACACATTTACAGACCTGTCTCAACAATCAAAAGGCCCTTTGTTGAATCCGTATGGTTCATGCAAGGATCCATTATGACCATACACTCACCACTAGGCGGTGGGGCAGTGGGAGAGGGGATTTGCTCATCACTAATGAAAGCTATACCTGGTGATGGGTAGGACTACAATAGGTCTCATGCTGGGAGAAAGGAAATGAATAAATAAATAAATATAGAAATCTCAATGAGCGGTACAAAATTAAACTATGTACTATTTCTGCCTTTGAAAAGCACTTATGTCCCTGATTGTATATGTCAATGTTCTGCCCTTTGGTGAAAAGTGTGTTATAAATAAATGTTATAGTTGTTGTTATTACTATTATTGCCTCTGCAGCAACATTTTATAGGATCACCTTCTCCATGGAGTGAGGGCAGAAGTTACCACAAGCATGCAAAGTTTCATATAGGTTTAGTGGGAAGAGTAGAAAACACAGTTTCCGCCAATAGTACCAATGACTAGTAAACGAGCAGTATACGCGGTTAAAGCAATCTGTCTGGGTACTGTTCATGAAACAGCTTGATGCTCTTTGATGGTATGTTGTATAAATAACTAGGAGATTTACACAATTCAGAAAATCTTCACTCTGGAATTTAGAGAAATGAATACGGCATGTTCTACACAGAATCACCCTTCTTGGAAAGCAGCCATTTTACAACAAAGTGTCATGCAGACATTGGTAAATCCCCACGTAAAATAATTTGATTCCTCATTTTGCATTTCAATGCTGCCTAATACCCTTGAGTCTTTCTACAATCCTCACACTCCAGTATCATCCAGATATAGTGTGTAAGTGGTTCAATGCATCTCAGAATTATATCAAGAGTCTTACATCATATTATATTAGTATTGTTTCCGACGTGTATTTATTTTCACTAATACAATTTGAAAGGTGCTAATATCATTATATTTCTCTGTGGCATTCAGGAAAACAGTACTAATATGATATGATGGTAAGAATACTAACAAGATGTAAGACTACTGTGGAGATAGCAAAGGTTCTTCAGTTAGGGAAAACATGCTGCAGAGAAATGTTTTACAAAACCACGTATAACTGTTCTTCAGAGACAACTAGAGAATAAAAACTACACTGGGGAATAAAGAAAAGAGAAAAAAATAAATGGCATTTCAAACTCTGTCTTTGCTTTGAGAAGCTCAGTAGTCATATGAAGACTTATTATCTTTTAAAAATGCAGTTTTTTCTGAGGAATGTTCTGAGAGAGGATTACACAATGAATCAGCAATTCTGCATTAGAGATAGCTGAAAAGCTGTGCAGTTTTTCTTTTTGGTAGAAACGGTATGAAACATAAATAGTGTACATTTTTTTTGTATGCCTCCATGAGATCTTCACATAAAAAGATGGATATAAATATTTTAACAAACAAACAGAGGATTCTCAATTAATGTGAACTTATCAAAGTACTGTAGATTCCAAAGCTAAGATTATTTGTGGCTAAATACCAAGGAACACACAATCAGATAAATCCTCCTTCTTTACACCCACTGCACATTTAGCAATATATATTTGCATTTCATACTACACTTTTTTATGCTGGAAACATTGGAATAGAATCACACTGTTATATAATTAGGTATAACATAATAACTGACGAACAAGTTTTTCAGGTTTTTTGTTGTGTGCCTTCAAGTAGTCTCTGACTTATGGTGACCCTAAAGCGAACCTATCACAGGGTTTTAAGGAGCAGAGAGAATATGACGGACCCGAGGCCACCCAATGGGTTTCCATGGCCAAATGAGGAATTAAACTCTGATTCTCCAGGGTCATAGTCCAATGCTCAGACCACCACACCACACTGGCTTCCTCTTTTGTCAGGTACGCAGTATCAACTAGCCACTGTAGGCCAACTGAGTGACCCAGGAGACTTGATCTGGAAAACTTGGGTTCACAAACTGATGTCAACCACTGATTCACTAAGGCCATTTCCACATTCTGGTCCCATCCTGGCATGGGGACATATTGAAGCTGGTCTGCGCTACCACATGACATCATCATGGTCCTGCTCCTGTCATATCCCCAGCCACTGTGGTCACGTGTTATACTATTACAGGAAAAAAATCCGGTAACAGGCCCCTTTTGCAACATAATCGCTTTGGCTGGGGCCTTGTGGGAAGGGTGGAAGCACTACCAAGGCACTTCCTTCCTCAGTGCAGCACAAGAAGAGGCTGGCTGCACTGCAGAAGGAAGGAGTGTGTCCCGGACGCTACCATCCGCTGGCAGCCGGCTGGGCGTGGAGGGAAGCGTTTGGGACATGCTGCCATCCTGGCAAAAGCACTGACAAGATGATGCCAGGGTATTGTGGGATGCAACTAAGGTGTGGAAAGGGACTAAGTCTCCAAATAAAAATGAATGTAGTACAGAAGATTCTATGTTCTTTTTCATGTTCTCTTTAAAGCGGAGATGGAAACTCTAATTTCTAGAATCAATATACTTTCCTCAGAAAGTGGTCATATTCGTGTTATATTGTATACATGTTCATAATAATCAAAACGCAGAATTATTGGTTCAAAGAATCATTCATCTACATGTGAATTGTTCATTTACCATTACAATTTCCTATAAACAAGAGCTCTGCAGCTGAAGAATTAGCAGGCTAGTTCAAATCAATATGTGAAACTGAGTATCCACTTCCTCAACCCAATGGCTTTGAGCCTTCTTATGTAAAGTTCAACAGCAGGGAAATAAAACCCTGGGTGCCTTAGAAAACATTTATATAATGAAATCCATTCAATCTATTTCTGTTATCAAATGACACTGATACATTTCAATACATAATTCGTTATCAGTACTTACGCATGTTTTCTTTCTCTGTGTGTCTTCTCTGTGTTTTCCTTCTCTCTTTTAATTATTGGTTTCTCTTCCTTCTGGTTCATTTTTAATTCTACTCTGACATCCCTGATCTGGGTATGGAGGTAGAGGAAAGCTTCACGTGCTTATTCCCTTTTCGCATCTCTCAGGTTCGCTTATATCTAGCCTTCCACCCCTCAAATCACTCTGCCTGGGTGTCTTTGCCCTTATATTTCTTTATTGTTGCATGCCTTCAAGTCATTTTTTGACTTATGGAGAACCTAGAGTGAACCTATCAAAGGGTCTTCCAGGGCTGAGAGTGTGTGATACACCCAAGGTCACCTAGTGGGTTTCCATGGCCAAGTGGGCAATCAAACTCTGGTCTCCAGGCTCACAGTCCAGTGCTCAAACCACTACACCATGCTGCTTCTCCTTAGATTTCTGAAGTCTGGAGATTTTTCATCATTCAAACTGCCACAACCAGGCAACACAACTTCTAAGGTCTCTGTGAGGTTTTTCTCCATGTCAAACTGGCAGCACTCCCTGGAATGTGTGAATTCCTGGGCTGATAGGTTTGCTCTCTGAGCCATCTGATTGCCAGTGCTTATTCTTTGACTCAGTCCAACTCAATCAGTGTCAGAGGCTTTGCTGTCACAATACAGAACAATATAAATGTGTGGATAAGGGCTATTTTAGAATATTTTAGGAAGGTGGAACAGAGATGCTAGAACTGTGAACACTTAAATTTAGAAAATGCCCTCCCCCGCATGCAACAACACTGAACAATTAAGTAATAAAGGATTTTCAAAAGGCCTCATATCCATATATATTATAAATTGCTTTTTATCTGGATTTTACCTGGCTGATCTCTTCTTTCTGACTCAACCCAAGATCATCATAAGACTTTTTGAACATTAAATGTTGATAATTAGGCAAAGGGTTCTAAGCGTGTCTTATTATCTCGGCAGACTATGGAAAAGCCCAATATATGCAAGATGTATTAAGCATTGACATTGCCTCAATCTCCTAAATGCCGACACCAAATAGAGACAGAAAGATTCCAGTAATTCTGGGAGTGTTAAAAATTTTCCTCTCTGGTCAGGGCAGAATGTTATTATGTGTAACTGCTTATTAAAAATAAACCTTATTGGTTCTCTCTAAAGGATTTTCCTTTATACACAGCTTTATCCTATAATTTTGTCCCTGATGGGCACCCTGCCTAAATTTAAACACAAACAGTCAAGCAATGAAGAAACATTAACACATTTACTGTGAACAAAAACTCCCAGTTGTACAGTGAAATTTTAATACATTTCAAGTTATCTCTTTTACTAATGGGGAGAGTACAAACCCTGCAGGAATTCGCTCTGCAAACTGGTAATTACAGTAGACTCACTCTCTCTCTCTCTCTCTCTCTCTCTCTCTCTCTCTATATATATATAAAAAAATGCATATGTATAGTCAGGCAAAAACCATAGCTGCCCTTTTGATGTAGGTTACAATAGAAATGTTTCTGGGAGAAAAATGTTATGAAAATCCACACTGATTGTAAAAGAACACATTATTTCTTGGGAACGTGTCCTTTATGCTTATGAACACAAACATATATATTAAATAAATTTGCCTACCAGAGCTCAAGTTTTATCAGTATGCTTTTTAAAAAAAGAAAAAAAAATCCAGAACTACTAGTTTAAAAGAAGAGGAAGAGGAAGAAGAAGCAGCAGCAGCAGCAGCAGCAGCAGCAGCATTCAGAATATATTTGCCACATTGATTCAGAACTAGTGTTTGCAGTCTAAAGATATAAAGAACCACTGGTACAAAAATATTTTCTCTTCTCTTTACTTTTTTCCCCCCATTGGCTGAAATGTATATGTTGAGATGTGCATCTCATGTTATATTTTACCTTCCTGCAGCTAAAGTTTTTCTTGTATTTTAAATATCTCCCTTTAGATGACTTCCGTTTTAGTCTTCCAGAAATACAACCATCTAGCACAGCTACAGGCACCTATAATGAAAGCCTAGCCTGCAATATGCAGAATAGCTTTCGGAATTCTCATCTTTGCCAGGCTGCTATTTTTTCATGTCCTATCCACAAACATCTGTATGTTTGCCCTCCCACAAGCCTCTGTGCCCAACTCCTAGTCCTGCCTTTCCTGGGTCTAGAGGGATATTGGGAAAGGGCAAGCAAGGAGGAGATGAAAAGTATGCTCTGAAATAAGTGACCTGTCTTTGATTCTACATATATGGGTCATTTTGGATTGCATTCCTATTCTGTATGTAGAGTTTTACTATTATGTCTGTTACGGCCAATGGATATTTCCTAATATTTGGAAGTACAGAATACAGGTACCTATGCACCCAACTGGTGATCCCACAGTAATAAACTTGACATTCAATATTTTTTTTAAAAAGAACTATTTTAATAAAATGTTATAAAATTATAATAAAATTACCAAATCCCAGTATTTTTTTAAAACTCCCAATTTGCCTCCCGTCTTGTAAACTGATCCTCTGGAATCTCAACTTCTCTGGATGCAGCTTTTCCTTGTCTGCTGCTCTGTGGTGTCAGTTAGGCTCTCTGAAGTTTTTGCTACTCACTTCTGGCAAGCTGGCTTCTTATTCAATCTCTCTAAAAGAAGCCATTATCCTGAATAATAAATAGCTGTATCATGTGCCACCTGGTGACTGTACTGTAGCACTTTAGGTTAAAGACTCAAGTAAATTGACTATTCTGCCACCTATTAGTAGCTGATGTGCTATAAACAACGTAGACAGATTAAAATAAACAAAAATTAATTAATGCACTTTTTAATTAATACCCAAAGTGCAGCCAATTTTCATGTGTGTAGACTGCCCCATTGGGTACTTATCATGAAGGTATATTCTGGGTTGTTGAGGGGGAATCCACACAACCTGGGATTCACCCTTGACCACCTACAGACAGGCAGGAAGACCATTAAAAATCATAATTTCTAATGGAAAAAAATGCTGAGTTGGCTTCTCCCTATTCAGCCATCTTAATCAGTTCATCTTCTAGCCAAGCCTACACCCATAAAACTAGAAAATACACTAGGAACCCATAAAAAAAGAAAAGAAAAACCTGATATAGAGCAGCTCCGTTTCACCCAACCTGTGGAAGTCACAATGGGAGAGGGCAGATTCTGCCTCTCAACAACCCAGAATGCACCTTCACAGTAAGTACCCTATGTGGCATTCTCTGGGTTGGAATCCACACAATGTGGGACTTACCCAAGCCCTCAACACACAAAACTGTAAGGCAGGGTAATGACTCTATCCTAGTTCCTGATGACTTCCTGAAGTACTCTTCTGCCAAAGGGGAAATCCACAGACCTGCACGCATCAGTCTTTAGTGGTGAATGAAAGCAGGTGTACTCCATGTGGTAGGTCTACAGATGTCACTGATAGGAGCATTACAGGAAAAAATGCAGAAGTGGCAGTTGCTCTAATATTTGTAGGATGCAGCAGTTTAGCCAAATAGTATGCCATCAGAATGCACACCTTGATCCAGGTAGCTGTTGTAGAACATGATACTTTGAGTCCCAGAGAAGCTGGACTGAAGGACACAAACACTGATTCACAATGCTTAAAATGCATATATAAATTTTTAGTGCTCTACATACATTGTGGTTTGTTGGTAACGTAAAAATGTCCATCCTAAAAACTCCAAACTTGTTCTCCAGTTGCTGAAAAAACATTAGATTTAGGCCCTTCTTCATGAGGAGCAAGATGTCTGTTAAGGAGGTCTGCCTGGCAATTGATGATCCTTTGGACCTGTTGTGCAGAAATGGACAAAATCAACCTCTCTGTCCAGTGGAATAGTAGAACTGCCTCCTTTTTAATGCAGTGAGACCTGGATTTCCCTTGTTTCACAATGTACTAATGTGTGGTTTTGTTGTCTGTAAGTACCAGAACATGCTTTCCCTTGAGCCACGTAGCAAAGTAAAGTAATGCTAAGCAGGCTGCCCTCAATTTCACTGACTTGATGCTGTGTCCCTTTTCTCTATGACCTGACTCCTAGCACCACTCTCACCTGAAAATGAACCTCCCCTTCCTAGAAGACATCTGAAGTTACCATGACACAATAGGATTCCAAGAATGGAGGTCTCCTCTGAAGACTAGTCCAACCTGACCACCACCTTAGGGAGAGCCTTATCTGAGGTGGGGAAAATATTAGCAGAAGTTTGCACCTGGCAATTAGAGAGTAATATGGCATTAGGAACCACTGAAGAGCCCTGGAGTAGAATCTGGCCCAAAGCACAATTTGGATCACTGAAATCATTAGACCTAGGACCCTGGCTAAGGACTTCAGAGATCCTGACTCTAGAGGCTAAACTCTCTGTGTCTCAGACATGAATTTTAGCTGTCTCTCCTCTGAGATGAAAACTGATGATGGGAAGGGTATTTCTCTCACTGAAGATTTCAGTTGACAGACAGAGGGCCCCCTTCCATTCAGTTCAGCAGAAGTCTCCTCTTGTTGGGAATCAGACTTAGATGAAGATGTCCCAGGATTGCAGAGATCTTAGATAACAAGGGAACAGAGGCTAAACACTTTTCAATTAAAGACTTAATTGCCTTCATCTGCATATCATCCACCAATAGGGGAGTATGCTGAGGACAAACGGTGATGCTGGAGGCTATCTGCTCCCGACTGGAAAAATGGATTGCCCAATCTTGAGAAAGCACTAGAGAAAAGGAAGAAACTGCTGCCCTCAAGGCCTTATTGTTCAGTTGGGAGTCACTGAGAGAAGAGGCAGAGGGGATGCTCTGCTCCAAAGCCCTAAAATGGTGGGCACTTCAACTGCAAGCAAAATGCACATATCATTGCCACAGTTAATAGGAGCAAAAGGAGTGGGAAAATGTGCCAGAGTTACTAACAGTAGGAGGAACTGGAGGAGCATCTTGCTGGACACGCAGAGGTGAACTGGGAAGAAAACTACTCAAGAAAAGCTGTGAACCCTGCTGAGAATGAGAAATAACCTATCTGCAATCCTCCTCCATGATGAGCTCTGGCAGGCTATCTTATGTAGTCATGACCACTGAAACTCCCTGGGTCATCCTCTTCCAACACTACTACTTCTATTTCTTCCTCACACACTGCAGCAGCTATATGAGGAATAGCATGGGTAATGGCATCCAATGTTGCCTGAAGCTGCTTCAGTGGTAAAAGGAGTCTCATCTTGAGCTGGGCCTGCCACACCACCAAAATGCTCTAAACCAGTGGTTCTCAACCTGTAGGTCCCGAGATGTTTGTGGACTTCAGCTCTCAGAAGCCCCAGCCACTATGGTCAATGCTCAAGGCTTCTGGGAGCTGAAGTCCAAAAACATCTGGGGACCCACAGGTTGAGAACCACTGCTCTAAACCCTCAGAATGCTCTAAACGCTTTGATCTAATTGAGTGCTTCCAGAGACTGGAGTGACACAGTTTGGAGCTGTCTTTTTCTTCTTTTTTAAAGTACATCACTCTTCTTGCCCTGGATGCCATCAGGAGCCATCAGGAGAATGACAAGATTAGAAAATAAGGAAAAGGAAGGAAAGACTAAAGGAGCAGTTTCTTTAAAAAAATAGAATTGGAAAATTAGACTATAGTACAACTATGCTATTATTTTAAAAGAGAACTATCTATTGAAGGGAGGAGGCAAACACTAAAGATAGCATGCATGAAGTGCAAAAAATGAAGTGTTGTTCTTCATGACAGGCAGGAAGAAGAACTTGGTCTCTAAGATGGCCAAGCACAGAGGAGTGAACTCAGCATTTTTAAATTAGATATCGTGAGACTTCATGATCTTCTTACCTATCCCTGGACAGTGAAGGAAGAAACCCAGGTTGTGTAGATTCCTCCTCTCACCAAGTCAATGGACTGACAGCCTTGAACCCATGGTTTATAGAGGCACACAGTCACACAAATACACACACACACACACATTTTTGTTATTATAGAAGGTAGTGCCAATTGAGTACAACTCAACTGAGGCATCATGTCAAAGCACAATTAAAGAATCTTAATTATGATTTGCTGTGGTATGCAAACCATGATTTGTGACTGGACAACAGAACAGAATTTTTAAAATGGTGTGAAATTGGTTTACAAACCTTCCTTTCTGCCAAGGATGATTTGGTGGGATGTCTGCATTTATAAGCTACAGTGATGACTCCAAATGCTACTATATTGTACTATATTGTCAATGAACCTGAGTGTCAAGTGGGTGGAAAAGAAGCAGAGACACATTTTAGATATAAAAAGCTGTGACAATGCTTCTAAAGTGTAAATGTTTATTATTCTAACAAAAAGCAAAGACGGCACAAAATAACTGATAGATCCTATTTTCTTAAATCTTTATGTAGTGCCAGTTGTACATAAGGTGATCGTCTCTTTCTCCTCTTAATTAATTATTAGGGTTCAACACGCATTCTGTTAATACACTCAACGTTGCTCCCTTCTTGACTCCCCCCCCCCAAAAAAAGTAGATTATACCTGAAAAGCTGTAAGCCTTTCTACTGTAATACAGTTCAAATGGAAATCTAAAGGACTTCAGGAAAAGGGAACTGGATTCTGAGAGAGGCTTGTGTATAATCCAGCTAAAATGCCCATACATTTATACTGCAAACATTCACTGAATTGTTGATCCATGTATTGCTGAAGTCAGAGCTGCACATCCCTATATGGGGCCACTGTGTGTATGTAATTTGAACTGCGTCCACTTCAGTCACAGAACTGAAGCAGCACATATTGCTTATTGCTACTAGTTTAGCTTCAAGATCTTTCTCAAAGGACACTGGAACTTTTGATATTTTGCTTGGGAAGGAGGCATGAACATTTCCTGAAAACCTTGACACAGCAACACAATTGCAGCAGGGATGCAGTAGTCTGTTACAGGTCATGTCTTTTCACCCACTGAAAGGAGGCTTGACTACTCTAGAATCTCAAGGTATACTCCCTTGACCTTTTTTAAGCAAATGCTGAATGGATACAGTCACCAACTTCAGAAACAGGGCTGTCTACACACTTAAGGAAAAAAAGTAATACAAACCCACCAAATATGTAGAGGCTGTTATTCCAAACAGCAATACAATTTATGATGCTGTCAGCAAGTATTTCCTAAGACTGGGAGTGGTAGTTTTTTTTTTCTCCCCAAAAGAGACCTTGTTACTTGAAATTAGCTGACTGAATTAATGTAAAGAACAAGAGCTCTTGCATACTTTGCGGGTTTCCACTATTTTTGGAGATTTTGGTACTGTTCTACAAATTTGCCCATACCTAGAGAAAAACAACACCAAAAGCTTACCATTTTGGAAGAAGGGAGGGTACTGACAATCTGATTCAGGACAAAACTGATACAAAGTACATCAGAATCTGATATAACTGTAAAGCTACTCTGTACCACCATTACGCATACACTCTTTCTCTTACATCAAGCTCAGACTGAAGAGGCATAAAGTGAAGGAAGTTCTACTGGATTTAACACAAATAAATGCACACAATGATTCACTTAGTTTGACAGCCAAGCTTCCTTACAAACAAACTCTTGCTTGTTTATATGTTTTTAGTGGAAAGCTGCCAACCTACTTGCACATTTTTGTCATCCTAACCTCTCTGTAGCAAGAAAAGGAGCAGAGAGTACTAAGAACTGCTAAATCTTTCACTTGTGACCATAGTTGCTTCAAACAATACCCCAACAAAACATTGAGCTCTTCTAAAATTTATAGCAATGACCTCTAGTTTGGGTCAAATGGTATTCAACTTCATTTAGAAAGACCAACATGTCTAGTGAGAAAGGGCAAAGTTTCACTTGGGAGGGAGGAGTATTGCTGTTGATGCAGCTTTAATAGTGCTTATGTTGCATATGTGTGTGTGTAAACCGGACATTTCTAAAGGTGAGCCAAATCTTACACCAACTTGATGTTTTATTAATAAAATACTAATGATCAAGCACCTATGGCATCTGGGTGTTGTACTCTCAGAAAAGTTAACTAGATACAGTCCCTGCCTGGCACTAACTCCAACGAAGCACACAGAGAGAACACCAAAGGACCTAGGGGAGAGTGATGGAAAAGTGAAAATGAAAAGCTCAGTCAGAGACAAAAGAAATGATGGAAGTGGTAATGCAGTCATATCATCCAACATTCACAGATGAAAAGTGGGACACATGTGGTCAAGGAAATGCTGCATGGATTCAGAGTGTGATCAAGACAGCAAAAGTTATCAATGAGAAAGAACATAAAAGGTGGGAGAGGTTGCAGAAACTTGCTGTTTCCTGAGTTTAGGGGAAGAGCCAGATTCTATCCTCTCCTCTCCTTTCCCCGTTCTGAGACAATTGAGTGCAAACGACTTTTGCACTTTGAACTCAGTTTGGAACAACTGAAGTAAGCTGAAAAAAAAACGGATAGGCAGTGGGAGAGGCAAGAGAAACAGAGAAATTTCAAAAGCAGCTGAAAAAAAAGTGAGGTAGCAGAAGATTAATCAGGACTGTCCCTGATCAATCAGAGCAATTAGAAGGCATGGGCTAGGGCAGGATCTCAGAGCCAAATCTGGGGTCTTATGCCCTGGGGTTCTCGGCTGACCTTACAAGCAGTGGCAGGTGACAGTGGCAGTGGTCAATGGACCTCATATGGAAAGTCTTGGCCTGTGTGGACATGCTTATATTCTCTACTTATTTTTAAATAAAGTTCAGGGCTGGCAGCCAAGTACATCTTTTGTTTTGTTTTTGCTTTAAGATAACAGGAATGTAGAAGCAATTATAAATCATAGAACAATTGGCAGTGGGAACTGGTGACAGATGAACATAAATATTAGCTGTGTGTTTCCTAAGTGAAATAACATACATTGCCTTCTAAGCGGCCATTAAGACCATGGTCTAAAACAGACATTGAACAGTTATTCAAAGTCCTCGGGGGACCTCAATGCTTGCCACACCACTTTTTAAATCTTTAATAAAAAACTTACTAAACATGTCCCCTGCACCCTGCATGGGGAGTGGGGCAATTTTTAGTAACCTCTCCACAGCTGTTTTAGACCCCAACCAGGCTGTTTTCAAACTAGAAAGTAAACTGGAAGTCACTTCTGCTTCTGAACTTACAGCAGGTGTTATTGGGCTCTCCAGAAGATACGAGAACATCTGAATTTAAAAATGAAAATAAAAATGAGGCTGAGGTGCCTTAGAGGGTGACATTTTTAGTAAATAAATAATAATACCTGAGAACTAGAAAGGAACAGAAAATACATGCAAGAAAAGTAGGGTTAACAAACCAAGAAACAGCAGAACTGAGAAACAAAAATCATACAAGAAATGTTAGGCAAGATGGTAGAATGAACTTGAGAAATTTAATTCAAAACATCTGGTAGGTCATTGTTGAATATTTGCCCTCTTCCCTTTTAGTGCAGCCAGAATGTTTCTGGGTTAAAAAAGTAAAATGTACCTTTTTTTTCTTTGAAGTTCATAGCCATTGTCTTTCCCAGCCCATAGAACTGTAGTCTCAATCTCAGTTTTTCAAAGTTCTTTCTTCACTACATGATCTCAACGAATCAGAGATCATAAAGTAGGCCTGACGTGATAAATTTACATAGCCATTCAGAATTCTGTATGTCATGGCACCATTAAAAGAAGAAAAACCAATTCAGAGTATTGCCTTCATTCTGAATTGGCTAAGGTTTGTTCACTGATATCACACAGCAAAATCTGATCAGAGCTGCACCATTCTGATGCCATTTTAATCCTTTCGGCCCATCATTTAAATATATCCCATCACTAAAATAGGGTTGTTTTTTTTAACAGCATATGAAAAAAGCCAGGGAACATGGAAAATAAAAGAAATACGATAGAATGGCAAACTGAAAGAGGAAGATGAGAACAGAAAGAAGAGAACAACAATACAAATGGTATATCAGTGAAGAGAATACAGTCTAGAGGTAAAATAATATTTTCATTCATTGGAGCTGACTTTGGGAGCGAACAATGTAACATGTAAGCCAACAAGCAAGGAGTATCATTTGCAGTGTCTGAGATGCCCAACATACATTATGGAACATGGCTCTGTTCTTCTCTGTGGATGATTACCACAGAACATGTGGGCTCAACTTTGGTTAAAGCTGAACTATAACTGGAGGCAAAAGCTGTTAGGAAAAAGAGTTTTAAAGAAAAATGTAGGAACAGACAGTTTGCACCGCAACATTTTTAAGGCAGAAAAAGAATCTATATGCAAAAAGTGCCTCAGTGAAGATTAAGATGATTTATAGGCCCATTCTCTACCAATCTACCTGAGAATAATCCCTACTGAATGGAGACCTCTGAGTCTCAAAATTCTGAGAATGTATGTGTAAGGTTACTCTGTTAATGCTGTGTTATGGTGTACTGGACTGGGTTAATTGTACATGAAATCCTAACTCATCTCATACTACAATATCCATGGAAGAGCTCCAAATATCTTAGTAATTATAGTATACCAGCCTGAGATTGCCAGTTTTCCCATATGACCGCCTTCATGTAAAATATGTGTTCTATCACGGAGCTATGTTTCTCTTCCTCCCAGAATATTGGTTATTCTAATTTCAAGTTCTGGCAAAGAGTTAATGTTTAAACTGATAGTTTTGATTATAATTTTCCCATAACAAATTTGCCTGAATTTTCATATTACCAAGTCTACTTCAAATCACATATTTGTTTGAATTTTAACAACTATGACTATATTAGCTGTACTCTACACAGAGCAAACTTGCTAACTGAAGTTTGCTTTTCCACCAGCATTATTGACAGCATTTATAGTGATATAAGATCCATAAGGAACAAATTAAAGAAAATAGATTTACTAGGAAGATAAGGGGAATATTATTTGTACCAGCCAGGGATAGTCATAATTTAATAACTATTTAGAACCTCACAAGAAAAATCTTGCCAGAAAAAAGTTTTTAAATCACTTATGTTCAAACATGACTGAAAACGCTGAACTGCACACTTGTTTCTGGTAGTTTAAAAACAAACACCAGCTTTTCTAGGAAGAAAACATTATGCCAGCAATTGGAAGTGGTGCTCTATTAATATTCAGTACATGCCAACACCTAAAAAAAATCGGAAAGAAAATGTGAGGTGCCAAGTTTATTTTGGCAAAACTGCATGACATGATTTGTACTCCGAGTTGTTGTTTTTTAATAAAAAGTCTTTTAAAAATTCAAATCCTTTCCAATTAAAAAAAAGAAGAAGAAGGAAGTAGTATTTCTAACTCTCCAACTTTGCCTGCATATGTCATAATACATAATTTTCAATCTTCTGTGAGTTATGATTGGACAACACTATGCTAATGCGCTGGAATCATTAGGTTTTTTGTAAATTTCCTTAACGGCTTGGGTTAGGCATCCTAAACAGCCGCAGTGACTCTAAAACATTACCTTTCTCTCCACAGTCTCTCAAGCCTTGCTGTCCTACTCAACAATAAGTAATCACTCAGAGATATCATCCTTAAAATTTACTTCTCAGCTATGTAGTTCTTTCTCTGACTTCACTTACCTCTAACTCCATTTGCCATGAGATCATAAAAAGAGTCATAATGGATTGTCCAGAGACCTATCTATTTCAGCATCCTGTTCTCTACAGTAGCCAAAAAGATGTTTGTGGGAAGTAGGGCATTACCAGTAGCTCCTTCCTGGTCACTGTTTGTAGCAGTTGTAGTAGACACTGGTAGATTTATTCTGTTAGGCATGAGCTATTAGGCATGAATTATTAGGCATGAATTTTCCTAATTCCCTGTGAAAGCCATCTAAACTAGTAGACTTCACCAAGTATCCAGATTTACCAAGTAAGTGCCAAAGGCTGAATGTTTTTTTAAAGTTGTGCTGGAACAAACTAGACAGCAGTGGCTGAGACGGTGAAGAGCTTAACACCTCTTGGGTAGGTTTTCTCCCACATGGCTCATTTTTAGTTTTTGAGCTTAGCTAAGAGAAAGGTTCTTTAAACCACCTGAGTCTATTTTCCATGGTAATCAGCAGGAAGAAAGAAGATTAAGCATTGCCCCCACCTATTCCTCCATGATAAATGTGCCCCCCAATCCCACATAAGGATTAAGAGGGAAACACAGCATTGAAAAATCCACACTTGCTGAACCTTCCTTGTCCCAGTGACAGAAACACTCCCACCAATGGAACAACCCTGTCTATATTAGGTCTATAGAGTTTATTTTTTGAAAAAATAAAATTCAATGCATTATAGACTCACCTTCATGGCCAGAAATTCTCTAAGCACCCTCCTGCAATCTAAGCATAGCAGGATTAACTCCCCCCCCCGCCAAAGCACACAGTTTTCTGCTACCCAGCAAAGTTGGTTTTCCCAGCAAGAAATACAGTTGGCCCTCCATATCCACAGATTCTGCACCCACGGATTTAACCAACCATAGGTTCAAAATATATTTTTAAAAAATCCAAAAAGCAAGCTTTGATTTTGCCAGATTATATAAGGTATGCCATTGTACATAATGGGACTTTAGCGTCCATGAATTTTGGTACCCGCAGGGGGTCCTGAAACCAAATCCTAGTAGATACCGAGGGCTCACTGTAAACTCTTTTTTCTTTGTCAAGAAGTTGGATAAACTCTCACACAGAAAAGTTTATCAAACAGTACTACATATTTGAATAAAAGGGTAAATTCATGGTTCTTCACTGTTACAATAGCGTGCCACTTTTTTTCCTCATCTGGAAATTATCAAGGGGAAATTAAATCATTTGCTTGAAATGATACCTAAACAGAGAGGCTTAAAGCAGAGTAGACTTGATATTCCTACTTTAGAGTTTCAGCATCATGCACATAGCTTAACAGTATGATCTACATGGGTATGATTACACCAAACAAAAATTGATTCCTCAGCCCACACAAGTGGCTACTTCTGTAACTCCTGATAGAAAAAAGAACTTTTTCATCTTTATGGGGCAATGAGGTGAATTATGTGAAATACCTGCTTCAGCTTCTTTCTGCTATATTTGATTTAAAGCAAGTGATAGGGCTTCCACCTTCACATTCTCTGCCTGTATTTCTTTTTGCTTTTGAACGAATTAATACTCTTTCAACTATGTTAACAAAGAAACAGTTGCTTCTTAGTTAGGGGGTTGATCTGGTACATGTCTATAATGATCCAATTATTACTACTCTTTGTAGGGTCATATAAGTATATGTGCCATTTTGTTTCAAGGCAAAAAGTGTGATGTAATACTTTTGCTACAGCATTTTATAAGATGTGAAGTGCAGGCTTTGATGAGTTAAAAAAAAGATTTTTTAAAAATTTAATTTGTAAAAAACTGCTGACTCATATTTTCTTTCTAGAGAAGTTTCCTTGATTCCGTCTGAAGTAAGTAGCCTAGTGAACTAAGCATTAAGACTTCCAAGATCTGAGCAGCTAGAATGTGTCCCTTTAAAGAAGAAACATGGCCAAGTAAGGATTCTTTTGAAATTATGTTGTTGGCAATCTTTTGGTGCATTAGAGTCTCCTAAAAAGAAATGTCTTGTACAATGTTGTGAATCTTTCAGAGATTAATTTATTGAAATATATAAGGCCACAGCTATTTCTGACAGAAAAAACAACATGACTGTGTTTGAACTTTATAGACTAGTTGAAATGGCAATGCAAAGAAAGTTTAATAAATGTACTGAAAATTGGTATTTGATACCCCAAAGTTAGCCTCTTGCCTTTCTTTCGGATACGAGATGAAGAGAAAGACAGACTTTGAGAACTGAAAAGAATGGCCAAGTTTTTCTTCAAAAAGAAAGAAAGGTAGGCATGATGATCCCTGAAAAGCATTCTTGACTTACTGGGAACATGCTTAGGGGATCACAGCAGCAGCAAAGCATGGAGTATATAACAACTACATTGCAGGATTCTTCTTCTCCTTCCAAGAACCCATGCGGTTTTTGCAGGCTACGGAGAGGGCAGGAAATCCAGTTAATAAGGATTCACCTGGCAGATGGGCAGTGGGACCTCTGGTTTACTCCTTGGTTATAGAAGACAGTCCTTAGTCCGCCCAGCCTCAATCCTTGTTGGACGTTAGCACTGGACCTGGAGCCAGTTTGGTGGGAGTCAGGCCATGGGTGCTTGCTCTAAACAATGCTGTTCTCTTGTAAGACATATGATATATGAAAAAGATGTTGTCTAATGTTCATACCACACTAAAAGTTGGGCAGTTCTCACAGAAACAGAGGTAAATAACTTTTACCTCTCTGTTTTATAGCCTCATTCCTGCAAAATGATTGATCTATACCAACTACGGTCTTGGTGTAGTTTGTATTATATAAATGGTCAATGATAGATACTTATTATCTTGCTGTAACTATTAATGACAGCAAGCCTAACAAATTAAAAGACTGTCTGTTAGAATTCCAGTGCCTGCTTTCCTGTGTTCTTGCAATGAGTGGTGAAAAGCTGAGAAATGGATCAAATAATCACAAAATGCTAGCATGATAATTAGGCAATAATAATGGCGTGGGGTGAATGAGCTCCCATAGTTCTGTAGTTCTATTGTATTAGTATTCTGGGAGATTCTATAATTAGTTTTACTTAAATTTCTGGGAAGGGCAGTGGTATTATGTAGTAGTTTCTGTATAAATATTTTATAGTGTTCATGTTTGTAAGACAACAGGATGATGGGGAAGCCATATTTGGCATACCTTTATGTGAATGTGGTAAAAATTATTGTCGGTTATCCTAATTTGACACATATTCATATGCAGCAAAAGTGAACAGAGGACATGAATGAAAATACACATTCTTGATGACTATATGCTGGGATTTTATCTGAAAATTGTTCTCTGGGAGGAAACTGCATCTTATTCTAAAACAGTGGAGTAAATTGGCTTAGGAAATGTAAATTGGTTGGTTAGGAATGTGATCCAGCTATGTAAGAACTGCAAACAATCTACAGATCAAATGCTGGGAACTTGAGAGGTGAATTCAACTTCACAGATTTGTTGGGATTCACACTCCAGTAATGGGCATGGCAAAAGGGTAGAAAAGAATACTGTCTGTCTGTCCGTCTGTCTATCTATCTGTCTAGTATTACACTAGTATTAAACTAGAAAAATCTCTCTCTCTCTCCATGCCTATCTACCTACCTACCTACCTACCTAAATGGTAGCATTTCAGGCAAATTGATTTTGAATTCCAGAAGCATACACTTAATTAGTATATTATTTTTTTGAGAGACTAATAAAACACAGAATGTATTTGAATATTAAGACATGATATTTTAGTTTCCACCTTCTCCATCTATTCTGAAAATAAGCAAGTGAGTATCCTAGATGGCAGTTACAGAATACAGACAACAGAGTATCTACACTGGATTGATGATGTTAGATGTCACCTTCTAGGGTCAGGCCATGAGGTGCTAGACTACCAAGTCAATCTGTTCAGTAGTTTTCCTTTTTCTCTAATGTTCTTGCATAGCATTGTATTTCTAGCCACATGTAATATCACAAGACTGTTTTTGAGCTTCCTATGGACCTTGTGACTTGCTATTTTTTTAAAAAAAGAGCTTTATTAAAAATACCCTCCCCTAGCCCCCAAATTCCTGGTAGTTGCCCATCTCTGTTTTACATGAAGATTTCTTTTGCTGATATAATCTGCATTTGATTCTATCTCTAGGGAAGGTTGTTTTTGCGGGGGAGGGTGTCAATCCCAGTTGATAAAAGGCTCCTGATTCTTAAGAGCTTTTTTTTTTTAATTCAGATACTAAAAAGTAGGGTATGCTATGGCCACAAGAAGGTTATTTTAACCCTTTTTCAAGGGCACTAGAAATGTATCCCACACTTTTTGTGTTTAAATGGTTTGGTCCCTTCTTGAATAACTGGCTGAGCATCCTCTTATATTGGCAAGTGTTTAGACACAAATGCATCTTTAGTACTGGTTGCCAAGCTATACTTTTAAAATTTGCAAAGATTAGCAAAACATTTGTTTCTGGAATATGAAATCCTGTGGACTACCAGTAAACTTGCTTCACAAATGGACAGAATTTGAAGACACAGCTATGCTAATCTGGATCAGTATGCAAAAAGATTGTGTAGCACCTTTAAGTCTAACTGACTATCCATTTAGTCTCAAAGAGCTACAAGATCCCTTTGAAAATGGATGGAATCTTAATTTGTATTAGGTCAGGCTCTTTTGGTTGCTCTTTTGTATGAAAAGCAGAGAAGACTATAGCAGAATTCCTTACACTGCAGAGTAAGTAGCACGGTGGTACACCTGAAAGCCAATTAAAGCCTCATCCATAAAACCATAAGAACAGTCATCCTGGGTAAAACAAAATTCTAGCCATTCTGTTCCGAAAGTGGCCAGCAATGTTACCACTATTAATAGACACTTAAGGAAGTCCACAAACAGGGCACAAACAGAATAGCAACATCCTATTTATGTTCCCCTGAAAACAGTATTCTGAGCCTATTGTTATTTGACATTAAAGATAATGCACCTTGCCTTTAATACTGGAGGTGATTATTGTTATTTGACACTAGCATATTTACCTGGCGTTGCCTAGGATTTTATTTTCCCAGAGGTAACACTTGTTATAAATACCTTAGAATTACCTAACTTTACCTTAGGAATTAGATGCAGTTGAAACACATAGATTTGAGATCCTGTGTCTCTAATTCCCCAAGCTGCCTTGTCCAGTACGTATAATTTTCTCCATATTCCCCAATCCAATCTGTATTCAGACACGTTAACATACACAGTTTGGTTTCCTGAGGGAATATGCTGCCCTCCTTCTTGCTGGTAGGCCTTGTCTCTGTAGCAACTGGCCTGAGCTCTCTGGCTAAGAATTCTAAAGGCCCCTCTCTGAACTGCCAACCCCAGGATTCCATAGAATCTTCATAGTCAGCCAATCATATGAGGTCTTTTCGCCTCACACAATCAATCATATGAGGTCTTCGCCTGCCTGACACAGACAAACTCACAAACAAACTTTGACTTTCATAGAGTAAATAAATATAATGTATCTTGCCTTTAATACTGGAGGTGATCTGTATTACCATCATGATTAGTAGCCTCATTTTCCATTAATCTGTCTCATCCAGTTTAGAAGCCATCTGCATTGGAGACCATCACTACATCTTCTGGAAATAATTTCCATATTTAGCAGTACCATGTGCAAAGAAATAACTTTCTTCTATCTGCTGTAAAAAATCTCAACATTTAGCTTTATTGGATGACCACAAAGTCTAGTGTTATGAGAAGTGAAGTTGTTTTTTGTTTTTTTTTAGAAAGCATTCTCACATGTTTTAAAATCCACAAACGCAACAGTGTCAACAGATTAGGGTTATGTTATTCACGATGTCGTTAGACATCTCCTAACAGGTCAGTAAACCAAACTTCTAGAGAGATGAATCTTGACTTGATATGTCTTTGCACAGTAACTCTATTCAACCAAGGTAGTGGTCTTTTCTTTTCCTGGTCTTGGAGAAAACTTTCAAAGGGCTTTTGGGAGGGGCACATTCCATAAATGCACACTATTAGAAAATGCAAGAATCATGTAGCAAAAGTAGGAGCACTTCATAGGTTGTTCGTATCTTTTAGAGCAACTGCCTACCCTGCTGTGTTGGCTGTGTATGTGTATGAGCTTAACTTCAGATAAGGAAAAGGGCACTAGTTTTGAGAAGTCATGAGAGTTTCTCACAAAATATATTTTACATAAATCACAGCACCCATGGCCAGTCTAAGTTTTATATTGGAGGCAACATCTCATGAGGAAAGCTGAGAATTCTCCAAGGCCTGGCGCTGCCAAGATGACAAGTCTCAATTAAAAACTCGGCAAGACTTATTCACATCCCTACAGTCTCTATTTTCATATGTTCATTATTTCCAAATCTAGTTGCCTGGAAGGCAGTCCTTGTCCTAAAGACTAAAGGACCACATTTCTAAAATTCTTCTGAAGAAAGGATAGATAAAATTATATTGGATTAGGTAGATTTGACTGCTATGTAAAAGACACTGTTGCTTTCTAATGCTCTCAAGAAGATATTTAATTTGTTGCGTAGACATGAAGAGAAAGTAGCTGTCAGTTTAAGTGCCATTTCTGTCACACTTTTTAATAATATACTGTTGCTGTAATTATACTGCGGTTCTTTTATATTTAGTAAAAGCTTGCTCAGTTTTACAATGAAAAACAATTTAAGAAATTATAGAAACAGACTGAACACAGTGGTTCATTTGCTGAGGCAATTATCCAGATCCTTGTCAAGGAAAAGAGAGAGAAAGAACAAAGACTGTGATGTGCAAAAAAATGTTTCTAATTCAATGCTATAATGCTTACAATATGTCTGTGGTTGTGTTGGATTATGTTAATAAACTGCAGTCAAAATGTATTTGTCACAACACAAAGGAAGGGCGCTATCAATCGTCTTGCCAGATATTTTAAATTAGTCACCAAAATGTCTAGCCAAGGTTTCCTCTATGACCCTCAGATGAAGGGTGAGGCTTATTGGACAGTTTTTTTTTCCTATGAGAGTAGACAGTCCTTCCTTCACCACCACCACAACACACACACACACACACATACACATATACCATGATCCAGTATCTTGAACAATCTGGAAAATAACTGTAAAGTGAACTGCGATTAGCTTGACATATTAATAGCATACACAGTTCCACCCCAAATTCATCTCCATTTTGAAAAAGTGGTTATCACTCACAGGCCAGATTCCTCCAGAAGCTCTGTGAACACATGCTTTGGGTGATGTGGGGATAAGAACAATGAGAGACACTAACAAAGAAGTCAAGATCCACAGAAAAATAACTGGCTGTCCAAAAAGAAGTTTCTGTTCTTACTCTTCTTCTTTTTTTTAAGCCCACGGACTGTCTAAATAACCACTGCAGACTCTGAGAGAGAAAAAAGGTATTGCTGTTTAAGAATTTGGTCATTTGTAAAACTGCTTGGAACAAGAACATTCCAAAACAAGTCAACAATTCCAGAACCACATTTACTACATGTCACAGGAAGTAATCATCACAGAAATTCAGGCAATATCTGTTCCCATGTTATTAAACAAAAACTAGCTCTTTTGGGGAGGGGGTGTCTTCACAAATTCAGACATGTGTAATGTGGCTTTGTTAAGAGCTTCTTTAAAAATCATGATTTTTGGAGAGTGAGTGATGGATTTTTAATCTCTTCCCATAGATGGGGCTACCCCCATCAAGTTCTTTTCCTATAACTACATTATGCAAATGTCAGTGGAAGATGTTGCTGAACACTGTTTACAATACAGTCCTTGAACTGACAGGTATAGAAGAAGGGGAAATGAAATACAAGAGCACAAGCACATAAGACAAAACAAAACTAACATCCAAATGCAGATTATGAAATGTGAATGTGCTGCAAAACATTTCAATGGAATAATAAAAAAATGTGGATCCTGTTTCTTCATTCCCCACCTCCCTGCCACATCTGGAGATAGTTTGGTGAAGCAATTGCCAGAAACCAAATAATATCTCTGCCTGACTAGTTCTTTTCTTTTGCATGCAAACAATTAATGGAATATGCAACCCATTTTCAAAGTGTTCATATTCATTATACTGCTTCCTGAAATTAAGTAACTGTTTCATAATGTAATACTGTACATAGAACAAGAGAAAAAAACCACGTGTCTTTTCTTTGTAGTGTTTAAGCTTGCTGACTTGATACTGATGGTCATCTTTGCTGTCAACATCTACAAATTCTGTGCCTATGCAGAGCTGATTCCAGGAACATTCCAAGGTTCTAATCAGTGAGGTAGAAGCCATGCTCTTCCCATCAAGGAATAAGACCTTTTGATTTTATTTTTGCCTTGAGAGGTGCCTTCATCTGTTCACATGTATCATCTGTTCAAACCTTCATAATCACCAGAAAAATGCCCCATCTAAAGCAGTCCTTCTTAAATTACTAGATGCAGGAGAATAAGCAGGGTTTTTCCCTCACAGTGCCAGGGACCCACTGACATTGTTTGGAGTTCACTGACTACAATTCGCCCTTTCTTTCCTGAAGATTTGCCACAGACTGGAAGCCATTAGCTCAGTGGTTCTCAACCTGTGGGTCCCCAGATGTTTGTAGACTTCAGCTCCCAGAAGCCCTGAACATTGACCATAGTGGCTGGGGCTTCTGGGAGCTGAAGTCCACGAACATCTGGGGACCCACAGGTTGAGAACCACTTCATTAGCTGGACCAGCACTGGTCCATGGACCACTACTTGGAGCAGTACTTCTTTAAAAAGGCACAGGACTCATGTAGTGGAGCAGCTCACTCTGCGACTGCAAAAATGACCACCAAGACAACTTTATTTATGGAAGTAATGATTTCAGTGCAGGCATACAGATGAACTCTGCTCTCACATTTAAGATGCAGTGCCTAATGAAGGTCAATAGCCGACTTACACAGTTCCACGAGAGAAAACTTTCTCCTAGAATACAGCAGTGATTACACCTCTAGTAAACTGTCTTTTAATTTCACAGGGAAAACCTGTTTTAACAGCTCACAGAACTATCATACAGAAACCAGGAAGAAATGGAAATAAACTTTTGGAAGGCACTCAGAACCTGAACGTAGCAAAAGAATCAGTATGAAATTAACTACCCCATGGTTTTTTTAAAATTTATTGCAAGAAAAAAAACCCAGAAATACATAACATGACAAACATAAAAGTGAAGGGAAAGGTTAAAAAAAGAAAGAAAAAAAGCTTACATTTCTATTTCTTTTCAAATTTTATTTACACAGTATACAATGTATTATAAATTATACTGATTATATATTTTTGATTATATATATATATCTGAATATCATTCGCATTGTACTAGTTATTAACTATTCCCATAATTAACATTTTCAAAATATACTGTTAGTAATATCATTCTTATTTCTATCCTTTTCAAAATATAATATTCATAATTTCATTCTTATTTCTTTTCTAAACCTTAATTATCCTTTCCTAATTACTCTTATTACCCTACATGCCAATATACTCTCTCTCTGTCTCTCTGTCTCTATATATATCCTATTTGCTGGTGTATAAGACTCACTTTTCCCCCGAAAAAATACTGTTTGAAAATGGGGTGCATCTTATACGCCAGTGTCTTATACACTGGCAAATAGTATTTGCTGACATATAGATGGGGTGCATCATATGCTGGTGCATCTTATATGCTGGCAAATACAGTATATTTCACCTATTCTACCCTAAATTTAACCTATCACTAGTACCCCATCCCCAGAGCCTATTATACATTGAATTATTCCACCTTCCAAAAATGACACGCTTCTTATTTTGATTTTTTTTCCAACTCATCCCATGTTTTGAAAAAAAAAATCAAAACTATATTGCTTCTAAGATGTAGAAAGACTAGGAAACACCTTCTAGTTGAGAAGAAGTCTAAAACACGTTTCCATCAAACTGGAAAACCACCTTTTTCAATGCACTGGAGATACTGGGGGAGGTAGAGTGAGTAAGAATGCAGGGCAAATAGCTGCAGATTACATGTAGACTACCATGAATGTTGTCTTCAAATATTTTCTTAGAAACCAGGCTAAACTCTAAGAATAAGTTCAAATGAGAACACTTACGCCTAGTGAAAGGTCTTCCTCCTTCTGGAAAGACTGAGTTTGGTTCTCTTGTCAAACTCATGTTGGTTGCCTTTCTCAAGCTTAACCTGCACTTAAGTATCATGTTTAACCCATGACAGGAGGGTGAGTAAGATGTACTGTAAAGTCTCTCCCAACTCTACAGCTCTTTGTGAATGTAACATGGAATGGTAGCACAAGATATTTTAGTATTACATCTGAGCCAAGGAAACAACGGCAAACTATGTTTTACTGTATTGTTCAAGAGGAAGTCATGGAATCCAAGGGGTGGAGTTCTGGGCAAATTCACGTAACAGCACACAAACTAAAACAAGGGATTATATTTGAATGGGGTCAATCAGGGAATCTTAGGACGTCAAAACAAGGACTTATTAAACTCCAAAGGCAAAACCTACCCCTCAAATTCTCCTGTACAAGCTAATTCAAACAAAACAGTATGTTCTTCCATAGCTCCCATTCATTTCAAAAAGGACTTGCTGAGGAGATCTTCCTGGCAAATTATGCCCCATGTAAATTAGGTTACAACCCTATGCATGTTTAACTAGAAGTCACAATGAATTCACCACGATGACTTTTGAATGAACACACACAGGATCATGGTCTAAGATACTTACTAAGAAATAAATTGCAGCCAAAATCAATAGGGCTTGCTTCCAAATAAATATGTTTATGATCAGCTTAAAAGTAAAAGTACCCAGGCTATAAATTTCAGAGGACTATTAAGCATTCACAAAAGAGAAAATAACACACTTTGATGACATTTAGCTATCATAAAACCTAAGTGTTGATTGTCATTTTCAACAAGGAATCAAAAGAAAGTTTTTTTCTCTGACATGCTCTTGAACTCCTTTTATGTAGACTTTAAAACAATATAAATATAAATAATATTGTTACTGTGTACCCTCAAGCCATTTCCAACTTATCGTGACCCTACAGCAAACCTATAATGGGGTTTTATTGGCAAGATTTTTTGGGGGAGGGGATGCATACAAAATAATATAAATAATCTAGCAACAAAATATAGTTTTAACCACAAAATGATCTGCTTCAAGACCACCACTCTGTACTAACAAAAAGTGATTAGTTAAACATTTTGACATTTAACTGAAGGAAACATTAAAATAAATTAGTATCTGAGAGCTATATATGTTTGGGCCAGCATCTGGCCTGAAACTTTAAATTAAGCATGAAGTTTTGAATACTTAAGAATTCTTAGCATAAAAACTCCTCTAATTTCCTCCAGAAATTCAAAATTCTACTATCCAAGGAGTATGTCAGGACTTTAGTTCATGTTGAGTCCTGAATCTGTAGCCTAAGGAATCTCAGGTGGCCAGTCAGTCTGTGAGTCACTATCAAATTCATATTTGGGTCATTTCTGCATCTTACCTGTTCTCAAAGCCATCGCGTGGGGATCTGGGGAAAACTTCTTCAGGGAGCGGAGCGCAACAGACATGCTCCCTTCTGCACAGGCTGCCTGCTGCATGGGAGGAAGGGCAATGGCTCTGCCCCTCCCTTCCACCATGAAGCCCGGCAGTTTCCCAGGCTGCTCTGGGAGAGGAGGCGCAGCCACTGCACTTCCTGATGTTCTGCATGACAGACAAGTGCGAGAGGGAGGCAGGAGGACTGTGCAATCGTGAGAGAAATCTGTCAATGATTAAGTCCGCAATTGCAATGGGTGGCCATAGGATCACGAAAGGATCGCAACAACATCATACAGAACCATCATCACAATCCTGTCAGGATCCCGTGGCCACTGCAGGTTGGAGGGGGGGTGCAGAAAGGGCCTAAGTCACAAATCATAACAATTAATAATTGCCAGATTTCAGCTGGCAAAACAGGCCATATGGAAAGACCAAGTTGAGCTGTGCCCTGAGCAATAAACATTCTCTGTGGCCATGGTCTTCCTTCCTTTACTTTGATTTGTACCACTCCAGCACACCTAGGCTTGACTCTTTTCAAAACTATCCATAACTTTTAGATTCAACACAAAATTTGTTGTGCAAGCAGAATGACAAACTTCCATTTCGTTTCACTTACTGTACACTTCACCATGGATGTAAAACAGCCCTTCTGTGAACAAATGTGCCCCATCTGTAAGTAGAATCAAGACTTTGAACCTAAACTGTTCTTTTCCAATTGGCCAAGAGAGATGTATAAACTAGTAAAATATGAGATAGGTTTTTTTAAAGGAAAAACAAGAACAATACTGCCTTTGGCATTGAATTTCATAGAGACAACTGAAGATATGGAAGTTTTTTAAAAAAACACAGTAACTGCTACAGAATTGCGGGGCACTGAAGTTAAAACTGTGTCCTTAATATGAAATAAAAAAAGATAAAGCATTTACAAAACCTCCTCCCCATCTTCTACAACACTGCTTCTAAGCCCTCCATCCATTTTCCCCTCAAATCTAAACTACTTAATATTTTTAAGTGCATCCAGCTTGCCTAAAGCCCACATGTCAGCCACAGTGAGATGCCTCTGACCAGTTTTAATACTCCCAGAGAAAGCAGCCTTCTCTCCAAAGTGACCAGAACTAAAACTGGACCGCATACACATGAACCATCCCCACTGTAAGTTTTCTGTCTCAGGTACAGCCAGTCTTGCCTGCATTGTTAGTTCACCTTTGCTACCATGGAAAAGTTATTATGGAAGCAGTATTATGGCCCTATAGCACCTCTCTGCTGCCATACAGGGATGTACATGAGCTTTGGACAAATCCTGAGTATATAGCCTACACAGCTTCTATTGACTTTTCAGACAAGCAATGAATGCAGCCATCAAGACTCCTTTTGTTTAGTGGAGAAAAAACAAAAATATATTCTCTGTAGCTCCTGTCATCTAGTACAAAAACAGTCAAAGTATACAGCCTTCATGTCTCCTTCCAGGATAATTCTCTTCCTCAGTCATTTTCCCATATTGCTTCAATGATTCAAGGAATACCATCTGATCCTAACTTCCTGTACAATTACAACTCTGATTACTTTCTTTGTTTGTGATCATGATGTACAACTTTTAACCACCCTCCCTTTCCCCACTTAAAAAAAAAGCAAAGAAAATTTTGCCTTGGTCTAGTTCTTGCACAGCCTTCCAAGAAATATCCATTTCCTTTGCTTGGCTGCAGACTTAGGTACGGTTGTAGAACTGGACTAGAAGAGGGCATGGGAAGGAGAGTGGTATTTCCTCTGCTGCAGGAACCTGAGCACTGCTCAGATTCATCAAAGTTGGAGTAAATTGCACTGTTGCTACTCCTACCATCAAAAGGGGGATTTTAAAAACACCATGATAATACTATATCCTCCTTTCGTCAATCTCCTTTTTTAAAGACAAAACAAAACAAAGTTAATTGTCTGGTCAGAACAAACAAAACTTTTCCTCTAAGTGGTAAACCAGTGATGACACATTTCCTGAATCAGCTCAGAGCTAAGATGTACCTGGTGGATTAATGTACCAAATGTGAGGCCTGGGTTTGTGTGAGCAGTAGCCTGCATTGCTCAGTTCCTGTGGAAACAGAAATTTTTTTGGTAGAGCACAAAAAGGCCAAGATTTCCTTGCATGCTACTCTGTGCAGCCACAGCTCATATCGGCTTCTGTTCTAGTCAAAGAAGCATTGGGTATCTTCAAGTGTATTATCACAGCTGTGACATGTTCAGCTTTTGCAACAAACAAACAAACAAACAAATCCCAAATGTGAAAAATCTCAGGGCTATTGAGCATTTTCCTGATGAAATATTTCTGCTGCAGATCCAAACACTGCATTAAAAATACAGCAATTTTTTTTTGAAAAACCACAAAAAATTAACAACAATAATAGCAGTACATTATGTTCTTTTCAAAAATCATGACATATTGATAACTTCAAATAGTTTACCAAGATTAAACTATATTAAAGATTTAGAAAATTACAAAAAAGTCTTTTTTTAAATGAAACCAGACAGTCAGTGGGTGCAAAACATACAAAAAAAAAAAATTGTTTTGGGAAGCAGGAAATTCTGTTTCATGAGTTCCAAAAATCATCTGTAAAAGCCACAGCTTTTTCAGCTTTCTGAATCTTGACATGCTTTCAAGACCATGTTGAAATGGATGGCTTCCCATTCACTCCAAGAAAAATGGTTAAACTTATAAAAGAGGGTCTGAAACAGCATGTCTATTCAGCATGCACCTCTTCTGTTCACAATGCATATTAACAGTGTAATCTAATTTGTGTCTACTCATAACCAAGAGTTCAATATGGTTATGTGTCCCATTTTAAGTGTTAAGTTAATCTGAGTCTTATCGATAGGTTAAAAAGTGTATTAAGAAGCTGTAAAAAGCTCTTTGATGTGACTATTTCAGTTCAAATACCATACATTTTTTCAAATTTCAGAAGAATAATACCACAGTTTCAGATCTTTCCACTAAAATCCAAAGGCCTCTGGTAATCTAATATGTTAAAATAGACTTTATCAAAGGATTAACACACCATTAATTGGAATAAAAAAGATTTGTATAATGGTGGTCATGAGATTTAAAAACAGCAACACGCTGCTTCAGCCTCACACAGATCTCCAATACAGTTCTTTATTCTGTCTACTATTAACAGCAAATTGTAGAAAGTTCTATTCCCTGGAGTGGGGTTTATAGAGGAAAAAAATCTTGTGATTTACTCAAATAATTAAATCCATGCAAATTCATTTACTCATCTCATGATCTGTACCTTTCCTTCCCAAGAATTAGACTAATGACACAATTAACAATTTTGAGATAAATATGTGGGTATCTGTTGTTTTATTTAGTTACCTTTTATGAGTTTCTCAAATATACGCTAGCCCAAATGAACTCTTTGTTACTTCAGGCATTTGTTTTAAACAAAAACATAGTAATAATACGCCAAAATAAATAACGGGAAAAGAATATAAAAAATTGAAACTGTACAGAAAGTAGCAGAATTACATAAAAAATCATACAAAGAAAATACCACATGCATGCACTTCTCTAAACAAATGTCACACAGCCAAATTTTCAATAGATTTCAGAATTAGATTAATCATCAGACGTTGTGTCCAAAAATGTGCCACCCCTATAGCCTGCAATCTTTGTTTTTGTTATTGCTGTGTGCCTTAAAAACCTCTTGCTATACATTCTGTCCTCCCATGTGCATGAACATGAAGGCTGCAATCCTAAACATATTTACCAGGATGTAAGCCAAATTAAGCATAGCAGGCCAACATATGTTCAAAGTCAACATGGTGTACTGGTTTGAGAATTGGACTACAACTCTGGAGACAAAGGTCTCAATCCCTCCTTGGCCATGGGAACCCACTGGGTGACCTTGGGCAAGTCACATTATCTCAGCTTCACAGGAACGCAATGGAAGACTATCTCTAATCAAATCTTGCCAATAAAGCTTTGAGACAGGTTCACCTTAGGGTCACCATAAGTTAGACATTATTTGAAGGCACACGACAAACAAGGGATTGCAATCCCAGCCTGTTTTTGCTTCTCTGTTCAGATAGGAGGAACAGAGGAGTAAGCCTTTAGTGTATACAGTCTTTCCTCTACATTTGTGGGTTTGACCTTCGTGAATCTGATTATTTGTGAGGTGTGCACATGCCTCTCCCCATTCTCCTCCTCCCTTTCCCTTGGCTTTTGACAGTCATGGAGAAATATGATGAGTGCACCAGGGCAAAAACCAAGGGAATGGGTAGGGGAAGGTGCACACAGGCCTTCCTTCGCCCCTCTAGAGCTCCCTCTCCCATTCTCTTGCGTTTTACCTTGGAGCGGAGAAGGATAGCTCACATGCCAGGGCAAAAGGCAAGAGAACGTGAAGCGGAAGCCCTAGAAGGAAAAAGAAGGGGAGTGCATGGGGGGGGTTATTCACAGTTTTCTCACTTTATGAGGGTTCTGTGCTATGAACCCTCAGAAAAATGGAGGGACCACTGCATTTATTTTGATAGCCTATACATTGTGCAGCTTTTGCTAGTGCTGTTAGTATTGTTAGTACTCAAAGAAACATGTGGGCTAATTTCTCCCACCAATTTCTAACAACAATAAAAAAGTTCTAGAATGTTTATTCTTTGCTATTTTCCATGATATAGTAAGAGAACACAACATTCTTCTCCCTGTCTCTCACACTCTGCACTCAACCTAACAAACTGGAGTTAGTTTCAAAAGCATTTCTGTGAAGCAGAGTAGTATTTATTGCGGAGAAAAAAAATACGAGAAGAAGAGGAAAGAGGGACGCTGGGTGGATATAGTGGGACAGCTGAACTGTGACGTCCCAGTAGATTTTGTTTTGTTATGTTATGTTATGGTTTAGGATTAACTTTGGGAATGCAATACAACAGCTACTACAGACTTAACCATTTAAGAACGGATGGCCTGGCAGCCTCAAACTGCAGCCATGTAATACATCCACTTAACTGTTCAAGTTAATGGGACTTACTTCTGAGCATTATATATTGCTTGTAGTGTTAATCAAGAGCATCTTTGATGAAGGTGCTATCTTCCTGAAGCTTTTTTGTAGACCACTCTTCACTTCTCCCAGACAAGCCACACTTACATTATTTTAGAGTGACTGATAGGTTTTCAATTTTAAAAGTGAACACTGTTTTAAATTTTTGTGTAGATAAATGAATAGGCAAATAAATGCTTATGAGGGACAGAAACTACAATGGAAGTGGAGCCTCAGAATCACACTGTATTTATTAGCCCGTCATATAAATTCACAACCAGATATCAGTAGTGAATTCCTAAAACACACACACACACACACACACACACACACATCTTTGGAAAGATTGGGGTTAGATAAACGTGTGGGAAAAGTTCAGTTGCTCTGACTATGTTATCCTTTATTTTTGTGGCTAGGTCAAAAATTCAGTGCCTTAGTTATTAAAGAAAAAATGTAACACTGAAAAAGATAAAACACCTCCTTGGAAAGCAAACATGACAAAGGAAAAGATACGCTGCCGGTAGGTTTGCCTGAATTCGATAAGGCTTTTGCGGTCTGCTCCATTAGAGGCAGAAACTCTAAACTTACCATGAGGGATAACTATTACAACATGGGGAAAATTAGAGTCCATGGTATTTGTTGGTATTTATATCTAGCCCCCTCCGTTCTTGCATGGTCAGTGAATAAAGCACTTCCAGGAGAGAGAAAAAGAGAGAGAATGAGAGAAAGAGAAAGAGAGAGAGAGAAACTTCAAACTGTGCCTGGTGACAGCAGTGTCCAGGCTATAAGTAATGTTCAAAGGATTTAACAATGCCTGTGACTGATCATTCTCTTTCCCTTGCCATCACCTGCTGATTTTGTCCAGGTGTTTTATGGCTATCTGGAGGCTCTGGAGAACAGACAGAAAGAAGACTTTGCCAATTTCTTTTGTCTGGGATTGTGAATTCCTTACACAGATGGTGGGCAGCCAAACATCATGCTCATTTGCCTTTGCCCTCCAAAAAAGAGAGGATGAGAATGATCCTCTCTCCCCCAAACACTATCTGAAATGTGGAGGTAGTTAAGAAGTTGTTGGGGGGGGGAGTGCTTTTTCCCCATCCAAAGGAGAAAATAGTTTTGCACTGTGGGTGTTGTTGTTTTAATAATATCAGAAATACTACAATAAAAAACAAATAGATTTTTCTTTGCAAGTAACAACCATTACCATAATAATTACTATTATTTACTTCAGCTCCTGGAACTCCTGAGCAACTGAGGTACTCAACACAACCAGATGTTACAATCCTCCAGTACATTTGGAATAGTGTTTAGAGTAAACTACACTTGCAGTTTTGCTATCACTTCCCAAAAAAATGAATTTCCAAGGTAAATCTAGAAAGAAAATTCTGCCAAATGGAAAGCAGTCTAAAGGGCCTTTCTGGATTATCAGTTCTTAAGAGTGATAAATGTGCAATTGTCACCCATTTGTTGTGAGCAATCCAAAAGTCCTCCCTTGAGCTGGTTCATCCGCTGTGTGTGGATATCACATTTTCTGAGAGCCCAAGCTTCAACATTCTATGGTAGAAAAAGGGATTCTGCCCTGAGATAAGGCCTCTGCTTCTGAAATTGTTGTGTATGGTGTAACTGCGTGACAATCAATGAATATTGTATATTTTATTTATGTAATAACACACAAAAAACCTGACACTCAGCCCTACGCACCTTTCTATACCCATACCATACTATATTGTGACCTTCATATACCTACATCATATATATTAGAAAATGAGCAATTCTATGTTTTAAAAGTACAATTACTTATATAGCTGAGTAAGCAAGGTGAAAAGGAGAAAATGGTTAGGAGTTTGCTATGGGGAAAGCAATTTCTTATACAGTTGGGTAAGAGAGTAAGTAATCCTGCACTTGTATCAGCTTACTTACTTAACTATATCTGAATTAGACTATCCAATTATCTTTCCACGATTGTTTAATGAAGGCTGAGCATGTATTATTTTAATTGGCTAAATAATTATTATTAAAAGCATAAATACGATACATAATTTTGAATTAATTTTTAGCTTTTATTTGAATTTTAGCATTATTTAGCATTACTTTTTCTGGATGTTCTGTTAAAAAAACCCCTAGTATGCTGTTAAATACAACACTGTATTCTGTACTTCACTGTGCCTCTCTCAGTTCTCATGATCAATGTAATAGCTGAGTAGTCTGGATCAAGCAAGTTACTGCTTATTCAAAGAAGATTCCTTCTATCCGTATACTTCTCATTAGAGTTACTTATGCTTGGAAAGCAAAAAATGGGCTCTAAATTATTTTTATTTTGAAAGGGAAATATTATGATTACTTAATGAACAATGAAAGGTTATTTTATTAATACCAGCACAGGCGAATTAATTTTACCATAGGCATCATAGGTAGAATTATTAGGATTTGGTCTTCTATATGAGAATCATTTGATCATTTCAGAAATATCAATGATGGCATACAAGATAACCATCTTAGAATCTGAAACAAAACCTAGATCATTTTTACTGTCAGTCTGATGTACTTTAACTATAGACAAATGGTGCCGTATCCACAAATAGATTTAATCAGGATATGATCTCTTAATAAAAATCCTAAATTATTTTTAATTACATTGGGAGAGCAGTCACAAGGGAAGGGGAGATTTCTATGAACATCAGAAATATCCAAAGGACAAAATGAAACATGTTTCTTTAAGATGAAGCCTAGGATCTTGTTTCTTTAAGAGTTTAACCCACAAAAGGAGAGGGGGATCTCATGTTATAATTTTTCTCCCCATTTAATGAATTAAAGGACTTGTTTAAAAGATTGAGCCAAAACTCTAATAGCCTGAATGCAGATATTTTGGTCATGTTTCTACTCACAGCAAAGTTTTATAAACATGGTTCGTCACCTGGTTTGTTACAATGGTACCATTATTCACAATATAGCATTGTACCACTGTTATCACCAAATTCAAATACTGAAGTCAAACTGTTGCTACTTATTTGCTGGATGAAACTGCACGCTGTCATCAAAGATATTCTGAAGCTCTGTGATCTTCTTTAGACATCATGCTGGACTAGGTTCAGTACTATGTTTAGTACAATGTCAGTAAGACTTGGGTAGCAATGGGACATTCGTCTTAATGAAGGTTTCCTGTAAGCTGTTATAATAACACTTATTTTAACACAATAACACAAGGGCTCAGAAAATCAATATCCATCTTTCTTGTGGCCCCTCAAAAGTTCCCTCAAGAGCAGTACTATCTAATGTACAAAATAAGAATGACCAGCTGGCTGTTTATAAACTGGATCCAGCCCTCAAAGCAATTTTTCTGTTCCCCAGTGGGACTATCAAATTTTAATAAACATTTCGTAATAATGCGTCCACAATTTCTGTCATAAGTAAAGTGGGGACAATGATTTCTAACTTGAAACAACGGGGGGGGGGCGAATATCAGTATTCTAAGGATACCTATCCCTTTGGAATGAGAACCAGAGGGGCATAGTAGTTACAGCAAAGGTGGAGAAACTCAGGCCTTGAGGCTGAAGTTGGCTCCCTAGATATCCCAAATGGCTCGACCATTCCTCATAATATCATCATCTGATGGGTTCATAGTTGTGGATGATCTTTTAAAACCATTCTAAAAGGCTGGGATATCTCTCCTAAGGTTTCTTTAATGCCAACAACGGTTTAAAGCTAAAATATGCTGGCATTTTTCGTTCCAGTCTTTCATCTTTGCTTCCAAACACACTGGAAAGCTGCCCTTTGAATTTCCCTGAAATTCTCTGGACTGAAAGGGGCTGTGAAGCTCACTGGGATGACTTTGGACTTCAGACTAACCTGCCTCAGGATTGATGTGAGGATAAAAATGGAAAGAAGGACTATGTACTTCACCTTAAGTTTTGTTGCTGCTGCTGCTGTTACTGCTGTTATGTGCCTTCAAGTCATTTCTGACTTATGCAGACCCTAAGACTAACCTATCACTGGGTTTTCTGGGGCTGAGAGTGTGTGATGTGCCCAAGGTCACCCAGTGGGTTTCCACTGTTAAGTGGGGAACCAAACCTTGGTCTCCAGGGTTTTAGTCCAAAGCTCCAAAGTTCCTTTTTGTTGTTGTGTACCTTCAAGTTGTTTCCAATTTATGGCAACCATAAGGCAAACCTATCCTGGAATTTTCTGGGGCTGAGAGTGTGTGATGCACCCAAGGTTACCCAGTGGGTTTCCATGGATGAGCAGGGAATCAAGCCCTGTTGGCTCTCACAAGTTCCGTAGCAGGATACAAATGTGATAAATAAATAAAAGATAAATATTTCTGAAATCACATACCTCATAAGAGTAATTTAGCTTTAGGAGGCATAATTTTATTTAAAAAGCATGAAACTGAGAGGATCACTTTGTGCAACAAAACATACTTACCTTCTAGAGACCACAGCACTGTCCAAGAATACACATGTTAATACACAATTTGACAAGATTGTGGAATTCTGCTATAGGCTGTTTTACAAAGAGTTCAAAATTTTTAATTTTTTACACTGTTTTAAATTGTTTTAGAATGCATTTATTTACTTAATATCATTCTGCTAAATGTACATCATCCTGAGATCTATAGGTATAGGAGGGGAAATAAAAAATTTAATAAATATATAATTAAGTATGTTGAGCATCTGTGATACAAAACAATGGTGTTCGGTATACTTTTAAAGCAAATGTTTCCACTATGGGTGCAAATTTTTATCACTTTAGTTGGCAGGTTAATCAGCAAAGGTTTAGATGATTAACTGGTAAGATCTAGTTCTAATTGGTGAGGTTGAAAATTAAAGAGTGTTTTTTTGAAAAAGGTTTCCTTAGTTCTAAGTGTATTACTATAATATGGAGTAAAACACACAACATTGTCTTCAAGCTGAATGAGCAATACTTTATAATGAATACAAAAGTCCTTTCCTGTCTCCAGTCATTCAGTAACAAAAAACCATACAGCTGGCAAATGTGGCCCAAAATATTTTGCTGCCAAAGGCAAAAACACCATGGTGCCTCCTTCCAGCATTTTTTTTTTACATTTCTCAGAATCCCACCAGCACTTATACCCTGCCCAATTTCTCTATCAGCTTGTGTGACATCACTCCTCCATCCACCTACCTGAATGACAAATTCATCCATTTCCAAATGCATACACTTTTCAGTATATATACATTTTTTAAAAATATATGCCTTTCTACTCTCATTTACTTGTGTAGAATTCAAAACAAAAAGAAGAAAAAAAAGATTCTGACACTTTCCATTTCCTCCCAATGAAGAGAGACTGAAAGATAAGTGCATGCTTCATTAACAGTCTCACAAACCACAAATTGGATAGATTTGTAAAAAATCTCAGTTTATGTGATTTTTTTTCAGTCTTTATATTCTCTCTTCCACTACGCAATTTCATATGCAGAAGTTCATGAGACTGGCAGCTGAATCTTACTTCAGTACTTCGGATTGCATCCTCCACTACTTTGAAAGGCAGGGGCTTAGAAGAAAGAAAAGGTGAAGCAGCACATGTGCCTCTGTCCATTCTGTGTCTCTCAGCACCTGTCCTCAGATGGGGTTTCCTCACTGTACTTAATGGAAGGGCCAGCCCTGTCAGCTACAGGGAAGCCCAGTAAACGTGTGAGGATCCAGTATAGACAACAGCGCAAAAGCAGCCTCTCAGCATGCTTCCGCCTCTTCTTATTAGTAAGGACTCAGGGACGGGGAGACTGGCAAGGATCGCTTTCCAACGTGTCATGCTTTTTTTCGCTCCTGTCAATTGTCTAGACCAGAGACAGGGATCTTGCTGCCACTTCCATTGACAGATGTATCATCTATTTTTTATTTGTTGCTCACATTCTTTACAGACTTCTTGTCAAGACTCTGAAAGAGGACTGAGTGAACAGTGCTCTCCTCGCTCACTTGCTGCTCTGCACTTCTGCCTCTCAGGACTGTTTCCTGTTTGCCTGCAGAAATGGCCTGAAAGATGCAGAGATGCTAAGAGGCAGAGTGAACCGAGTGGGGAAAGAGGGAGGCACCTACAGAGTGCAGTTATGTCCAAGCTGGGAAAGGAAAAATTAAAAGATAATGAAGCAGAAGAATGGAGAAACAGTGGCCGTAACATGAAAATAGGTCCCTGAAACCGAAGGATAATTCTGGCCCACTTGCCACGACAGTTTTAGGTCTTACAGATGTTCAGTGGGTCAAGAATTAGGACAGGACTGGAAAATGTTAAAGACAGTTTTTAAATCTCAAAAAGCAAAAACACACACGTATACATGGAAAGAGAGATCTTTGTAACATGAAAATACAATTCTTTTATTATTGAATAAAAATATTTTAATAATTTGTCCCCATTCTCTATAATCCAATTTGAAAAAGTTTTGCTCAGAAGTCTTACTGAGTGAAATGAGACTTCGTTCATGTACTAAATAACATGGCTGGATATCAGAACATATCTAAATTCCAAGTCATTTGCAGTTCTCTTTTATTCTAGCTTTAGACAGCTAACAATGCTGAAACAGTGACAACTGCTTGCTTTTATCTATGATTCAATCTCCTATGCCAAGAAGCAAAACACCCCAATTAACTGCTAATCCTCTTTGTGTAAACAAAACCTTTAGTATGCTTAATTCCATTCAAACTATAAAGCTACTATTCCTTACCACCTTAGTAAATATTTTTTATAGCTTCTGGTTGTCTTTTATTATTGATTCTCTTCCATTATCTAAAACCAAAATCTCTTTTTTAAGCTTAGTCATTCCTACAGAAAAGCATCAAAACACCAAGTGATGTTGCCAAATCAAAATGTTATGTTTTCTAGCCAGAATTTATCAGGGTTTATTTCAACAGTCATTCTTCTTAAAACACAGACACATAAATACTTCTTTTCAATAAGTTTTGTGTTTCAGAAGTATGTATTCATATTCAGTTATGGGGCTGGATCTTAAAAACAGTGAAATCTGTATCTTTCACCAAAAGATTTCTTCACTTCCTTTGCTAGCTGAGCAGAACTGCTTCCAATTCTGTACCTCTTTAAAAACAAAATTTGTGAGGAGGTTCCCTCCGACTTAACAGCATGCATTTTCAACTTCATTGAGAGTACTAATTTTAAATAAGCACTTTAAAATGCATATTCAATGAGTTGTCAGTAACAGCACAATAATGAAACATACAGTCCCCTATTTTATTCAGCTGTGCAAGACAACAGTTAAATATTTGGGCAAACATCAAATCTCCAACTTATTAATTCCTCTAAATAACAAAACAGAGGTTAGGTATTTGGCTAAAATCAGCATTATCTTGCTGTCCCTCAACCAGAACTGAACCAAGGAAATAAAATCTGTTTAGCCCTGACACAGTTGTAATTCAATCTCTGTTTCCTTTCCTTATTTTCTTCAGGACACAATGGAACTCTCTGCTGGGCAAGGCCACCTGCATTGATTACTTCTCTGTCTACACCCACGGAATATGAATATGAGCCAATGATAATTAATCAGAGTTTCTTCCAACATAAACCGCAGCTCTTTTTCAATCTGTCTAGGACTGCTCTCCTCCTTTTTTAATCTCAAGATAAGCCAAGAAATAGCTGGAATAGCTATCAAAACCATGAAAAGGGGGAGAGGAGAAGAGAAGAGAAGAGAAGAGAAGAGAAGAGAAGAGAAGAGAAGAGAAGAGAAGGGAATAATGTGTAGTCACGACCATGTTTTATGGACAATTACGGAAGTTATAGTCCAAAACAGTAAAATTTCAATTTGATTGAGGTGCATAACAGGCTTGTGGAATGATACATTTGAAAATATTGAAATTAGTGCCTTTTGTGGCAGTATTCTATTGCAAATATGAAAGCTACACACTTCTCCACACATGTAGAGTTTACGGACCCTGAACAATGTGGTAAAATGTACTCTTGTTTTCTTCCTCACCTTCGGGGGTGTGACAGACAATTCTAAAAAGCAGAGATAGATCTGGAATGCAGGTGTAGCTAGTCATTAGGAGCAAGGGCCCTCATAAGCAGGATACTTCCAGAGTTAACTACTTCAAAATACATCAGAGAATGCATCACACCTGACTGCTCATCCCCCCTCAGCTATTGCCAACTGAAATCATTTTGGGTTGAGGCTGGGGAGATGGGGAGCTCTACTCTCCCGGGAATTACATCATCTTCTAATGGATGATGAAGCACTAGCTTAGGCCCCCAGTCGTGACTTCAAAAATGTAACAGATACAATGGTCTGCTTAGCACCAGATGTACTTACTGAAAAATAACTGCATACACCCGGCAACATTTTCCGGTTTGCATGCAAGCCTAGAAAAACCTTTAAAAGACTTGCCAAAGTGAATTAAGTCCAAAGAAGGTGAGATTTTTTCTCCCCCACACATGCAGAAAATATGATCCACAATTAAGAAAGCATTTTAGAGTCCCCTCAGTGATAAACTTACACTTCAACAAATACAGGTCAGCAGAGTGTAAATAGTGATAACTCAAAAAGAAACAACATTTACAAAAAGTTTCAATCCTAATTTAGATTCCACTTATGGAAATCAATGGAGCTTAAATTCTCATAAATATATTTAGAATCAGTTTCAAAAACAATGGTAGGCTTGTATTACCTGCAGAAACACTATAGCTAGCTGTTTGGTCACCTTGCACATGCATGCATACCCCTAAGCTCTTGTTATGTGAATACCTGGCGCCTGGGAGCAAGTTTTGATCATGCAGACATTCCTCATTATTTCAAGTCAAGCCACAACAGCAACGGGGGAAACCGGGACAAGGCTTACGGACTGAAATCTTCTACCAGGCATACTTTAAAAAATGACAACTCAGACCACTGGTACCCCACGCATCACAGTGACTGCAGATTTCTTTTCTCTCCTTCATAGAGGTTTCTAAGCATGCCTTCTTTTTAATCATCAGGCTGAGGAAGGCCAACTATACTGGCTCGAATATGTGTTGAGAGGTTTGGTGGCACAGGTCATCCTAATAGTCACTGAAGGGATTCTCTGCAATACTACTTAAAACAGAGAAAGAGGGAAGGGCTTGTTTGTTCTTGTTTTGAGAATCAGCTCTTTTAAGCATGCACAGCACGGCTGGGTTCAAATAATCCTTAGTGGCAAAAAGTAGCAATTACGTGCAGCCATTTAAGAAACGTATTTTTTAAAAAATGTTTATGTTATTATGGTTTACAAACTTCAGGCTGCAAATTTGTGCACACCTTTGGCATCAAAATACTACACCAAGCTCAGGGAAGCATTTTTAGATGTATTAGAAGGTGGTGCATTAAAGTATGCTTTAGAGCACAATGGGGCAACGTTTCGACCCTGGGGTCCCATAATATCCCTGCAGGGTTCCCCTCCTCAATTAATACTCCCCCCATTTTTGTTCCCAAATGCCTATCAGAGGCATGTATGTTATTTTGCAAAGCCCACACCACCACTTAAGTCCAGGACATGCCTTTTGAAAAAAACAGGAAGACCAGGGGAAAAGGGAGTTCTCCTGGCAGGTTCCCGGCAGTCAAATAAGTTCCCTGCATTTAGACAGATTCCTTTTTGGTTATTATGATAAATAAATACAAAATAATAAAACATTATTGAAATATTTGAAAGCAATTACATACTTTCTAGAAAGCAATTTAAATGTTCATTTTGGGCACTTTCCACCATGGCTGTGCAGACCTCCACAGGGAAATCCTAACAAAAGAATTTTATTAATGTAAATATTGCATATGTTCAAGATCTTTTTTAAAAATTTGGGAGAGTGGGAATCTTTTGTTTTGTTTTGTTTTCTTCTTTCTTTCTTCCTTTTTTTTTCTTCACCCTCTCATGTTTGCCCCATAGATTTGGATACATTGTAAATTACTCTACTAATATTTCTTATGCTATGCTAGTATGTATCTGCTGCTATATAATAACTCCAATTCCTCCATGAGTTAAACGTTGCTATCAATGAGTAACACAGAGAGATTTTCACCAAAATGTACTGGTTCTTTAAAAACACTAGTTTGCTTTTAGAACTGCCTTCAGTATCCTATAAGTGGAATAAAAGGCAGGGTAGAAATCTTTTAATAATATTAATGAAATCAATTTTGAGACAGCCTCCCCGTTATCTTCCATCTCCTACAGTTTATGATACAACTTTCTTGTAGGTAATTTGCAATATGCATTTCATCACTCATATAATTGCCAGTTTGTTTTAAGATTCTTAGGCTAGCTTGTCATACGCTTTCTTTTTCATTTTTTCTTGTTTTACTTCTTCCCACATTCATTTATGGTTATAAGGAACAGGGGAGGGGGGAGTCTTTATGTTGATAATCTTTACTACTTATAACTAAATGACCTCTGCTGAAAAATAAAGAATTAAGTCATTTGTCTTATGAGGTATTGTGGACTTTTTATGGTATACAATTTAGCTAATAACTGGTTGAGACCAATCTTTAACAAGTCACATATTTCCATTGTCCCTTCACCCCCTGCTTATGCTTTTACCACATCCTAACAAAAACATGACCAGAACTGGTGAAAAACATACGGTTCCAACTAATGAATCACATACTTTCCCGCAAGTACAGTAAGTACTACCAGCTGTGACAGTCTTGCTTTGGCAGTGGAACCAGTGCAGTACAAGGCCGACACATCTGAAACCAGCTGTACTAAAAAACCGCAAGCAATATAAGTCCGTCTGCCTTCTCAGGGACTTCTTTGTCTCTGTCTGTCTCTCTCTGCTCTGTCCCTAGGATTTGCCAGCCATCTTTGTTTTGACAGGGCTCTGAGTTTTAAGAAATTTCAAGGGGAGAAAAATCCGCTGATTCAGGAAACTAAGTCTTCACAAAACGATAAGGAGTTCTTTGTCAGATTCAAGCATACATCAAGAAATTTAAAGAGAAAGTATTCAAAATGACATGCTCTCTATTGGTACTAGTTTCTGCTATAACATTACTCAGTCATCAGCATGTTCAGATTGCCATTGAAATAAGCAGTTCTTGCTTCAAAATAGATACACTCCTTTGGAAATACTTGTATATGTTTTACTGATTAAAAAGTACATACAAAACTAGACTGATCCAACAGGGTTCTTTTCACGCTTTGTCTGTATGTCCAAGTGAGATGCATACTTTTGTGTGTAACTGTGCAAAGCAAGCAGCCTCTGCAATTCAGGCAGTAACTAATTAACTAACTGAATGCCAGGATGTCCTTTGCAACCCAGTGTCCTACGCATCATACTTGAGGCACTTCTTTTGCTTCCAAGGACATAACACTGTTTTGTCTTTTTGTTTTTTTTACTGAGGGCTGTCCTCAGTATCTTTCCCTGACAAAAAAAGGACATTTGTACAGGGCTGTTCCAACATCCCAGCCAGTCCTGAAACAAGTGGCCATGAGAGTAGACTGGTTGCTCAGATATTTTCAGAGGTAGCATCATTTTATTTATTTGAAGAACAATATGTGTTCCTTGCAACATATTCTCTGCAGTAGTATGGAAGCTGCTGAGATACAGCCTTCTGTTCATGGGTACCAGTGTTCAGAGAACTGAGGGGTGGCATTTTTTTGTTCTCCCTCCATCTGAAGGGTATTTGGTGAGAATGTATGCCAGGACCTTCCCACTGGTAGTGCCAGACTGAAGCTGGTGATCTAGGGAGATCTAGCTGGTGCTCTCTCATTTTGTTTTAGCAGACAGGTCAAAACAGTGCTACAGGGTTCCTGGAAAATTCGGATGTAATCTGGCTATTTGTATCCGCTTCAGACAACTGCTATTTCATTCGTTTTTATTTTTGATAGATTGCTTTATTGGAATCCTATATTTATCACAGCTGTAAGCTGCTTTGAGAATCCCATTAGATCCCAAAATGTGGTATCAATATTTTTACCAAATATTTTTCAGTACTATTTCAAAGAACTTAGTAGTGCAGTAGCCATGTAGGTCTCATGTTTTCTTCAATATGGTTGCTTACAATAACAAAATGGCTTTCAAGAGAACTGGTGATAGTCCCACTGCCACATTCTGTGTCCTAACACTATCTCAGCCATTTGGATCCTGGCATTCATTTTTGTCAAGTCTGAAACAATTGAAATAGTCCTCTAAATTGCTTGTAGTAGTGACTGGCTTACCCATTACTCCTCTATGCAGATGACAACAGTAAATCCTTGCAGTATGTCCTGCCTTATAGCATATATGCTACAGATGAACTATTTAAGATTTTTTTTTAAAAAAAAAGGAAACAGAATTTTTATTTTTTAAATGATAATGGGTTACTTCCAAGCCAGTAAAGCAAAGCTATTTTATTTAACCATATCCTCACATATAAACATTTGAACTTACATCTAAGAATTTGACATAAAAAAATACATGCTATACATAACATGCTTCCAGAAGTCAACCAAACTAATTTTTATTTGCAAAAATAAAAGCTAGGATTTCATCATTACAGTGGGAGGTTGGGGTAGATGATGCGCTTTCTGTAATAGCATACAATTTCTCTTTCTAATCCCACAATGATGCAATCTTGGACATTTAAAGGGCAAAATAGGCAGCAAAACACAAATTCCTCTACCCTAACTCCTTAAAAATGAACAAGCAAACATCAAGGAAATTCCACTGGCATTACAATTGCAATTACTGGGAAAAGCTAAGAATGCTTGTCATTTTTACAAAAGTATATCAAACTGACTGAAGGAACTTTTGAGGAAATGGAACGTTCACTGGCATGTATTAAAGCTTTCAAGATTGCACATTTATCAAAGACACAGAACATGAATAATAAGTGTATGTACATATTATACCTCTGATGAGCACTGAAAAAACAGAGAACAATGCTGGGTAAGATCTGGCAGATATTATATCATGTTATAGATGATGGTCCTGTACATACAGAATGATGCATAAACTTGGGTAATAGCAGTCAATGTAAGAAGATTTTGTGAGAAATTATCATATTTTAACATCCTCATAATATATGCAGAGATGGATCTATTTTTGTGATTCTAAATGAGTATTTACATACATACAGCAATTTCTAGTTGTTACACATTTTACAGGATAATTACTTCCATAACAACGTATTGGAACTTCATTTTAACTCTTCCCTAAGGCTGCCAAACTTCACACCAGCAAAGCTATTGTACATTTATCAGTTTTCATAAGACACAGAATTTCAGCAGGTAAAACATTTCCAAGGCAAAAAGAAAAAGCTTCACCCAAGAAATAAAAGGAATTACACTGTAAACATAACAGGTTTCCAGATGCTAAAGACATACATCTGTCAGAAAAATGCAAGCTTTTTCTGGGGCAGGATGGAGGTTGCTTTTCAGCAACAGCACACTCTGTTAGGAAGACAAATGGTTTCATTATGGGTGTCAAGACACTATCTGCAGCCAAAAAGAAAGAGAAGCCTCAATGGATGACAGATGAAACTCTGCATGCAGTTAAGGACAGACATGAAGCGAAAATAAAAGATGACAGAAATAGAGTCAGACCCCTGAACACAACTGTTCAATGACTTGCGCACAAGGACAAGGAAAACTACTATAATAATCAGTATACAAAAATAGCAGATGACAACCAAACAGGAAGAAAAAGAAACCTCTTCCACAAGATCCAAAAAATCAAAGGGAAATTTAAACCAAGAGTGAGGATGCTCTATGACCAGCAGGGGAACACATTACATGACCAAGTAGAAATAAAAAGCTGAAGGACACAATGCATTGAAGAACTATATAAAAGAGATGAAAAGATGACAGTTTCATTCAAAGAAGAACCATTTGAAAATGAACTTGCAATTTTAGAAAATTAAATAGAAGTTGTATTCAGACCATTTGGGAGAAATAACTCACCAGCAACAGACAGCATACCAACAGAGTTTCTTCAAGCTACACAGATAGAATCTATTCTAGTTGTAACTGAAACCAGTTAGCAAATATAGAAAACAAAACAATGGCCCAGAGATTGGAAATGCTCAATTTATATTCAGTTCCCAAGAAAGGGGACACCAGAGACTGCAGTAACCATGGGACCACTGCATTAATTTACCATGTAAGCAAAGTAACGCTCAAAATTTTACAACAAAGATTTCTACCATATATGGAGTTAGAAATGTCAAATGGACAATCTCAGTTTGGGAAAGGAAGAGCACTCAGGATCATATTTCAAACACAGACTGGATAATGGAGAGTCCAAAGAAAATCAGCCTGTACTTGATAGATTATAGCAAAGCCTGTGACTGTGCAGATCATGAGAAACTATGGATCACTCTTAAAGAAATGGGTGTGCTACAACATTTGATTGCCCGGATGCATAACCTGCACTCATGGCAAGAGGCTACCATCAGAACAGAATATAGAGAAATGGAATGGTTTCTAGCTGGCAAGAGGATCAGGCAAGGATGCATTTTATCATCCTATCTAACTTGCATGCTTAATATATACATAAAGGAGGAAGAAGGCATGAAAACTGGTGGAAGGAACATCCAAAATTTAAGATATGCAGAAGACACCATACTCCTAGCTGAAAACAGCAGACTTGGAATGGTTATCGAAGAAATCAAGGAAGAAAGTGCAAAGACAGCTTTATTACTTAACATTATGCAAACAAAAATAATGACCAAATATTATTTACATAACTTTAAAGCAGACAATGAAGACATTGAAATTGTTCAATATTTTCCATACTTTGGCTCAGTCATTAACCAGAATGGAGACTACAGTCAAGAAATCAGAAAAAGATTAGGACTTGGAACAGCAGCTATGAAGTAACTAGACAAGATCATGGAGTGTAAAGCTATGTCATTGAATTCTGAAGTTAAGATGGTCTATGCAATCATATTTCCAATTTCTATATAGGCTTGTGAAAGCTGGACAGTGAAGAAAGTTGACAGGAACAAAATCAACTCATTTGAAATGTGGTACTGGAGAACAGCTCTACTGATATTGTGGACTGCTAATAAGCCAAATACACAAAACAAAACAACAACCCCCCACAAAATCCTATATTTCAGTGAAGGCACTGGGAAAAACCACCTCTGAATATTCCTTGACTAAGAAAACCCAATGAAATTCATGAGGTCACCGTAAGTCAACAGGCATCTTAGAGGGAGGTACACACACAGAGTAAATCAAGCCTGAACTTTGTGTAGAAGCCGAGATGACTAGTACTTTAGACCTATCATGAGAAGACATAACTTGTTATGGTGGAGAGCAGTAAAAAGAGAGGAAGACTGCATTACAGGTGGATAGTCTCAATCAAAGTCCGCAGTCTGCAACCCCTGAAGAGGGCTGATGATGATAGGGTGACTTGAAATCTCTCATTCATAGTGCTGTCATAAGTCAAAGTCAACATGATGGCAGTTAACTGCAACAGCAATACCTCAAGCATGTTTCTTGTACAGTGGCTTCCGAACCACCATCCTAAGCCACCACGCACAACCATGGGCTATGCTTTGGGCCATGGACTGCATTGGGAATGAGATGGGAGAAGATTAAAGCAGATAACTTGGGTACAGACTCTTTAATCCAGGGGTGGACAACCTCTAGGGGTTGCGGACATATTGGCCCTGCAGGAACTTGGAAGGCACACCCTTCCACATAGTGCCTCTACCTCCATAAAGTGTTTACCTAAACTAACTAACTAAACTAAAATTTAACTAAAAATGCCCCTTCCACATGAATCTAAGGGCCTAAGGGCACTGTAACAGTGTAGGGTGGAAAGACTGTAAGACAGGAGCTAAACCAGTGGTAGGCTAAAACATTTTTATTCCGGTAGGTGTTTAATGGACAAGTTTATAAAGAACGGGCTAGGGGGTGCTGTACTGCTTTAATTTTAATTGCTCTCTTTTAATTTCTTTTTAGTTGTTTTAATTCCTTAATAGTCTAGTTCTGTTTTAATGCATACTATTTGTAAGTTTTTAAATTGTGTTGCTTTAAGGCGTAAGCCACTTTCAGGCCCAATTTTGGGCAAAAAGCAGGATACAAATTAAGATGATGATGATAATGATGATGATGATGGTGGTGGTGGTGATGATGATAACCATTAGCTCTTGGAGGTTGAGTGGTGGCATTTTTAGTTTAAAAAATGACAATAGGGGCCCCAAAATGACCTTGGGACCACATTTGGTGTGCAGGCTGCAATTTACCCACTCTTGCTTTAAGTTCTTACTTTAAGAGACACACTCAGACTTATAATTAGGGTGTTGCTCTTCTCAAATTTGGGGGAAGAGAAGAAAACTTTGAAAGCCTCATTTTATGGTTTACTACACACTAAGGCCTCCAACACATGCTGAGGCACCCTTTGAACATAAACAAGCAAAATATAGCATTCATAGTACTTCGTAAGCAGGAATGAGGGCTAAACAGGATTTAATTGTAACAAACTTACTCCTGAGCTCCAAAGAAAAAGATGTGATGAAGTCCAAATCAGTCCAGAGCCTGAAAATCTAGATCGATTCTCAGATGAAGCGCAGAGTGAGACCTCCCACTCTTACTTTCCTGAACAGGGCAGTAGCCTTCTCGGTCAGCCCTGTGATGACAGAAAGTGAGTTTGGTGACCTGGCATCCACCTTTGTTGGAAAAAGCTCTTGATAGGGAACTGAGATGTCTTAACAGAGACAGAAGGATCATTTTCTGTGAGGAACAACAGAACTATAATTTGTGAAAAATGGGTTACTACTGTGCCAGAAAGGTGCTTTTCTTTTCTTTAAGGTATTCCCTTTCAAAATGCCTTTGCTCAAATCCCTTCCATTCTTCTGGATGTTTCCTTTGCTTTGTGTTTCTCTTTAGCATCCTTGCACTTATCTTTTTTTAACCTGGATCATGTGCATTAAGGATTTGTGGTTTGGGGAGGTGCTAACACACCCTGGCTGAGAATTCTAAATGTATCACAAAACTACATATCCCAGGGTTACATAGTATGGAACCAAGACAGTTCAAGTGGGGTCAAATACTTTGTGTCGTGAGAAAGGACCAAGATTCTGCTCTGTAGTCTTGGGCTATAATCCTATGCACACTCACTGAGGTAAAAAAACCTCGAGGAAAGTAAACACATGGACTGCTTTCTAAATTCCACCTAAGGATCCACTACCATTTTATATAGCAGCTATTTGTATAGGGTGCTGATCTTCTATTCATAAGGCTGGCTGTCCTCCTCTTAAGCAACTTTAACTAATTTTATTAAAATCCCTCTATTCTGGGTTAAAGGTACCTATCACTTCAGATTTTTCCTTCTTTTTATTATCAAATATTCAAATAATCCCTTTGCCCACCTGATCAAATGAAATGAAACAAAACAAAATACTTTCCAGAGGGACAGTAAAATTATTTCTTCTACAGGCCATAGCGTTTCAACAGACTAATCAACATTTCAGTCCTGCTTTGGTCCTACAGGTTCTTAATTAACAACAACAAAAAAATCAGTCTTTTGAAAAAGAGATAATTATATAAAGGAGATGTTTCTTAGACTGTTTACTTTTCATCACTTGAAATGACAGCTTCTGGGCTGTGTACTGCAGTAGACTCTGTTCTTTGAAAGGCAGCTGAGGGGTTCACCGCATGAACAAATTAAAAGCCCTGAGCCAACCCTGGCTACTAAATGTTTCATAGTTTTCAACACAGAAGCTACCTTCAAAAACAAGTATTCTTTGTATTGTTTTAAGCCATGGGTCATATAGCTCCATTCAAAACCCTGATCAGATTGTTTTGCGTTCCCACGGATTAGTTAAACATCCCAAAGAGCTTTAACAAGTAACATATGAAAATGAAGAATCAAGGCCTTTTCTTTCTATTACATGGGAGCGTCATCTTAAGGAGCATAAGCTGAAAACATGTTTCTTTTACAAGCTGGTACTAGAGTAGTGTCTCAGGCCCTGTTTCAGACAGTGATAACTTGGAATATGTTTTCTTCAGAGGTAAGTTCCTGTAGGTCAGTGCCACTCAAAGGGGTGGACTGTGGACTGCTTCCAGTCCCTGGGCCATCTGCTGTCTGCTTTCAGCGAGGCTGCAGAAAAGAAAGAACCAATTGTATCCAACAGGAACAAATTTGGTAGTCAGTATCTGGCACACTCGGGGGGGGAATGTCAGTTCCCTCAGACTGATTAGAAGTCTGTCGTTGCTGTGTGCCTTCAAGTAATTTCTGACTAATGGCAAGCCTATCACAGAGTTTTCTTGGCAAGATTTGTTCAGAGGGGCTTTGTCCTTGCTTTCTTCTGAGGCTGAGAGAGTGTGACTTGCCCAAGGTCACTCAATGGGTTTCCATGGCCGGGGGAAGGAATTGAACCCTGATCTCCCAGTGTCCTAGGCCAACACTCAAATCACCACACCATGCTGGCTCTCCTGATAAGAAGTACCACTGCAGAAAAAATGTAAGATACCATCCACCCAGAGTAAGAAAACAAAATGAGATGTTAAATCTTGCATTAATTTATCAAGATATCCACTTGTAATCAGCTATTTAAAGGCATGTGTGTTACCACCTGTTTCAGGGGACACCCAAACCTCCAGAACAGTTGATGGAATTGCATGGGAAGGTGCACAAGTAGGGAACTCCATTCCACCAACATTGACTATTTTGCTAGCAGAGTGATAGCACTCTGTTTCACCCACAATTTCCATCTAATGAACATCTGTAGGATCTACAGGTTCTTGACCTTTGAGACAGCCCATCCGCTTGTCTGCTCTTTATATCTGAATTACTCTAATAGTCTAGGTTTGCTTTCTTGCTCTCTTCTTCTCTGGTCTTCATTCCTCCATTCAGAACAGTACTGTCCATGGCTTTTTAAATCTCCCTAAATATTCACATGCTTCTTCCCCCCACAGAAACCTTCACTAGCTACCACTTCAGGACACGTCCCATTTCAAGCATTCAGTTCTTCCGTCTAGGGCTCTCCCCAGTACCCATCAGCTCAGCTAGTATGGTATGCATTGTGTATTAATTTAAGATCTACAGGCAAAGGAGTATTGTCTGTTCCAGTGACATACACACAGCTCTGTCAAGGCTGTGAGCATGTCAAGATCTGGCTCTGCATCTGTGGAAATGCCTTCCCTTGGACCTCCAGCTGGAGGAAGAATTCATCTTGTTTTCATATGGGATTGAAGATCTTTCTCTTTCATTCACTGAATTAAGCTGTTGAGTTGTGCCTGAGGTCACTGAGGTGCGATCTTGGTGGCAGTTTTATATATATTTAAAGGTAGTTTATGTTTGATGTTCCTCTGTATGGTGGAAAGGACATTTTAAATAAATGTTGCTACTGTTACATCATCATCATCATCATCATCATCATTTTGAAAATTAGTGAAAAGCTGTCATACTCCCTTTACTGTGATAGTTTGCAGGCTGTGACTGTAGGACACAAAGGTAACAAACAGGTTTTATGTTGAAGTTGAAGCCTGAATACTTTCCTTGCTCGGTCACGGATATCCATTGGATGACCTTGGGTGAGTTACACTCTCTCAGTCTTTGGGGATGGCAGTGGCAAACCTCCTCTGTATAAATGTTGCCAAGGAAATCCTCTGACAGGTTCACCGTAAGTTGAAGTCAACTTGAAGGCACATAACATATATTACATTCCCAGCATGGCATAGTGGTTTGTAAGTTGGACTCTGGGAGATGAGGGTTCAAATTTCTCCTCAGACATGAAAACCCAGTGGATGATCATGACCAAGTTATACTCTCTCAGCCCGAGAAAAAGGCAATGGAAAACCTCTGAATAAATCTTGTCAAGAAAAGGCAATGGTAGGCCATTTCCGCACTAGACTGTTATAGCGCTATTATTCCACTTGCAACATCCTATGGAATCCTGGGGTTTGCAGTTTTGGGAGTTTCTCCTGAAACTGCAAACCCCAGGATTCCATAGGATGTTGCAAGTGGAACAATAGCGCTATAACAGTCTAGTGTGGAAATGGCCATAGATTCATTATAAGTCAGACCAGACTTGAAGGCATACAACAACCTAATACTGGATTGCAGACAAAGTGTGAAAGTCAGTGTACTGCACAGAGATGTACATCTTCAATTATTTCATTCTTGAAAAAATGAATGAAAAATATGAAAGATTCTCTCCCCACAGAGTGAGAACACAAGAGAACAAAATACAGTGCTTCTTGTGGAAAAACTTTGAGGTTTAATGCAAAATGTTTTTTTTTCCAGAAAAAAATCCTGAAATGAGGAAAATCACATGGCAGTTGACTTTTTCCATATGTGACTTGCTTTCCCTCCAAAGATGTAAAAAGATGAGAATATTGTTTTAATCACAAGTACTGCAGTATTTCTATTGACTTCATTTTACCTTGGCCTGACCCACTGAATCAGAAATCCTTTAACATCTCAGCCTACACTAAAGATTCTATTAGTAATTGTATTGATAAAATGATCACTGAACTTCCTGATTATCAGCATCTATAAATAACTGCAAACATTAGGTTGCTGAGAAGGAAAATCATGGACATAATTGTTAGAATAAGTAATTCCATTTATTTCCTTTACCTTTCAAAGTCCTGTTTTTTTTCATTTATAACAATCAGCTTGCTAAAAACTCTAGAACTGAACGTTGTTTCTTGTACATACATTGATCTGCTCTGAAGGTAAAACAAACTTTGGCTTATGGTACTTGCACTTCACAATTCTGTCTCTTCTCTGCCTCTGGTAAGAAAGGAAACCAGAATTTTCCATTTTTCTTTTTTTCTTCTTGTCATGTTTTCCACTGATTGGAGTTACTTGCTGTGTCTGAACTTGAACAAACTGTTGTTATGGTTAACTATCACTTCGACATGGGACAGGCATAGTGTGGCCCTCCAGATATTTGATACAATACCTAGCATTCTCCAGTTTTGAATATGTTGACCAGGCCTCATGCCAGTTGCTGCCCAATAACATGTGGACGATTGTACCCTGTTTTAACATCATAGAAAGTTTTCCTAAAGTCTGTTTCACAGCATCCACAGTATTTTGTCTAGACATAACAGGTGACTTTATCTGGACAAAAATGTTAGCAAAAGTTTCCTGGTTCATCCTTGTATTCATGCTGAAGAGCAGAACAAATGGAAAACACTTGCAAAGACATCAAATTAGGCTCCTACCCATAAGTCTGGGTTTTATCCAGTTAGTCCTACCAACTATGGAATGGCATCCATCAACAAAATGGAGATAGTCTATTTGCTCTTGTCCCTGCAGCCTCTTTTATACCTTTAAAATCTGACATGGGGGGCAGGGGAGTCTACTTGCAAAACTTTGAATTTTAACCTATGATTTAATGATATATCCAAATGCAGCCAATTTGCATATATTTCAGTAGTTCTGTTTTATATTATGAGACTTATCAATTATGATGGGTAAATAGAAATTATAAATATGTAACAATTATATTCACTAAATGATCAATCTCCCATGACAAGAGATTTCAGAAAGACTTACTCATTCCTGCAGTCTTTCGCAGATACCATATGGAGATAGGTAATGGGAATATTGTACCATGCCCCCAGAACATCAAATCCCCAAAGGCGTAATACTTTAAACATCAGGTGTGGCATTTTGTTTTTCAGTTAAATTGCCCCAGAGAAGGGAGGAGACCTGAAATCTCACCTACGTATTAGATGTTTTTCATGTAGAGTGCTTTGCTAAGCAAGATAGATGTCAAGGTTTCTGTCAAAAATATCTGAACCCACAACAACTGGTTAGCTCTCCCCAACCGATCACAAACACCACTGACAGTTTACCAAATCATTACAAAACTAACCAGTATAAGTCAGTTAATGTAATGACTCTGATATCTGGAGTTGCAGCTTCAAATTTACAGTTAAGCATGAAGCTGTGGCTGTGATGTTTCTAAATTTAACCTACATTTTGCAAGACTGCCCAAATAATAAATAGAATAGAATTATGCCTACTGAAAGCCAAAAGAAAAGAGGTCCATAGCTCACTGAATCCAATAAATTGAATTTGGAAGGGAATGTAACAAAGAGTTATCCTAGCCTGGCCAGCAACAGTTGGGTAAAGTTACAAAAGCAGCAGCAGCCATATTCACTGGCTTAATACAAGACAACATGGGAGAGCCACTAACTGTGATCTCAGCCTAAGGGGCTGATGGTGCTGGTAGGAGAAGAAACAGCAAAAGGTTAGTCTTCCTTTAACTAGAAGGGGGACAGTACTGAAATATTTTATTGTTCAAGTTAATAAAACTGTTTCTCATTATGGTTTTTAGCTTGGTAAAAACTGATTAGAACACTTAAAAAAAAATGGAATGCACCAGGCTAAAGAGTGAGTGTAAATCTACATTTTCATTAGTAGTAGATGTCATTCATTTTGGTTTAGTTCCCTTCACTCTAGACCTTTGCTTTTGCCCCTTCAAGGCATTTCTGACACTGGCGTAGACATGTTCCCTTCATATGCTCAGAAACATAGGGTTAAACTATGTATCTAGGAATAGGCAGTCCATGTACATATGAACTCTTTTATCTTATTTTGTTTTAAATGTGTGTTACATTACTGTTTTAGTAAGGTGGGTTTTTTTAAAAAAAATGTCATTATTACATTTTTTGCTGTATTTTGTTTTCACCTATGATGTAAGCAGTTTTGGGTCCCATGCTGGGAGAAAAGCAAGATATAAACTAAATCAAAAGTATGAATAAGATGCCATCTCCTTGGGCCCTTTTACACTATACAATCACAGCACAGGGAGTCCCTTTTAACAGCCATGGCTGCAACCTGGGGTTTGTAGTCTGGAGAAACACTAGAACACTCTAAGAATTTCTAAAAAATCTACTCTTCAAACTGCAAACTCCAGGATTCCTTAGAAGAAAGGTAACCTAGTTTTCCAATATTCTTTGGTCTTCTGAAGTTGGAAACACTGTTTGTGTTCAGCGTTTTGGTAACATAACTCTTTTACAAGCTCAGTTAAGGAAGAAGTGACATGCACACACAAATATACATACATTAAAAAAAACTTTATAAATATATACTGTGTTGGAGTAAAAACACAATGGATGGAATCCTGTTGGTGGATCTCAACTAGAGTAGATCATCTGAATCAACTGATGAATGATGAGTCCATGCATAGATGAATTTAATTGGTTCAAAGTATCTTCTCTAGTTGAGACAAACAATAGAATTTGTGGTAATCTATGATTGCACGGTACCCTAACCTGTGGAAAATACTTCCTATGAAGCATTACTAAAAATCTGGCTCATTTCTGAAAGGATTCACCATACAACCCAGACTGCACAAATGAAACATTGATTTGACTTTGCTTTTGTTAGAAAACTAAAAATTTCTTTTCTGAACTCTTTCAAACTATGAACACTTTCTTAGTGTAGTTCTAAACAAGACTGCAACCTCTTTATTAAAAAAAATGCTGACAGCTCTTTAATTATAACAGTGTTGTCAACTGGCTGCTAACTGGAACAAGATTTCATTGCAACCCTTCTTTCCAACCTCTCTTTAATGTTTCAATGCTCTGCTAGTAATTATAAACGTCAAAAGCAGAACAAAATCTCACTGGCTTGACTGGTTGGTGTCTCTTCATATTTGCATACAGAATTTATTAACAATTTCAAGGAGCATAAAATGGCAAAAATCTTCTAGTGGTACTGTCTATAGTTCTACAAGTGTTTGTTCCTCTTCCTGCACCACTAGGAAATAAGTCTTAATGAATGAAAGGCCAAAAGTGCTCATCTGCACTGGTACTGGCTCAGCAATTAAGAGCTCCCAGTGACCTTTGGGGGAATGTGTCTCATTTCTGAGCCAACACTCCAGGCTTTCAGTGTTGGCACATGCATGCAGATGGTGCCATGTACCTGAAGGTAAGTAAGGCTAAGCATTAAGTCTTAATTAGTGATAGGCAAACTCCCCTCAGCATGATTCAAAATCAGTTTGGCACAAGCTCCATCCAAGTCTGTTTCAGGATGCTGGCAGGGTTAGACTAAGAGCTTGGAAGATACTCTGTCTCGGTATTTTTGTGATATTATCAGCAGCTGCCTCTGGAGAATTCCACCTCCCAATGAATGGATTCAAGCAGGAAGGTTGGTGATGCCAGTGAAAATGCATGAAAAAAACTAAGCTGGTCAGGGAATACCCAGGGAATGCTTGCTTCACAGTAGAGGTATGCCACTGTCACTTTTTTCAGGCTCACATCCAAGAATGAAGAATTTCAAATGTTTTCTCTCCAGTGGATAAAAATTTTTTATGTTTTTAAAATGTTTTGTGCATTTCAGGAATTTTTAGAAAAACATATCTGCAGCCAAAAATTATACAAATCAATAAATTTGGGGCACAAGCAAATATTTCTGGGCACAAACAATGGTTTCTGGACAAAAACACTGTTTTTGTGGGAAAACTGCATTTTTTTCCCTGCACAACCAATTTTTTTGTTCCAGACTTTTTTTCTTTTTTTTTTGAACAGTGGCAGTTTTGGCCTCATCGAGGATGAGAAATCTTTTTTACATCGCTACTTCATAGGTCATGAACTCCTGCTTACAGACGCTTCAGCAATACAAACTCAGCACTATAGCCTCACTAAATTGAAAAACAGGTAGCAAAAATGTGGCCAACAATTTCCACAGCCGCAAGCTTGTCAGAGCAGACAGAGGTTCTTCACTCTACAATGAAAGGTTATAGGAACATGTTTTGACTGGATATGGGAAGAGAATTGCTCACTTTAGCTAAAGTTCCTTCTTTCCCTTTCCCTGTTTTGCACATGGGGGTGCCAGCCCAAACCAAGGGTACTCCTTCTCTTTGGTATGCTTTGGAAAATGGACTCCAAGTCACTATCTCTTTTTTCTTTTTATCCCTTTGTTCCAAAATGCTACAAAAATTATATGAAAGGGGAAACAATGAGAAGTGGAAGTTGGAGTACAGAATAACAAACCTCTGAATGCTGATGATGTACTCAGCACCCTCAGTTGCTCCATTACCTGACTTGATAGCTCAAATATTGTAAATCCAATTATTTCAAGCAAATAGCTAACCAAACAGTAATTCTTTTACATAAATATCCCTTGTCCAGGTATCTCAAACTCCAAGTTAAAGCAAGTGTTACTTAGGCATGCAAAAACAGGGTATTTTATTAGTAGTACAAAGATTTGGCATATATTTTTCAGCCGGAAAAGCAGTGATCCACAGAAATGTGCAACGTATTTTGCACACCCAAAGGGTTTTTGATTTTCAGGCACTTCACAGCCTCTTGCATTTCCACAATGCATGAGAAACAACTTCTGAAACAGACAAGTTCCAAAAGCAGTTTGTGTCATGGCATTCAGTGGGAAGCTGTTCAAAGGAAACCGTATACAATACTACTGGCCAAACTCTGGCTTTTGGGTATCTCTGAAGTACAGCCTCACTTCAAGTGGAAACACATATATTATAGACATTTAAAATGCCCTGAGATATTTTAACAGTTCTGTTAAGCAAACATTGTGACCCTTTCCCTGGATGATTTCTAGAGATGAGCCTCAGCTTTGCTATAATAAAACACCACCTGGTAATGACCTTAAAATAAAAATTCTTGTATATTTGTTTAAATTGATACAGTTTGATAATTACTCCAAACTTTATTTCAAATCTCAGGTTTAATTGCCCTGGATTTTGACTTGTTCTCATTTTTACACCCTTTGGTTGTTAACAAAACACATGAGGTAATACTAATCCTTTCATGCTGCAAAAATGCTAATAACTTCTGCTTTTGATCTGCAGGTTAACAGTGGGCTAGAAGAACAAGCAATAAATCTGTTGCTGCTTCCATTTTATTAAGCACAGAATCCCCACTACTTGGTAAGAAACAGGATACAGGTATAAAAGGGAAAGGGCATATGTGCTTCTGGATTCTTGTTCCCATCATCCTTTGCCACTAGCTATAGTGGGTCGCTCTACTAAGTGTTCTTAGTCCAACAAAGTCTGCAGGCCCACCATCTCTGCAAGAAGGTATCTGAAGAGGGACAAAACACACAGCCGCTCATGGTAATGCTGGAAGCCTCAGAGTCAAGATGGAGTGCTGTTGTTTTCCAGGAGACCACAGATAGAGTGGGTGCCTTGGCAAGCCACACTCTCTAAGGCTCAGAGGAAGGCAAAGGCAAACCCCATCTGAACAAATTTTGCCAAGAAAACACTGTGATAGGGTCACTTCAGCGTTGCCAGAAGTTGGAAATGACTTGAAGGCACACAACAATAATGGAAACTTGGTGTGAGCCAGATAATCAGTGGTATAAACAGGATTCTCTAAATACAAAAATAGAAAGAGAAAGGAAAGCTCTGAAAACAAAACCACATCAGGAGAGAATCTATGCTTTCAGAATGCTTGTGTTGGCACTTATTGGCACATGTACTATGTGTTTAAAAACAATCTCTTTAACAGGGGCAATGTGTGCAGCGAGTTTGGCTCTAGACATGTTCAGAATTAAATAGGCCCACTGTTCATAATGCCCTGATGAAGTATTATTCCAAAGATGCTTTAGGTAATTTCTCATAAACGTAGGAACTCTGAGACTACAGCTTCTCTCCTGGCATTGTTTTATCTCTGGATACAAACTCATCAGGGGACACTGAGGAGACAATATTGGGAACATTGCAACTGTTAGGACTGTGTCATTTTTTAAGTCAAGGAGGGTTAATGGGCATGAAGTCAAACACATTACAAATCTGAAAGGGAACAACATTGTTGCTGAAATAATGCGGAATAGTCCATTAAAAGTCTCAGCTAAAAGACTAGTTCCAGTGTAATAACATTCTCCCATGATTACAAACGAACAGCATCTTCTCATGTTTTACCCAAAAATATTTTCAACAGAAAAAATACTGGATTTTGTACAAACATAATTTTTTTGCAAAAGGATCTCCTAATATTTAATAGTCAGAAAAACTATAGAATTTTTTCATTTTCACATACAAGGATAAAATAAGTGAAAATTTACATCTGAACTGCTGAGTGAGAGTTGATGGACAGAAAAATATAATGGAGTTCTTCTCTCTGCTTGATCAGTGGAAATGACTCCACTTCCCATGCCATTATGCCCTGAAGCCTTGGTAAATATTATCAACAAGGAGAAGTACTTAATATTCTCAGATGAACATGCACAGATTCTGAACATCAACTGTATTAATATTCATTTTTGGGTAGCTTGTCAACCTGATGGTGTTTCAAATTCTCCACTACAATGGTAGGTGGCAAACATGTTTGCTAGCCCCTGCTGCATTCCTAGTGGCCCACCTGTAATACTAACCATGTTTGGATGAATTTCTGAAACAGGGAGCCAGTTCCACGTGTGCATGTCTCCTCTACAATTTTAGAACCTACATGTGACCAAGTGGAGTCTCCACTGGTATGTTCGTGTTCTCATCTTCCCACAGTATAGAACACATGAGGTTTGAATGTTTCCAAAGGGCTAAGTAATCACTTAATGCAGTGGTTCTCAACCTGTGGGTCCCCAGATGTTTTTGGATTTCAGCTCCCAGAAGCCCTGAGCATTGACCATAGTGGCTGGGGCTTCTGGGAGCTGAAGTCCACAAACATCTGGGGACCCACAGGTTGAGAACCACTGACTTAATGGAAGCAATTCATATTAGGCAATGTTCTATTTTGAAATAAACCTATAATAATAAATAAATCTGCTTATCAACTTTAAACAGTAACATAATGTTTCTTCTGCTAAGGTGGCAGAGTGTTAAACTAGAAATCTCCTTACTCCCAGATAGTCTTGCAATTAAACAAGGATGATGGGTGTTTGCACTCCTATAAAATCTGGAGGCCCAAAGTTAGGATCTACTTGATTAAGTTAATAATTGAATATAATTTTTGTTTTTACAGTATATGAGCATAGCAATTTTTATATCACCAAGCTGACTTAACTGTCACCTTCTTAGGTCAAATGAAATGTTTTTTTATTAACATGAATGGTGGCCACATTTCCAGTCCATGTGACCTCAGTAGATTGGTAGCTTTTGTTTTTTGAGATTACATGGCCTTAAGCACACCCTAACTGGAACTTTAAATGAATTGTCTTGTATTCCATTGGTTCAATAGACATTTGTAGGCTCAACTCACCTAATACTTTCTTTTATGTTGTTTCAATGAGACATGATGATCACTACTTTTAGTGGCAAGAAGGAATATAAATAAGTTAATGAATAAATATACTGTTATTTGTTTTCTGATCAAATGACATACACTGCTAAATTCCTTCTATATCCATAACAAAAGCAATGAGATTGGAAAAGCCGGCTGAAGTTATTATTTGATTGGAAGTTAGAGGTGCCAGTCACAGCACATTCATCCACCATCTCCCTTACTTCCTTTCCTGCATTTTTTTTATATGGATGGAGGGGGTATTACTTTTACAGATACGCTGATTCTGTGACTAAAGCTTTGGGAACAGCCCAAACAGGTTTGGAGGGAAGGAGTTTTGGAGAGACAGGCAGTTTACTTTGCTTATGTCCTGGAACCACCTTCAGTTTAGGATCTGTCCACAATGAATGTATGTCCTTACAGTCCAGCAATTGCAAAAACAGTTGCAAGATAATAGACACTCAGTTTTGTTTATGGAGGCTATATTGCCATTTAAATACCAGTACATTTGGAGTTGAGCTAGTGGGGTGGTTTGAGCATTGGACTATGACTCTGCAAACATGGGCCTTAATCCCCACTCAACCATGGAAACCTATTGGGAGACCTTGGGCAAATCATACACTCTCAGCCTCAGAGGAAGGCAAAGACAAATCCCCTCTGAACAAATCTTGCCAAGAAAACCCTGTGATAGGTTTGTCTCAAGGTTGCCATAAGCTTGAATCAACTTGAAGGCAAAAATAACAAATAACAAATTTGGAGTTGGCTGAAAGCTTCTGTCTTGCTCTATCATATTTCCAATGAACAGAATAAGGCTATTTGGGAAGCTTTCTACTGACCACCTTTGGCAATGGAAGGGTTGCAGTCTCCTCTTCCAAAAGTCTATCTTGTATGTATTTATACGCAAATACTGGTACCTGGTCGACTTCCTTCAAGTGCCTTTTGCTGATCTAATTTCCTTAATAACTTTTAATAACTGTTTCATCCCTTTATGGCAGAAAATGCTGTCTTACAGTTCTTATAAGTTGTACCAGAAAAGTAGTAGGTGTATTTAGTCACCCACATACTGTCCAACATTTCACAGATGAAAACTAGGACACATGTGGTTGGGCAACATCACAGTGTGTTCAAGATGGCAAAAGAAAGAACACACAAGCTAATAGAGGCTGCAGTTTTTCCCTGAACCTCCCAGGAAGGGCCAGATTCTGCCCTCTCCTCTCCCCCCTGCTGTGTTAATTGAGTAAAGACTACTTTTGCACCCTAAACACACTTTTCAGGAACTGAAGTAAGCTGAGGACAAAGGAGGAACAACAGAACAGGGAGAGAGAAACTGGGACATTTTAAAAGCAGCTGAAAAAGTGAGAAGACAGAGGATTAATCAGGACTGTCCTAGCCAAATCAAGATAGTTGGAGGGTACTATAACAACATTGTCTGTAAGCACTAGTTCTGATAAAAATGACATGTCCCAATCACAGGCCTGACCTTATCTCCTTTGGTGATTTTCATGGAGATTCTTCATTAAGTTCATTGGAATGCAGTACAGACCATGCCCGAAAAGAAGGAGGTGCTTAGATACGTTTCTGTGAACAAGTTGGATCCTGCATCTCATGAACCTCAAGAGCTATCCCTGATATAATTTCAAGATGACTTCATGAGACTTCCGAGTTTCCAAGTCTTAGGACCAAATTCTGCACTTCAGTTTCCATTCTTGTAGCGGCCAGGTAAGTGGTGTAGGTGTTTTCTGAATAAGAAAGAACCATGAAGGACTTTCTGTGACAGGGTTTCAGTTACAAGTCCTGGAAATTCATTCCTGCTGGGTCTGCCCAGCTCTCTGCAAATTCTTTATATCCCGCAAATAAAAGGAATGAAAGCAAAATGCACCATGGCATTAAAAGTTACCTAGTCTCTGAAATTATATAGACCATTCTGTGTGCTGATTTATGGCAAAGAGGAACTGTTTTTAATGGGGAACACAGGGCATTAATGGGGTTGCCTCAGTTTAAAAAATCTAAAAATCCAAGATGTACTGTGTCTAAGTAAACTAAGGCCCCCATAGACTAGGGCTGTCACTGAAATCTTTGCGTATTCTGTGTAAAAATCTCTCCATTGTTAGAGTCTCTATAAAGACTAATTAAAGACCTTTTCAGAGATGTACCTTCCATTCTGTATAAGAGTTGTTGTTTTTTTAATGCCTCAGTGGCAAGAACACAATATTATTATTTGCTCAAATGCACACCTTCATTTTATTTTCAACTAAATTTGAGAACTTTACAGCAAGCTAACAGGTAAGCAATTCCCACATCATAAAAGCAAGCAAATGCACTACTGAAGCACTGAAGATTCTTCTCCCAGGATTGTTTTATTTGCAAGAGCCAGTATAGCAGTGTCGTGATCTCTGAAGCAGAAATACTAGTGAACTAACTAAACACATACACTGTCTATGTGAATTAGAGTATTAGAAGTGGGGAGTTCTAAACCAGATGTATCCAACAGAAGACCCTCTAATTTCTTGGGAAGGGAACCAGAAACATCCCAACTGCCCTCAAAGTGACATGGGGATGGTGTTCCTGAAACACATTGCCCTTGTGCTGCAAGGGGAAACAGACGACAGTGCACTGTGCAGAGAGCAACAGTGGTGACTGTGACCAAGGAAGTCGAGTTCACAACCTTAGAGCTGCATTTACACAGATACAGGAAAGACACCAAATTGGGCATTAGACAGTGTACAGGGGGGCAGGGGAAAGGGGAGCTCTATCTGCTTCTTTGGCACATTCTATGTCAAATGAGATGGTATTTCTATGGGGCAAGGAGAGAGGGTGTCTCTCTCCCTAGCAATCACTGTAGACAAACAAGAACCATACAGAGGGAGCTGGCAGGGGGTGGAGGTGATTAATACCCAGCCAGAGGCCTGGCTTCGCCAGATCTCTCCACTCCTACATGGGCATTTATTTTACATATATTCTATGAATGGTGTCCCATTTTCTTTTTAATTTGGCTAAGATCATGCTCACTACTACGTTTCAGAAGCTGTTCTTTTCAATGGAAAAAAGTATGCATTTCCTCTTTAAAGACTAAATCTCTTTTCAGTCACTTAAAATTTTTTTTCTAGATTTTCCTGAATCCAAAGCAAAGGACCAATAGGCTTCATTTATGAGTCACATCATTGCTAGGAGGCAAATCGAAATAACTGGCTGATCACTAAAAGACTATGAGGAGGATAGGTCCTATAGAAAGTTACTGAGAGAGCATACACAAAGATTCAGAAAAACTTGCCAAGTCTTCAAAGTGTAACCCAACAGCAAAGTAATTTTTAATGTTAATTAATTTATATTGTAAATCACCTTGAGTCTCATTCAGGACAAAAGTGGGATATAAATCAAATGAGTAAATAAATAAAATCCAGATTCCCTGACAGTATAATTTTGTGACTGTGAACTAAGAAGTCTCCATTCAAATTTTATCCCGTCATGAATTCAGTATATGGTCTTAAGCAAGCTGTTACTGCTTCAGACCTCTCTTCATTATATGGTTATAACAGATCTGGTATACCTCACAAGCTTTCTGTAAGGAGGGAAACCAGAAATTTGTCAGACAAATACAATTATCTCTGAGTTGCAGATCAAAAGAATGCATAACAATGTTGGATTAGGAGAACAAAAATTAAATACTGGATTGAATTCAACTACTCAATCATCAAGTCATAGCACTTAGGATCCACTCCTTTAAAAGGTTGCTGGGAGGGAAATGATAAGAACTGGAAAGCATTTTTTTTTTCTCCTGAAAGACTCTGGACATGCTTCCTTAAGACAGTACTAGGATAAATCATGTGCCTCACTTGATTATATATTGTACTTTTCTGAATCTTTCTCCTTGTGCACATGCATGCATCTCTGTCCTCCCTATTAAGTTTTGTATGTTGTAAATCCAGTTGGGAAATCCTTGTTAACATAACTGGGGTGGGTCCAAATTTGCCTTTCTATGAATGGCAGAGCTACTTCTACTCAAGGAACAGACTGAGGTCAAGCCAAGATTTCATGCTGGGAGGGGGTATATTTCCGGCAATTTCCACAATCCTCTACAGTCCCCAGCACCCTCTGAGGATTTATGAAAATTGGGAGAGGGGGTGAAATCACCTTCTGTGCTTCATGTAGGACCATCATGATGTGATTAGAGCTTTATTTATAGATAATCTTGATGAAAACCATTATGAATAAGGAAAGTGCTTTTCATACTGAAATATGTTGACAGTGTGCTTTATGTGCATTAACAAGACATCATGAATTTTTATAGTTTTCAAGTACGATTTCACTGTGACTCCTCTTGAGTTTCTCTTAGAAAAAGATGTATCTACCTAGAACCAAAGTTCCCCCTCAAATTTCCCCACATGCGGAAAGGGTCATGAGGGTTTTTTTCTAGGTTTCATTCCTTTATTTTCATTTTTAGTATGGTGCCAAGGGCTTCCCCATTCCCCACTGTGTTATGTTTCAAAAGATAGCTGTGCCTTGGCAGAGCATCCAGCTGCTGTGCTTTGGAAAGGGAACTAAGAAAGACCCAGGGAAGATAATATTGAATCTTCCCAAGTGCAGTCCCAAGTCAAAAAAAAAAAGAAAAAGAAAAAAAAGATGGTTATCCCAATGGTCTACTGGATCATGGGTGACTTTTTGAAGAATAAAGGAAAGAAAAGAAAGAGAAGTAAACCCTTGCTTGCTTTAAAGTAAAGTACTCACCGTACCAGAGAAATATTTGACTTTTGTGCTATTCTCCAAAAACTTCCAGAAGCCTTTCTGCAACTCTTAAGAGGATTAAGGCTCCATTACATTTGGGTGGAGATATTCAACCACACTTTCATATAATAAATGATATTCACAAAAAATATGTGACCCGAAAACTGTAGTTCACTTTGGCTAGAAAATGACAAGGAACTCCCCCATGTATATACTTTTACTTTTTTCTGAAATGAAAAATGGTTTTTGTGTTAAAATTATTTGGAGTATAGACATTCTAGAATTCTAGATTCTAGCCTCTTAGGTTCCATTCAAATGAAACAGTTCTGACCTAGATACTGAGACATACATTTTGGTTAACTCTACAAGCACGATTATCCCAGATTCTTCTGATAGCATGAATAATAACAAACCATTGTATGCAAAATCAGAAAATAAACTGGAATTACTTTAGAGTAAACATGCTCAAAGTCAGTGTGGCATAGTGGTTTGAGTACTAGAACAGAATTCTGGAAGACCAGGGTTTGAATCCCAGCTCAGCCATGGAAATCCAATGGGTAACCTTGGGCAGATGATGCTCTCTTTGCCTAAGAGGAAGGCAATGGCCAATTTCCTCTGAACAGATCTTGCCTAGAAAACTCTGTGGTAGGGTCACTACGGGGTCAAAATATGTCAGATAAGACTTGAACACTACAGAAGAAAAACAAAATGTGCATAAACAGCAAAATTAAATAAGTTGAAATTACTACGGAAGTTCCATCCTTAATCTTTGGTGAAGTATACATTATATATAAATACGTATGCATACACACATGCACACACACACAAAAACATACATACTCTCTCTTTCTCTTTCTATGCCTACACTGATTTATTTATGTGCCATTTAATATAGACAACTAACAAATCCAGTAGAAGTAAGATACAAATTGCCTTTTATTATAAATTGACATGCTTGGGTTTTTTTTAACTTACTATTTTCTGTTTTCTCATTGACTGTCCTTGGTTTCCTTCTAAAAAGATTCTATACATTCTATATGGATTTCACAGCTCTCCATTTTATTCAAAGAAATGTCACAATATGCAAAGCTCTTTAATGTCCGGAGCCAAAAATCAGACCAGGTTTATTCAATTTTGAAGCCTAAAGGATTCATACTCCTGACTGAGTTTTATTGTTATAACAGCTTTGATTCATGGTACTTTTGATTTCAAAAGTATTACCAAAAGTAAGGAGAAAACATTAGAAATTTTACAATTTATTGTACTGAACCAGTCAGCTAAATGGTATTTCCAAGTTATACAAAAGATCATGTCTGGTAGCTCATTAGATTGTTCCTCACACTGAATTACTGAAAAGGATGATGTATTTATAATACAAGCTTGCAATGCCATAAAATGGCTCATCAATCTGTTTTATTCATAGAAAGTCCACATAAGGCCACTAGCCTGTTACTGACAATAAACCTTGGTGTGATTTCCAAAAGACCTACACATTAGATAGTGATTCATAACTCTAAGAAATCAAACAAGAGACTTACAAGGCAAAACACAGAGGGAGGAGGACAGGGAGAGAGAAACAGAGATGACAATTCCAAAGAAAGAGAGAGAAGGGAATATCATGTTGTGCATGGAATGCAATTTGTAAATGACACTTAGCACAGAACAGAGACCATATGGATGTTTTCTTGCCCTAAGTAAACTCCTAAATTTCAGTTTAAAAAAGAGGAAAACTATACTGAAAATACGCATTATGGTAACCTACCACACTATGCTTTATGGTGATCTAGTTTATCAGCCTATTGGCAAAACTGTCAACTTTCACTGTTACAAAGTCACTCTTAGGTTTCATATGCCACACGTATTTCTTCATGAAGGGTGTCATGCATAGAGAGCACTGTATGATTGCTGATTGCAACCATGATTGCTGCAGTGGTTAATTTGCAGCTTTAGCCACTGCTAAGATTTCAATCACTAGACTGCCCTTGTACAGATGTATTCCCTTTAGGAGCTACATGTAGTAAGCCACATCTCAAATATGAGGCCCTTTCATACTACACAATTAAAGCGCTTTGATTCCACTTTAAATGCCATGGTTGCAAACTATGGAATCCTGGGATTTGTAGTTTGGTAAGGCATTAGAGTTCTCTGGCTGAGAATTCTTAATGCCCCCCGCAAAAAACTGCAAACTCCAGGATTCTACAAGATAGAACCATGGCCGATAAAGTGGAATCATAGTGCACAGAAGAATGAAAGGGCCCCAGATGACATATGGTTTTAGTCTATTATGGAGTGGCCAGACTTGTAAAATACCATACTCAAACCGTTAAAAAAAATGCCACGGTCCATGACACATGGCTCTGCCTGATTAAGCCTTTTAGTGTGACCAAACGGGAACAAAATACTCTTTCTCTGGAGCCAAGACTGTTACCTAAAATGAACTATTTGTCTCATACAGAAGTATAATGTGTATGCTAAATTTGAAGTAGATGTGAAAGTAGGTTTTGAAGGCTTTTATATAGCACCCAAGGACTATTAAGAAGCTCTACAATAATAGGTGAGCAAATCAAAGGAAGTTCTGTCATCTAGGATGAACTGCAATGCATACAGCTTGTCCAGGGCAGAGTGTCTATCAAAAGGATATATTCAACCTGTGATATCCTGAGGAAAAATAAATTCGCCAGGAGAAGATAATAATGGGTGGAAATGAGAATACACAAATATTTCAGGAAAAAAATAGGTATGATTAATCCGGATACTTCAGTGAGTCTGAGTGACATAAGAAAGAAAGAAAGAAAGAAAGAAAGAAAGAAAGAAAGGAAGGAAGGAAGGAAGGAAGGAAGGAAGGAAGGAAGGAAAGGCCTTCCACCAATCCTGATATATCCAGAAGAAACTGAGTTAGAAGGGCTCTTGTATACAGCTAGCGTTTGAATGTGTCTATTTTGAATGTGCCATTTAATATTTCCAGATTAGGGTTAAGGGCTTCAAATACAATAGCTGTCCAACCAGTATCAGCCACATTTGCCATTTTATCTCACCATCATGTTGTGCTTTTTGAAAGCATTTGTTTCTTTGTTTCAATCTGAATATATTTTAAAATCAAATCCTTGTGCATTTCAACTAGTATCATAACATGATGGCTTACATCAAGAAATTCAAGACTAAAGCCAGAGTCCCTAGGATGTAAATTTGAGGTTTAGCCAGCCTGATTAGTGAAATACTATGGAACTTATTTCAGATTTCAGGAGAGGAGGGACAAGACCCTCACCACATATAAAGGTTAGATTTCTGGATATATTTCAAGAGCACATGGCAAAAATTTATCATGTTGCTTTTTATACTGTACCAGAATAAGTCATGTCCCTTCCCCCTGGCCCCTTAAAAGCAAAAGTATGCACGTGGTCATTTTAGTGTTCTAACAATAGTTTTATATGAGAGAGAAAAACAGCAAGTTGGCAAGAGATATTGGTTCTTCTGAAGAATAATAACTGTGTGGTGTCTTAAACATAAGGATGCCTCCACCTCAACTTGTTCTCCCCAAAATATCAATATGCAGAGTTGAGCTTTAGGATTTCACCTAATAATCAGAGTTTCCAGATTTTCAATTCACTGCTTTTCTTTTCCCCACTCTGTTTCATGCTCCAAGACCTGACCAACTTCTGTACTTCATCATTGCAATACCCACTGTTTGGTGATGTTTAATATTTCAGTTCTTGAGTATGTCTTGGCATTTTTCACACCTAAGAAACTGATATAGGCCCTTTCCACACGGGGGACGGGGAAACGGGGCAGCGCACGCAGGGACGGATCTTACCTGAAAACGGGTTGCTCCGTCCCTGCGGGGAGCGCGCATTCGCTGCTCCACACGCTGGTGAATTTCGGCGGCGTTCAGCAGTGCCCAAAATGGCGGCCGGCGACTTCCGGCGGCGCTCCGCCAATCAGGGTAGCGCGCCAGCCGGAAGCCCGCCCCCGGCGCTGCAACGGGTTAGCATGCTCGCATTTTTAAAAACCACATAAAATGTGGTTTTTAAAAAACGCGCTGTGCCACCCCTTGCGGCCGCGCTAGCGCAGTTTGAGGTGTGGAACCTCCACTTTTCAAACCGCTCTAGCGTGCCCCACGGTGTGGACGACCTCCGGATGAGGTCGCCCTAAGCCGTTTTTTTACCCCGTGTGGAAAGGGCCATAGTCTCTTCCTCCTTTCTTTTACATTGTTTTCATTTTACTTTATTTTTGATACAGTAAGCAAGCTCAGGAGGCATTTTCACCTCTTCTTGACAAAAAAAAAACTTGTTTTGTGTTTTTGCTCAAAAGACAATATTTAGTTTGACCATTTTGTCAATCATCATCACCATTACTAATGACAGTCCATCATCATGATCACGATCATCATCATCATCTGACAAAGGCTTCAGTCTAACATTCCAAGAACTAATGCTTTTGGATAAATAAAAACAGCAGTGCTGACGTTCTTCCTTCTTTTTAAAAAATTGCTGTTTCTTTTCTGCATGTGAATGTCAAAACTGTTCTCTGTTTACAATCAAAATAAGTGGCTGCTACTCGCAGAGATGTGCTGGGCAGGTTCTTTTCCAAGCCCCTTCTACATCTGTGGTTGTTAGGAAGAAGAAGAGAGATAATTTTTTCTGGGGATTCAGCCTTCCCTGCTCTTGTTTCCTGGCCTTCTGTTATCTTGTGAAGATTTTTTTTTTAAAAAAAAAATCGACAGACATTTTGGACTCTATCAATTTATGAGTTTTAATCTCCCATCTTCATCTCCTTCACACCTTGCTCTTTAAGAGCACACTCCTTAGGCTCTAGAAAACACATCGTGGGGAACACAGGGTTTTGTGGATTTCCCATTCTGCTGATAGAGAGGGAGGCTCAGCCAACAGTTTCTGAACAACTCACTGTTGTTGCTCCTCTTCTATCAGCACTCTGATAGAGGAGCGAGCAGAAAGAAGGTATTCTAAGGTGTGTTGAGGTACTATGGAGGAGTTTATGGACCTGCAGGATCCAAAGTGTCTTGTTTCCTTTACATGTCCCTCCAAACAGGAGACAAAGTAATTCACTCCTAAACTGGCCAAAAGTTGGAGCCCTCTCCCTATGTTCATCCTACTCACACAAGCCAAGCAGGACATGAGCAATGACAGTTCACTATTACTTCACTTGATTGCTGTGTCCACATATGTAGTGATGGATTACTTTTAATCTTAATTTTAGTCACTCTGATTGCTGTTGTTTCTTAAACAGAACAGAGGGGTGTAAATATTTTTTAATAGATGAATCATATTGAATCCAATTCACTACTTTATTGATTAATGATACTATGATCAAAATGTCACCACTTCAATTTTTTTTTTTGATCCACTGAAAACATACATTTCACCATTGATTACAAAGGCAGGCAATCTGCGGGCCTGACGTTACTTGTCGAGCGGATAATATTAACTTGTTAACATATGTAAAAAGTTTCCCCTGTCTAAAACGAGTTTACAATCTCTGGTTATGTCAGAGCTTACTCAAAATACCAAGACATCAGGTCTCTTTCATCTGTAAAACATGAATCAACTTGTTGAATAATCATACATATGGAAAAACTGACATTTTAAATTGTTATGTAAAAGTAGGAAAGCATAAGGAAATGAATTTGACATTCAAAAAATAGCCATTACAAAGGGGGGGGGGGAATCACTAACTAATAAATTACCAAAGTATGGTATCAAAATGGCAGCTTTCACTCTTATGGAATAGATGGATTGATCTGTCACCAAAAACAGTAAAAATGGAAACTGTCCAAAAAAAAAAAAAAAAGTGCAAAATGTAGCCAATTTGGATAGGTTTTTGAATTATTATCCCATCCAATTTACAGGGAAATAATTTTGTCAAAATTTGGCCAGATGATGGTGGACCATTAGGCCTTGCTTATATAACCTTTTCACTGCAATCTGTAACTTAAATACAATCAAATAAAAAAAAGTAGGGAAATTGAACTCAGCAAATACACCATGCAGAATCCATATGCGCCACTGTGTACTATAAAAAGGCAACCGAAAGTTCAGACTTTTAACACAAATATTCCCAGAAATGTGGTCATGTTTTTATGTGCACATTTTATTAGATCACCACAAATAATTGCAATCCTATTGAAATATTCCTGACTCTGATTAGCATAAGCGGGCCTGTTTCCTATTTTCCCTTGCCAATCACTTAAAAAGGAGCCATGGAAGGAGAAGAAGGAAAATAACGTTTTGTCCTTTGTTGAAATGAAGTGAAGCTCCCCCCTCCATATTTTTGGTGGGTTTTGTTAAAGTAATCTTGAATTCTTAAATTATTATTTCTCTTGAATTTCTCCTGAAATTTTCATCTGGGGGGGCGGTGGTGGTTCAGGAATTGAATTTGCTCCAGGGGCTTGGGCCTCTCTCTCTGTTTGTGTGAAGCGGACATTGGCATTTCTTCCCTGGACTTTTCCTGTGGGGTTCATCTGGTAGGCAGGGTAGGGAATAGTTGTCTGAGCTGTACTGAGGTCAGCCTGCAAGAGCTGACAGTTTCTGTCTCCGAACAAAGGAAAGAATCAATACTTTTGGACTACGGCTGTGCCCTCAGTGTAAAACAACAAACATGCAGCGTCTGACATGTTTCTAGGTGATTTGTGGCAGAACCTCTTGTCTGATCTGTATCCAGGAGCTGCTGTGTTACTGCTCTTTGCCTTTTCTGCTCATCTCCCCAGCCCCCACCCCACTGCTCTGTGAAGTCTAATACTTTACTCAGGTACAGAGGCGTGTATTCTACCCTACAGCTACTTGTCACTCAATAAATCACACCTACAAGCACAGTCTGCACACAGTGATCTGGGCTTTAACAAAGGATCAGAGGGACAAAGTGCAGGCAAGATACTGTAATTATAACAAAAATAAAACATTCAGTGAGCTGTAGCAAAGACAAAAGCTCTAAGGCACTGACAGATTGTCATCAGAACTAGAGTCCTGGGCTGAGTTTTGTTTGTGTTTTTTGCTGTTGTGAAGTGTGTGTGTGTGTATACTGGCAAGTGACTGAGTGCATGTGTGCCTGCTTCCATTATTTATGAACTTTTGTACCTTAAAGGTCTGTCCTCAAGTCAGATCTATCTATTTATCTGTCTATCTATCACACACGCGCAATTTTTTTTAATGATTCCCAATGAAACAGAATGATTTACATTTAGATAACAGGAAGGTTAAGGTGATGCCTCACTGAAGCCTTCTCTTCTCTCAGATTCTGTGCTCTTAACATATGCAAATGTAGATACAGGGGCATACACACACACACAAAAAACGCACACACGCACACACAAAACCAGGGCAGATGTAGAAAAAGAAACAACTATTGAGACAAATTTCATAATCTGATCCATCATTTTAAGAACCACTTTTTAGGGTGTTTTCACAGTTCTTCTGCTAATCTAGAGAAGCTTAATTCCCATTAAAATTGCATCAGCATCATGTCCAAAAAGAGAAAGCACTTCTAGACCTTGTCCCAACACCTCTATATGTATATGACTACATTTCAAAATTAATCCATATATGTTGGAACCTAAAGTCAGTTTCCACAACAATTAAAACCAGACTGAAGTTAAACAGCCTGTGCCTGCTGTTGTACCTATGTATTCTTCTGTTTTTCCATAAACAAGTAACTTTTGAAAGTATACTATGGAATTATATGTTTGGGGGGAGGGACACTTTACCTTCCTGCTCTGGTTTGGATGCAGTTTTGGAGCAAACACATCACCCATTCAAAATATTAATATTTTTTCTGAAAGATCACACCAATTTCATTTAATCTGCTACTTCTTCAGTGTCAACGTAGCAATATAGGCTTTTTGAAAAACCCACCTGCAAACACTGAAATAGGGAAGCAGTGGGGTAGACTGTCAGAACAGCTTTATATTTTCTTGTAGGTCAATCAATGGCTGACATAATTTGTCCATAAACCATGTACCTCAGTGATGATGAATCAATACATGTGGTTCAACAGAACAGAGCTACCCACTCTTTTATTAATGCTTTTTACGCAATGAAAAAGCAACTTTTCATACCGTTTTAAAAAATGAAATAAACTGTCTTGTCCTGGGTTGTATCTTGTCTTATATTTCATCATAGTAGCTGGAGTTAGAGCCTGTAATAAGAATCTGGCAAAACAGTAGGGAAGGTGGGAAATTCTTTTTTTATTTAGGCCACATCAGAAATTCAGTAAATTTAGTGTCTAGAGAAAATGTCCCATAATAACTTTAATTTCTAATACATTCTTCAAACACTGATTTTAGGCTGCAACCCTATACACACATCCGTAGAGTAAAATCTAATGAACACAGTGGGACTTTCTTTGTGTGTGTGTATTTATGAACTGGATTGTTCTGCCTATACAGCATATTTCCAAGTAATTGTGGTTAGGCTCACAGTACTGGTCTCCTCAACTTTTTAAACAAACACCTCCAAATGCCACAATTAAGGTTTAAACGTGTTACAACTGATTTAATGTAACAAGTTCAAAACTAAGAGCTATTAAGCTATATGTTCTGCAAGTACGTATTTGACTGTTTCATTTTTCTAATGGCTAATTATGCATAGGCAGTATAAATCACTAAAGCACCCTCCACAATAGATCTCCAGAAATCTCAGTAAAACTGTTAGTTTCCTCCTGTCATAGAAACATAAGGGCTCTAATACTATGTGCTCAGAAAGGTGGGATGAGATGCAGTTGGAGATGAGTATGTTGCACCCAGAGATAACTATAAAAGGGGAGATGAAGGCATTGCCTGCCTCCCTCTCCCCTCCCCCAAAATAGTGACCTCTCCCAAATGAAATTTTCCTTTGCTCCCCAAATCCCCATCACTGCAATAACTTAAAACTTCATTCTGGAATTCAGAAATAGAGCTGAGACATACAAAGAAAAGGAGCAGGCAAAATTATCAATAGAATGTGAATACAGCAAATAGAAGAGTTCTGGTGTAAGCGGTTTTCAATGTCTCATTCTCTGGGATGCTAGAAATTTCGAGAAAGAAAAAGTTCCTGGGGTAAGGGCATAATTCTCATTTGGAAGGGGAATGCTCTCACCCCCACACATGGCTACACCCCGAACTTGATCCGTTCTGCAAAAAATCTTTCACCAAGTTTCCTATACATGGCCTGTACCTATTCCTTCCACAACTAGTCCTCTCAGACCTCTTTTCTGTGGAAGAAGCATGGAGCCATAAAAATCTCTAATATAATATATAATAACAGAAATATCTACAGGCAGCCAAGGTGATATAGTGGTTAGATGAGGGAAGTGAAAACCCAGGGTCCAAATCTACTTAGCCGTGAATTTTTCCTGGGTGACTTTGCGTCAGTCACCAACTCTAATCTGCCCTCAGAGGATTGTTGAGAGGAGACAATGGATGGGCAGGGAGGGCTATATATATATTGCCTCAAGTTTCTTGGAAGAAAAGCAAGATATCATTGAATGAATGCATAACTGAATAATCAGCAACTTTCATAACAAGTGACTATATCATATCTCCACATACTTTAAGGACTGCCTTCTTCTACACAAGACTGCTTATGCACTCCATTTGCGCAGCTCATGAATGAGAAGCAGTTACCAACCAGAGATATGGCCTTTCATTTAGTGGCCCCAAACTTGATAGTCCTTCCCCTGAAGCTTCTCTCCTCTCCCCACATCTCTCTGCTTTCTTTTCCCTGGTATTTCAGATGTGGTTATTTTATTTTGACTTTAATTTGTCCTGTGTCTGAACATTTTTTTACCACTGCTTTCTGGTTATTTCTGGTGTTATTCCTAATTAATCATTATTATAGCTCAACTGGAAATCCTTAGACTGAAGAGGGACTTAACTAATATTTAGAAACAAATAGAAAACAGATACCTGGGCCTTTTTTTTTTCCTATCAAGACTTGAATCTGCCTCAGAGATGATATTCCCACTAAAGCAAAACACACCCTCATCTAGCTAGAAGAATTCTTTTCTGTATCAATGAAAATAGTGTTTTAAAAATAAACTTGGCAGAATGCTGGGCACAGAAATCAAAACTCCAGAAGGAAAATTTAGATGAAACTCAGCATTGTTTTTGGACTATCACCTATGTGAAGACCATCAATGTAATTCAAAAGTTTGGTCATGAATTTAAGCCCAACAGCAATGTCCTTTGGGGTGAAGACTGGAGTATTTGGGAATGAGGCAGCAATCATAGGCTTTTTCACTCCTCTCTGTTTCTTAAAATCTGTTCTGATCCTTTTTTAATGTTTCCAGAAGTAGTGCTGGGTCTAATTAGGCAATTTTCCTTCCATCTCCTTTTGTTGTTTTTACCCCCTACTGCAATCCATTGTTCACAGCCCATTACAAATTCCTTTGGATTCTTTACAAGCCATGAACAAGCCCACAATGTAGGATAAGTTAACTCTGACTTGGAAGGCTTTTTTTTTTTTTAAGCATGTGAAATCCAGCAAATGGAAACAGAAGACAAATTTTATCCTCCAAAATCTATCCTGAGCATGTCTTCTTCAACCACCAGATTTTCTTTTAACTTGTGTGCTGATAATAAAATAACAATTTCTTACTGCTTTAATTGTAAGCACACCAACTGAAAATATATTTAGGACATGTCCTTGTGCAAAAGTTCACTATTCAGTTACACCAATATTTTGATATACTCCCTGATTTTATTAGAAGTGAAGCAGAACCTTTGATTCGATAGGGACATATAACATATAGACACTGATGTCCATTTTTCAAAAGACAGTAAGAATTTAAAAATCAATGTTTTAATTATTTTTAATCCTATCCATCCTCTGCTTTTAACAATAGTCTGTTTAGCATAAATGAGACACAGCAGCAAAATTTACAAGGTGAACCACAGTTGCTTTCCCCCTTAATCTCATACAAACGTGCATACTGATTGCCTTCTTTTAAATCCAACTGTATTAATCTATTACAAAATATTACATAAATACATCATAATTATACAAAAAATAATAAAAATTAGAAAAAAATACATTTTAAGAAAGGAAACCTGTACTCCTAATATAATTTTCCTTTCATCCCAAGTGCTCGCACACACATGCATACATAAACATAACATACTCTATTATATATGCCTATATAACAGAACTGACACAGAACAATTCTTAATTTTTTTTCTTCAACATTTCTAATAAAAATCAAGCTAACCTTTAATTATAACTCTACAGTGTAAGAAGTGAACTCTGTAGATCAGATTTTCAGCTTTAAAACTTTTCAAAGCAAAACTCTAGCACGTGGCAGTCTTTCCAAGATATCAGCTCAGAACACAACATCGAGATCTCTAGATAAACAGAGTTATACAATCCTAGTTCAGATAACCCTTCAAGGAAACTTGCTCTTCTTCACAACAAGGAAATATACCTTGCCGTTTATTCCAAACGGACAAACACTGAATTAAGAGACGATACTGGGAGAGCAAAAAATGAATCCTGAGGTACAGTTCAAATATTGTTCCTTCCTATTTCAACCAAAACACGTATTAAGTAGGGGAAGGAGGTCCATGAGGACCCTTGTTAGGAATGTCCATTTTGGAAACCTACAATGTAATTTAAGCATCACTGGTAAAGTCTGGCAGAATCTAGGAAGCCACAGATGAAATCAGAAAACAAATTTAGCTGATCAGAAATGGAACCACAATAGAAGCCCGGCATACTGAGGGACTAGTAATAAGCACAGTAGCCTTGGTGCATTTGTTCAGACACTTAACTTGCTTTTCAGACCCAAATTTATTGTTGTGATTTGCCATCAAGTTAACTTTCACTTAATGGTGATGCTATGAACGAGAAACCTGGGCATCAACTGCCCTGTTCAGGTTTAGCAAACTCAGGGCTGTGGCTTCCTTGATTGAATCAATCTCCCTGCAGTGTGGGCATCCTCTTTTCCTACTGACTTCTACTTCACGTTGCATTATTGTCTTTTCCAAAGAATCAGGTTGTCAACTGATGAAAAATTGGAATTCGCTTTTACTGGGTGCCACCAATCAGCTAAACACTAATGGTTTAATACATTTCTCTACTTGAAGAAGTCCAAATGTTGCTCACACACTTTCTTGCTAGGGCAAACAGTTTAGAAAGTATTTCTGTGTTAGGAATAAGTACCTACTTTTACCTATTCCCCCTTCCTTTCTTGGGCTGGCTGGTAGATCACTTCATCCAACTGCTCCTATTATTAAATAACAGACTCGGTTTCTTTTTTTAAAAAAGTCTTAAAAATAAAAATATGCTGCATTGGTTTCAGTGGCATTACACAGGCCATGTTTAGTATCACAGAAGTTTTCTCAGCAACCAACACAGCTTTAATAACCTATAAACAAGGGCTTTCCGCACTACACTGTTCTGATGTTGTTATTCCACTTTCAACATCCTGTGGAATTCTGAGGTTTGTAGTTTACTGAGGCCCTCTAAATGCCCCTCCCTAAATGGCAAACCCCAGGATTCCATAGGTTGTTGAAAGTGGAATAATAGCACTATAACTGTGTAGTGTGGAAAGGCCCTTTGGTTTCTCAACTAGGGAGGCATAGCATGGAGCGTTGTGTGTTAAAGTGCTCCAAGAAGGCTATCAAGAAAATACTGCATACTGGAGATGGCATAAGACTAGTTTTTACCTGAGAACAAGACCAGCTTTACCCTACCACTCTCACAGGTACATCTGGTGGGAAGAAGTGAGAGGGTTTTCTCAGTGGCTGCTCCCAGGCTCTAGAACACTCTTCTCAGAGAAGTTAGACTGGCACTCTCCCTACTTCCTTCTCACAGACATGGGAAATTTTTTCTATTCCAGTAGGCATTTTATGAGTGACTATATAAGGCCTGTCTTATACAATGTGCTGGATACTGCTAATTGTTGTGCTGTGCTCTCTCTCTCTCTCTCTCTCTCTCAGTAGTGATGTATGTTTCAATATGGTTTTAATTTTTTATTGTTTAATCTTGTTTTAATTTTTATATCTTGTAGATTTTTATGTCTTTTCTAATGGTTGTCAGTTGTTGCTTTGAGTCCCTGAGAAAAAAATGGCACAGAAATAAATATAAGAACAACACCACAATTTCTGTAGGATACTGAACAATCATCATAAGAGTTATGACAAAATAATTTGACAAATTAGAAAAAAGGTTCCCTGTCCTCCTTTCCTTCTATCAGTTTGCTATAAGGCACATACAAAAAAGGCACCAATTCTAAGCACACTAACTGAGGGAGCTGGTGTGCTGCTATGGTTCCATTCTCTTGACCTGTGTTGGACTGATGAGAATGAAATAGGATGGTGCTAGAGAGTAATGTGGAGAACAGTCAAAAATAAGTTTAAACAACAGATTTGTTTTTTAAAAAAATAATATAACATTTATGATATAGCAATGAGAGAGAGGCGCAAACCTCAGTTGAAGGTTTTTAAATTAGTTTTTTGCATTTTTTAAAAAAGTTCAAAACACTGGGAGAGGGGTATATTTCAAGGAAAAGGACATAATACTAGCCATTCACACCTTCATTCTCTCACTTTCCAACAGAAGTGTATTAGTAGGAGAAAGAAGTGCATCAAACAATGGAAACAGCTAACAGATAAATTTAGACAGTGATCCAGGAGTCAAAAGAGTTGCTTTCTTTACAAGAAATCTGTGATGCAACCAGCATTGCTTGGAGACTTAGGCCCTTGCCACACGGGGTAATTAAAATAGTGTAGAGCGACCTCTAACGGAGGTCGTCTACACTGTGGAGTGTGCTCGGGTGTTTATAATTTTGAGGTTCTACACCTCAAACCACCCTGAAGCGACCGGAAGTGGTGGTATCACGTGTTTTTTAAAAACCACTTTTCAAGTGGTTTTTATAAAACACGAGCATGCAGCCCCGTTCCACCCCATCACAGCGCCCTGGTGTAGATTTGCAGGCACACGCAAGTGTGTGCCTGCAGATCTGCCAGGGGGTGGGCTTTCGGCTGGTGAGCTTCTCCAGTTGGTGGAGAGCTTCCGCCAGCCGTAAGCCGTCATTTTGGACGCCGCAGGATGCCGCAGGAGTGTGGAGCAGCGAACTCGCACTGCTCCTTGTGGCGACGGACTTGCCCGTCTTCTGGTAAGCTCCGTTTCTGCACGTTTTACCCCATTTCTCCCTCCACGTGTGGAAAGGGCCTTAAACAATATTGGAGACTCACTCTCATGGGAGCCCAAAATACTACAATATTTTCACTAGCCTTACTGGAATTAACTTTTGCATTCTTCCTTTCTCTTCTCTGCATTCTCTTCAAAGTTGTTTTGTACAGAATCAAGGTACACAGAAGAGATGGAGGGATCAACAACCCATAGTTAAATGAACCAAAATATGATTTATTTGATTTTACATAAATAGGATCTTTTTTTTTTTAAAAAAAAAACCTTCAAAACCCAAGGTTAAAGCAAACCATATCTCAACATTATATCCAACCACACACATCCATTGTGCCATTAGGAATCAAATTAAGTGCATTTTTATTGTTCAATATTCCTGTGCATATATTTTGCCTCTCTCCTGATCATTTTGTGAAGATATCACAACTACACCTACCTGTAAAGATATCAGATACCACAATTACAATGCACATTACACCACTTACTTTGCAAAAGTGTACATCTGAGTAGTGAATGTTTTGCTCTTATTTAAATAAATGCTATACCTTATCATATTAATAAAGAAAATATTCTTCATTCTGTCTTGTGCTTAAGATTTGCTATGATTAAATGGGCACTATTTCTTTATTAAGGTTGTATATATACTCTAGAAATAATGAGACATATAGTGTAATCCTGCCCCTCTCTATTTGGGAGTAAATCTCAATGGAGCGCATTAAAGAATTTCAAAAGAAAATCAGCCTGTGCTTTGTAGATTACTGCAAAGCCTTTGCCAGTGTGTATCATGAACAACTATGGATCACTCTTAAAGAAATGGGTGTGCCACAACATTTAATTGTCCTCATGCGTAATCTGTACTCAGGACAAGAGGCTACTGTCAGGACAGAAAACGGAGAAACAGAATAGTTTCAAATTGCCATGCAGGTCAGATAAGGCTGCATTTTATCATCCTATCTGTTTAACTTGTATACTGAAGATATCACAAACAAACCATAATTAGACTCAGAGAAAGAGGCATGAAAAGTGGAAGAAGGAACATCAACAATTTAAGAAATGCAGATGACACTATGGTAGTAGCAAAAATAGCAATGATTACTGAAGAATTACTGAAGTCAAGGAAGAATATGCAAAGACAGGTTTATAGGTGAACATTAAAAAAAAAACAACAACAACAAGGACCATAGATGATTTGCGTAACATTAACAAAGACAAGGAAGATATTTGAAATAGTTCAAGATTTCCCACACCTTGGCTCAGTTATTAATTAGAATTGAGACTGCAGTCAAGAAATCATAAGAAGATTAGGACTTGGACGGGTAGCTATGAAGGAACAAGACAAGATCCTGAAGTATCAAGATATACCACTGAATACTGAAGTTAGGATAGTCCATGCCACCATATTTCCAGTTTCTATGCATGATTATGAAAGCTAGATAATGAAGAGAGAGGACAGGAAGAAAATTCAACTAAAATGTGGCACTGAAGAACAGCTCTACAGACACTGTGGACTACTAAAAAGACAAATAAAAATGAAATACAAATAAGAAGACAAATAAAAAGGTATGAAACCAAATCAAGCTTGAACTCTCCTTAGAGTCCAAGATGACTAAATTGAGACTGTCATTCTTTGGACTTATCATGAGGAGGCATGACTCACTGCTAAGGCATAAAGAAGTAGGCAAAGAGGAAGACTGCATTACAGATGAATAAACTCAATCAAGGAAGCCATGTCCCTGAATCTGCAAGACTAAAGCAGGGCTGTTGATGACAGGGTGACTTAAGAGATCTCTCATTCATACGGTCACCAGAAGTCAAAGGTGACTTGACAGCAGTTAACAACAACCAAACCTACCGGGTGCAGTTGCACTTCCTCTCAGGTAACTGTGTGCACGAAAAACCTAATGGGATGTATTTCTAGGTAAATATATGTAGGATTGGGCTGTAAGAAAACTGTGTGTTCTCAGCACTAAGGTTCTTCAGTGACGGAATAAAAAGAAATTGGAATTTCACCATCACATTGCTATTATCTTCTACTATATAGATGGAAATGAAGTTGTGCATGAACAAATATATTTCTACAGCTGCTTTTTCCCTGAGAAATATCACAGACATACTTGAGACTGCCATACTTTATGATTAAGACATAATGAAAAAAAATAGGAAAAAGACTAATGTAGCATGATCTTGAGTTGATCATTTCCATTGTCACTGGCTTAAGCACAGTCAAGTCAACTTACAAATTATTTGCAACTTATGTTCACTTAAATGAACTGAGACATAATGTTTCCCTCTTTCTGATAAAGCAGTTGCTATGGGGTATGAGTGAACCTGCATTTTATGGAATAAACTGATAGTTACATGTAGACACTGAACAAATTGCCTTAGACATTCTTGGCTTTACCACTGATGTAATATGATCATTTCTGTCGGGATCCAAACAAATTCAACAACTGATCATTTTTTGATACCAGACTCTTCTTTTAAACACTGAGTGGGTGAAAAGTAGGGCTACAAGCTTTAATTTGACTTAATGAGTCAAACAGCAGATTAATCTTGGCTTGATTCACCTGTGAGGTTGCCATGAGAAGAAACACAGAGGGGCAGATGTTCAGACTCTACAGTTCACTAAACCTCTCTCCATGCAAAATTTAATGCCAAAGAAACTCACTTTTCCTTGAAACTTGTTTCAAAAGATATTTTGCATTTCATTGTGAAGCAGCTATCCCGTAACACTAAAAACCACAAACATGTCAGGATAATAAAAAGTCCCCCCTACTCAAAACTTTCCCTATACATTGTCAAAAAGTTGATGGAGTTCAAAGTTACTCATTCTTAAGCCTTTTTTAGGGGGCGGTGATGTTTGGAATACAGAATAATCTCTTTTGCAAATTCCTATACTGAATTTAAAAAGGGCAATTTTCACAGTGACCTTGCTTCCCAAAAAAGAAAGTCATATGGAAGAGTGGGGAAAATGCCTTTCCTTCAGCCTTTAAATGTCTGGTAACATGAACAAAATTGAGCCTGTTCAAGCTCTAAGAACTGCACAAGTAGTTTTCAAAGAAGTAACCATGTCAGTTTCTCCAAAAAGCACATGCTAAAATAAAAAGCAGTGAGTCTTAAAGCTGTTACTGCCTTCCTTTTTCTCTCCTCTCCCTTCCTCCTATTTAAAATCTACACAAGAGGCCCTTCTCTCTTCCTATTACCTTTGTTGACATGTTTAGTGGGAACAAGGGAGAAGGCCTTCTTGGTGGCTGCTCCCAGACTTTGGAACTCCCCTCCTCCAAGGACACTAGGATAGCTCCCTCCTCTCTTTCTGTCAGCAAGTGAAAACTTTCCTTATCTATCAGATTTTTAGGAATTTACTGTGATGAGCTTTCAATGGTGTGCTGTTTTGCTGATTTTTAAAAAAATTAATTTTAAATTGCTTTAACACTATATAGATCAGTGGTTCTCAACCTGTGGGTCCCCAGATGTTTCTAGACTTCAGCTCCCAGAAGCCCTGAGCATTGACCATAGTGGCTGGGGCTTCTGGGAGCTGAAGTCCACAAACATCTGGGGCCCACAGGTTGAGAACCACTGATATAGATTGTTAATTAGTTATAAAACAACACACAAACATATCTTTCTCTCTTTCCCTCCCTCTCCCTCTCTCACACACACATGCACACATACACCTACTGATTGTTTTGCATGTATTAAATCTATACTGGTTTTAATAATTTGCAAGCCACTTTGGGTCCAAGTATTGTGAAAAATCTGGTTTATAAATGAATATAACAACAAAGACAAACCACAGTGTTCCTTTCTCTTTAATGAAACAATTTCCAGTGGAATTAATAATGCAAACATTTCAATTTGAGCTCTAAGTACCATCCAAAGAGCTTCTTTCTCTCTTAGGTTGAATCTAAATGAAGGCAGCATTGTAGCTCTGCTGTGTAGTATCCCTGTCCCAGTCTGACCTCTTTGCTGCCGTGCATACCTGTTTTAATCCAAACTGAAATCAGTCTGGAAAGCCACACAGCCCTCTATTACATAGCCACATTGATGCAACAGGGTGTTTCTACTTTGTGCACATGCATATCATACTGATTTATGTCTGGCCACACCACCACAGCAGCTGTGGGCTTTGGGTTTTGTTCTTGTTTTTGATTCCTGCAATACATATGCATATTCACTTATTTGCTTAATCAAACAACATTTGTTTTCATTTTGCTCTGATTTGTCATTCTATGCCTTCAAGTTGTTTCCAACTTCTGGTGTAGCTAAGGAGAACGTATCAGGGGGTCTTGTGTAGTGTACCCAAGGTCACCCAGTGGGTTTCCACGGCCAAGCAGGGAATTGAGCCGTGATCTCCAGAGTCATATACCCCAATGTTCAAATCAGAATACCACACTAGCTCTCTTTGTTCTGATTGCTCACCTGTATTTCTATGAAGTGAAGCTGGTAGTGATGGGGAAGATGAAATGCTCACCTGCAAATGGGTGCCAACAAATACTAAATCCAAAAAAACAAAAAGCAGTATCACCAGTTCTAGATGCTGACATAAACAAAGGAGCTACTCTTCTGTGGTGGGAATGATCAAGTAATCCAGGTGACAACCAGACTTAGATAACTGCCCATCAACCTGTCCCCCTCCTTCCCTCTTGCGCCCAATTCCACTGCACATTATTCGGGGATTAAACCACACATTTTTAAAAAACCTGGTTCTTCCCAAAATCAGCAGCATAAACTTGAGGTTTTTAAAAATTGCCTTAAAGCCCTCAGGCACTGAAAAGACATGTTTCCATGTCGGAAGCAGAGGAATGCTGTGTCTTCCAACAGGACTAGCCTGTGTAGATTCTGCCTGAGTGTTGCTTCACTATTTTGTTCACACACGCCCTACACATAATAGAACACGCACTGTGTAGCAAATGAGCCATGGCTTGACATTCCTGTAGGAATCACCACTCTGTTTCAAATCTTTAACTACTCTGGCATCAAGGTGTTCCTGCTTTTCATCACACCCAATATTCAGCATTCCCAAACAACAATACAACCTGTACAGGCTTATTTAAATTTGAATTTATTTGTCATTCCCACAGTTTATCAAAATATTGAAAGCAATACATAATGCAAAAAAAAAAAAATCCTAGCCAATAAAATAATACAAGCAGGTTAGAGAACAATATTAGCAAACAGCACACAAAAGTAACAACAAATAAAAGGAAGGGTGGAATTCCACCCTTTCCACTTATGGTGGAATGTAAGCAAAGAGGTAATGTAATTTGGCAATGATATCTAAACCAAGAATTTCATAATGAGGTAACACTATTAAGAGAACTGTGCCCAGTTCTCTCACAATCCTCACCTTTGAAAATGCGCGCGCGCGCGCACACACACACACACGCACACACGTGATCTCAGGGGACAAGGGATTATATGATGGAGATATCCCATAGATACGCAGCATTAGAACTTTAGAAAAAATAATAGAACGCTTGAGTGGATCCCAAAAGGATACTGGAATCTAGTTCAACTGACCTAACATATTCTTTGTGCCCTGTCCCTTCTTAGCGCTTTGTAATATCAGTTCCTTTCTGCCATCATCAGTTGTATTTACTGGTGACCAATGAAGTATACAAACATCAAGGAGCATTTACTAGCTGCAACATTATTTTCTGCACAGAAAATGCTGGTTTCCGTACTAAACAATCATTGTGAATTCTACACGGAATAAGCCCAAATTGTGAATGGGCATCACAAATTACACAGCTTTCGAAGACTTTCTCACAATGGGAATAAAATTACTAAAATTACTTGTTGCTTCCTTTGAGAATAAAATTAATGAAGAATTACATTCCTAGTTTGCAAGGCAGTGCCTCTCTAATTTTGCTGTCCATTCCTGCAGTTCTCCAGTGCCTCACCAATTTCATATGCTTAAAGTTAGATTTCAGAAACCACTAACTGCACTGAAGTCAATGGCAAAGGGAACTAAATGCACTATAGTCAATTGAACAATCAAACAATGATTAAGATACTGATTATGCCATAGAGCACAGTACATTTAGTTGCATATGATATAGCCAATGCCATCCTTAGAAATATTCAATAGTCAATAACATAGCTGATAACACATTGC